>MU004290.1:0-627464 GCA_010405375.1 Lophiostoma macrostomum CBS 122681
TCCTTAATAGTCGCTACCTATAACTACTATACTAGTTAAGATTATACCTATTATAAAGCTAGACTTATTAAAGTTATAGGTATCTTTATTCTAGATACTATACTTAGCTTTAGTATTCTCTATAAGCTAAAACTAGCCTTAGATAACCTTAAAATCTTTATATTTAGCTCTTCTATAGTTATACTTTTAATTAAACTTAACCTTAAGCTCTAGCTAGCACCTAATAAAGGTTAAAGCCTAGTTCTAGCTAACGGGGTTATAGTAGCGCTTAGCTAATAAGAAATTAGCTATATCTTTAATAGCAGCAAGCTAGAGTAGAAATTTTTTTATATCTAGGTCTAGCGTATACTAGATAATTATCTCCTCTTCTATCTTAAGGAGCTTTATTAAGTTAGATATATAATCGCGTTAAAAGGTCGTTCTAGCGCGTTATTATTAAAGTGTTCTTTTAGGGATATTAAAGATCTAAGCAGCGCGCAGTATACTTAGTAATATATCTTACTAAATTACTTAAAGAGTAAGCTATATCTAAGCTTCTTTTTAAGTAGGTTATACTTTATCTTATTAAGGTATAATTATATATAGAGGTAGTTAGTAAGGGCTTAGCAGAGCCTAGCTACTTGCCCGTGCCGGCTACTTGCCTATAGAGTACGTTATACTAAATATTTAGTTTATAAAAACCCTTATTTTTTTAATAGATAGTATTTTATCTAAGTTAGTAAGTAATAGCTATATACTAAATATTTTACTTTTAGATTAGATTTTTTTAAAATTATTTTATTAAAGATTTAGTATCTTTATATACTATAATTCTTTAAAAAAAAAAAAAAAAGGAATATTATTTTTAGACTATAAATCTATATTTTCTTACTAGCTAAAATACTTATTTTTACTTATATATATAGCCTACTAAACTAGTTTTATTATTAAAGTTTTATAATATTATAATCTAAGGTCTCTTACTTATTAAGTATTAGTAAGCTAGACTTAAGATTATATACAATGCACGTGGGTTTTAGTTAGTATCTAGTTACGGTCCGCTGACCTGGTAGGTACAGGCACTTAAGCTTCGTATTGTTTATCTTTATATCACGGCACTTGGAGTACCAAAAAGCACCATAAGATAATAACACTACAACCACAACGCTACACTACCAATAGCAACGCTGACCAGCGATCCTACAGCAATATATATCGTATCTAGATTATATGAAGCCACCGCTGCTGAGTCGGACCCGGCTGATCCGCTAGCAGAAGCTGTGGAGCCTGGAGCATTGCCCTGACTAGCATTCGTTGTGCCGCTCGTGTCTTCTCCGTTACTCTCACCACCAGTGCAGAACGAACTCTGAGTACCGGAGGCACTCAGGGTTGCACAAAATGCACCTGTGAGGGTTGTTCCAAACTTAGTGCCGCTTGCAGACAGACTAGATGTCGCTTTGGAGAGCTCGTGCGAGTAGAGTAATCCGGAAGTTATGAGCTACGCTAGGTGGTCAGTCAAAGGGCAGGGTGCATTCGAACTCGAACCCATGGGGAAGATGGCGTGAGAATAATATGAGAGTCCAGACAAGACGTACAGCGGCGCAGCTTATTTCTGTCTTTGTTGTGCTCTCGGCAGTAGTAGTTGTGGGTTCGGCCGTCCTGTCGCTGCAGAAAGGAAAGCCCGGACATTGGGTGATAGAGACCTCATCCACGGGAGGAAGCGTGCCTGAAACGCAGCAGGCTCCTTTTTTGAGGTTGTCTTGGGCGCTGGCAGTCACCCATGGGCCAGGTCAATCTAGTGTGCTTGCGGCGAAAGAAACTGCAGAAAACGCGCCAGAAGTGAGGATGAATGTGGCTTTGAAATGCATGACGTGCGTTTGAAATGTGCTTGTGCAGAAAAATTGAGTCGAGGAGAGGCTGGCAGAGACCACTCAAGAATGTGAGTACAAAAGAATAAGATGGCTGTGATACGCGTGTTCGTATAGGAAACGCAGATATAAGTGAGGTTTAAAGGAGATCCTGTAGTGTATACTCGTCCGACTCCAGCAGCAGAAAGTCTGACTTAAGTACATCTACTCTCACTAACAAATCATTTGCAGTCGGCGGTGCTGTCGCCCAGCAATTCGGGACATAGTCAGTAATGTTTTGGGGCACCGTAGAGGTCTAACGAAACACTAGCCACATTCTGAAAAAGGTCATAGTGTCACAGGGAGCGCCGTGAGCAGAATGCAAGAGGGCGAAACAAGCTCAGTCCACATGCATGGCAGCCTGTATGGGAAAGCTTGATGGAACGAGATTATGAGGCTGTCAAGGTCGCGCTAATCGGTTTAGGGTAATTGGGACAAAGGTTCGCCCCCAAAAGCAGACCCCATTGGTTATAGTTCATGGGGATAAAATTGGCCTCCGGAACCGGCACTGGCTGTCTCTTGCATAGGGAGAGAGTAGGGTTCTGCTCGTAAGAGCTTCAGTTGTTGAGTCGTTGTTCTTTAAAGATCCGTGGCTCTCATGTTGCCACAAATGTGGTTGCGTCCAAACGTATCCGTCTCTGGTATAGTAGAGAGCTAGCCTAAAAAATGTGCAGCGTGTACATTGAGATCCTAGCACTTTCGTGCATTACATGTACAGTATGATACCACAGTGGGGCCCAGCTGGGTTGACGCGTAATCCCTTCTGTCAAAGCTCGAGCTCGGTAGCCATCCCTTGGTGCACCGCTCGCTGTCGCAATTTCGCGTACCGGAACCTAGCACCTTTCAGGAAAATCCACGTGCTTGCATACTATTCCAGGCTCTATCAGGATAATTCAACAGCAACAATGGTCGCACGGGGCAAGAGCCATCACTGTTACACATGAAAAGTATTAAAGTCAGGCTGTAGTCGAGTATCTTGGACTCTAGGTCTACTTTCCAAGTCTCACTACGAGTCCTTCGCTCCGACCCACGAATTCCAATCCGTCCAGCATGTTTTCCATGCCCGCTCTCGCTGTCGCCTCTGGCATTCTCTTCGCTGTATCTTCAGCCCAGACTCATCCAGATTGCCCTGGCGCTTGGGCGACTGCTAGTGACAACTCGTTGCTTGCGTCGGGAGCCTGCTGCGTCGCAGGTACTTTTACCTTCGACAATGCTCCTATAGCCTGCGCTACTGTAGGTGACTCTTTCGTTGATCATCCTTCTCCCATAGGGCGCTTAACTAATCGTCGTCTTCTAGATCATCCCTGCTGATTCCGATTACTCCTCCAACCTTGCCGATGCGACCTCAAGCCTCGCGGCAAGCGGGACTCAACTAGGAGAGACTCTAGAGGCCCCTTTCTGTGTTGAGACGACGGTCACCAGTGGCAACGCCGTCAATACCCAGAGTCGATGCAGCTCAGGAGGTAGCGCGGGCACCACCGGAGCAGCAGGTTCCTCTGGAGCACCCGGTACCACTGGGGCAAACATTTCCATCGGGCCCGGTTCCTCAGGAACCCAAGACAGTAACGGTACTACCATCAACATTACTGGAGCGCCTGGTACACAGCAGGTTGCAACTGCCTCGGCGAGCGACGGTGCCAGCGTCAGTTCCTCGTCTTCTACCACTTCTGGGGAAAGCGTCGCGGCGAGAACTGCAAGCTCGGATCGCATGCTGATTGTTGTGGGATCAATCATTGGTGCGGCTATTGGTTGTACGGCCTTCTTGCTGTAAAGATACTCTGGCATGAAAACGGAATTCGTGACATCTGGTTTCTCAAAATAGATAAACCCACTTGGAAAGAGTAGTGTTTTGCTCGTAAGAGCTTTAATTTGTTAAGCCTTTATTCTTTAGTTCTCTAGATATTGTTAGTAAGGACCTGTACCTATAATACCCTAAATCTACTTGCATCTAAATGCATCTATAAATGAGAAATGAGTCGCGAATTTTCGAGTATGTAAGAAGTTTATGTGCTGCCATCTGTCTTCCAACTTCCTTAAACAACATGTCGGCACCATTCTTTAAAGATAGGTAAACTCACTTGGAAACCGTAATGAATTGATCATAATGTAGCCGACGCTCTTGAGCGAATCTGCGCATGCTAGCAAACTGCCGTCTATGTGTACTGTCTAGGATACTGGTCTCGATTTTCCCGGTTACCCTAGGTAGCTTCGGATAGAACACAATGAATCAACATGACCCTACCGTTATCGATACGAACGTTTGACTGATTTAAAGCCTCGATGTCTTGGAATAATAAGAACCTATTTGGCTGTCCTTCATGTTGCAACTGTATACGCGCGGGGTAGAAGCTTCGGTGCTTGTGGTAGAGATTAGAGTAAGTAACTACTATTACTCCCAACGCTCTGTATATAAGCTTAGACCAATGACTTCACTTGACACAGAATCCCCCTATCGGCCCGGCTGAAGTCTCAAAATAAATGTTGCGAACAACGGTACCGAAGATGTCACGTGTGTAGTCCCACCATCCCTTGTCTGAGCGCCAGTCCCTTGCCTGGAGGCTCTATCTGAGACGAAAACGGCCGAGGTAGATCACTTTTTGGCAGATCCTTCTCGGGTGATTTTTTGAGTGAATCCTGATTTGGCAAATCCTACCTAGACTCTTGCTCGTGGTTCTCTTGGTTACGCTTCTCTTCACTTTTCTCTTCCGGTCTAGGAGCAGTCGAAGATTAGGAAGCGGGGTTGAAGGTGGAATTAGGGGTGTACGGAGGATCTTGGCTGAGGGACCGGCCTGCTGCGGTATGCTCAAGAGGAAGTTCTATTCGTATTCCCTGGACAATCTGGGGGTTTCGCAGGTTGACGCTTCCATAGTTACGCCAGATCATATCTCTAGCATACTCCACGATGTCGTCACGGTCTTTATACCACTCGAGAAATGTGCTTGTATCTTGCCCTCCTTCGTACTTTCGGCCATATTGATAGTGGCTGATGGGCCCTTGAACGGACCACAACTCTTTCACCTTTACAAGAAGGTTCGAAAGCCTTGCATTATATTTCAGCTTTTGCTTTTCTTTGTGCACCTCCTAAAAGGTTGTAGCATTGGTGACCTGAGTTACGTATTCATCCCCGCAAAATGCTTGAATGAAACGTAGGAGCTTTTCATCCTCTTCGTTCACTTGAGTGTGGTGCATCGGATTACAAGGAGGACGCCGACAATTCGGGCGTAGGGTCTGATGGCTTCGATACCCTTGGCGACCTCATGAAACACTTCGAGTTCCATCCTATGGTCGAAAAGGGGCGTGTCCATGATGTAATAATTCTTATCATGGATATTCGTCTTCTCAATCTGGAATGTTTTTGTAACTTGAAAGAAGTTACATACCTGAGTTCGGAGCTTCCTACTCACGTGGCGTAGCAGAAATTATCCTGGTGAGTTCAAGACGATTCGCTACAAAGTTCCGATCAAGTGCACACAGCCTCACGAGCTGCCTTTCATCCTTATGTCCAGGAGTCTCCCTTTTAGAGCGTACAGGAATCAATTATGCGTACACACTAGCTGAGGGTAGGCTAGGTTTATCAAGACCGACTGAGGATTTTGAAAAACCATGTATATAGGTAGCTATATACATTAATACTAGTAGTACTATATACTAGTATAGCTGATTTCAATGCTCTACTAAAATAACTACTATCTACGTATTGTTTACTATAGATAGGCTTCGTTGGATCTACACGCGAAGGTTCGTCTAGGTCAACTTTACACATTGTAGTGCGCATACATCTTGATAATCTGTTGGCCCCGCGTGAGTCTGACTTTTTGCCGACCGCCCATTCGATGTTCTTGTAGCCTGGCCGGATCTACTCTTCTCCCATCGAGACAGCAAGGTGGATGCCAACCAGCATGTATTAGTCCAGCCAGGTTAGAATGCTCGACTTCATAGTTCGTCATGAGTCTTGCTGTCTGCTTCGCTGTTCTCGATCCGCTGTTGCCGCTCAAATTCACCGCCTCTTCTGACATCTTCCGTCTCTAGACTAACTTCGAACAATCCACTTCCTTGAAGCCCATCGCCTTCAATATGCTCAACTTCAAGCTCGAACCAAGCGTCAGTACGAGGGATATCGTCAATGCCAAGTGCAGCCCGAAAGGTTTTGTTGCCCCTCAGTCCGATATCTAGCTCTTGTAGGACCAGGTTCCTCCGCACATGACGGACAGAGACATGCAATGACAACCGTGGGGTGATTGGTGCAACAGATATGATAACATTGTCCATCGAGTGAGCGTCGAATGAGAAGCGCCTGGGCTCTGATTCTAGTGTTACGTAATCGCTGATTGAGAGGCCCGGGAGAAGTAGGGTTGCTGTATCTCCAGCGTTGTCGTACTGCGTTAGACCGCGTGAAACAACATAGTGGAGAAAGCTGGGAACCGCTTCCGGGTTGTGCAGAACACTGAAGGTCCCACCGGTCCGCAGAACGGCAGTAATCAGGTCTTGCTCTTTCGCTACTTCCGTTGCGATGATACCCTGCTTAGGCGGCGGTCCGACCAAGTCAAGGTGTGCCGGTGGAAAGAGTCCAAGATGCACACGAATGCCAGCGTCGCCGGCATGCCATATTGGTGCGATCTGTTTTCCTAGAACTGCAGCTACCGAGTTCGTCATGGCGATGACAGAGGACTTATTAGGTAGAGTATGTGGAGAATTGCCGAGATCGACGAGTGAAGCCCTGAAGTCGAGGCCTCCTTCCACGACTGGGACAGCGCCCGAGTGATCTTTGCTGTCCAGAGTATCTCCGGGTAGTGGCTTCCATAGCTTGTCGCTTGAGCCTCTGCTTTTCGTAGAGTTCTGTTCAGTCTGTCCCTCACCTGGACCTTCGTCATGTGGCCTGCCTTCGATTTCTTCCATTAGCCACTTGTGAATCGGAATCTGCATCTCAGCTACTCTACTAACACCGCTCTGGACGTCGCGTAGAACTGCGACCCGTCGTCCGTAACAATCTTTTGTCGGGTTATCGCGGACTAGAGAGCAAATAATGATGTTCCCACGCTCCGGTCCATACGTTCTTCGAACTTCTTCGCGAAAATGGCGCCATTGTCGGTTCGAGTCTTTGATCGCTGCAAATACAGCTCGTTGGAAGTTCCTCGGGTTATTGCTTCGCGGGGTATTGGGACCCGGACTAGTGGCGATTCCCGTCACTTTGTCGATAATGCCATTGTCTTTGTTCAGCGTGTGATGTGTAACGCGACCGGTGCAGTCGAGAGACCCGGGCTCTAGAGGATGTCCTGCTTTACCAATGGGTCCATCCGTAAGTATGCCCCCGAAGCAACCAGTGGACAGCGTATGTGGCACTTGTCTAGAGATGTTATTCTCCCCGCGTAAGTCAAGAAACACTGGGTAATCGTCACGCTTGAGTCCAGGAGGATTGTCAGGACCAAAAGGAGGCTTAGCATCATCAGCCCAATTACTATGAGCATAAAAGTCCTGAATCCCGTGCAGAGCTCTTCCGAACCCCTCAATCGCGCCGCACTTTCCTCTCGAGAACATGTGCAACTGAAGCTTCTGGAAAGAGAAACGGCAGTCAAGGACAGAGATATCTACCTCGGAAGCAATGATCCTAGCTCCATCATCGACTGTTCTGTTCGCTGCGTCAATGCCTTCTCTGAGCCTTGTTCGCAAATGGGTAACACAAGTTTGAAGTTGAGCGGTCGCTTCCCCCCTCGTGCGTGGATAAGACTCGTTCAACCCAAGCGCCTCAGAATCCAGAAAGTCTGCGTTGTCGCAATGTGCTTCAGGTCCTTCAGGTATCGGGTCGAGAAGATCTGGAGCTCCTACAGCTCCATTAGACCCACGTCCAAAGTGGCCAACTGGCCCAGATCTACCAGCGAGCTGGTGTAGGCTCAGCTCTTCGAAGCATCTCCCATCGGATACGTTGACTGCCGGGTGACACGCAAACGCTGCCCGGGTAATTCTTTCGTGCTCACAGTGCTGGCCAATAGTATCTGGTTCGTTGACTGTTCCAAAGGCCCAAACGCGGGATAGAGCCGCGAGTACAAGGATCAAGGGCGGGATGACGCAAAGGCCTTTGACCATGTCGTTGCGATGCAGAAGACCGAAGATCGTAGGGTTTTTATAAATATTGAAGTGGCCCCAGGAGAGAGAGGCGTTTAGGCAAAAGGATGCGTTAATCGCTCCATCGTAAAACGAGCCGCTTGTGGTGACATAACGAATGCGGGCAAAAAATTTGATGGGTCTCAGATGGCATTAAGCGAGACGTGGCATTACTGATAAGCCCGTACTGAGATATACGCAGAACAGGTCACGTGCTGCTGGCATTCACTTGGCTACAGGGTCAAGTGAGACTCACTAGGGCTCACGAACATCGATGAACAACATGTCACTCATACAAACATCAAGGAGAAATGAGGCTAATAGAAGTATTACAAAGTACTACGGAAACGACCGTATCTAGATTGTGCATTCTACCTCCTACGAATCAGAATATGCAAAGTCCGAAGCTCCCAGGCAAGTCGTAAGATGAAGCCGCTGCAGGGTCACCTCCTATTGCCCATATTTCAAGCAGATCTTCCGGGAAGAGCGCTCACCCAGCCGTCAATGTTTTCACCGACCTGGTCCTTGACGGTGCACTTGTTGGCAACAGACATCTGCTGCTTCGTGATCGAGCCGCAGCCATCATAGAAGCAGTTCGACTGGTTCATCGCCTTTTGTAGCGAATCGCCTTTCCATCCAAACATGTCTGGATAGGGAGGTCAGCAACGACGTCAACGCATAGGAGTGAGTGCAGTCTTAGGCTGGCAGCTTCTCCGCGTTGCCGCCAAAGCCATATGACGGAGACAATACTGCCACTGGACATTCAGAATTCGTCTCTAGGGTTTACTTACAGTCGGCGTGAGTTCCATATCCGCTGCTGCCCTCAAAGCTCCACACGAACGGCTGAGGGTCACCAGACTTCCACAAGTTGTTGAATTTAGTCGTGTCCCAGACGGTTTCGTACGTCAACTGCGGCATGCGGACGGGGTGGGATGCCGGGCATGGGTCTGAGTTAACAAAACCGTCATGCTTGATAGTGTTGTACATGTGCGATTGGTGATCTGGGCTGTCGAGGTTGACACCATCCCAGCATCTATACATGATTAGCTTGAGCGAGGAGATACGCGGAGTAGACTGACCGAGGAAAGTGGTGGACAGTGAAGATGCCAGCTGCGCAAGGCTTGGTTGGGAAGTCGGCCATCTCGGCACCGCGGTTGATGAGCGTCGTCAAGCAGTTGTAGCGGAGACCGATGTGCTTGTTGGCGTCGGCGAGAGAGCTCGTCGTAGGTGAACCAACCGTCATTCTGAATCCCTAGTGATCATTGAATATCAGCATATGAGGCAAAGTTGATATAGTAAGCGACGAACGTACGGGCTTGAAAGCTGTGATGGGAGATGCCTTGATATCATCTGTCTGGAAGTCGTGGGGGGTATAGTAGATGGTCATTCCTCCAGTAGTCCCTGTCGCAAGCGCCGCATTATTGGTGACCGGCACGCGATGGTAAGACCCGTTCGTAGGGTGCTTAAAGTAAAGCACTGCAGTCCAGTAATTCGAGAAGTCTTGCGACATCTCGCACGTCGTACATGTTCCTCGCTCACCAACGTCTCCTTCCATTGTCGCATTGAATGCATTGCCACCAATAATGTGGTGCAAATGAGCAGACGGTTTGTTACCAGGCTCGACGACGGGGTCGAGACGCTGGATCGTCAAGGACGAGCATCCGAAGCGCAGACCTGCCTGCACAACGGGCGCAATGAGCGCGATGGCAACGGTGGAAGTTCTCATGTCGACAGAATATGGGGGTACGAACAGAATCAGAAAGGCGCAACGAGGAGGCTACTGCTAGCTACCCTCTCCGCCCTTATACTCATGACTGTATCATGGAGTATGTGCCAAGGACTTCCACTCATCCGCCGCGCCTCGCTTGCTGCCCAAGCTTCGATAAGACATATAAATCTCTCTATTTAGATGATGGGCGGCATCGTGTAACCCAGACGACAATTGCTGATGGCAGAGATCAACTCTTTCGGCGAATCAGGCAGGTAAATGATTTTAGAACTCTGCTCCAGTGACATGGCCGCTTAATCAACATTTTGACCAGGCTACCTGGTTGCTGCCCCATTAGTGGCTTGTCGCAGATACCCTTGTCAGCCCCCGCAACCGTTAAGAACGTTACCCCAGAAAATGCTGAAATTGGCTGTCAATACCTGATCTATGTTCCCATACACTTTGGCTGCGGCAGTTGATAAATTGGTGTGGGGCTTGTCCTCATCTACCGACTTCGCGGTATGAACCAATCAGGTCCTGTAAGTATGCCGAAATGGACAACCGCTCGGGTTCCGAATGACCCTTGCGCTTTCGAAATCTGTTGTACCCTGCCCGGCTTGCGCGTGGAAGTAGGAATGAAGTCCCGGTCAAAATACACTGTCACTTGATAGAACAGATGCAACAATACTTGAGGCGGCCTAAGAGCCGATGGAGATCTACGCATTTCGAAGCCGGACTGCTCTAGAGCGAGGTCCCTGAACGTGGTAGGTCAGCTATTGTCTCAGAGCCCAGCGTAGCTCTTTTCACAACGAAGCCCTGCCAGGACATACGACTATCTCCTTGGACCTTGGCCTGTGTGAGTCTTAGAGAGATGTTTGACTTCTCCGATTTGCTGAAGTCCATATTCATAGTCCGACTGTCTAGACTTTTGGTGGGAGATCCTTGTCTCACCATCGTCGCCCGTTTCGATAGAATCGCCGAACAAATTACGTTGCAGCTTGCGTCTTATGGTGAACTCTCCATCGATATCGCGACGCTAGCAAGAGTGAGCTTCAGCGAACCCTGAGCAAGGACTTGCAACTTACGTGCCAAAAGTACCAGATGGTCAAGATAATGAGAGTGAGTGGTATCGACACGACCCAATAGAGCCACAGTCGTTGACTCACTACTTCTGACCAACGTTCGGCTTGCCAATCAAACATCGTCATCGAGAAGAAAGACTACGATTTTCAGTTTCGGACAGCACCATTCCCCGTCGAGATAGTCTTACCGATACGAAGGTGGCTGGTAAGAACAGTATACTCATAAGCGCCAGGGTTCTCATGGCGGCACTATCTTCTTTCGCAGCTTGGGCGATGTCGCGCGATGTCCTGCTGTCTCTCTGCACCACAAGGTTGTAGACCTACAGAATCAGAGAAATTGTATGACTCGTATTAACAGTGAAACTTACCGCATCAAGTTGGCTCTGTGCTATTCTCTGGTTGCACTGCACCTCCTCGAGTAGCACTCTGTTCTCGTCACTTACCTGCTCTATGCGGTCAGACAGCGATTCCGTAATGCCCACGAACTCGTCGCCAGAAGTTACCGCAGGCCTGAAATTTGTTTCACAGCCTTTAATGTATTCTAGGGATCTGAGAGTCGTCTCTAATCGCATTTGATGGAATGCAAGGCGAGATATAATGCCGTTCAGACTCCGTGTAATCTTGTCGTAATCCAAGTCCTGCGGGAAGCCTAAGGGTCCCACAAAGTCGTAAGCGTGCATCTGTGTTTGCAATTCGATCTCGAAGAGGCTGCTCGAGTGCCTCTTTATCTCCGTTGTATCCGAAGTTGTTTGCATTTCGCAAAGTATCAGCGGTAAACACATCGAATGCCGGAGGTCCCGCCTGGAGGCTATCAGATACTGCTGAAAAGTTTCAAATTCATCCTCCCGCATCCCTAAGAGTAGCCCCTTAACGGTGCCGGATCGCAGGTCTTGAGAAAACGAGAGCGCCCAATTCTCTGATCTTGATATTGGGGTACGATATACGAATCCTGTCTTGATTGTTAGTCACAGGGTGATATGTGCGTCGAGGCAGAAATACTTTGTGGGTGAGCTTTGGAATCTGCATATCGCAGACTGCGCGCTGTCCCGGTAAATAGCGATTGCAGGTATGGGTAAGGAAGATCAAATTGTTCCATGATCTTGAGGAACGACTCTTTCGAAAGAGGAATCATCACAGAGGAGTCTGAATATTCTTTCTCAATTCCTATTCTGCAATGCGTTAATCTCCATTATGTTGGGCTGGATACAATATCTTTCGTACATTAGGTGCAGCCTTGGCGAAAAGGATGTAGCAATCTATATCAGAGCATTACTCCAACGATGCTAGAAAATGTCAGTGTCTACAAAAACTTACTGGTATTGATATCCAGGCAGGTATGTCCTTATCCGAGACGTGTTTTATTTCCAGGTGATCGCCTGCCCCTCCCAGTGCTACGGCGATTCCCTTGACGTCCAGCGAAGCGGAGGAAAAGACCAAGCCATGCTCATTAGAGAGATATCTTCGATAACGTGCGGGTATAGATTTCACAAAAGGCGAGGAGAGCGCTTCATCTTCTTTCGCCTGCGTTGTTGTTTCGAACAATCTCGGCGTCTCTCGTGACCCAACCTAGAAGACATGTCATTTCTAGTGGCGCATCTCGATATCAACAGATTGTTGGCACTTACGCGGGCAAAGGGGTTATAATTCACACCACCGCCGCTCTGTGAGGCCAGGCGGTGAGCGCTGCGCCTGATGGCATGCATGCTGGCGATAGAAATGTAAGAGCCACCTCTTACTTGGATACAAGAGACAGGTGTGCAAGTAATACCTAGGACGGAAATTATCGCGACGCGTGAAACCATCCACCCCGTCTCGTGATGGAGGGTAGGCAGAAAGATTATGCCATCGCGCAACTGGGTCCAACGTTTCAGCCTCATCAGTAGCGGGGTGATTGCTAGGTACGAGGCGGATCATTACCTTAATGAGACTACCGAACTGGTGGACAACATGGCCATTGCGCAAATCGACCGCCCAGATGCTTCAGCACAAAGTAGCTGATCGTCAATGAGAAATTCTCAAGCACCTTGTTCCAACGTCGTGAAAAGCCATGCTAGTGGTATGCCAACTCATAACTTAGGCTACCAAGCCCTGTTAGCTGTGCTCGATGTTTTGGTATGAGATTCTCCTGGATCCAACCAACTCCCCGTAAGCACATCCTTGTTCCAGCCTGGAAAGGCTGTTTGCCATTTTCGAGAAGCTCACACGCTTATAATGACTTCCAAATCTTCCTCCCTCCACGGTGGTGCTGCCCATTCATCGATGTGGTAGCCGGAACCAGCCACATTCCCGTCGGCTTTCGAAATGACTGCGAAACCAACACGTTGGAAGACTCTTCGCGTTTCTAACCCACGCCAATGAAATTGAAGAAGCAGGCCACAAACGCTGCACTCAGAATGCCATGTCGAATAGTCTGGCGATTCAACAAGTGGGAGGAAGAACGTTTGATCATCAGTCCAATCACCGTCGCAGTCATCTAGACTGACATCATCTGGAACTAAGCCGTCATCAAGACTAAAAGCATATGCTGCGAGCTCGCTTCGATCCGCTTCAGCTAGTTGCCGGAATTGCGAAAGAGCGAAGAGTCTGTCTTTGAATCGAATTTCGCCCCCAGACAGCTGACCGAACGGATCACCGTTGATTGGGACAGTGCTTATCCCTTGAAGCTCGACAAATGTCTGACTGATTATGTTCCGAGGACCCCAAGGCTGTATTGCAGCCTCAACAGATGCCCACGACCATGACGGCGCTGAGAGAGTGTACCGCGTTAGCATGACTTGATAGGCAATGAAGCGAAATCAGCGTACCTATGTAAGTTTGATGATAGCGGATAGGGTACATCTCATAGCCTAAAGACGACTGGTCTACCATCCAAAGCAGCCCCTGAAGCCACCAATATTTCCATACACCTGCGTGATACTCGTTCCCAATCGCAGGAGATCGAGAGACAGCTTGCGCTATTCCGCATAGAGCGATCAGCTTATCGGTAATAAAAGTCAAACTGCAGCGGCTGTAGTCGTATACGATATTGAACCAATCGCTATAAGTGAACACCTCGGTCCTCGAGATAGTTTTGCTGGTATGACGCAGCCACCTAAATGTAACTGCATTATCCTCGGTGCCTGCGGTTCGATAATTCTCGCAGGCGAACATCTCACGGCATTCGAATGCAGGAAACTTTGTAAAGTGTATGGTACGAGGGCTCAGGTAGGATTCTTGAAGCACCCATCCACGTTTATGCAGCGCAGATCGTTCCAAGATGAGGTCTTGGAGATCGTAAAAGACGGCAAATCGTTTGTAGCCATGGGCGTGGCTGAATTCGACGGGAAAGGCGTTTGCAAGCTCTGGATGTCGGTCCCAAAACAATCCTTCAGTTGGTCTGGTTGCGAGGCTTGCGGCAAGTGTACAGAAGCTGTTCAGATAGACTTTGCCCATAAGACTAGCTTCAGATTTCCAATCTTCAACTGAATCTTGCAGGATACTGTGTTGAGACAGAAAGCATTAGCTAGGGTCATAGACAGTTGGATGACGGGTGTTCATAGACCTACCACACAGAACACGCATGTAGGATCTACCAAATGGCTCTTACCATAACGAATCAATCCAAAGATATCGCAAGCCAATGCTGTCAGTGACGTAGACCGCTTGCTGGAAGGTTTCTGGAAGCCTTGAGACTGGAAAGCCGGATGATAAACCGGTCTCGTTGCAGGTATTAAGAGACAGGAACTTGTGACTACCCCATACGTGACTAAGGGACGTATAACGCAGGTCTCTTTCGGATGATAGAGCTGCCACAATCTGATCTCGAGATACTAAACAGGCCTTGCCGATGCTCTTGTATTCACTGATATCTATGAGACGGGTGGGTACCCACGATGAGTCGAAGGCCTCCCAACATTTTGCGTGGCCCTTGATGCACCCAGACAAGCTGGAGATTAGCCCTTTGAGACAGCCGACGCTATTTCGTGACTCGTAGGTCGATAAAAGAGGTCGGTCGCCTGTCGACCGCTGTGAGTGTATAGGGTTAAAGAGCGCCTTTAACACTAACCCGCATTGACTTGTTCCTCTGTCATGGTGAACCTCAAGTATTTGAACTCTTGACAATGATTCTCGACCAATATCTTGACCTCCCGAGGAAATAACGATACCGGATCTAGAACAAGCCTAGGATTTGCGCAACATGAGTCAATCAACACCCGCTCCCTGTACCGATACATACCAACTTTCAAGGTCAAGTGCGTCATATTCATAGCCCAAGCACTCGACAGCTTCGCAAATGCGCATGCACATCTCACATCCGTTGACGGCAGATTCTCTCAAGTTCTTGTTCGTGTCCGATGGACGCCATACAGTGAGTTCAGGGAATTATCTGGAGGCCACATTGTCTGGAATGGGAAATTGGCGAAGTTCCTCTTCAGACACCCAAGGACAGGTACCAGCCAGCCCTTGCCCTTTAGAGAGCCGATATGCATCGAGGTCCGATTGGAGAAACTCGAGTAGAGCGGCGTCAGCGCCGAACAATTGGAGAGACGAGAGCGTGTTCCTCTTGATGGACGAGTAGTCCTGCGTGGAGAAATCGAAGTGGCGAAGGCAGCTGTTGCACAACATGGCGCCCGCGGTGGCATCATCAGTTGATGGGTTGAAGGAGCGTTTTCCGTACGGAAGGAACATTGGGCTGGCCACAAAAGGACTAGCGGCACGCTATGCCTTGCACCCGGCGGAATCTCGGCGGACAGCTCCATCTTACTTCGTACCTTTCAACCGCGCGTTGTCTTCAAGCACAGCGTGCTCGCTCATACCTCTGCCCGGCTTTCGCGGTGCTGTTGGCCTCCATGCTCTCGCGACAACCGTAGCCATGATAAACATACAGTCAATCGGGCTGTTCGTAGTCTCCTACTTCATCATCCCGCGCCTCACCTTCCTACCCAAATCAGTGCACTCGCTATTGATTATATTCGGCCCATTCCTCCTGCCGCGTCTCCTCGAGTTCTTCTACACAGCCCGCGCCACCTCAAGAAGCGTTCCCATCCGACCGATACCCGCCAAAGTCCAGCGGGCCCTCAACCTGCTCTGTGTGAGCGCCGTGGTCTGCCTGGTCCTCTCGCTCCCATACTTTGCGCCCGAGAATGTCTTCCTCAAGACTCAAAGCAGGCTGCAGATAGAGCCAAACGTGCTGTTTGCTCGGCTAAGGCTACTTCGACCGCTTACGGACGAGGATGAGATACTGCGTTCGCGATTCAGCAGCGCGCAAAGTAAGCTAGTATACCTGACGTATGGGCCGGACACGCTGGTGAACTGCTCATGGTGTACCACGGCCGACGGCAATGACCAGCAAAACTACTTTCTATACAGTCTTCCGAAGACCATCACACCGCACATCCTCCATCTGGCTGTGCTAGGACTGGCCACATCATCGCTCGTTGGCAGTGAAGGGTCCAGATTCCGCATACATGCAACGATAGCAGGGCTTTGTCTGCTGGCGGCGGAGACGTGGCTACTAGGCACTTATGACATGTCAGTCAACAAGAGGGCCAGGGCGTTGCACGACGTCAACTTCGTTCATTGGCGTGTCCGCTTCTTGCGATTCCTTTCGTTTGCGCTGACGGACAGCGTATTTGGTTTGGTGCTCTGGCTTACAAGCACGAATCGCTGGCTTGCCAAGCCCGTACTAATCGCTGAGCGACTGGAGATGACGACAAGACAAGCCGAAGACACGATGAACAAGATGCGGGCCTTGAGTCTCCTTTCCAATTCCATCAATCGCGATCCAGCGCTTCGAGGTGTCAAGGAGGACTACTGGCAAACCGAGGGGGCTTACATGGCTGATATGGTGCAGGAGGAGGAAGTGACTGCGCAGATCAATAGAGTCCTGAACAACATAGACCTGCAAGGCCTCGAAGGACGCGTTGGGGAGGTCGCAGACGGCATTCTAGCAGGTATTGATGGCCTGAGAACATCGCAAGTTTTATCTTCGAGCGGCCTCAGCGAAGCGTCGTCGTCCATTTAAGGCGGATATGAATGGCATGGTTACATACGGCAATCAATGATGGGAACTCTGACATGCCGTGTGGCTCAAAACCCGGGTTGTCTGAATTTTCACGATACTCCAATGCGCAGTACGATCACACTCTATGCAGGCTCTTGATTCGACAATGACGCAGTAGTGCAATTTTCTCGCTTGCTGCTCAAACCGCGGGTTGCCGGCTGGACACTCCACGGTCCCGGCGTGCGTTCTCCGTTCGTGCTGCGTCGCTACATCAATCCGACATCGCAGTGCTTGCAATTGCTGCATTGCATAGAGCTTGCATGATTTGTATGCGCAGCAGCGATATCGAACCCGTTGTGCAGAATCGGAACCATTTATGAGTCGCAGAAACGCCGTAGTCGGCATTCCATTTCCCGGATGGCGTCGGTAGAGCCCGGCATTGGCGGGATACTCCAGGTAGGGTACACGTGACGTGACTCCGTATCTCGCACCCATGGACGCCCTACAGGCATCTTGGAAGCAAGATGACATAGAAGAGAATCGTGGCTTGCTTGTTTGCCTGTTATAATGCAGTCAAGTTCCCTCGATACGTCTCGAAAAGCCTGCGTTTGAATGGAGTTTATTGGCTCGCAGAGTCTGCAAATTTGTCGCGGCGACATCTGCTCTCGAAGGATTTTATCGCCTCGCATTCTGTAGGGGCAAACTAGTCCAGGATACACCATCTTCAAGCCTATCCAAGACTAGGGCGCGTGATAGCATAGTGTGACTCTGAGGGTTTCTCAGCTATAAGAAGGTGGGTCATCTACCTCTCACAGCCCTAGTCAGACCGAGTCTACCAGCATCCCAACCGCTAATTCTCAAACAAGACTCAACATGGCGCCCATTGCCGTAACACCTCCCGTAGAGCAAGAAACCTCATCGAGACTCACTGCCCAAGGCATTGAGCGATCTCTTGCCAAAACCGCTCACTCAAACGCATCACCACTCACAACAAAACTCACCCATGACTCTCTCACCCATCCGAAGACCGACAGTGGGGTACACACTCTCCTCCCCCAGCTCGACGCCTCTCTCCTCCAAACCACCTTCACCACCTCGCCTCGCCCTGTTCCTGCCCTCGACTCCTCCGAACGCGCTTCCCAGAAAATATGCACCGACCACATGATCCAAGCCAAGTGGAGCGAGAACAGTGGGTGGTCAGCGCCAACCCTACAACCCTACGGTCCGCTCAGCCTTATGCCGACCGCATCCTGCCTACACTACGCCACCGAGTGTTTCGAAGGCATGAAGCTGTACCGCGGCTACGACGGCAAACTGCGTCTCTTCCGCCCCGAACTAAACTGCAACCGTATGGAGAAATCTGCCACTCGTATCGCGCTACCCACCTTCCCGACCGAAGAGCTGCTCAAGCTGATCAACAAGCTCTGTGCGACAGATGGCCCGAAATGGTTACCTAGAGACGAACCAGGCTCCTTCCTCTACATTCGACCGACTATGATTGCATCTGATGCTGCGCTTGGTGTTCAAAAGCCAAAGGAAGCCCTACTCTTCATCATCCTGACATGTTTCCCGAGTATGGACGATAGGAAAGGTGGCATGAAACTCCTGGCCTCCAAGGACGACATGTGCAGAGCTTGGCCTGGTGGCTTTGGATATGCGAAAGTTGGCGCGAACTACGGTCCTAGCCTGGTTGCGCAGGGCGAAGCAAAGGCGCAGGGATTCGATCAAATTCTGTGGCTGTTTGGTCAGGACTGCATTGTCACGGAGGCTGGTGCTAGTAACTTCTTTGTGGTGTGGAGAACTAGGGAGGGTCAGCTGCAGCTTGTGACGACTGGTTTGAAGGAAAGAATTGTGTTGGATGGGATTACGAGGAGGAGTGTGTTGGAGTTGGCGAGGGAGAGGCTGACTATGGGAGGGTGTGCAGGTGAAGAGCTAGAAGAACTGGAGGTTGTGGAGAGGAATTTCACGATGAAGGAGGTCGAGGACGCTGTGGACGAGGGCCGCATGGTCGAAGCATTCGTTACCGGTACCGCTTTCTTCGTGGCGCCGGCCAGCCTCTTGCATTTCAGAGGCCAAGACTTCGAGATCCCGATGGCAACCGAGCATGGTGGGAGATATATGAGTATCATCAAAGGTTGGCTGAAAAGTATCATGTGGGGTATGGAGGGCATGGAGCAGCATCATTGGGGTCATGTCGTAGGCGAAGATTAGGTGGAAGCCGAGAGGAAGTTATTTGTATGTTTGTCGTTTCCTTCCACAGCTTGGTCTGGCGTTCTAGCGGTCTAATAGTCAAAAGTTCAGCGTGTCGTCCTGAGAGTCATGTTGCCTCGAGCGCTGCTATTGACTTGTGTGTCATCTGGAGTGGCGCTCCAATCTTATCTGGAACTTCATTAGCCATGATCCTGAGATCCGACCGTGGTAAGACTTCATTTGCCAGTTCAATGGTATGTTTGGGGTGGTTGGGTTAGACAATTTGGTGGAGCAATACATAGGTAGGCAAACGACAATTTCAGTCAGTCTACAATCACCTGGGAAGGAGGAGAGGTGTGGGTAACGGCACTGTTGGGCAGAAACGATCTCGCGACGCTTCACAACATGACGCCGTGTGCAGTGCGCTTCTTCTCACTGTACCCCATCAGTTTGCATCACGAGACATCTGTCACATAGACCGAGAAGACCTCAAGCTTCACTCGACTGTCAATGTCGATGTGACTGGGCATTCGATGGGCAATCGCAGAGAGCTGCAAACGAACGAATCCCTTGAATGGTCCAATGGCGTACCACAGTACATAAGTCCTCGAGCACCAAGTCGAGTTCCACATTACAATTTAGTAACTTCGAGAGCGCTGAGTTCAACAGAGGCCTACAAGACAGTTGCCCAACTATGGACGCCTCCAATCTAGCCTTCCCCGCTGGGACTACAATTTGGCCAGGTCTCGCACCATACGCCACCATCGGTAGAGCTCGATATCCAGACCCTTCCCAGGCAACGCTCATGGACCTTGCCAGTTCAGCCATTGGTCCCATTGGAATGGTTCCAGGCCTTATCCCTCTATATAAGATTGTCCATGGACTCGTCCTCAAGAAACATAGATACGACATCACCGACGTGGCCACCAAGACGATACTTGCTCTCGGCGCTGTGGCAGGAGTACGGTTGCTCTGGAACTATGTCAGTCCGCAGGTGGTCGATACTGTTACTTGTAGTTATACGGTCCCACTTCAGAGCAAATTGGGAGCGTGCCTAGAGGCGTGGATTGGGGAGCATGCTCGCGGGGTAAGTGCGATGTCAACACCCAGAGCAGCCAGTGACCAAGAGGCTTCGCTAGGCTTTGTAAAATCCTTCGAAACTACTCATACTGCGCATAACAACGTTGAGTTCAGGGGATTAGGACACTCTTTGATCGCTATTTGGCACAATCCATGCCTATGCTGACTCTTTTGCGAAGGTCGTGCGACGTCATCGAAAGCTGATATCTTCCGCTGATGGGAAACAAAAGGATGATTCTCAGCAAAAAGATCGGTATTCAACAAGGTTACAGTCCGGCTGGCTGTGGTTCGAGGGACACATATTCTTTTTCGAGTACGGGACAACTCAGGTATCCCAAGAAACGTCTCCAGTAGCTTGGGGAGGACCTCCAAGAAACTCGCAGCCAGCTCCGGAACGAAGCATATCCGTTTATGCCATTCACTGGTTTTCGGCGCACGCACTTGGGAGGTTTATCAGCGAACTCACCAACCCAAAACACGACGATCAGATACGCTACACGGAAATTCACACGCTTATTAGCGGTCGGAATAGATGGTAAGTATCGTTGCTGACTGCTTGAGTCATTACCCATACCGAACTTCAGTCTGAAAACAACACGCTTCCACCGCCCTTGTTACGGTATTCAGGAGCCCTCATACGATGCTTAACAATGTCGCGGCAAGGCCTCGGCGGGACATGGTGCTGACTGCAACACCGATAGGCATACTACTAAGAAACCGGCGAGAAGTTTAGCAACGATTGATCTCGATGATAGAACCAAAGAGATGCTGGTCAAAGATGTCGAGACGTACGTAGATCCCAATCGCCAGCAATGGTATGCAAACCGAGGCATCCCGTATCGGCGCGGCTACCTGTTTCATGGACCACCTGGTAAGTTTGAGACCATGACCCTGAGCTGGGCGCATCTATGTAGCGCTCGTTACCAAGCATCAGAGCGAGCTGCGCATAGTTCCATGAAGCTTATACTTTTAAGTCTGGATGCGCGCTGACCTGTCCAGGAACTGGCAAAACAAGCACTTCCACCGCTTTGGCTGGTAAACTCAACAGTAGACTCTACATCGCTAGTCTGGGCGCTTTGAAAGACGATAGGGCGCTCAAGTTTGTTTTTGGTTGTCTGGCCAAGGGCGATGTACTTCTGCTCGAAGATATTGACTCGGCTGGTATCGTTCGCGAGAACATGAGAGACAACAAGAAAAAGGACTCGACGGGGATCAAACTGGCCGAATTGTTGAATGCTATCGACGGCGCGGCCAGCGTTGAAGGCATTGTCTTGATTATGACGACCAACGAGCCGGAGAACCTCGACCCCGCCCTTGTTCGTCCAGGTCGAATAGATCGCCAGGTTTACTTTGGGGAGATCAACAGATTTGTTGCCAGGTCAATCTTTCTCCGAATGTATCAGGACGAAAAGGCGCCAGGAAACGACGAGGAAGTTATAAACCACCAGTTGCACAGTTTGGCAACAGCTTTCGCAGCGAAAATTCCGGAAAACAAAGTCACCCCGGCTGAAGTGCAAACGTTCTTGACATTCTATGCCGACGCACAAGAAGCGGTTGATCGCGTTGATCAGTGGATTAGGGATACCTTGGCTGCTAAAGCCGCCAACAGGATCATATCTGGTGAAGTCTCTAAAGAAGCTGAGCCATTCGAGGTAAGCGTAGGGGAGGGAGGGACATTCGAATACAACTCCGAAGTGTCTGATACAGACGACGAGAACGGCGAGACTGACGAGGTCAGGCTGCGGAATTATGATTCTGGCCTTCCTGACGATTATACCCCTCTTGGCTCTGAGTATGGTTACGGATCCGGCCCTGAAACGCTTAGTCGCACTTCTTCCGATCGATCGTCCGATCGGTTGTCCACGTGTTCTTCCACCTCTGACGAATCTGGTCCACCGGGGTTGGGATCCGAGATAGACTCCGTCGAAGCATGCGTCTTGCAACATGATACTGACATAGATCAGCGGATGGATATATGTCGATGGTGTAAATTCTATGAGGGGCGGATTTTTCACGCTGTATTTCTTGGCCCCCCGTGCGAAGGTTGTGGCTATAGAAAGGGTACCTAAGGGTTGTCCTGATGATTGAATAGCTCAAAGGCTGCGTTGGCATTTGCTACATAACAGTCGCTTGACGCGGCTTTACGTTGCACAAGGAATCTCCTTGGATGTAGCGTGACTTTCACCATGTAATTGAACCGTTTCATATCCTGTAACAAGATAAATATTGGTCATCCTTAGATTGAAGCGAAATTCGTTCAAGGCGCGTTGCCTAGTATTCTTTACAGCTAGTATTGATATATCCAGAACGTCAGGATATGAGCTCAATTTCCATTGACCCGAACAAGCAGGTAAGAATAACCACACGTTACGAGGAGCACCTAATTATCGAGGCATACGTACCTAGGCACACGCACCAAAAGCAGTCAGAAGCCAAAAGGCTTCATTGGTCTTTGTTATGCTCTATAGTCGTCCTTGAAGGGCGCATTACAATGTGGGCTTAAGCCTGCTGACATGACTCAATTCATACGCGCTTCTCATATCCCAAAGGATCTGCTCAGAGCTTATGCACTATGAAAAGCCTTTCTTAGCTCGCACCATGCCACCCTTTGCGCCAATTCGGATCCATCTTGAACCCCACTCCAGCAAGCCTCCACATCTCGACATCCCCATACCTAATCTTCCCACACCTCTCCTTCCCCAGATCCGCAAACTCCTGTGCCTTCAGCTCCGGCTCGCGCCTGAGCGGATTATCCGGTCCACTCGGCGAATCCCTCGAACTCTTCAACCACTCCGGCGGCTCGAGAAACGTGAACACCATACACGTACCGCACTTCTGCGCGCCAGAAACAACACCATTCATATCAAAATCGAAGCCAAACTCCATAGGAAGCGCGGGCCTATACAACATGCACCTCCCCGCCGAAAGCGTGATATTCAGGATCTTCGTTTTTGCAGCCGTCTCCTTGAACAGCGTCCGCAGCGAGAGCAACTGCAGGCCCTCGGGTATATCGTCCAGTTTCAGCGTGACCTCGTTCATGGTCGGGTTCTTGGCTTCGTGCGAGTAGTACGCACGGCTAAGCCCGATGTCGAAGGAGATGGTGTTGTATTCGTCGGCTGGTTTGCGCCGCTCTTCCATGTGGCCCGTAAAACTGAATTTCCGCGATATATTCACTGTAAAGTGCCAGTTGTCCAGCACTATCGGTATCTCGGTGCCGTGGCTGTCCACGCCGTAGCGGAAATTGCTCTCGGAATCTGTTGGGGCGAGGTCATAGCACGTTGGCGTAAACGGGGTGTACGCGCGTAAGGCGAATGTGCTGAATGGGTGGTTCGAGTCGGCGTCCATGGTCGACAGGAACTTGTCGTACTGCTCCTTCAGTTGGTCGTCTTTGAGAACGCTCCAGGCGGCTTTTGCGGCTTTGATGCGTTTCTCGGCTTGGGACCGTATGAATGGGTCTGAGACGTTGGTTATGATGGGTCCGTCTTCCCAGAAGACGATCCGCTTGTAGCCCGTTTCTATCTCGATCCTTTGGGCGTTTCGAGATATGCCTAGAGCCTCGTAATACGTGGGCTCTGACAGGTCATTATGCGTCGAAGCAGAGAGAATGGCGGAAAGCCTTAGACGATTGCAATGAGAATTTAGTTCGTCAGTGACGTTTCTTGGCGACATTGTGTGAATGCAATGTTGCAGAGTGAAAGTTCGCAGAGTGAGATTTTGCAGTTTGAAAGGTTGTGGATTGAAATGTTGCACAGTGAAATGTTGCAGAGCGAAATAAAAACATGATTGATAGGCGACAATAGTCCTGTTCCAATCTTACACCATCACGAAACCACGGAACGGTCACAAAAGACATCCAAAGAACCGCTCAACAAGCTAGCTAGCAATAAAGTTCAGAAACAGATGAAATTCCACTCCTTCTCGATTGCTGGTCCCTGTAGCGTTGCCTGACTAGCTTGAGAAGAAGCTGCACGCACATAGAAACTTCGTAACTGGTAATGATCACTCTTACAATATGTGAGTATGCTGTGGATGTCCTGAAACACATATTAACTACCAAGTTCACAAGTCGCAAGCATACCAGTAAGATCGTTCAAGTATCTCCTTCCAACACTCTCTTGCAGGCGCCCCCTTTTTAAGCAAACACATCCACCGCAATCCTCGAGTTCCGCATCCCCATGAAGAATTTTTCAATCTGCTCCTCGGTCGCCTCCCTCTTTTCCTCTCTAACAATCTTCCTCGCGACCTCCTTCACCCCCTTTACAAGCTGGAAGTCATTAGTATGGAAAATACACTTGACGAATGGTGTCGCAACATACCCCGGGACTGCCGCACAAGAACACCTTCGCCCCTGTGACCCAGAGCTTGACAACGTCCGCTCTATCTCTCCACATTCTGTCCTGTACGTACTTGCAACCCTGACTGTCCGCATGCTGTGGCTCCCGACTATATGCATACCGAAGCTCCACAGCACCTTCTTTCGCCCACTGCGCAAACTCGTCTGCGTAAAGCGCATCCGCACCCGGTGCCCGGCACCCAATGAACAGCAGTGCGGGTGCAAGACGTAAGCTTGGGTTCGCAGCTAGCATAGCTGCGCGCTGTTGTACAAATCCTCTGAATGGCGCAATACCAGTACCGTTGCAGAGCATCAGCATGGGTGTGTCTTCCATACTAGCTGGTAGGTGGAATGCAGGTGGCGCTCTCCGCACGCTGACTTGCAGTGCATCGTTTGGACGTAGAGAGCGGAGATAGGTCCCTGCGACGCCGTGGAAAGGACGTGAAGGATCTGCGAGTGATGGTGTTGCTAGCACGCCGTAGGTTATGCTGCAGGTCGTAGGAGAGGCAAAAGGGGATGAGGAAATGGAATAGTGACGTGAACTAAAGATAGATACACGTGTCAATAAGGATACCATCACAGAAAGAAGGTGGGGGAAGGACAACGTACCGCATCGGTGGTAGTAGGGAAAGGTAAGTGGCAAAGGGGAGGTTGATGGACGGTTGTGCGGTCAGAATGTCGAGAATTGAGAGGCGTGGTTCTAGGACTGAACTAGAGTAGGCAGTAGTGGACAATCTGTTGAGTGTTTCGTGTGTCTGAGGTTCCGAGGTGTATCGTGCAACAGTCTGGATGCTCTGCAGCTTACGGTCAGAATCGACTATTTCCTAGCGGAGCAGATGTAACGCTTACTTTCTTTGTCGCTGGCAACGACAGTTCCACATAGCCTTTGAGCAAATCGAAGGCAGAGATGGGTCGACCCGTGGGCAATGTTACCAACCCGCCCTCTTTGATGGTCACAACTGCATCCCATGGTATCGAGAACTTGGAGAGCACTCGATGGACGCTCTCATCTGGATTTAGCGGAAGCACGGTGAGATAGTCCCCAGCCTCATACTCCATCCCCTCAGGTAATTCCAGGGTCAGAAGTCGCTTGTCGGGTTCGCTAGTGGCTGTAAGAGACTCGGAATGAAGAACCTTGGCCTGCTCAACCTCATGTTGCAGGTGTGAAGCGCGGGTGGTTGTCGATATCTCCATATCCACTGAGGTTTCGTCTCCCAAGTCCGCCTTGCTGACCTCCGGATATCTTTTTGTGACTGCTGGCCAGAATGTATGCTCGGTCCAGGTATCGAAGTCCGAGAACATGTCACCTTGCGAGGCATCAGACGCACCTCTAGGTGCAATACACTGGCCACCATGCTGCTGGAAAAGATCATCTACGAGCTTAGGGATGCGATGAAAAGTCGAAGCCCAGTCCTTGTGACCGCAGCCAAAAACGCTATATTCGACGTCAGAAAGTGCTTGCACATTTGCTAGTGTCATGGACTCCAGCCATGCGACAAATTGTGCAGCATTGTCCGGGGGCTCGCCTTCGTAAGATGCGGTGATGACGACAACAGGTTGATTGGTTGGCAATGAGTTGACCCCAGAATCCATGTCAGATACTGAGGCATTGAATCCCCTTGATCGAGCTTCTACCGCGAGCTTTTGAGCCAAGGACTTGCAAGTTCCGGTGTTCGACCCGTGTAGTATGGTCAAAGGGCGAGCATTAGGATCATCTACGTTCAACTTCTGCAATGATTTCTCTATCGAGCTCGTGGCCGGCGCAGCACCACTGGAAGAAGACAATGTGTTCTGTAGTGTCGTTGCAGAAACCCCCTTACGGAGAGCTGCACGCATGTAGAACCCTTGAGGCTTGTGCGTTAGAGTCGATTTGACCTTGAGTTCATACGAGGGGTCGTCCATTCGGATGTCGAAATTCTGGAGTAGCAGTGCAACTACTAGAAGAGCTTCCTGCCATGCAAAAGCACGTCCAATGCAAGCTCTCATGCCAGACCCGAATGGCTATTATTGTTAGACAATGGTGTAAGACAGTGAGTATTTGCATACCTTCCAAGCACTCTTGGGCAGTTTGTCAAAGTTCTCGTCGAGCATTCGTTCCGGGATGAATTCGTTTGCGTCATCTCCATAAACCTTTGGATCTCGCTGTATCCTTCCCAGTAAGCAGAGTGCTGTCCACTCTCTCTTGAACTCATACTCATTATTCCCCAGTGTGCCAGGGAAATCTTGGTTCTCTTCCCGAACACTTCTCGTGAAGGCTGGAGCTGTTGGATTCAGACGCAAAGTTTCGCGTAAGATGGCGTTGATGTACTGGAGGGTTTTCAGCTGTTCTGTAGTCACCTTTCCCTTGCCAATGACCGTGTCCACTTCTTGTTGTGCCTTGAAATAAGTGGCCGGGTTTTTGAGTATGTTGTAAAAGGCAAAGGAGAGAAGCCCTGATGTGGTCTCATGGCCTGGAAAAGTGTCAGTAACACGATACAGAGAACGTACTCAACCATGTATTCACCCGCTATGAGGAATGTGATCATGTTAGATGCTATCAACTCATCACGCATCGATGCGCCAGTCTTGGGATCTCTCCCGTGAATCATAGCATTCAGCAGGTCTTGCTTGTCCGAAGGATTGTTGCGTCGATGAGCCACAAGCTCCCCAGCAACCTGCTTCTGGTACTGTGCATCCGCCTTGAGCTGCTCATTAGCAGAGCGCATGAACATCTGAACAATCGAAGGAATTTTCTGCCGCGCTTGACCTGCAGAAAGCGTGTTGGTCATAACCTGAACGAATGGGTGCATGTCGTCCTGGTAGAAGGAATTGAAGCGGAAGTCCATGCCACATAAGGCGATCGTGTCAAGCGTCAATCGAGTAAAGTCTTCCGTCACTGGTATCTGGTAGTCGGCACCTTTACGAGCCCACTTTAACACTAGCTGGCTTGCTATGTCGTGCATCTCTACTTGCTGTGAGTCGCAGGCCTCACGAAATCAGCGGGAAGTACAGACCATCGAACATATTCTGGATAGCGAGAGGTCCAAAAGCCGGCATCAATATACGGTGAGCCTGTCCCCAGTCCGGATGTTTCTCACTCGGAGCTGTGAACAAGCCGGGTGGACCTCCCTTACCAAGGCCCTGCAACCCTAGACCAGCGGCTTTGAAGAACTTGGTCTCATCGCAGAGTTCTTCGAAAAGTTCGTAGTTGGAAACGATCACCCTCGTCTGGCCCTTGAGATTGAGTTTGTAGATGGGACCATACTCGCCAGCGAGTCTCTCCAACGCGCTTAGAGGCTCGTCAGAAGTCGCTACATCGAGCAAGTTTCCGATGAAAGGTAAGCCAGGAGGGGAAGGAATCGGTTTGGGCATGGTAAAAGAGGGCAATATGGCTATCGAACATCTACCTTCTCTCGAGCAGAAGCCCCCTCTTTACATGAGGAGAAGCGCAACCGCAGCGTCTTGCTGGCCATGGCGCCAAATGCGGCCATGGGAGCGAGTAGGGCTGGAATATGGGCCATCTGCACGCACGTCCAAAGATGGCACTAGCTATAGCTGAGAAGAGGAAAAGGTTTGGGAGCTTTCGAGGGCTAGGACGGAGCCGAGGCCGGGCAGATGCGTACGGAGAGTTTCGCAGCTCTAACTGCATTTGAGTGTCGGATCCGCGGTTGCGCGTGCTTAGCCACTCAGCCCCCCTTTGTGGCGGCTGGCAGGGTCCGCCGAACCACCGTTCGACGCTCAACCTTCCTCTACTTTACACAGGGACGCCTTACGCAACCTTCGGCCGCTGTCAAATTGTAGCCATTTGGAATGATATCAAAGGTTGCGATCTACACATCAACCAAGGCTGAGTGAGCTGTGGCTGACGAGCTGAGAAGACGTGGACGCGTCGTTGGTCAAGCTCATCTGCCTCGGAACAGCGAGATGACCAGTAGAAGAGAGGTTGGCATCAAAGGCGACCACCGAGAAAGAGTATGCATTGCGAAAGCTGAGTATCGATAGACGTTGCCATGCGTTGATTCCGGGCCTTCTGTCGACTGTCGACTAGGAGCCTTGCATCAGGATTATCGTGATTTACTCAAAAGACTGAGGTCTTTGGAATTCCACTCGAAATCGTCGCAGATACAAAAGCTCGCAATCCGCCATGGCCATCACGGTCTCACCAGAGCGACCTCGATTTTGCGGATGTCCGACCCCACAGTCCTAGCCGAATACACCGATAGATCCCGCTAGACAGCATCTCGAATTCTGTCCCGGACCGTTGCTTCGGCCCACCTCAACCACTCCAGGCTCTGGGCTCGTCGTTTTTAGTACCTGAGTAAGACTCGAATGTCTTATCGCGGAAGGCCAAGCAAGGGCTGCGACTCTTGTAGAGCTCGGAAAGTCAAAGTTAGTGCACCTTCGCTGTGTGTTCTGCATCTCCAACGGAGACCACCTCAGAGCGCGTATTCGACAATATCGCTTAGTCCAAGTGGTCTTCCATGCTACATAACTCATACTGCAGTTCAGAGTAGTAGTATTCCACTTGGCATGCAGGAACATGACGTCCTACTTGACATGTACGCTAATTGATGCTTTAGTGCGATGAAGCTAAACCCACGTGTAATCGCTGTCTTAGATCGGGACACGACTGCAAGTATAGAGACCCTGCCGATCTCTTGTTTCGGAACCAGACAGCATCTGCCGCCCAAAAAGCAGAGGACTCCTGGCGACAAAGAGCAAAGTCCAGCCAACGACCACCGGGCGACAGCAGCAAGCAACCGTCCGCTGCAAGCAGCTCGAATTCGCATAGCAGCTCTGCAGCGTCTCCTCCCCGAGCATTCGATTATGAGGCATTGCAAGACTTCAACAATTTGTCTTTGACAAGCTCTGGAATCCAGCCGGATCTGCGACAGCTGGCCTACGACCGTTTCCTGTATGACTTTATCATAGACGACTTGTCTGGAGAAGACGCAACAGGACCCGGCTCGGATTCTTTCATGAGCTTTGTCCCCTCATTATACGAGATATCGGAAGAAGGCTCATGTGCCAGAACGATCATAGAGGCCAATTGCTATGCAAATTTCTACTCACGGGTACGTAAGTCTAGGGTGCGATGTGCCTGGAAAACATCTAGGTAGCGTCATCGGTAGACGTTGCCGAAATGATTTGATATTTCCCATCCTTAGCGGACTTGTACTGACTTTGGCATCGATGCCTTCAGTGTAATGCTCCAAAAGCCCGCGTTCTCGCAGAGGAATTAGTCGGGAAGGGTCTCAAGATGCTACAGGTTCGGATTGCAGATAAGCAGCTTGCACCCACAGACGAAACGCTCGGTTGCGTTCACATGATGGGTCTTTACGAGGTACGTGTGAAGATATCATGGCTAGGAGCTATAGTAGTGGTGTTATGCCTAGGGTACATCGAAACGGCATCGAAGGTTCTTGGAAATCCTTCTGACCCACTTCCATCCTCGACAGTTTTCTGTTGCTGACCCCTTGCAGAATCTGACGTCTCCTGTGAGAGATGGTGGCTTCATCGCGCACAAAGATGGAGCAAACGCACTGCTGAAATTACGCTCTGTCGAGCAGTACTTCAGTAACCCAATATCCGCGAAGCTTTATGAGGCAGCGAGTGCTCAATCGGTACGTCTTTTTGAAAGTCTGTGTATTTAGCACCTAGCTGAGACCCAATGCTAGTTAGTTGGCAATCTCAACATGGCCATGGAACCGAATGACTCCCTCCACAAAGTTGTTGCTGCCCGCCAGGCCAACCCAGGACTGTACAGCAATACGGGAATCTACATGATAAATCTTGTGCATGATGAGGCTACTCTACATGCCAAATGGCATCGATTCAAACGCAACAACAATCCTCCAGTGAGTCGTCAGGCTCTACAGGAGCTACTGCGTTCGGCACTAGATTTGGACGCAGAATACCAAGCCTGGGAAGCGAGTGTTCCTCCAGGATGGCGAGCCCGGCACTGCCGCAACACTCCTGAGCTACGTGCAACGTTCCAAAGCAAGTGGGCCAACGTAGTACTGGGTAGCGAAGGCGCGCCCGAGGAGCTGTCTCAATACGTTTCTTTGAAGAGGTCATGGGTTTGGATGTTCTTCCGTGCTAGCCGCACGTATCTACTCAGGGACACGATTGAAATGCTTAATTGGGCGCTTCGCTTGCCTGAGCCCGACCTCTTGGATATTTCAGAGCCATCTTCCGACATTAACACTGCGACTGCTTTGGACACTATTTCGTTGCGGATCCATCACGCCTTCGCGACCAGTCACCTTGTCGATACTGTCGAGAAGACCTGCTCTACGGTCCTCGCCCACTTTACCATCCCCGTTGCCGGGAAGTCTTTCGAGGACGTACCAGGGCTACGGGGATATACGTGTTTTTGGGCCCTCGGAGTCCTGGATGGGCTGTTCCGAATGGGTATACTTCCAGACTCAGGGTCGTCAGCCGCGAGGACCTCGAACTTGGATGATTGGCCCCCCGTCATCGATCCGTCAATCATGCAGGCTCAGCCCCAGCCCCAAATGTACCATCAGCATCACCAGTACCCTTCGCCGGCAATGTTCAGATTTCCTCACGAGGCCTTGAATCCGCTCTACCACGACCCAGAAACCACGATTCCAGACCCAAATGATTTTCCGAAGCTCGACCCTATCCCCCTCATTAGCGTCGGAGCACCGCCACGGGCCCCTGCCACATCAAGCTCGCGCGCGCATATCCCGTCTGTACCACCCACTCCTCCCACCGGCTCGGGTAGTGTTAAGCTCTTCCAAGACCTGGAAGAAACACACCCCTGGGACTACACACCCGAGAACCTAGCTCCCCTAGGTGTTCAATTCGCTGCGCCTCCTGCAATCGATGTCGCGAGGCGGAAGGCGTGGTTGCATCGAATTATATACTATTGTGCCACTGAGCTGGGTATCCGAAAGGGTCTCGCACTCATAGTAATGGATGGATACCTCGAGAAGACGAAGATGGAAGTCGAGACCATGTTGGGGAAGTGAACGGGGTCAACATACAATTACACTACGAGTACTGAGGTCCGATGCGCTCTCTGACCTCTACACGAAAACTTGAGCCGAAGTACACAAAGGAAGCTATGCAAGGTGGGAAGGTTTTGCAACAAAGTAACTATTGAGCTGGTCTCAAATGATATAGCGGGCAGTCCATGAAGGATTCTGTAAATCTATGTTCTCCGCTCTTACCATATATATATACCATCAATTTGTGCTATGCATCGCATTTGGCCTACGTCCGCTCATTGGCCGCCACATCGCTTACGTGACTGTCCAAGCCACACCCTCGAACTTTCCCTCACCCCAAATTCAGCCTCTCGAATCACCACTAAACTACATACGCTCCCAATTTACAATCGAACTTCCCCCAAACCACTCTCCGATCTCACCGAAAAAGCCCTACACCCCAGGGCCGAATTCCACAAGCCAGCATCCAACGAAAGAGCAAGGAAATTCAGGGAATACTAGGGCTACCTAGGGACAGTCGCAATGGATATCCGCGTGCTGAGACCGTCGGATATCCCGCATGTCCAGCAGGCGAACATTACCAATCTGCCAGAAAACTACTTTTGCAAATACTACCTGTATCATGCAATGAGCTGGCCGCAGCTGAGCTATGTGGCTGTCGATGTGAGTGGTCTGTGGTTTCCTTGGCGTTGTTGTGGATCTCATATTCTCTTCATTTCTACACTTTTGCGTTGCTGTACAATTGGATATGTTGGCGGCAAGAGATGGACTACGGAGAGCAGATATTTTGAGGCCAGTATTTACTGGATTGGTGGTTGCAGTTTTTCAAGCTCGAATACTTCTAGAATGGCTCTGCACTTGCACTTGCCCTTCCTTTCCCCTAGGTTTCATTTATTGCTGTTCTTCTGTTCTTCACTCTCTTTCAGTATCTAATCCATCTTTTCTTCCACCGTATACTCCCCTCCCCTTCCATCCACCTGGGCCTGCACATCCCATCACATGACCCACCAACTAACCTCTTCCCAGGTCTCCCGCCCGCCCAAAACCCCCTACGACCCCCCCAAAATAATCGGCTACGTGCTCGCCAAAATGGAAGAAGAGCCCTCGGACGGCGTGCCCCACGGGCACATAACCTCTCTCAGCGTAATGCGAACGCACCGACGCCTCGGCCTGGCCGAAAAGCTCATGCGCCAGTCGCAGCGCGCCATGGCCGAGACTTTCGCCGCGCACTACGTCAGCCTGCACGTCCGCATGTCCAACACAGCGGCCCTACACCTTTACAGAGATACCCTGGGTTTCACGGTCGACAAGGTTGAGCAGAAGTACTATGCGGATGGCGAGGATGCGTATAGTATGCGTATGGATTTGAGCGATTTGAAGGCTGAATTGAGGGACGAGGTTGAGGGGGAGAGGGAAGGGGGCCCGGAGGAGAAGAGCTTGGGCGAGGATGAGGGTGGGGAGGTCGGGAGTGAGGGGAAGCAGGCGGCCGGCAAGGAGAAGGAGAAGAAGAGGAAGGTTAAGGTGGGGAGGGGGCTGGGGGTGGGAGAGTTGGTTGAGCGGAATGAGGCGGCTGCTTAGCCGTGTTGAGGCTGGCTAGCTGATCCTGCTGATGGTCTGGGAAAAGTGATCATGGAGAAGGTCATTTCGCGAAGGAACATAGTATCATGAGGATGCTGTCCGGACTGCGAACCGGGTTTCGCGGACTATGCTCATCCATTCCGCGAGCGAGTCTATGAAGCCAGACCAATATAGACATAACGCCAAATCTATGCCATCCCTCGCAATGCAGCCTTTGGATATCATATAACAATCATCAAGACCAAAAATGAGCAAACAGCTGTGGAAATCCCTTCTCTTTACATCAGTCCGCCCAGAACCACCTTTCCCACACCACCAACCTCCCCCCTAACCCCTTGTCTACAACTCTCCTCGAATTCTCGCACCACCCCAGCGAGTATAATCTTCCGGACTCTTGCATCAGCCTTGTTGAACAGATCGCCCACCGTACTGGGCACACCGCCACCAGCAGCAACCACGCTCTCCGGTGTGTTCAACAAGCTCAGTATCTTAGTATAGCAGTCGATGAGCACATCGCACAGCGTGGCGAAGGTGCTGAAGAAGTCAGGGTCGAACGGGAGACTGGGCGTTTGGAGATGTATGTAGCTCTCGTTGGGTAGCAGCAAGTCATCCATGGTTGGTGGGGAGTCCACAGCAGACGCTGGCTCCTGGAAACTGTTCGAAGGTGTCAGCATGGGAAAGTCGCTTGCGGCGCTCGAGCTGCGGCGACCCTTTCCGCCCATGATGTTCGGCCGTTTGAACATTTGCGGTATGCGACCTCGCGAGAGGGAGGAGGGGCCGGAGCCGTCGGGCGGGTGTATAGACTGGTATTGCTCGAATTCGAGGAGGAGGGCGTTGAGGGCTTTGAGGTAGTCGGTGGGAGAGTTGGCATTGAGGTCGAGGATGGTCGGGAGGGAAAAGCCTAGGAGGAGGTAATTGGTTGCACGGCGGGAGAGGTTACGGGGTGTGAAGGAGGGAAGGCGCGTGAGGTCGTTCTTGGCGAAGAGCAGCGTGTTGAACCAGTATATGCGGCCTTCGTGACTGCGGTGTGTCAGTGGGCTGCTATAGGCAGGGGGTGCATATCGGGACGTATACTGACGCTTTGCGTAGATAGTCCAACGTCGATATCCGTTTCGAGGCCAGTTCGTGTATGTGCTGGAAGATGATGTTCGGATTGGCGCCATTGGGCGCTGCTATCGGGGCAGCAGGTGCCAGCCCCCCGCTGAAGTTGGCTCCGTAGACGCTCTGGCTCTGCTGCCGCTGCGCCAGCTGGATCTCCTTCTGGCTCGGGGGGTACCTCAGCGGGACGGCCATGCCAAAGGGCGTCTTGGGGTTGTCGACTGCGCTCAGCGGGCTCTTCTCGTAGGGCTGCTTCCCGCCGCCCTCTGCTGCAGGCTTGACGTTCTCGGCGCTCTTCTGCTTGCTGCGGGAGAAGGTGGAGATGGAAAGGGCAGGGCGCGAGGCGGGGACGGCGGCGCCATTCGCGCTAGGATTCTTCTCCGGCGAGACGGTGGTCGCCAGGGTGGCAGAAGGGGTCCTCCGGTGCGAGGACGAGGCGCTAGACGTGTTGGTGCGGAGCGAGGCACTGCGTGAGCGCCGCAACGTCGTCCCGAGCTCCGCAACAGACGAGGAGATGCTGTGTCGCGACGAATGCTTGCGGCGCGGTGGCGTCGTGGGCACTTTGGGAGGGAACTCGTATTGGTTGGGCACGAGGGGGAAGGCGTCTCCCGACTGCGAGGCCGCCGGGAGATGGGCGTGTTGGGGCGGGGTGCTGGTGCGGGACTGTGACGACGACGCGGTCCCTGGCGCCTTGCTGCTGGACCCTTTGTTTCTGCCGGTGAAGAAGGACGGCCGCCTGCTGAAGATGGACGAGGAGCCAGTCGTGGCCGGGACGGTGGAGTCGCCGTGGTCCGCCATTGGAGACGGCGCGGGAGTCTACCGAGCAGATCAGGGGCTCAAACTGCACGTATTTGCTATTTGCGACATCAGATATGCAGGTCACAGTGCTGCGGGGGCGGCTCAGCAGCAGCGCGCCCGGAAAGCTGGCTGCGAGCGCTGCAGAGAGGGCGACCGGCGATATATGTATGTACCAAGCTCGACGACTTCAAGCTTGGAAAGGCGCCCTCTCCCTAGGGATAAGCGCATGCTAAGGTGCAACGGTGCTCGCCTGCGATTGTCGCGCGCAAAAGCAACGACGCGTGTGCCTACTGGCTCTCGAAAAAAGCCATAATCCCGGGGCAGCCAGGAACAGGACGACGCCCTGGCCACACGCAGCTCCCCCGCCTGCCACAGCAAGGAGCTCATCCATGGAGGAGCATCCACACCCAAATGAATGGACAGCAGCTGAGAGCCCTCGTCATGAGCTACCTATAATACCCTCCGCAGAGCGTTTTACGGCCTTCAGGCACGGTGCTCGGACAATGCTTGATCAATACTAGCTTGTTCGCAGAGGGTGCAGCAGTCCAAGACGGCCCACTCAGGCCGGCAACCGTCGCCAGCAACACCAGCTTGCATGTGCGCGACGCCGGCCACGTGGACCAAGAGACCGTTCGGAGCGTGACCGTGGCCTTCATTCCCGGGTTTTGCGCGTTCCTGACAGCTACACCGGCCAACCTCATTACCTACATTCATCATTGCCATCCCCGGTTCCCCGCACCCCCGCCATCACCATGCTCCGCCGACAGAGCACCTTCAGAGTAGGCCTTCCGTGACATGCACCACACCTCCCAGGCATTCTGACAGCAGCTCCAGGGCGACTTGATACCCAAGCAAGGGCAGTGGCCTGTTGCGCCCCAGGAAGACGTCGACGTCTCCCACGACCGCATTTGGATCGATGGGTGCTTCGACTTTAGCCATCATGGTAGCTTTCCCTCATGATTCACAATCCACGTCCCGCTCTGACCGCCTTCTGACAGGACATGCGGGTGCCATGCTGCAGGCCCGCCAACTCGGCAACGAGCTGCTTGTTGGCGTGCACTCGGACGAAGCCATCATGGAGAACAAGGGCCCGACGGTGATGCGCCTGGACGAGCGGTGCGCAGTGTCCTCGAGGAGTCGTGCACGCGCCGGCTAACTCGCTGCAGTGTCATGGCCGTCGAGGCCTGCCGCTGGGCGACCAAAGCCATCCCCAAGGCCCCGTACGTAACCTCGCTGCCGTGGATCACCCACTACGGATGCTGGTATGTCGTGCACGGAGACGACATCACCTCGGACAGCAATGGGCAGGACTGCTATCGCTTCGTCAAACAGGCAGGACGGTTCAAAGTAGTGAAGCGGACGCCCGGCATTTCCACGACGGATCTGGTAGGACGTATGCTGTTATGCACTAAGAATCATTTCATACAAAAATTGGACAAGACGCTAGCCGGCGAGGAAGGACCAGGCGGTGAGGAAGAGCGCAAGGCTACGGGGGCGGCCATGCGCCAGCGTATAAACGACTATGCCACGGATGCTACAGGGCTGGCTCCGGGCTGCGACGTGTGGTACTGGACCGCTTCCAGGCCGGCCAAGATGCGGCGCACCACCCAGAGCGATCGAAGACCCGGTCCCGGCGCCCGTCAAGAGTCGAGCTCAGCTGCGAGCCACAATCACCACTCGCCGGTGAAGGAGGAGAAGGGGACCTTTGCGAGGCTCGTCGAAGGCAAGGGAGTCAAGCCCGGGCAGACTGTCATCTACGTTGACGGAGGCTGGGACCTATTCTCTTCCGGACATATCGAGTTTCTGCGCTTAGCTACCCAAGCCGAGGAGGACGCCGCGAAGCAACGGGGGTGGTATACCGAAGAGGCAAAGCAGGAACGGATAGATAAGAACGGCGAAGAATACGGGCCAGTGTTCCTTGTCGCGGGCATACACGACGACGAAGTGATCAACACTTGGAAAGGCATTAACTACCCGATTATGAACATCTTCGAACGAGGACTATGCGTGTTACAGTGCAAGGTAAGATATATATCCAAAATTAAGAGACGATGGGTCTAACAATTCCAGTACGTGCATGCTGTAGTATTCGGCTCGCCGTTCTCGCTCTCTAAAGCGTTCCTTCTCACGCTCCCCTACGGAATCCCCTCGGCCGTCTACCACGGAATTACTTCCTTCATGCCATTAACGTACGATCCGTATGCTGCGGCGAAAGCTCTCAACATATATCGCGAGGTTGCTAATCACGGTTTCCAAAATGTGAATGCTGAAGAGATTGTGCAGCGCATCATGAAAGGTCGGGCCATGTACGAAGAGCGACAACGGCTAAAGGGAGAGAAGGGAGTGACAGAGGAGGCCGAGAAGAGGCGGCAGGAGCTGATCAAAGAAGCCGAGAGGGAGCGGAGGAGGCGGGAGGTAGAAGGCCAGTTTGGGCTATGAGCAAGCAGGAAGGATCGGTATTATCATTTCCACAACAGACAGAGAAGCCGAGATGCTTTGCTGCCGTTGTGTGCTCCGCGATGGTTATCAGAAGCATACACATAGATAATGCAATGATGGCGAATACCTGTAAATAGAGATGCCATGACAGCGAGTATTGTTTGCTACCCGTGGACCACTACCTACGTATGGTATGGTACTGTGAGCTCCCCGCTCAGCCCTACGCCGGCAATTACACCAGCGCGGGTTGTTATCTCCGCACCAGCACACGGAAATCTTAGTGCGTCGACCAGTCAAGCCTGCACATGTGGAATCTCTCGACTCACCATCACCAACCTTCCGTAGCACATTGCGGTCGCATGAATACCTTGGAAATGCCCACTGCAACTTGGTAGTCTCAACCCATCACCATGGGCAAAAACAGGAACAAAAAGCTTGCACAACGCGCCGCAGCCAACGCGGCAGCAGCCAAACCTCAACCCCCGCCAGCGACAGCCTCGGGATCGTCAACCATCGCCGACGGAGGAGATACGACAGTAGTCTCAGTTCCCTACTCTAGCGAAGGACCTACGCTGCCCGTTCTTGGAAATACGGACGCGCTGGTTGGAGTCGTTGGTCGCGGCGGGATTCAAGAAGACGATGGAGGAGTCAGGAAGCGAAGAAGGTTGGATAATGGAGATACCACTACGCAGACCGAGGCTGAGGGAGCGGACAAGGAGATTGGGAGCACACATGTGGCAGAAACAAACAAGACCAAGGGCAATAGACAAGGAAACAACGGCGTAAGTACGAGGAAGGATTTAGCAGAATTGTACGAGCCGTGGTGTCTTTTACCTGCCGAACTGAGAATCTCGGTGGAGAAGAGGATGCAGTCTTTTAGTTGGGAGGATGGGGTGTCAGTCGTTGTTTTCACAAGGAATCAGAACATCAAGAGTGGGATCAACCGGTTGAGCGATTTGCTTACCACACCCGCGGAGACGACCAACGAATCCTCAATCGATCCACAGCTGCCAAAGAGTACCGAGAGAGAAGGAGCGGCAAAAGGAGATGTCATAGCAATCTCGGCGCAAGGCGAAGCGACGACAAAGTTGGTGGGCATCGTCGAGCTAACGAAGCGCCATTTCAAACCCACAACTTCCGACCTGGAGCGCGCATCGGGAAAAATGGACGTACAGAAGTGGTACTCTTACATCAGCCTCACAAGCTGCGTCATAGATACGCGGACGAGAAAGGCAAAGACGAAAGGCAAACAGCAGGAGGATGACAAGGATGACGAAGATGAACAAGACGCATTTGAGTCAGTCCTTGAAATCCAGGAGAAGGAAGAAGAGGCGCGTAAGGCCATGAAGACGGTCCCCGTTCTCACCACGTGGATGTCCAAGAATAGAATTCCGGAGTTCGCGGAGTCATTTGGAGAGAGCATCATCCAGGTTGTGATGTCGAAGAAGGAAATTTGAAGAAAGAATACCCCAGGCCCAATCATTTACTCGTCAGCCAGCCTATAACAAGTGCTGCCGCTCAGCCCATTACCCTCATCGGTACAATGGAAGATTTTGCGGCTACATAAGCGTCGTAGCGGGTTCCTTACGGGAAGCAACGGTCAAAAGTGGGTCCAACCTGACGCCGCGTAGTCATATGACCATTCTATGACTTCTAATTCTGGGCACTTAAGTTGCGACCTTTTGCGATTGAGCAATATCGTCCACACAATCTGCTGCCAGATGTCTCGCAAGAGAGTCCCTAGTAGGGTACTATGCGTCGATCATCGTGGAAACCAGCATTGAAATTCGACCTAACGCCTCTTATCGCAGACCAACAAGAGAAAAAATTCCAAGCTTTTGCTAGACTGTGAAAGCCATTCATATCATGGACGCCGAAATTCCCTGCGAGTGCCACCAATCAGGCTCCTCCTGCTCTGGTTGGACCGAGCAGATCCCGCTTGATCAAATCGACAAACGAGTAACCTTGTGGAGAGACGAATACGACCGGCTACTCACCAGGCTGGCCTTCTCCGCTTCTCAGACCGATATCATTGCAGAGCACATTCCCAAGCTCGAAGCGCGGTATGCGAAACTCTGGGAGCTGGAAGAGAAGTACCACTATATCACCGATTTGAGGGACGGTAAATGGCAGGAAGACGAGGGCGGCAAGGCGAATAGCTTCGACAAGACTCTCTTGCAGAGAATCGATGATGCGACGGACAATATGATGTGGCTGAGATGGGTCATGAAGGGCAGGCAGAAGATGTTGCTCACGCCGGTGTGATGTGTATGTTCAAGAAAGAGTCACACATAATGCAAGACACGTCATTTTGAAAGTTGTGGGGGTTTGCACAGGAGGCCGCTCATATTCGTACTAGTTACCAGACTTGTGCATTTTTAATTCTTACCAAACAGACGTCGCGTATCCCTTTTCCTTTTCCTTTTCCTTTCCCTTTCGCTTTCCTCCTCCTTTCCTGGCCATGCTACAGCACGGCTATCTACCGCTTCCCCTCCCATTCTCAACAAACGCCCGATAAGCCCTCATGTTCCCCCTCACCATTCCCCAAAGACTCCCCCGCTGCTCCTCCAAGCTCTCCCACATCTTCGCCTCCCCTAACAGCCGCATCTCGACTTCGTACATGGTCATTCGCACCGAGTACATGAAGTCTTCGCTGTCTTGCATCTCGCGGCGCAGTTCTCGCAGCTGCGATAGAGATGAGGAGAAGTTGGAGGGGGTGGAGGGGTTGGGGAGGGAGGTTCGTGATGGGATGACGGGCGTTGAGATCGAGCGGGCTGGTTGGTGGGGATGGGCGGAGGATGATGCGAAGGTAGATGTGAAGGAGGAGGGATTTGAGAAGGAGCTAGTCATACCAGGCATATGCGCTAATTTGAGTACAGAAGCATGGGAGAGGAGATCGGCGTAGGTGGTTTCTATATTGCACCAGATGTCGTGTAGGTATATTGCACCAGATGTCGTGTAGGGTCGATATAATTTCTTGTTTCTGCGCGCGAGTTTGATAGTTTGATAGCCTTGGCCACTCCATGTCCGCTTCAAGTTGGACGACGGTGTGTCGGTGCGTGGGGGGAGATAGGTTTTGCGAATAAGGTGTAGGGAGCGGGCGTGGTGGAGGTGCAGGAAGAGGAGTAGGGATAGGTAGGTGCCATAGGGTGCTGTGGGTTCAGGGTCGATATTTGGGTTGAGGATGGGGTTCAGCTTGGGCTTTGTATTTAGTTCTGGCCTTAGCTGTGGCTTTGGGCAGGAGGAAGAGGAGGAGCAGGAGATTGTGGTGCATGAGGAGGGGTTAGTACGTGGTACGGGCCGAGTTGGGTGGCTGCTGCGCGATGGGGTAGCGCTGTTGGATGAGGAGACGCTCATAGGATGTGTTGAGATGTAGGACTAGGGTTGTGTAGAGTGGCAGGCCGAGGATGGTGGTTAGTGGGGTTCTCGCGTGCATGGCGAGTATATAGGGGACATGATGGGAAGGACTGGTAGTTCTACTTATACGTTGAGGAAGAAAGCCAGTGGAAGTAGGTTTGTGACGTTTGAGGATGGACGGTTGTAGTAGTGGGAATGCTGGGTGCGCTTTGACTAGAGCGAGATGTGACTTGTCTATATGGTGACGACTGTCAAGAGTTGTCGATATTCAAGACTTTCGGCGAATGAAAGAATGGAATTGAGAGTCTGAGTGTATGTGCCGTTTAGAGTCATATGCCAGACTAGTATGACTCCATGAAGATGTGTGAGTTGTTTGTGATGAATCAGGGACTTTTCAGTCAACAATGATCCTCACTCGTACACCTGTCAATGTCCTTACGAACTCGGCAGCACCACAAGCGCAGAGAAACATGGTATTGTACAAGAAAATTTAAGCCCTCCAAAACCAGCTATAGCGGAAGATACGACTCCGGAGTCTCCGTCACATACGAAAATACACTGGCTTGACAATGATGATGCACAGTTGAGATGACTCAGGCGACTACAACGGGTTGCAAATAGGTCCTACTTGACGACATCAAAGTGTCCTGTGAATATGATGAGCTTCGTCAGACTAGCTGCCGTCGATTTAGACATCATGTCACGCCAACACTCGTATGCCAGGCAGTCAAATATTCACAACGGATCGAGATTTTCTTAACGCAATATGCTCTTAATTACAACGCACATGTACAATTGAGGTAATCCTCCGTCCATGATATTTAGCAATCATCAAACTTTCCACCACCAGATCGGGTGGAGAATGCACTGGACTCACGTACTATTCTTATCAGATTGCACGCATCTCTCACGTGTATCTCATGGCACGCGTTCTCCGCCGCTCTCCTTCTGCCACTACACAGTATTACCCAACTTACCAGTTCATGAGTAACATTGACTTCGACAAACACTATGATGCTCTGCTCTCTCACTTCTCCATCATGACATCGCTGAACTGGCTCGACCTCGCCTCTTTGAACAAAGAACAGAGGGAGGACTTGCGGTACCGTATCAACGACGTATTGGAAAACGAACTCAGGAAGACGTATGCCGACTTGACAGAAGCATGCAAGTCACTGATAACCGAATTCGTGGATTACTACGCAGGCAAGATACAAGATCGCCTGGAATACATGGGACAGGATCGAATGGAACTGCTTCTCGCCGTGGCCAAAGAAGAAGGAGGACAGACGCTAGAACATCTGAGCCTATGCGAGAAGAAGTGGATGAGCGTGCATGAGGCATACGTCAAGACGAAATTCGGTGCGGAAGCGAAACTGCGCGAGATCCAAGACTATGTCGATGTCAAGGTGGAACCTGTTCTGCCGTCAAGGGCGCGAAGTCGTAAAGCTCATGCTGACGAAAAGGTACAGGGTTGGCTGCAGAGTCAAAGCGAGGTAGGGGAGACCACGGACGAGCTGCAGAAGAAGCGAATCCACAGACGTGATGTTGGGTCACCTCGAACCCACTTTATACTCGATTTGGATGCTGCGACACGGCCAGAATCGGAGTATACCAAGGATAGGCACAAAGAGCACAAGCACAAGGGAAAGGTTCGTAAGGAGAGGAAGAAAGAAGACGAAAACTTGAGGGTGGAGACGCTGGTGGTGAAGCACGAGGAGAAGCACGAGGAAAAGAAGCTTAACAGAGTCAAAAGCTTCGTGCGAGAACGGAAGGAGCAGCTAAAAGGTATGTTTGCGCTCGAAGGTAATGGTCAGTCAATCGCTGTTCGGGCTGTTGCTGCTCACAATATGACTCTGCGTTAGTTTGATATGAATCCTCATTCGTAACGTGCAGAAAACACGATACATATGCTCTCGTCCACCCTCATCATGACGATCTGACCTTTCGTCTTAAACGCAGAGGATGACTGCACAATGAGTCTTTTCGCAGTGACTCGAACATACCCGATCTTTTGACACATCGGCGCCATATACTCATCGCTAGTATTGCTGTCCTAGCATGCATATGTATCAGTATCTCCCATGAAATATATTTCTTTCTACAAGTTAAACCTTTAAACTACATTTGCAAGCCAACAGTGCCAGCTCTATCTCAACCGTACACCCAAAGCCCTCAACGTATTGCATCAGTAATCACAACAGCTATCATTCCAGAAGCTACGTTTCTTTCCGCCCAGAAGTCAAACTTCTCACGCACTCCAAACGCCACAGTGCTCGATCATGCCACAAGTGCAGTTAGGTGGCCTTAAAGGCGAAGTGATCCACAGCGAATTCAGGCGAAACGAGACGTTAATCCTCACTTACCACCCAGATGCCATGAAAGACATGACTGGAAAAGAAACCAAAAATATGAAGTGGGATGCAAGAGTGACTTTATTGTTTGACCTGCGCGAGCGCTGGAAGTGCGTTGTGAAGAGCTGGATCTGCATCCACAAATGTGCAGAAGCTCTGAAGAAACATCACATTTACAAAGCCATGAACGATTTCCATCCACTGTACCAAGAACGCCCAGGAGAGTATGCAGACGAGTATGAGAAGGAAAAGAACGGAGAAGTAGATAAGGAATTTGGAAGAATCAAAAGTTGGGTTGGGAATGACAACTTCGTGGAAGAACTGTACAAAACGGCGAACAGTAAATGCAAGGAGGTTTTTAGACTGCTGAAGGCGGAGGAGAAGATGAAGCCATGGAAGAGGCTATCAAATTCGAGAGACCTTAGAATCCCGCATGAACTCGAATTGCCGCAACGAGAGAATTGGGAGCAGTATATGAAGAGAGTGTGGGAAGGCAAAATCATGGGTTAGTGACTTCATCGGATTCAGAGGGTGGATTTTAGGGGAAATGATGTTTACACTCTATTGTCATCACGGATGTTAGATGGCCTGAATAGACCTCCTCTAGTTCATTTTGAAACGTTATTTAGAGAAAGGACTATATTACCTGTTTCGCATTTTGAGTTTTGATCGTAGAGTTACAAGCGAGTTCATGTACTGCCTCCGACGAATGTATGAATAAGTAGCATAAAGAGGTTGAGGCAACGTACCCAAACCATATGTAATAGTGAATTTTGGCGTCACGGATGACGGAAACTTCACTGATTTTAGTGTCCTATGCTTCTAGTGAAGACTGGGTCGAATAGCTATTGACTTTGTGATCGGCGCTGATTAGGCGCTATGGAGCAGAGTTGCCGCGTGACGATGAATGGGATGTTATGCTCTACGAACCCTCCAGCACCCTTAGTGATCACCACAATGGCACTTGTCTTCCCAGAGAATCGCATACTATACGCAATTGGTGCTCAGATCGTGGGACGAAAGTCCGGCATGTTAGCCGCTTGTGAAACCTTCAGTTGCACTTCCTTCCTTTTTGAATTGTCAGTATGATAAGAAGGTTGTACTGAACCATCACACAGGACCCCTCATCTTTGGCAGTCACGCAGTCGACTTCCTCACTTACCTCGTTTCAAAAGCCCTCCCTATGGCTGCCGAGACCCCGAACTACGAATGCGACTGCATCGATACGAAAGCGGAGATACGCATCTTAGTGTTGCAACCCGCCAACAACTTCTCCGATCCTCTGGAAACAAGATTGATCAAACACAAGATGGTTCACCTCGTACCACTTCCCGTCTGACCTTTCGTAAATGATATCATGGGACGAATACCCAATTCATATGCTCGTACTCTAGATTGGATCCCCATTTCGTTGGGGTTGGTGTTTTTGTACACAAACCTTGAATGCCACGTAGGAACAAGATGTTTACGGAATCAAGGCACCTCAACTGCTGTCCGGATAGAGTATTCATGCGAAACGCATATAATTAGTTCACATGGGCTACAAAGCTGCGCGTCTTAAAATTATCTACGACATCGATGCAGCTGCAAAGAGCCCCAACACCGGATCAGAACTCCTGACTACTTCTTAAGATGGTCACTCGTTCCCCAAGATACCAATGGTATGATTGGTTAGACCCGCGTACATGCCCTCAGACTTATGTGATACGAAAACTGTCATGTGAACCTCATGTGCATCCTGTAACCTTACACCGACCCCTCTCTCATGCATCTCCTCATCTCCTCCCCACCTGCTTATGCCTACATCCAAATCCAAGCATCATCACATTCCTGCAACAAGAGGGATTTCAAACATCCATCACCATCACACCATTCTTCATTAACACCCTCCAATCACAATGGACCCATCCTCACCCCCGCCGCAGCTATATACCTACAACCGCATCCCCTCCACGCACATCCGGATCCTCGTCCTTTCGCCCGCACCCGATCTCACCTCACCACTCCGCGCAAGCCTCGAAACCCACGCCGCCGTATGTCTCGACACCAAACTTCCGATACCGCTCACGTACGATGCCGTCTCATACTTCTGGGGCACTGCGAAGCCGTCGGTCGATATGGTGTGCGACGAGAAGGCGTTGAGGGTCACGCCGACTGTTAATAACATGCTAAGGTATCTGAGAAAAGGGACGAAGGAGAGGAGGTTGTGGGTTGATGCTATTTGCATTAATCAGGGGGATGGTGAGGAGAAGAGTGAACAGGTCAGAGGGATGGCATATATTTACAGTTGTGCAAGGAAGGTTAGGATCTGGTTAGGCGAAGCGAGCGAAGAAGATGGAGTGGGTCTCGCCTTCGAGTTTCTAAAACGACTCGTATATCTGGACAGATATTTGGACCATATTGAGGGTAAGCCCAAGGTTGCACAGGACAGTTTCTCGAAAAACGAATACGATTCGAGAGTGAAAAATACCATGAATTGGATAGACGAAGATGGCGCGAAGGAGGTCGGCAAGCTCCTCTCGAGACCATGGTTCCAACGACGGTGGGTGCTTCAGGAATACGTCCTCGCGACAACGTTAATAGTTCAATGCGGCATGCATGTGATGCAAGGAGAGTGGTTCAAGCAAGCTATAAAGCTGATGAAGCAGCCTACTTCTCGGCCCGATGGACGTTCAAGGTTTCCCAAAGCCGCACAGTATACACTGGATGTGTTCCGAAATATTACAGCTCACAGAAAAGACATGTTAGACTTGTTGTACACATGCAACAAGAGCAAATGTGTCGACGAGCGAGATCGATTGTTTGCACTCAATGGACTCGTCCATGACAAAGGCAAAGTGAATTATCGGAAATCCTGGGTCGAGATCTACACGTCATTCGCCCGGAGAAACGTAGTGACCATCGACTACGAGGAAAGCCGTGGTAGACGCTGTATACCAATCCGATCTTACCCTCTTTTGCCTCAGTTGATGGAGTTCGGTTCTTTGTGGGAACAGAACCCAGCTTGGCCGTCCTACGTCCCTAGTTGGAACCGTGAAACATCAGTACATTTTCTCCCATTAATTACATGGGGTCTTGAGAAGATACCAATAAGCAAGATGCGGGTGACAGGTCGCAAAGGGCTTAAGCTGGAGGGAATTGTCTCGGAAAGTTTGGAGCCCAGCGAACCAGATCTCGAGGACGACGGCTCAGCTCATCCCTTCTTGGATTGGCTACTTGCGAGCACCTATTCAAAGGAGTTCTCAACTGGACCTGAAGCGATGAAAGAATTTTTACTGACAATGGTGGAGTACATCGACTTACCTGCAAAAGAACTATCATGCTGTACTACTGCAGGCTGCCTAGATGACAAAAAGGATTGTAAAGCTAATGAGCTTGCGAAGAACCATAAGGTCTTCAGTATGAAGTGGAACAACAGGATTACAATCGTGATTGGACCGCCGAAGATGGAAACTGGAGACGTCCTCTTTTATCCTACTTTAAAAGGTCTGAAATCTGACGAACCACTGGACCAGCAACTTTTCACTCCAACAATTGCACTGCGTCAGTACGATCAGAGTTCTGCGCCAGACGCATCCTCGCAACGATTCTTTCATTACGTAGGACCATGTTGGGTCCTAGGAGAGCACTGGGGCAGGAGTAAGAATACACAAGAGTCCAAGGAGGGGCGGCTAGAAAATATGGAGGAAAGGCGGCTTCTTAATGAAGAGATTGATTGTCTCCACGAAAGGGGCCAGATTCCATTGACATTGCCAAAGACAATTATCTTGGTATAGACACGACAGATCTTATTTGACTCTTGATTCAGGGTCCAGCTACCACGTTTTGCCAGAAAGTTCCCATAGATCGTTCATGCACGAAAATCACATGCAGCCACAAGGTCTATTGAAGCGAGACGTAGAACAGAGCAAGGTTGTCTCGTACCCAACTCATATACAATATAGATTCTCATCGAAGACTTCAGGACCTTATAGACATGATCAAGCTTCTTAGACTCTTGGTTCACGGTCCACGTTTCCGATATCTTCCACTATTAGCACGTGTCCATCGGCACCCCGCTCACATTCGCCGAATAAAGACTGTGATCTATTAGCTTAGCAATGATACGACTGGATCGTGGGCTCGACAGCAGAGAAGTTCACTCTCCCGATCGAGGAACATCCCTCTTGACTGGAAGGGGTGATGGCCGCCAGAAATCGTATCAATCGTCGAAAAAGTGGCTCAAAAGATCTCCTAGCTCACCACTTCATTTCACTCGTCTTTGTAACGCGCTCACATAAAATCGTGATTCTGGCCCGGTAAGCTCACACAAAATCAAACGTATCCCCCCTCTCACCAACCATCTTCCTCACCCTCTTGCTCCCAACAACCCTCTCCAACTCTAAGCTCTCCCACCTCGAGAACGCAACTCTTACACTCGCCTCTCTCTCACTGACCTCTGCACGCTCCACACTCTTCCCAATAAACCCCACCACCTCTTCATAAAACTTCGCGTTCTCCGGAACCCCGTAGAAGACCACTCTCTTAACACCTCGAATATTGTACCTATGGAAATGGTGCGCGCGTCCGGTGTAAAGCAACAGCGAGTGCCGCCCGGACATAAAGTGTGACCGGGCTTTGCGCACGTCGGTGGCGTCGGTGTACTCTGAGATACTGGCGTAGCTGATATCGATGTCGACTAGTGAGTTTCGGACGCGGACGAAGTCAAGGTAGCTTGGTATGAAAAGCAGCACACCTAGACCTCCCTCTGGTGGCTTTGGTAATCGCGTGATCTGGGGGAGTACCGCTGTGCTGAAGTACTTGAAGCGAGCATCCGGGTCTTTGATGTGGGTCGGGGAGTCGAATCGCGAGAACGTCTGTTTGATGCCGAAATTCAGAGTCTCGATGGTTCCGTCAGTATAGTCGGGCGCGTACTTTAGTCGGCCGGCGGTGTTTCGCATGTGCTTGTTGTAAAGGGTGTTTATCGTGGGTGTAAGATAGGCAGAGAGGACAATGGTCTGTCGCAGGTTCGCGGCATGACCATCAAGATACCAGGATCGGACACGCGAGAAGTCGCAGCCATGAGCATCTTTAGGCTGAAGATTCAGATGCTCGAAGACGTACTCGGCGTGCTCCCAATTCTGCATCAGCGTTGCGTCGGCCTGGTCCATTATCACTATCTCGATGGAGCTCAAGAAATCGTAGTCCTGCTTCTTAGCATCGCCCGACTCGATAGCACGACGTAGACCTAGAGGCGAGGCGAATATGATGTCTGAGGTGTAGAATTTTGAGTAAAGCTTCATCGTCTTGCGCGTGAACTTCAAGCCAATACGGAATTCGTTCTCGTCGTTTCCTTCGAACAGCTCTCTAAAGTCTTCAGGTTTGTCGTCTGAGAACTTGTCCTCAGGCACGGAGAAGCTATCGATGAACCGCTTCTTATTCTCCTGTTGATCGAAGTCGCACAGCTGGGTAATGGCATCCACCATTCGTGCGCATGCTTGCTTTGTCTCGAGCAGGAAAAGCACCTTGGGCCGCGTAAACCCTTGGTCGCGATATTCCACGTCATCCTGCTCTGTGTTTGAAGCTAGCTTCGCATTGTTCTTGACGACTCGATCCCGTGTCTTGAAGATGTGATTTAGAGCATGCAGGCAAGTAATGTGGCGTAGGCGACTAGCATTGCGAGTAGTCCGGCCTCCAAACAGAACATCCTGATACCCATAGACAGATGGAGCTATGGCTTGCTCTAGCCCATCGAAGTCTCCAAGCACCTGCTGCGCATTTGCCACTAGTCGAGGCTTCAGGTCCAAAACGCTCGTAGAGGCCACCTTCCGTGTAGGTCTTGCGTTGTGGTTCTCTCCTGGTGTCTGCAACAAGCACTTTCCTCCACCGGTGACGTTCAACCTCTCTGTCGTCCATGTGTTCCCGGATATGGCTGCCAGCCTTTTCGATAATTCGTTCTCGTCGGGGTTGGCGAAATGCACAGTGAACGGATCGGTTCCATTCTCTTCCGCGTCGTCTTCTGGTTCCTCGACTTCTGCATGCGCTGGCTGGGCGTCCTCTTGGTCTGGGAGCTGTTCATCCTCGTCCGTACGGTCTAGTTCGTTATCGTGGTCGTCGTGCGACTGATCTTCCCTCTCATACGACACATGGTGCGTCTTGGCTCTTTTCCGCGGTGGTTTCGCCTTGCTTGCATTCGCCTTCTGGTAGGATTGCAGTAACGTTTGATAGGCATTGGAGATCGGTTGCGCTTCCTCTTCGCGATCGGAAGCCGAGTCCGCATTCGATAGAGAGTCGGTATCAGAGGTGTTGGATCCGGATTCAGAAAGGCTATGATTTCTCAGTGACCACACTAGACAAAATATCGACTGCACTCACGCTTCATTATCGGGCTCCAGCACTTTCGCAGGCGCAAACCCGCGTTTCTGTGTCCGTCCTGCATTGCTCCCACCTCTACTCCTACCCCTGCCCCGAGAAGAGCCTCTGCCGCGATAGCCACCTCTCCCTCGATTCGGTGCCATAGTTGTTGTGGAATTCTCTCCGCAACTCTGCCTCCACCAAATTATTTCCTAGCTGGCCCGTGCCCGAACTTTTCGCGAGGATTTCGCACGCCAAGATTTGCCCGAATAATATCAAACTGCCCCACTAAACATTCACCCTCTCACCACCACCCACACGCCCTGTTTAGACGCGCCTCTCTTCGAAAGACGATTTACCCATCATGGCCGAAAAAGACTCTTTCCTCCATCTCGCGCGTCCGCTAGGTCCAGCACCCGTCGGCGCGCAGCCCTCGACTGCCCCGCTCGGCGTAGTCATTCAACCCCAGGTCAGTCTTCCGCTCACCAGATACAAAAGTACAGAACTATATACTGAGATATCACTTCCAGGCCATATTCTCGATCCTCGACCACTCTCTCCGGCGGCCGGCCGACCAAGACCGCGTAATCGGCACCCTCCTCGGCGTCCGCAGCGAAGATGGCACAGAAATCGAGATCCGCAACTGCTACGCCGTCCCGCACACGGAAACCGCTGAGCAAGTCGAAGTCGACATGGATTACCAGAAACAGATGCTCGCACTCCACCTGCGCGCCAACCCCCGCGAAGTGCTCGTTGGCTGGTACGCGACCAGCTCCGAACTCAACACCTTCTCCGCCCTGATCCAGAACTTCTACGGCCAACAGGGCGACGGCACGTTCCCGCACCCGGCAGTCCACTTGACAGTCTCAACGGTGCCGGGCCAGGAGATCGAGTCGAGGACATATATATCAGCACCCATCGGTGTGACGGCCGAGCGCGCAGCAGACTCGTGTCTCTTTATTCCCGTCCCGCACGAGCTCAAGTACGGCGAAGCAGACAAGTCCGGTCTGGAACTCATCTCGAGCGCCAAAGACCGGGAAGACAGATCACAAGGCATCATCACAGATCTCGAGGCTCTGGAGCGCGCGGTGACGCACGTCCTCGACATGCTAGATCGGGTCTCGAAATACGTGGGCGACGTGCTGGACGAGGAAGCGACGCCGAGTTCAGCACTGGGCCAGTTCTTGATGAACGCACTGAGTCTGGCTCCGAAGGTGGATGCCGCGGATATTGAGCGGGATTTGTACGTTCACCCTAGGTTTCTACATAACTGTTTGAGCGACTCTGAGACTAACGCGCAACAGCAACAATCACATCCAAGACGTCCTCGTCGTATCCTACCTCGCCAACACGATCCGCACGCAAATCGACCTCTCGAATCGCCTCGCAACCGCAGCGCTTACTCTCGGCACAGGCGACGCGTTATCGGGCGAAACGGGCGGCAAGGACGGGCAGAAAGGTGGTGGCGGTGAGAGGAGGGGTAAGGGTAGGCAACAGAGGACGCAGGAAGCATGAATGGTATAATTATCAAAGTGTGATACATGCAGCTATCACGAGAGGGGCACTGCCCTTGCGTGGAGAGCGTTCGTCTGCGAAGCTGGTCTGCGTATGTCTATGCGCGCGACGCCGTGGAAGAAGACCAAGGGAAAGCCCTCGAGACCACGACATTTGCGGGGCGTAGGTGCATCAGAGGTGTTGTCGAGCGTACGAAGAGAGCAAAAAGCATAGCTGGCATCCTTTTCTGAGGTTACATGAATGTGTATGAGTACCAAGGCTCATCAGGTGCGGCGTTTGCACCGGCATCAGCATGAATAAGTAGACAAATCCCAATCGATTCAAATCGGGGTATCATGCGCTCTCTATGAACAAATGACGTCTATGGCCACAAGAGGGTCGGGCTATTAGATCTCCAGGTCCTGGGAGAAGGACATAACTGGATGGGTCTCGTCTTCCAGCTAAGCTAGATGTGTCTACTCAACTGTCTTCCATCTTCCAACACTGAAAATGCCACTTTCATCATCCCGTTGTAGAGTGTGAGTGTAAGTACCACCTGAGGATTGCTGGGGCTTTCTTGCGCCTTCTCCCGCTTTCCCCAAACGTGAAGTTCTCCAGCACCGCATACTCATATACCGGACGGCATACTCCAGGCCTGAGGAGGTTCCAGATCCCGTTGGTTGGCCTAAAAGTTCCCTGCGTTAACCATCGTAGAAATCATGTCCTCATAATATAGCGAGCCCAGCGTGCATCTATCCGGCTCGTCCTTTCATCCACTTCGCACCGTACTCGCATCATCCCCTCCCTTGTTCTTCTTCCTCTTCTTCTTTTTCTGTTCCCCATCATCCGTGGCTCCTCTCTTCCCCGCATCGCTCTTCGCCGTCTCCCCCGCCTTCCCACCATCTCCATCCCCACCATCTCCATCCCCATCTTTCTCAGTGTCCTTGGCCACCGCGTCCTCATGCGTATCAAACGCCTTCCTCTGCAGCTTCAACTCCTTCTCCTTATCCAGCATCTCGCTGACGCGCCCCAGCTTCGTGGTATCGCGGCGCAGCATGAACTTGAAGTCGTCGAGCTTGATCTTGGCGCGGCGCGCATGGTGCGCGACCGAGGCGGCTTCGTGGCACGATTCGATGATGTAGTCAGTCACGATCTCGTCGAGCACTTTGTAGGTCTCGGGCAGCGGGTTGCAGTCATCGCCGTAGGCTACGAGGAACGACTCTACTGAATCCGGCGGCTTGTCGTCAGGATCATCTTTCTTTTTGCTGGGGTTGTACCAGAGGAGCTGGCCGGGCACTGGGGTGCGAGGCATGATGCGGTGTTTTGCGGCGGGCATTGTGGTCGTGTGGAGAGTGGGCGGGTTTTAAGGGGAGAACAAAGGATATCGGAGGGTTTGTGTAGAGGGGAATTTGGGCAAAGGATGAAGGTACAACGTGAGGAAGAGACAATGTCCTGCCCACGGGGTGAAAGTGCGGTGGAGAGATTGGGGACAAGGGAAGGCAAGGCCTACTCACACTCTTGGGTGGGAAACTGCTGGCCCTTCTGCCGCAGCCTCATGCGCGGTTCCGTCATGGTGGCTGGCCTTTACTATTATTCTACCCTCTCTACGACCTCACTCGCTATGTCTCAAGCCTCGTGTTTCCACTCTCTGCGTCTACCCGTGCACTAGACCAGCTCTGACCGCTGCCCTTCTCCTCCTCTTCCTGTCTCTCGGTAGACGTCTGAATGGGGATGACTCGTGGCTTTTGGAATGCGTTCACGGAACTAATCAGGGCAAACTGTAGACTGCACGAAGGATGGCCGAAGCCGATGTGGTGACGGCGAAAGTGAATAACGGAGCGTTGAACGAATGAGTGGAGCTTGAGGAAAGCAGAGCCGCACAGACGCGCCGCAACGACGATCCGCGCTGGGGAAGGCACGCACGGACTGCACCTTCCACAAGTCGGGCTCCGCGATTTTCCAGCACCGACACTGATGCCACGCATCGTCCCAGCTCCAACAACTTGCGCCAACTCGCATCCAGAGCCTTCCAAACGAATCTCGGACCCGTACATCACATAACTACTTTCAGAAAACTGAGGATTAATCGAAAATGGTACCACGACCCTCTCCAACCCGCTCTTCGATGAATGAACCCAGCTAACGCAACATACACACACAGACCGCGCTCTTCAACTTCCAATCCCTCCTCCTCGTCCTCCTCCTCACCATCTGCACGAGCGCCTACTTCCACGCCATCTTCCCGAGAGTCATGGATCAGAACAAGGACAACTACTTTGTCAGCCCGTTTTGGAAGTGCGCGCGTGTGGGCGAGAGGCTGAGTCCGTATGTGTCGATGGCGTGTCTGGTTATGGCGGTATGTATGCTTTTCCTGGGTTTGGGTGGGTTTGGACAGCGAGATGAGATGGGGAGTGAGGAGAGGAAGAGAAGGACAGACCGATGCTGGGCAGGATTGGGTGTTCGTTTTCAGAGGGTTGGGCGAGTCTAGGAGGGACGGGAACCGAAAAGCATAGAGGATGAAGGCGGGCTGTCCAGTTGCTTTACGCCTTGGTGCTCGGACAGAAGCTAACGACACACAGGCTATTGAGTTTATGGGCTAGTGGGTGCAATCGAGTAAAGGAGAACCGCGTACAGCAGGTGTTCGGAGGGTGGATTGTCTTATCAGCATAGCGTTACGGGGTCTTGGAGTCTGAAAGTATTGCAACAGGCAACCAATACAGTCTGTTTTATCCACTCCAATGCGATCCATCACCAAGTGAAGCAATTCCCTATTGCAACGAAACGTCTAATTCGCAACACCAGGCACGACCACAACACGAATTTCACATGAAGATGTTGAATCCAATCAGTCGCTAACATTAAAAGTATATACAGTGACAGGCGACCAGCCCGCCAATTTTTGTGTTCCACTCCCCCTAATCGTACCCAACCTGAATCTCTCCGCCCCGTCTACTGCCGTGATACCCAACCCATCGATACAGAGCAATAATACACACAGACGTACCCAGCGCCTATCGAACACCCGTTCAGGCGCACATGAGAGAAGAGATTCCAGAGATTGCTGATGACGAACAGACGACAGAAAATGGAACATGCAAAAGCCCTTTTCGGAGAGCCCTGCTCGTTCGCCCAGCAAAAACCGCCCATTGCTGGTATTCCTGTATGCCGCCCCTAGAGGAAAAGAGGAAAAAAGAACAAAGAAAGAGTATGTTTCTATAGCACAGGAAGGACGTGAGGAGAGACTAGGAAAACCAGAAACACACAATCTTTTCAGAAAGGACAGAGAGCCCGACTTAACTCGCTCTCTGTCTAATGCTTGCGACTTCCCTCGCCCTTCTCGAAACAGCCCTCGAGCCCCTTTCGCGACCCCGTTCGCTCTTGCACTCCCTCCACGTCACTCGCATCCTCCACCATAACGTCGTCGTTCATGATGATATCGGGCTGACTACGCGCATCGTATCCATCTTCGTCTTCGTCGTCGTCATGGTCGCTAACCAGACCAGGATTGGACTCAACAGTATGCGGGCTGAGATCTACCGGAGAGTGTGGCATGTGGAGCTGGTTGCCATGCACATTGACCGGGGGCGGAAAATGTGGAATGCGCGTGTGACCACCAGTCTGCCCTTTCCTGCTGCCTGGCCGTGCTGACGGAACTTTGCTTCCGGATGTGGCGTTGGGAGCACTGGCCGGGAGGCGGGCAAGTTGCTGTGGGGCATTGGTCGCAATTGGCGTCTGTGAGGCCGAGTCTGCACCGTCGTCGTCGACCGTCTCAATGGCGCTCAGATCCACCTTCGTTCGTGCAGTGTCGACAAGAGCCTTGAAGTCGCCGCTGAATCCACGCTTGGCAAGCAGAGAATTCATGTACGGAGTCGTTGCCGATTTGGAAAAATCTGGCGTGGGAACAGGTGGGGTGATCTTGCTCGGGTCACGTGCTGGTTTGGAGAAATCGCGATGAACGTCCTTGGCCAACATTGGCAGATTCGAACGAATCAACGGGTGCACTACACCAGGAGTTGTCGGCACGGGAAAGGTAGCTGTAGGCGTTGCAACAGTCGCGGAAGGTGGCTCGGTTGCTGAGACTGGATTGCCAACGTCATTGGTATCGACCGGGATGCCGCACGCAATAGCTGCCTGATCGTGGCTCTTGAAGACTTGGTTGTGCTTGATGCGGCAGTGGTTTAGGAATCCTTGCGTGTTGGAAAAATTGCTGTGACCGCACTGAGCACAGTACAACCTCACCCATTGGCCGTCGGTAGACCGCTTGTGCAGAAGAGGATCGACCTTGGGTGCAGGTGCTGGATTTTCACCAAGAGCCTGAAGCTTCAACGTTCCAGTCGAAGTTCGCGACGTGCGGGCCTTGCCGGTTGAACCGAACTCGGCAAAACTACCACGCGTCGTGCGGCCTTCACCATAACCAAAGTACCCCTGAGACTGCTGCGCAAGCAGGCGTTCGGGCATGGGATCAAATCTGGGATCCGGAATCAACCACTTGGCATAGTGTCGCGTGTACGGACCATCCATAACTCCCCAAGGCGAGGCGTGCTGAGGCTCCGTGTAGCCCGAAGGAGGTTGCAGCGCAGGGCCAAGGCCTCGACTCACGTCTTCGGACAGGCCTTCGAGTCCAGGGTAAGGAACCAAAGAGCATCTCCTCAGCTGTTCTAATGAGACTTGACACTTGGCTAGCTCTTGCTCGATCAATCGAAGCTCGTTATGCTTCAGGAGAATCTCGTAATTGATCTGGGCTTCTATCGCTTGTTGCACGCTGTTAAGATCTGTTTCCATGGTGGGTGTAGGGTTGTTGTCGGAAGCAGACTCGGTTTTGGCAGTCGGGGGCTGAGGTTTGGACGTTTTGCTCTTGCTAGCACCTTCTTTTCTTGACGGTTGTGCCATGGGGCGGGATTCCAAAACCTCGGCAGAAGCAGCTTTCGGCGTCTCTTGCGAGTCTACAGATTTCAGGGCTTCGGTCATCACTCCATCGACTACGAGCGCGCGGTCTCCATCTCCGTTTGCTACCTGTGCAGGCTTCACTTCGCCCTGCGCACTCTTCCACTTCTTCATCACGTGCGCATGCTGCGACGAAGCAGGCTCAGGACTGTCGGTTCGTTTCCGCTTGAGTTTGCTCATGAAGTTTGGAATCTCCACGACGGGCAGCGGTTTTGACTTGTGCAGCGCAGCCTTTTCCATGATCTTGTCGCCTGGAGCTTCGGTGCTCCAAGCGAGGCGGAACATGGACTGCATGGTGGAAGAAGTGGAAGCCTAGTGCAAACGCAGCGCATCTGTCGTGGCAAGAGTCGGGCGCATCAAGGAACAGCAACTATCACGACGCAGAATGACGTCGCAGCAGAGTCTGGGCTCGGCAGCGCGTGCTGATGCGTTTTGGAGTCGGGAAAGGTCGGGAATATTAAAAAGGATAGTGGGTAAAAAGGGTGCGCAAAGGAGTGGACGAAGGTGAAAGGTGAAGCTGGTGACGTGGAGAGGTATTAAGGAGCTGCAAGGTGTCGCGAAGATGAGCCGAACAGCAGCGGCGATAAGGAAGCAACAGCGGCCACCAGCGCAAAATAAATGACCAAAAGTCGACCGTCTAAAAGAACAGGGCGCGCAACAGGCGTGCAGCGCAGAGAAAAGCCGGTTGAGGCGTGGGGTGCGAGGGCGCGTAGTGTTGGGTGGGCGGGACTTGGTGATGTTGTGGTGAGAGAGGACGGGTGAGGATGAGGATGGGGGGCATCTGCTCTTTCCTGAGAGCTGCGACCCGGCGAGCCGGCACAGGCGCACCATGCCCGAATGGGCCGCGAATCTCACGCACGGGGCAGCCGCTGCCAGGGAGGCTGCTCTGCGCGCCCGCTGATTGGGCGCAGGCCTGCAGCGACCCGTTATGTTATGCGAATCCTAATTCTCGAAGAATGCACCTGGCCAGCTTGGCGGCATAATACATATATTGTAGCATCATGGCGCGCGAGAGCTCGACTCGCGACTTTGCTGGAGCTCTGGGAATTGATCTTCGTGCGTGGTGAAGTGTCCCACCGCAATAGAGCCGCCGCCCCCTGAGGAGCAGCGAGGAGGAAGGAGCGCTCGAGCGGCGCCGCTGCCCACAAACTTTGGCCGCGCACGCATCCATCATCCCTAGCCGACGCCTCACTCGCAGGCAAACAAACACGACAACCGGCCAGACTGTCTCACCTCCCAACTGTCATGTCATGTCATGTCACGCCCGCAGCGTTGCCGCTCCCGCAGTGCTCAAACACCAGGCAGCAGTGACCGCCCCGTCTCGCCGTCCGCGGCGCACACGCACATGTTGCGGCCAAGGACGCGAGCAAAGGGCCACGCCGCTCGTCTCCGCTGGTGCTCAAGTGCTGCCATCGGAGCCAAGCCGCCGAGGTTCCACTGGCTTCTGGCCCAGACCGCATCGGGCTCCGCCTCCCCTGCACCACGCACGCCACCGCGGCGGCCTGAAACATCGTCGACCTCAACACCATGATGCCAACTCTCGTATAACGTCATGTGATCATGTGGCCGCCTGTGATTGGTCCGTAGGGGATATGCGCAAAGTGAGTCATTCCATCCACGATGGAGGGAGGGATGATGAATTGGTATCTCTATGGTGGACTGTAGGTAGACACTCGCATTCGTACTGAACGTTCCTACATCCTCCGAAGCCTGTCCCGGAGCATCCGACGCCATCCCATGCTAGCCGTTAACACCGTCTATATGACGCTCCCATATCTATCACAGGAGGAAATAAGCAGAAAGTAGTCCCTCTACGGACTTGGGCGCGGAATCGCGCTGGGCTGCACGAACGTCTGTCGAACCGGCGTCACCGGCACCGCTCTCGAATCTCGCCGAGACGCCTCGACCTTGTCCGATTCACCCATCTTCGACCGCGGCTCGTCTTCGCTGCTGCTTGAGCGGCTGCCTGGTGACGGACGCGGAGGCGTGACACCCATTGTCATTGTCAGACCCTTGAATGGACAGGTTCCGGCTGTGCTGGCGGCATCCTCGATCTCGCTCTCGCTCTCACTGCCGTCGTGCAATATCTTCTTTCCGTGCAGGTAGCCCTCTGGTTCAATGTCCGGCACAAGCTTTTCCTCGGCGAACTCATCGCCGTCTCGGACATACCACTTCGCAAACAAGTCGTTCTGTATCCAGATGACCTTGCTCAAGGCTTTGACCAAAGCAATCTTCCTGTCCATTTTCAGTCGAGGATGTGATAGGATGGCTTCTGTGAGCACATCCTGCACGAACGATAGCGTAACCCCGATGTGGACATATTCGACGTGAAGCGGGTGTGCGCGTCCTTGTCCGACATGCATCATGCCGACCTTGTCGAGATATTCCCAGAACTCCTGGACCATGTTAGGATATCGCCCTGTATGGCTAAGGGACGCATCTGCCTACCATTCTGCTCGGGTCACTGCAGAGCTTGTTTAGGTATCCTCGTAAAAACATCTTCCGATGAAGAATCTGAGGCGAGAATTCACTTAGATTCGGGTCGACCGGACCTTCGTATGATGTCGATCGAGTCTCGAATGCTCGTGCTGTGATGTCGTATTGCAGCAGCTTCTTGTACACAATGTTGACAATCGCTGGGATCAGGGCCTTGATGTACTTGGCGCCAGATATCAGAGCTTCAATGTCTCCTGCAAATGGTATTAGCTGTGCAGCCGATAGCTCAAAGAAGTCGGGAAGACCGCACTGGAACTGAAGTCGAGAAACGAGTGAAGATACTGGATGCGTGTCTCGAGGTTGGTGTATAGATCCCTCCGGTCAATGTGTTGCATGGGTCGCCTTTGAAGAGGGGCCATCTTGCTGGAATTGGGTTGTGAATAGAAGCAGGTTTGAATTAATGTTGTCAGACACTGGCCACGAGCAGGCGAGAGCAATGCAGGTAGGAGAAGAGCTTCCTGGAGATGTAGGTCAATAACCACATCGTCCTATGATCAGCTCTTATGTATAGCTGCCCATTTCTCGCCAACGAGGCATCCATGGTGAGCATCGTCCGCCAATCCGCGTAGCGCAAATGCTGGGTGGTGTGGACTGGCGTGACCTTGCACAAGCGGTGGAGTGAGCATCGTCGAACCACCTCGCCAGAAAGTCGAAAGGTGCAGCTGCCTTGCATAAGACATTCGACGGTCTTTGAGAGTTACTCAATTCGGCAGGTTGATTTAGTGCCGCGCAGCGTTTCAGATGATTGTTTGTTTCACGGTCCGCACGATCTGCACTGATCATGGCCTTTTTCGCAATCCCATCTAAATATCAGGCTCAACACACGCCTGCGAACGACATGTCGAATACTTAAAGTTTGGACTTCGCCTGTTCGGCTTGCCGACTAAGTTTCAACGCTTCCCTGACCCCGAGGTCGATTAGAACATCCTCAGATCCCCCTATGACCAAGAGTCAGATTAGCTCTCTGCAGAAGAATTGTGAATGGGACCTTACCTGGCACAAGAAGCGACGGAACACTGCGATAGAAGGCTTCTATCCGCGCGCCCTGGCCTGTCTTCGTAAGACCCAAACTATCTTCGTCAGGACTGCTTATGCTTATGCAGAGAGTCTGCACTTACCCTCCCAGGATCTTCACGCACTCCTCTGCAACATACTTGGACACCATTCCGGCTTCCACCTTGAGTAGAGCTGTAGTCCCGCCCAAGAGTCGGGCTCCGTCTTTGTCATTCAGATGTTCCAGCTCATAGACGATCTGCTCAGTCCAGGCTTGCAGGGCATCAATCTGTCTGCCCATGTTGCCGAACTTGTAGCGCACCACCGGCTGCTCGATGAGCTTCTGCCCGAATGCTTCCCGCTTCAAAGCCCACTGGAACGCATCATGGATCGCGATTCTGCAACCTCGGAGAGCCTGGAATGCCACCCAGAGGCGCTCGTGGTTGAAGTTGATCATCGTTTGACGAAAGCCATTCCCTTCGGCGCCAATGAGGTATTCAACAGGGACTTTTACATCCTCAAAAGTCACATAGGTAGTAGCAGCTAGGGGACAGGTAATGACTGGCACAGGCCGTGTCCGCAGGCCTTCAGATCGCGGTATCAATAGCATCGAAATGCCTTCAGCGCCTGGCCCTCCCGTACGTACAGCTGTCATGAAGTAATCGGAAAACATGCCATTAGTGATCCACTTCTTCTCGCCATTGACAATGTAGTGCTTGCCATCTGGCGTCTTCTCGGCGGTTGTGGTCAGGTTCCTCACATCAGAGCCGCAGGCCGGCTCCGTAACCGCGAGACAGATACGCTTCTCTCCCGAAAGTATCTCCGGGAATATCTTGTCTTGCAACTGCTTCGAGGCGAACTTCAATAGAGGCGGCGCTCCGACTGTTAATCCAATAAAGAGGCTTGCTGCCCCACCTCCTCGCACCAACTCGTCCCACATCACAAAGTCGTGGAAACCATCCCAGTCTTCAGGTGAGATTCCAGCAACGATTCCATATTTGGCCCATTCGGAAGGGATGGTCTTGCCGGCTGCTATTGGAACTAGGAGCCCGGCCTTTGCGCATTCAGCGTACATCGATGGCGGCACGGCGCCAGCCTCGCTCCATTCATCGGTGTGAGGCGCAACGTGCTCTTCGCACCATTTCCGTACGGTATCGCGAAGCTTACGATGGCTGTCATTGTAGTATGGCGACGGTCTGCCAGTATACCTAGTCAGACTCAGTTGCTGGACTGCAATTAGTCTGGCGTGGTCGAGTCGCGCTTACCAGCTCGGCTCACTCCACGGAAGCGTTGAACCGTATGGTGCTGTCATTGTGACTTTGTGTTGAGAATGTTCTGTTGATGCAAAGCATTTAATGCCTCTTATGATGATGATTGTCTACATGCTGAGTCGTACTTTGCTGATGGGAAGGGCTGACTCGGATGTATAAAGTTGTGTGGTAGTCATGATGCCGAGGCTTCCCCGCATGAGCTGTCAGACACGAGAATCGTCTGCTAGGCTCCCCGAGCCCACAATCGGAAGCTAACAATTGCCTCTTTAAAGCTACGGGTGCAGTGATATTCGATCCACGATGTCCCTTATAGACTATATCGCTTGTGGGATCAATATGTCGGCACCAAGTTTGACCCTGACCCAGCTCCCCGCGATCTACAAGTGGACAGGGGCTGCTTGGGTGAGGCCGTCCAGCAATAGCGCATTATAGAAGACGGTAATTCTCCTCGCACTGGAACTTTTTCTAGCGTTGCATGTCAGAGACGCATGCTGATGGAGACCTGCCAAGAGATGGTCAAGAGTCCGTGCACTGGCTAGGTGTCACCCGAAATCTGAACTCTGCACTCTGCTCTGCTACATCCCGCTTGTCAGTCCTCTCGATAGCTCGCAACACGAGCCCGTAGTCTCCAGTTGGTGCTCGGATACTCTGTCTACTCTTCCCTTGGCTTGTGGCGGGTAGCTTAGTAGCGGAGAGCATCACGTCTTTCGTTGCCCTGAGGGAGTGTCGAGTCCGTCAGTTGCACCCCTTCATCCCATTTGCGTCCAGAACGTCGCACCTAGTTGTGCCTACTCCATACTGATCGAGGTTTCTATTCAACTGGGTCATCCAGATTACGGCATCCAAACGATTATGGGAGAACTGAGCCCAAAAGGTGTACCAATCCACCGGTTGCGTCGATGTTGTTTCATGGATTCCAGGAGAACACCTCAATCTGAGAAGAATGGCGTCAGATTATCTCCATCATTGTCTGTACTCTTAACTCTTGATTATACAGAGCCGCATGGAACCAACAATGGAGATCCAGGCGTCTCGACAGAACTGGATTGCAGCTAGCATCGATCTCAGAATTCCTAATACTACGCGTAGCCCAAGAAGCCAATGCTAGAAGAATGGTGCTCCTGAGAATAAACCTCCTCTGCCGGCCGACGTTGTTTTGGGCTGAAAACACAGACTGCGAAAGACGGAACTCGACCCATGCAGTTCTCTATACTCGATTTTTTCAAGGCCGATGACACAACTCTCAAAGGTCCCAACTGACGTGGTCTCAATTTCTTCCTCCCCTTTTCTATCAAAGGATCTGCACAATTCCATGAACTGGGAGTCAACATGATAAGACACCCTGAGTCGCATTTGTGAAAGCACCATTGGTTGGGAAACACGGTTGGAGTTCCGGTGCACTTCTTTCTGAGGATAATCCCTGTACACTTCGACTCCATTGCCTAACGGATTTTCATTCTCGTCATTCCCCAGGATGCGGAAACAGGCCGATATTCCCAAAGCGTGCGGAGTGGGGCTCCAAGAAAACCGACTGCGCACCATTGCTAGCGCTAAGCAACGGTATCCCCAGTTAAGGTTTCCCCATAACGCAACGTTCTTCTCTAAAGAGGAGCCGAGCGCCGCTGTCAGTTCGACAAGGTTTCGGCAGTGACTACCGATGTTACGGTTCAACAAAGGCATAAATCTTGATAAACATGGGTGTGGCATGGGATTACGCCATGATTGCACGATTCTGGAAGGGGAATGCAAGTGGTTCCTATCGTCAGGCCAGTGCGCTATGGATTCCCAGTTCCCCGGCGGGTTCGCATGTCACTTTGCATATCAGCAAAAAGCAAGGCACTGGTTCTTCTCTCTTGATCGTCCTGGAATCGCTACCGGCGGCAGGTGCAAACTCGTAGAGTCAAGATACTAACGATGTTAGTGAGGATATACCCTGTAGATCTCTCACACCAACACATGTCAAGCTTCCAACATCCAATGTGATTGTCTCGCTAATCTCCACCGTCGTTTCTGAACCCGGTCAATCCCCGACCCGTCCACGCCCACGAGTCGCGATGGATACAAGCAGGCACATAAGGGTTCTTTAACTCCCACCGTGATGGTTGAGGTTTCGGAGAGGTGGTCTGCGTATTCAAATTCGGTTTCTTGATGGTTTGTCGGTCTTGCATTTTGTATTGGCAATATGGTGTCTACGGACGAGCTACTCAAGGTGATGATGGCCAACCCGCCCGATCCTAATGAGCCTCTGCCTTCATCAAATCGTAAGGCGACTATATATGGTGTTACAGTACCGCTCTTGGTACGAAATCATGTGCCTGGACTCTTGTCGCCGAAGCTAACAGCAACAAAAGATATTATGCTGGATCGCAGTATTCTTGCGACTCTGGGTGCGGTTGCGGATCATTCGCGAAGCTGGATGGGATGACTTCTTTGTCGCATTGGCCTCTGTATGTTCAAGTGAGGGACCAAGCCGAACAGCACACCAGACCCTAACGCTGTACAGACCCTCAATACAGCAGCTACAATATGCGTCTTACTCTGTAAGCTCTGTTCGGCCTCCTAATTGTCACGATTGACAGCGCTAAGACACACCAGCAATCGACTACGGACTCGGTCATCACTTTCTCTATATTGGGGTGGAGAACATGACGACATACACGAAGGTCCGTCTTGCGAGCATCGAATTCTTCTTCTCTAATCAGACCTGTCAGATCTTCTATATCGAAAACGCCTTATACGTTACGCAAACGTCCATAATCAAGATTTCGCTTCTTCTTCAATATCTTCGCATCTTCAAAGCAGGGACGATGCGCTGGATTTGCGTGTCTCTGCTCGTCATCATCACGCTATGGGGCATTACTTATGGGTTCATGGCCTGGATCCCTTGCTTTCCTGTGCATGGCTATTGGGACCATAATATCAATGCGAGGTGTTACGGATATGGCTTTGCCGACCCAAAGGAGTTTATTGCAATATTCCAGTCTCACACTGCTCTCAACATGGCATTCGACGTTGCGGTGGTCAGTCGCTATTCGCTCAATCTTTCCATTGTTGTCCACTGACTCAGTTCACTAGTTCTTGACTCCCCTTGTGCTCTTTACAGCGCCCAATCTTACCAGGAAAAACCTAATTGCCATGACGGGCGTTTTTCTACTCGGCGGAGGGTAAGTGTCCAAAATTACTCCATTGCATTCATTACAACTCCCCCATTTCGATTTACGTAATGGTCTTTCGTTGCTGACGACTTTAGTGCCGTGATGACTTCCGTTTGGCGCCTACAAACCATCGTTGAGCACAAAGCAGCAACATACCCCTACCTGGACTTTACTTGGTGGACGCCCATATCCATCGTCCTCTCCTGCGTCGAGATTGACTTAGCCATTGCATGTGCGAGTACGCCCATCTTTTGGCCAGTTATCGAATCCAAACTCTCCGAAATCTTCGTTACACACGAAGTTCGCATTACCGAACACCGACGTCTCGACGAGCATGGTCTGGAATACGAGCTGGAGCACTCGGGAAGTATCAAAAGCCATAGCATGGGCGGGAATAGGACTAGCGAGGAGGGTTTGACCCGGGAGCATACCGGGGATCCATTTGCGCATTACAAAGATCAGTATGTGGTCGCTCTGGTTGATCCGTTGGCGAGCGAGAGCGCTCCTGGCGTGGGTATTGAGACAGAGGTAAAAAGTAAACCGCAGCCCAAATGGCAGCTCTAGTAATTCATTCCGAGCGTGTCTGTACAGTTTGTATACCCATCATGAGCGACCATATTTCATTACCTTCCAAGGTTGGAAAATTTTAGCCCCCAACGCTTCATGCCCAAATAGGCATGGCGCAAAGAACGCCCCAAAAACGCGGCGGCTGACGCCACATCCTCCGTGTTAAAGATGAGGGCGCCAGGCGCAGCAACCCCAACATAGCCTGGGGAGCAGCATGTCCTTTCCGTGGTTCCCCTCCACAGCTGAAAGGCAGACGTCGTCACCCATATTCCTTCCGATCACGCGTGGGTACGATCGTCGTACGATGCCGTTTGTGAGAGCTTGCAGTACCGTGGTTTAGCCGGTCGTGCGCACCACAACGTCATGCGCGCGCCCCCCCCCCCCTACAAATGAGGCTCTACAGCTCTATATAAAAGCTATTATTACAAGATTTTCTAGTAGAGAGTTTTACTAAGCTTAGTAATAATTAATATATACTTATATTATAGGTAGCGCGTTAGCATTTTAATAATCTAGCCCCTGCGCGACAAGAGGGTTGACGGCGTAGGTGTACATACAGGCTCCTCAGGAGCTGCCCTTACTAGTTTTTTCTTTTTAATACACCTTTAGGTAGCTTTTAAAGCTTGTTAATTACCCTTTTAGAACAATTTAATAGCTTTTTATTGTTATTAAGCCTGTTAATAGAAGCGTCGCGCAGTAGCCTAATTAGCTCTCTCCCTTGCCCGCGCCTCTCGAGCTTCTGCGCGCGCAACGCGCCTCTCCTGTAGTAATCGAGCTTTAAGCTGTTAATTAGCCCTATAGACGTCCCTCTACTCGTTTTTCTAGTGTTGTAATTGCTCCCTCTCAGCGTCCTATCGCGCAAGGGCGTCACGTGCTCTCTCTATACAGGCGGGCGACTAGAATATAGCTCCACTATAATACTCCTCAGGCTCGTTAAAAGGGAGAGTCCTGCCCTTGTTTTAACGCCTTTTCTTGTTATTAAAGGCCTCTTGTAGGCCCTAATTTTTATGCTCTAATAGCTGATTTTATATAGAGATTGAGTATACAGTATAACTTAGCTTCTTAGCACTATTAGTACCTCCTATATTAACAGCAGCCCTTACTAACCTATTAATTTTATACTAATCTAACGCGCTAAGTACTAATATAGAGCTCTCTTGCGAGTCCTGCTCTAGTAGAGTCTCCTAATAAAACCTCTTAAGGATAGGTATTAAATTAGGTAGCCAGATCCCTATATATTTAAAAGCTCTCTTAATTAATTACAGTATAGTAGTACTAGTCCAGGCCTTCTAGAATAGGCTAAGGAAGTCTCTCTTCGCCACAGTTAATAGTCCTTAGCTATTATTAAGGTGCTCTATAAGCTTATTTAAATACGCAGCTAATAGAGACTTAAATATATAGACGTTAAGAGGCTGCAGTATATAAGTTAAATAAGAAGGAAATATTGCTAAGAGAATTCTATTATAGTTATAGTAGTCGATAAAATCTATTGTAAGGTAAGAACTATAGCCGTCGACAATTAATAAGCGCTAGAAACGCCCTAATTCTAGCTTGGTATACCTATTAAAGACTTGTTTAAGCTATATAACACTAATTTAATTACTTAACTAGCCTAAGGATATTAAGGTAATAAAGACTCTATAAGAGTTCCTGTTAATTTCCTCTACCTAGCTTAATTATAGGGTCTTAGCGTTAGATTAATATACAAGGGCTAGATCTATATAAGAGCCGTTGGCGCAAATACAGGCTAATATAGAAATTCACTCTCGAGAGCCGTCCTGTAGGGCCTGCCTTACTTGGCGACTATTAAAAAGAGGCCTGCTAAACACCCTTTTTAAACGGGCGGTAATACTAAGGAGGAAGCCTTTCTTATCTATATTATACGTATACTAAGGTTATATACTATACTTTTTAATCTTCTTATATAGAAGCTAAAAGTAGAGCTTGTATTTAGCCTCTAAATTAGCGTTATAGCAATCTCTATTAAGGCTAGTAGTCTAGCTTGTAATTAAGTCCTCTTAGTGGCGCTTAATAAACTAATTAGTCTATAATATTAAGACGTCCCTTTTAGCAATATAGAATATAAAATTGTTAATTATCTGCTATATAGGAGGTAGCCTATGCTTAGTAAAACGTCCTATATATTATATAAGCTCCTGCTCTTAGTATTAGCTAAGGATTTATAATTTAGCGTAGGCTTCTTCGCGCGCGTATATAGCGCCCTAGTGCCTTCTTGTTAATATAGACTGTATAACACTAAATCTTTCTACAATTTTTATATATAAGAAATCTTCTCCTAGTTTTAGCAATTTAATTGCTGCCAGCGCGGTATTAATTGGATTTATATTAGTATAGTTATTGTATTACAAAATTGAGGTGTTGCATAGCTCCCCCGCGCATGACGTTGTGGTGCGCACGACCGGCTAAACCACGGTATTGATCCACTCGTTTGGTACACAGCTGGCGCTCTGATTTGTTCCATTATACTCCGCGAGTTGCCTGGCAGTCTCAATGCTGCCATTGCCGAATTCTTCTCATGGTTCATTGTATATTTCAGCCTCACTATCCAATCACAACTGGCTGCATCTGAAGGTGCATCCCTTTGGCGCATTCTACTTCCAGATAAGATACGACTGGATGGAAGACCATCAGATGGTCAGATTGTGCAAGGACCATCAGATGCGAGATTGCCGTGGCTTCTTGCGTCAGGAATTGTTACGTGGACGTGCTGTCGATGGAGTGAGGATGTCAATTGTGTAATCGTATGGCTGGCTTCCCACCTCCCAAGGTTAACTGCGCTGATCTAGGAACAAAGCCGTTGCTCCCAGTCGGACATCTTTTACGCCATGATTACAGGACTTGTTTCACGCGGGATAAGCTAATGCCGTTATTGGCATATACAGCAAGCGCGCTGCTGCTGTACAGTAACACAAACCCTCGGCCTCGCCTTCCTGTAGCTGCTGTTGCTCTAGCGAGTCTGACGTGCGTACACTGGGCATTTGATACCATGACCAGTGTCCAGTCGCGAGTGGACCTAGATCGGAAGACCCCGTCAAACGACACCATCCAGAATCTAGTACAAGAGATGTCTTTCTGTCTGATTCCCTGCTTCGCGCTACTTACGCCTGTCTTCTTCCTAGTTTTCGGGACCGAAGAAGTGGCTGAAGCGAAGCCGCACCTGGACATTGGCACCATCATCTTCCGCGCGACATTCAACGCTCTGTTCTGGATGTGCACCTTCGAAGTGGTAAGTCTATCATGTACACTTACTTAAGAAGCAGTGCTGAAATTCTTGACATCAGACGAAGCGTACCTCATGGGCCATTGTTCCATCTTTTCTCACTTTCGCCGAGCTCTCTGCCGTTGCATTCACATCCATACCCACCACTCTGGATGCAAATGGTTTTGTTGGCTTTCCCGACTTCTTGGAGGTCATTTTCCTGTGGTCGGGGTCGTTGAAAGTCCTACAAGAAGCAGCCAATATGTTGCCAGAAGGAATTCAAGGGCGTTCGATTCTGAGGTGCTTCATGCTGTGGCCGTTCCATTCTTTGGAGATAGTTTCAAGATTTCTCCAAACCGAAGTTCGTGCACTGCTGGATATCCTTGCTGACGTTATCCACGGTATTACGGCGAGGACAGCACCGACAGGAACAACGTAGACGCGGGTTTTCTCGGGAGTATTGCCGTACCCGTCTTCATGTCAGACTCGTGCGGGCTCGTAAAGGCCTCACCTTAATCGGTATCATGGTTAACCTTGCAGGCGCACTCGTACATGCTCATAGCCGTTGATCCTCCGCGATCATGTAAGATGCAAGCTCGTAGAAACCTAACTTCCACGGGCCTAACCTGTATCATGGCAGGCGGATTCGCATATCCTCACAGCCATTAATTTCCCGCAATGATGCAAAGTGCGAACTCCGCCTTTGGCTGGTGCCTGGTTTTGGCCCCTAATAACCAGATCTAGGATCGAATCGGCCCGCTTCTTGGCCACCAACTTGACCTGTATCGGCTTAGATTGTGTATATCCCGGCTCACCCATCTTGGCGTGCGCAGCGCTTTACGAGATCCACGGCATGCCACTGGCACGAATCGTAGGGCTGTGTTTGGAGACTATTATGTCAATCCCTAGCAGTCCGCCTTCCTGTTGGTGGGCTAAACGGCCATGCAGTGGTATGTCCCCTCGCAACGAACGCTCTTCTTGTCTTGGCTCCTTGGATGCCCTATCTTAGTGAAAACGTAGGCCCAGTTTCCTAGACGGCTCGTGGCAGTGCGTACACGAGGACATGCCAGCCCGGGGTTTGGGGTGTAAAATGACGCCGCGACACTTGCTGGAGATATAAGACTGAGATGTTTCCGGCATCGACATGAACATCACAAGCTTCCAATTCGACTTTGCTTTCTTTTACGTTTTTCCCCTTGCGAGTTGACCATGAGATACCCAAAAGCTACGGCCTTGTCGGCCATTGCGCTATCAACAACAACCCTCGCTACGCCTGTGCACAAGCGAGCTAATGTCTCCATGATATATGACTTCGCTTCGGTATGTTTCTCATGTCTATCCTAACCTGCCAGCAAGTCTAATTATGTACTAGCTTGATCCAACGCCTGAGTTCAACTGGACTCCCTGTTTTGATACATTCACTTGTACCCTGCTCGAGGTTCCTTTAGACTACGACGACACCAGTGCGGGCACCACAGGCATTGCGTTTATCAAGTGGTCTACCAATGCTACGAACTCTTCCAGCCCACCACAAGATATTCTGACGAACCCTGGAGGTCCTGGAGGCTCAGGCGTAACATTCCTGATCAGTGCCCTTGAGCTTCTGACTGAGGCCTTTGGTACCGACAACAACATTGTTAGCTTCGATCCCCGTGGTGTGAACAACTCTGGTCCCGACGTCTCGTGCTTCCCAGGCGTCAAGAACACCGCCCAGCTCTACGGCCGCGGTTGGGGCTCCGCTGTTGACGTGAACTCAACAAGCAGTATTGCCACTGCGTGGGCTCAAGCTGGCGCCTTTGGAGACTGGTGCACAGCCGCTCATTCCGGCGCGAACGATACCGCCAAGTACGCGAACACGATCGCCACGGCTCAAGACATGCTTCATTATACAGAAGTCCTGGCTGCAAGCAACGGCGAAGATAAGGACTCGTCCGAACTCTGGTACTATGGTGCCAGTTATGGCACGGTTCTAGGCTCCACCTTCGCGTCTCTCTTCCCCGATCGCGTTGGCCGCATCATTCTCGATGGGGTTGTCGACGGCGAGGACTACTACCAAGGCAAATGGGAAGCCAATCTCTTCGATGCCGACGCAGCAGTCAAGAGCTTCTTCACCTATTGCTACGAAGGCGGGAGCTCGTCGTGCGCTTTCTGGGATGAGAGCCCTGAGGCTATCGAAGACCGCTGGAACAACGTCCTTGCCAAGCTCGAAGCTGAACCGATTACCGTCATCAATACTACCGTTGTCTCTACACCGACCATCGTCACCATCACCGACTTCAAGAACGTCCTTCTCCAGGTTCCTTATTCCCCCAGCGTGTACTTCCCCATCTTGGCAAATGTCCTTGCCGAGCTCGAGCAGGGCAATGGCGACGGCTTAGCACTATACTCGGGCGAGGGTGCAAGCCTCCAATGTTCCGACTCTAGCCCTCTTGTCTACAACGAGATCGAGCCGAGGTTCTTCATCGCTTGCAACGACGCCAACGGCCGTTTCAACCTCAGCACCGTGGAAGACTTCACTGAGAATGCCGACTACCTCTACAACCAGAGCCATTTGTTGGGCGAGGCATGGGCGGCCGCAACTGCAGTGATATGTCGGAAACTGGATATCAAGGCCCCCCAAAATCAAATCTTTACGGGCGTACCCTCCGCAAACGAGACTTCCCATCCCATCCTCTTCATCGGAAACACTGTGGATCCCGTCACCCCCCTCCGCGGTGCTAAGAAGATGTCGAGCAAATTTGGTGGCTCGAGAGTGCTTACCCAGGACTCTGTTGGACATACCAGCGAAGCGGCAGTATCTAAATGCACCTTTAAGTACGTGCAGCAGTACTTTGCGGACGCATCTCTACCTGATGAGGGGACTGTTTGCGAAGCTGATGAGGTCCCGTTCCAAGCCAGCAGCAGCGCTTTCAATACTAAAGCAAGGAGGGAGATAAGGAAGTTGAAGAAGAGGCACCACATTTAGGTAACGACTGTCCTCGGGTGATTTTTGGTGTTAAGATATATAAACTAGATATATTGTAATGGCTGTTGTGTATATGTTAATCAGATCATATCCCCTATGCAATAGCTCGTCCGCGTGCAATGGGAGTTTGTCAATCTTGTATTATTAGCTACACATATAATGCAATCTGCAATGTCTGTAACTCATGATTGCTCCGATATGCCTCGAATTGTAGAGTGAAGTAGGGCCAGGGACAAATCGAACACAGGCAATGTTGGCCCCAAGGTGTCCCACTAAACCTCAAGTGGACATGCGAAGCCACATCCCTATCTAAGAGAAAAGATATTCAAGCTATGCTGTATGGAGTAAAGAAACCTTTCGTTCTCGTAAGCCAATTTGGGAGGAAAGATGTTTCGCTGTAGTGATGCTCGAGTCGTCCGATATGTTTCGTTTCGTGGTTCAGAGGCTATAACGCGAGAAAGGGTGCAGTAATTGGTTGAGACTCCGATCTACCAATCGTCAGAATGCGCATATGTTCAGTTTCTGAAGCACACGACGCAGTCAACCTAATGTAAGTCAGTAATCATGTCGACTGGGGACGACTGCCCAGGTGGCTCATAACTTCATGAATCCGGGATTGATGGATCTGCTGTAAGATGCACTCACCTTGGGCGCGGATCTTCGCTCTCGCAGACGTCATATCCGGGCCATTGTGTTGCCGATCATAGCTCGGCCAAAGGTTGCTCTTAAGACTCGGAGTCGGTTGAATCACATATCCCTCGTGATTCCACTCCCCTACCCCAAGTACCTCAGCGTGAACACGGACATTCTGACTTGACCGAAAAGACAGGCCAGTCTGTAGTCTGAGCCAGTCAAGCATGACATTCAGATTCCAGATATTATCCATGACCCTCCCCTCCTCATGACCTGTGTGTATGTAGTACGCAACTTTCCAGTCTGTGTCTGACTTATTTGCGATATGGTTGAGAATCGTGGGGACTTTGCATCGACTTTGCGGTATTTCGCGATCCCAATTGTCTGCCCAGAAGTGATCAAAGTGGATCAAGACCTGCCGCTTCTTCTCACCCCATTTTGGCGTTCCATTAACCCATGAATTGTTCCTGGAGATGTTTCGAATGATTTGAAGCAGGTTGAAGAGGAGGACAGAGTCGCTCGCGGTCTCCAGTTTCGCAACGTGTAGGTGAAGGTGGAGAGACCGAACGATGGCTAGGGCGGACAAGATTGTCTTCTCAAAGGGCTTCATTTTCTCCTCTTGGTGGTGACCGATGTGCTGCAAGATTTGCTGGAGATCAAGGGTCGATGTGACGGGAATGTACACCGTGCCATTCTGTGCAAAGAGTGTAGCGGCCTCGTGGGCAATTTGTTGGCATGTCTGCAGTATATTGAAGCCCGAATGCCGTTCAACGTTAGAATCAGGGGGGCGAGGCACACGGGTAGTATGTATATCAAGTGCGTAGCCGTAGATCTCGTTCCTAATTTCCGCCGGGAAGTCGAAGAACCAAAAATTTTCTTGGTATTGCGGCTTTGCACCCTCGTATAACCTCATTGGGGTCGCGTTGGTCCAGCACATTTTTCGACGTCTGTGGGTTGTAATAGACGAGGTGGAGATTGGCAGGGTCTGCACATGAGCCGCATCCATCGCCAGATTCACTGACCGAGAGTGAAAGTAGGTTAGCGTGAGGTGAAGAGTCATCTCCGCAGAGTGAAGTAATGTTCACACCAGGCTAGACTTCACAACTTGTCGGTAAGGGCTTGAGTTGCCGCTTGCTGAGCGGTGAGTAGCTGGAGGTAGGCTGGTTAACAGGCAAGTAAGGAGCATAATTACTAGACAGTATTCCCAGACTCGCGTTTGTACTTTCTCAATGTGGGCAAAGTAGAACATACGAAGACTATTCCCAATTAGCATGTAGTCATCTGAGATCTAAGCTGAAGCGAATTATCATCTTTCTACTTTCGTGGCAACTGCAAAGTTCTTGCTTGTTTTCGCGAGGGCACTGCGAGAAAGTGCGACTGTACGTTGCGACTGGAGCCTATCTTGGTCGACTACGATCACTCTACCGCCGTCCCTGTTGCAGGTTGCGGCATGGTTGCTGTGAATGCTGCAGGTGTAGGACTAGTGCACGAAATCGTTCAAAAGCCCAACGAGATTCACTAGGCGGTGGTCACTGGTACCGAGGCTCTCGAACAAGTGTCTACTGACGTTCGCATATGGTACTTGACTGTGAACCACAAACTGTTTGCCCTTTATTTGCTCTGGTCAGTCCACGGGTAGCTTGAGTCCGAGGAAACATGACATAGCTGATGGAATAAAAATTTTCATTATCCCGTCCCGTCCGTGCTGATAAGAATTAGAGGTAGAATGACAGTTCGTTACCAGGCAGTACAATACTACCGGATCGGTCTAGTTCCGCAGCAAGGCATACGCCATAGGCATCTTGAGCGAAACGTCGCACGAGTGTGAACGGCGGAGATATAAGGCCAACAATTGAAACCAATCAAGGGAGCGACTAGCCAGAGTGGCGAGATAGCCTTATGCGGTAGCAGATCATCTACAGTCATGGTTCAACCCTTACAGTCGTAGTCTTCATTGTTGCTGGTGTATCTGTAGGTAAAGCACGTGCGTTAACGGTCCCCGAAAACTTTCGGGACAGCCCCTCCGAGCCGAGCATGCCGGCAGGGTTGAATGAGAACTTTAATGCATTGCCTTCTATCGTTTGGAACTTCCAGCATAGTACACTTACTTCATCCTCTTCATTCGATTGTCTATCCTTAATGCCTTGTGTAACCAGTGTACATTCTGCAGTCTGGCGATAACATGCTAATCGTGTTTACTTTCCCTGGGCGCTATTGGCGAGGCTGCAGGATGCGCTCGGCCCAAAGCACGCGGGGTCTGAGTCTTCATACTGTACTTTCATCAGAGTCTGCTCACAGTTGGGTCCTGGTAGAGGAAAGCGTCAAGATTCAGGCTGTCTATATCCCAAATCTGCTCCAGGCCGCCGATCTCAATGGACGAAGAATCGCCAAAAGGGTTCTGTTGGAGGAACTCTTCCACGTCGAAGGATAGATCGTCAGTCGTTGGTCCCAGAGGAATAGGCTCCAATGTGGTAAAGGCATTTTTACCTACGGTGTCCGCAAAAGACTCAGTCGCGGCGGTGATCCGTAGCATCTCGGGTGTTGGCGTCTCTGCCAACAGGTTTTCTTCGAGTCTCGTTCGCCTTCGTTTTCGAATTAATTGGTATCTCGAAAGAATGGGTGTTGCTTGGACAAGTTTGAACAGGAAGCTGTAGGAAGAGGCTCCAATCTTCGTCGTCAGACTTAATTGATGCAGCATGTCCAGAGCTTTCTCGACTGCATCCATCACCTCGTCGCGCCTAGGAAGAGAATTGTTCTGATCATGTATGATCGCCGAGCAAAGAATGGTCGCTGTATCAAAAATACAAAAAACCACCAAGTGGAATTTGGCGTTTATCGGAAATTCGTGGTCGAAAAGCGCGCGAGCAACCTCCAACAGTCTCAAGCTGAGGTCCACCCCCATGAATCGAAACTCGTCATCGTGCGAAGAGATTGGATCTTCTGGGCTCCGAGTCAGATATGGTTTTAGGAAGTCGAGCTGTGTCATGATAATGGCGACATGAAGTTGACGTCGCTGGAAGATGAAGTACGGGTATTTCTCATCAAGAGAAAGATCGGGACTTTTGAGCCTGAAGATCGGAGGAAGTTCCTCTATGAAGGCTTCGCATTCAGCTTCCACAGCGAAGACTTTTTCTGCAGGCTGGTCGCCGACGACTTGAATGTCGCCCATCTGCTGACTGATTCTGCGAGCAAGCATAGCTTGAAGAGAGATGTGCGCGAATGGGGAAAGCATGTTAGGTTCAAAGGTGGGTTCGTCCAAACGCAGGTTTGGAAATTCAAAGGTACAGTCCTTCTGGTCAATCAAATGTGGCCTTCCCAGCCACGCGGACATTTGCCTAGCGAAGGGTAAGTCAGACTCACTTGCTACGTATGCTGCACTCACCAATCCCAGATGTACAAGAGCGTCCAAAGTCTTCTGCGTATCTCCAACTCGAATTCGCTCAAATTCTCGGGACTGTTGTCTTTATCGATGCCTTCATCCTATCAGGATTATGGGAGAACAGATGAAGAAGTGATTACTCACCTAGTTCTTGTGCCTCCCGAATGGTATGACTCAAAGAATGCCATGCCTCGACTATTCTGGATTCTGACTTTAGCCAGGCTCCCTTGAGAAAAATCTCTTGGACCCTCTCCAAGCTTGTCTTTGACGCCAGAAAGCTCGCACTAAGTTGCTCTGCTGCGTACCCAAATCGTTCAGCTAACGTTTGTGAGCTACAAGCTAGTTCAAACTCGATCATCTTGCCCAAAGAAGGTGTTAAATACTGTACAGAGTACGCCACTACCCTTAGCAAAAGACAAGTAAACTCAGGCGACAGTTTATTCCCCTTCGCTCGGTCAGACCACCATTGGACGTATTTTTCTGTGAATGTTGGGGCATAGATCGCGTTGTAACGGTAGTTGACGACGCTGAGAAAATGGTTGACGAGTGCGTCTGTGATGGATCGTGGTGGTATGGCATGTAGTACTTTCCCCACCTCTTGCGACTGTTCTGACTCGGAGCGGGATGTATGGCGACTTTCCTAGGGCTCTGTTAATCATGCTATTGGTCATTTCGGCTCAAGCGTACCTCGTTCTCTTGCCCAAGTTTATAATGTACGTGGCCAGGCATATATCCCCATGCTTTTAAGCCATCCTCGAGTCCATCAAGCGCGCCATTGCCGGAGATGTCGGACTCTTCAGAGTGCTGCACTTCTCCTAGGCTTCTCTTGTAGCCTCTCGATTCGCTTGAAAGCGTTATTTCTATAGAATCTGGACCCGGCAGAAGGAAGAACATACCCAGTTGAGGTGGACGGTGACTCTTGTTGCACCTTCTTCTGGCCAAATTGACACAGGTGAGGAACTTTCCGGGACTGACAATGGTTGCAGGGCCATTCGCGGGAACACTAGCTAACTGTTAGGCTGGTGTCGGGCAGCTCAGGTGGCCCGTGACCATCCAAGGGTTACCTTCTGCTTTCGCCGCTGGCACTCGGTACAAGACGTCGAAGAACGGCTTTCTTTCGGACCTTGCATCGTGGGCCGTCGAAGTGCGGACTTTTGATGACGGCGCTGTGGTGCTAACCTTGGAAGATCGGCCGCGAAACCTCCCCACTTTTTGATTACTAAGCTCGCATCCGCGCCACTCTTTCATTGACGCACGCCTGAACACTTTCTCGTCTTCAACCGCTCGTTGCGATTTCTCTTCTGGCTCGGGATAATGCACGGCTATAAAGGTAACCTCTGGGTGATTGGTCGATTAGTGAGTGAATCTATAGTCAGGGCAAAGATTCGTACCCCTGAAATTTCCCTGGTTAATCTTCACGAATCTACGCCGTGGGAGGAACACTGACCGCAAAAGTTTTGGTCAGGGGATACATATCGCTCTGTCCACAATCAATGCCTCTATGTGCATGATAACGCCGTTATGCACCGCAAATTTACAGAGAGTCTCGAACAATGCTTTTTGAGTAGCGGCCACGAACACACTTACTAGAAGGAGCAAGCAAAGTTGGGCGTCAGATGGTTCGTCTGTGAATTTCGCAAGAGGATTGATCACAAATTTTTCCTTCACAGAGTGCGTACTTGTTGTCCCAGAATCGATATGCACTCATGTCACTAGTACCTATTGATAAAGTGGAAAATCTCTAGAGTCACGCATTATATCATTAAAGATAGTTTAGTGACAATAGCTTCAGCCATATATAAACCTTACTGCCATCCTTCTTTCTCCTACAAATAACAATAACTCCTGATCAACCAAATCATCATCTACCTACAAAACTTCCCAAAACTTACAGTCTTCTTTATTGTGGATATCAAGAACTCTGTTACAGGTTGACTACGCTTCCTCCATGTTATAAGACAATACGCTAATTTCAAGGTAGACCATTGTAATGGGTCGGCAGTGTCTAGTGTGCAAGTACGACAATCCCACAGTTGGCGAACACTGCGATGCCTGGGGTTCTCTCGCGAGTGATACTGGGAAATGATGATGAGGTGGCTATCACTTAAGAATGCGAATGGCTGGTCATTCGGAGTCCTGGTCCGATAGTCAATACCGTGTACAATTGTCCCGCTCACAGATGTCCAATTATATTCAGTGATGTGATCTGTGTCTGTGCGGACCAGGTTATTAGCCAGTTCAATTAGTGCAATGATTCTGTCCCTCGAATTAGAGCACTCAGAGCCGCCGAAACCAAGCTCCAGGGATCTTACTAGGAGCTTGCGAAAATCGTCCATAGCACAGCCGGCATTCCAAGTGTCGGCCCAACAAGTCGGAAAACTTTACCGCCACACGATTGGGCAGAAAAACTAATTTTGCTGGATGTTTTTGCTTAATCTCTCTACCCCGCCAGGTTCTTGACATCACCTTTGAGCGGGAGCCTTCAGAAGCTTGATGTGAAACAAGAGCTGATAAAAATATAACACAGCGGTTTGGAAACGTAACATCGGATGATCCACAGGGTGAAGCATGATTCATGCGAATCGCAGCGCTAGTCTGTACCTCGTTCACTGTTTGTCAACACGCGTTGTACAATATTGAAATACCCTGATTCTCTAGATATAGTAGGCCCGGAAATGGCCCGATATAGCAAAGTATTCTTCCTATTGTAAGGTACCTGTTATTGTTCCGAAATGTCCTGAAGTTTGCTAATTTTGCCGTATGGATGTCTGCACTTCTCAACGAGCAGCCGATAATATCATGAGCAGGCATCTATTTGAACACCCAGAATGAATACGAAGATGTTGTGTCTTCAACCTTACACCCGTGCTGTAACTCGGCACTGTACAAAGCCCATCGTGATATTCAACCCTTCCTATTGTGACGCATTCATAAGGCATTCACCGCCCTCTATTCTGTCCGCACTATTCGAAACTACAGGGACCCCTCGTTTCTAAGAACGTTTCAATTCGACAACCGCGAGATCGTTGCCACAAAACTTCCAACCACACAGCCGAACCAGGTCGAACCATCCACTGTGCTTGATACGCAAAATATGGAACCTTCACCGTTAGCCAGACGAGCCATCAATGAGTTCGATGATACCGTCCACGGAGCCCCCCTCTTAGTTCCGCGCAACGTTAGGACTTTTCGAGAACGCATTCGTCAGACATTGGGTCCTAGTGAATGGGAGATCTACGACAATTACTTCGTGGGCATCTGCCGTGACGCACCGAGCGCCGACCTTTATGTTGATCCTATGCAACACCTTGTGGAGATGAATACTTCGATAATTTCAATCCACAACGTCCTCGCAGTTACTATGAATCCACAGCTGAGGGGCATCCCGCGACTCCCGATAATCCACCAGCCCAAGGAGGGCTCAAGTAAGGACAACGCGGCTAAGGAGATATCTATTCCTGACGAAGAGAGCTTGCCCAGGGCACCCGAACCCTATACGTGGCATCCTCCCAGCAACTGGAATGATCCTGGGTGCAGACCACATTGGTCTGCTCCTGATATGCACGAAGACTACTATGCGAAAGATCCCACCACCTCATATCATAAGCCTAGGTGCTTCAAGAATCCTCTTCTTAGCAATAACGTCTCAGCTGAAAACCTGCGTGGCACCATCGAAGTCTTCAATTCGTCGTTCCGCAGCAGCAACGACTTGACGGTGGAACGGGGTACCAATGGCACTTCTATGATGTCTTCTTCGAAAAGTCCAGACTACAACGCATATTCTTTCGTGTCAACACGCAAGGTTTTCTCCATCAAGCCTCGGACTGTATCTTGTCAGTCTGAAGCGTTGGGAAAGCACCCAACAGTTCCCGAGTTCATCAAGCTCCTCGGGTGAACCAGACTGGCATCCCACCAAGCTAATAGTCATCTTGTCCGTCCCAGATCAGAGTCTTCATGTCGTAGGGATCACTGACATAAGCGTAAAGGACCACTTCAAGTCACTGTAATATCCCCCTATCAATGCTACTGGGAACATTTTGGGTCTTACCACGGCTCCTTCAAATCAGCCCTAGTATGCTAGTAGTCATCAGCTATCGGCGTACAACCACTCTTGAAGGCTGTGAGCACCCATCTACCACTTGAATATATGCAGTGGCAGCATTAATTGCCACGAACCAGATCATGATTTCAAGGGTGAAACAGAACTAGCTTAGATTCGTCTATGAAAAGAACAAGGCTCTCACAGGAGGTCGGTCTTTCGAGAGTTGCTGGCGTAATGATCTCACAATACCTGGTCAGGTCAGTGAATTCAAGGTTGCGTTCTTGGGACGCAGGTCAAGACCGTGAAAATAGATTCAATTCATGCCGGGGTTTCCATCATAGTTATTTACTGCATTACCTATTTGTGTTTCTACATTGACCCACATAACAACATATGTACTCTCATATCAACTCCTCAAAATCTACAACAATGAACTCCTCTGAAGTCCAACGCGCATGTGCGCAAGTTGATCAAATCGCGAAACTTCTCAGCCAGATTAAAGACGTGTTGGGATCGGAAACATACAATCAATATCTCGGCCATTTATACGGCATATACAAGAACAGTTCTCGTGCACAACTCGGTATGCAGCTTTCCAAGCTAGAAGACTTCGTCTTGTCGCGCCCGTCAACTGTCTTCACACACAATGAGATAATCGGTATCTACAACACGTTTCCTCAATGCAAGGACAAATTTACCGCAGTTACTGTCACGTCTCATGCTAGAGCAACCTGCGATCGGCCCGCCGGGGAGGAGGATGCAATGCAAGACATCCAGTGTAGCAACGCAGCTCAGCCAGTCACAGAGACCAGCAACACACTACCAAGCGAGACCTTTCAGCTATCTTTCAGGCCAAGCCCTTCAAGCTCACCATCAACGGACAGGCCTGTGGAAAATTGGTTCAGCTCTTTAGATTTGAAGGATCCGAAGAATATCTTCGCCATTGCCGAAGAATTTGGATACTTGGAAAATGTGAGTGGCGATTCGGGGAAGGCTAGGAAGAACTGAGTTGGCCCTATACAGTGATGTGACTTCGCGCGGATTACGATGATAAAGGCTGCTGTTGGCGAAGATCAATTTTTTTTTTTTTTTTTTTTTTTAATTATCCTATAGAGCCTTTTCGCTTACTTGCTGTAATATGAAGGCTATACTGTCTATAACGCTGTTAACTAACTGCTCCTAAGATACCATAGCCCGATATCTGCTCACTATGGACTTTGCTACGGATGAGGCTCACTGTGAACACGTTTTGTTCGACGACCCACGGAAGCAACTGTGGTGAGGGCCCGTACCATGGATATACTGGACGAGTCACAACGGTTCCATGGATGGGACCTCAACCTCCCAAGAACTCCAGCCAGAAGAAGATCAATGTTAGAAGTCTCAAAGTCTATCTTATCCTTCGATATAGGTCTTTGGAATACATATATATGGTTGGGCATGAAAACATTCGATCCACGACAATAAGCACCCTTCATGATATGTTGTAACGACACGAGCAGCTGCTGACAGCTTGAGCAGGTAGTTAAGCTACTTGCTGCAAACAATGTACGCACTCCACTTGATTATATATAAACTTTGTGTCCATCTCCACCTACTGCCTGAAAGTATTTATGGGGATTCTTCAGGCGACTACTACTGCTATAGAAGCGTATAGTAGTGCTGGCCGCTGGAAATCCCGCGCATAACGCCACTAGGCACGTACAACATAGGCTGCTGTCTTTTCGGTTTTCAAATTGAAGTTGCCTACACACGAACATTCCGACAGATGGCTCCTAAGGTGGCTTCTGCAGTAGAAAGACCCGTTTGTTAGTGAGGCGTATATCACGATTCACGAACCCCCTCAACACTTCTACTGCTAACACATACAGCAATACAAAAACTCCGCGGCCACCTCGAAGCACCAAAAACTCCTCGCTGTGAATTTGAACGAATGCTGGAGTGACCTGGCACTGACCGCTAGTGAACAGTGAAAGCAGGCGCGTGTCTATGACAACCATCTTCAATATTGGCAACGGTACACGTAAACATTTCGATGAACGACAATGTTTTCTTGAACGGATCTTTCAAGTCGATTGATGCCCTTCTCACCGCCTACAGTCACACACTGCCGAAGTGAGACACACCTTCACCCAGCTTCAATTCTTGCTCGTCAAGCGCACATCTTCATGAAAACCGGAACCTAACAACATTGTCACCTGCTCCTAGTACAAACAAGCATGTCACAACCACCCGCCACCATCAACCAAAAACTCGGCAGCAGAGACCAGGAATTCTACAAATTCTGCTATGATAATATCGAGGCTGACAATCACCCGGATCTCTTCGCGGAGCGCATACGGAGCGTCGTGCTGAATCACCCAGATGTCATTCCAGCACACAACATGTTCATTCAGCGCTCCCAATGGTCAGAGGTAAAGAAGAGATCGGTGTGGGTGAGGCCGCCTCAGCAGGGTAGGAGACAGCCGCAGCAGATTCCGGTTGCGAATATGCATGCTGGTGGGTACATGCGTGGAGATGTTCAGGCTACAATGAATACACCCAAGGTGAACATACCCATGGCCGATACACTGAAAACTATTGGTACACACGCTGTTGAAGCTCGTGTGGACAGTACAGGATCATGTGATAGCGACGGTATCTTGGATATGACAGGTTGTCGCACATGGGGTAAGTTTACAGGCCCAATTTTCAGAACGCTTCATTGACATGAATCCACAGCAATGGCCTCCCTCAACAGCAATCAGATGCGGACAATCTCGGAGGAGGAGAACTGTTACGATGATGACGGAGCACCTCGTTACCGACCCGCCCAGATCGGTCGGCAAGATCCCACGCTTCCTATTTTGCGGCCCAGTGGGAAACTGAAGAGTTTCGACAAGAAAGCCGTCGCAATGAAGATGCTGAAGCACAAGGAAGACCGAACCCGGAAGAGTATCTCCACCATGGCGGCCTATGATGACAAAGCTTGTGAACAAAAGATGCACGAGATGGCCAATCCGCCGCACCCTTTTTTGATCGAGTTTCCCCTTTTCCAGATTGGTGGAGGGTTAGTTCCGGGGTTTGAGGCGCCTCCAGTCACTGACTTGAACGATATGTGACTGCTGAAACACTGCTCGACCGGTTCCAGGCATTAGCGGGGTTGATTGAAGGAGATGACTTTGGGGGCCCGGTTGAGAAGAGTTTTCAGGGTGCGCTGGAACCAATCGGTCGGTGTTACTAGCAATGCTCTCTACACCTACAGAACTTGTGCTGAAGAATTTCAAATGTTTTGATAGGTCTAGGCGATTCTTAGGACAACGCTCATGTTCTCGTGCAAGACTGAACTGGAATTTCAAGCACATGGGGTAGGTCGGCATCGCATGAGAAGGCTAGATGCAATACACAGCTTACAGTAGAATAGAGCTAGGTCTTGGTGAAGCCCTGGAGAGCTATGGGTAGGGGTAAACATAAGGTGTTTCCCAGCCTGCATAGCAAGCTACAAGGCGCTTGACAAGGCTTGTCGATACACAGAAGGCAGGGTTATCTCCAGATGGGGTTTAACTATTTGCGTCGAGCATTTCCATCTTCGCTGATTGATACTCTCTCCTTCGGATCAGGACAGCGGACATGTAGGGAGAGGAATCGGTACAGCGCGTTCCTGGGAGTCCCATGTGCTCGGGTGCATAGGAGCTATGATCTCCTGAGGAAAGGGTACCGAGGGGATCGATGCGCCATGGGCCCTGTTGTTTGAATGTGCTCTGACGCCAACACATCGGATCTCGTCCCGCTTCGGGGCTGCATGTGGCAAGGTTCATCTCGTTTTTAGACTGTATGTTGTACCATGACGCACAGACGTCGTTATTAAGCCAGTGGGGCTTTTTCTGTACTGTACTCGTGTAACGTCATGATACGGTACGAGACGCTCGCAGACCCGAGTAGGAGATGGGTAGGGCAAAGGGCGATCGTACCTGCTGTTCTCGAGTCTAGGGAGAAGCCAGGTACCCAGCGACAAGGGAGCCCAAGACATAGCCTTCGTCAATCCCATAACTCGGTTCCACCAGTCGACCAGTCTTCCCCCAGCAGCCAAGCTTGCCAAGGGCTCTTATCAGCGTCTTGGCCTCCCCGCTCGGAGTAATCCCACCACAACGGCTAAATCGTTGCAGTACGAGCCCGCCAAGCAGCTAGTCCCCGCTCCGTCCAGCCCTTTTGGGGAGGTCGCAAGAAGATGTTTTGCAAGTCTTCCCAAATTCCTGGTCCGCGTTCGTGTGCATCAGCAAGGCACGTCATTGCGATGAGGCATTGCTACACGAGCCCAAGATGAGGATCTTCAATGGATATAAAGTGCTCCAGTGGCTCTCTGAACCATGACCAGCAGCTCGCCTCATATTTGGACAACGTTGAAACTTGTCCTGCCAGGTCGATAACCATCATGCGGAGGTCAATTGCATCCGTTGTGGCGCTCAGCACCGCCGTGGTCAATGGAGCAGCTCTCCAATCCGACTACACGCCCTTGGTGACATCGGTTAGTACCAAGTAGGCTTTGTGCTGATCAAGGCACACCCGAGAAGTTAGTACTGATCACCTACACATAGGAGAGCATACGCACGCTCATCCATGAAGACGCCTTGGCCGCAAAAGCGGATCATCTTCAAGACATAGCATACAGCACGCCGGGGAACAATCGCGTCATTGGTAGTGAAGGCCACCAGGGCACAATCGATTGGATCTATGACGAGATTGCTGCATTTCCGGATTACTACCATCTGGAATTACAGCCTTGGCCAATCCTGGTAGGCACTTCAGCGAACCTCTCGGCGAACGGCAAGGACATCGAGGGCTATGCAGTGACTTTGGCGCCTGGTGGCACTGTCTCTGGCCCGCTGAAAGCTGTGCCCAACCTCGGATGCGAAGAAGCCGATTTCGCAGAAGATCTGACAGACTCGATTGCCATCATCTTTCGAGGGACCTGCGAGTTTGGAATCAAAGTTGGTCTCGCGGTCTCCCACGGCGCGATAGGTGTTGTGGCGTACAACAACGGAGACGGGACGCTTGAAGGCTACTCTCTGCAGAAGTTCGAGAATGCAACCACACCTTACGTCCCAACGGTAGGTATTACGCAAGGTGCGGGCGAAAGCTTGGTGGCTCAGCTTGAGGCCGGCACGGAAATCACCGTCGAGCTGACGACTGCGGTGGAAAATGCAACCACATACAACGTCATTGCACAGACCAAAGCAGGTGACCAGGACAACGTCATCCACATTGGGGGACACTCAGACTCGGTGGCCGCTGGACCCGGAATAAACGATAATGGATCTGGAACAATTTCCCTCTTGGAGATCGCGCTCCAGCTGACAAAGTTCACGGTGAACAATGCAGTCAGATTCAGTTGGTGGAGTGCCGAGGAAGCCGGGCTGCTCGGCGCGACCTACTATGTCTTGCAGCTCTCGCAAGCAGAGAAGGACAAGATCCGACTTTTCCTCGATTTCGACATGATGGCATCACCCAACTATGCTTTCCAGATCTACGACGGTGACGGCTCAACGTACAACTTGACAGGCCCCGCAGGTTCCGCCGAGGCCGAGGCCGAGTTCACTCACTATTTTGCTGACATCGCTGGGGTCAACCATACAGAAATCGAGTTCGACGGCCGATCAGACTACGGTCCTTTCCTTGAGGCCGGCATCGCGGCTGGAGGTATCGCGGGCGGAGCTGAAGGGCTCAAGACGGAGGAGGAAGAAGCCATGTTCGGTGGCGCAGCTGGTGTGCAGTACGATGTGAATTACCACGAAGATGGCGACACCACCAACAACCTGAATTATGAGTGCTGGATTCAGATGACGAGGGCCATTGCGCACATGACGGCCACGTATGCACAGAGCTTCGATAGCTTGCCCCCAAAGAATTCCACGACGCTGGGGAAGAGGTCGATAGGATACACGGGCTGGAAGAACACGCGGGGTTTCTTGAAGAGGGTGTAGAGGAGGGAACAGGACGACTGTTTGACGCGTTCAGAACTTGACGCGTCCCCATGTGGATTACTCAAGTAGCGTGAAGCACAGACCATGAAAATCAACAAGCGCATAATCTCTGGTGACCCTTCGATGTTTTTTTTTTCACTTCGCTCCATGTCATCGACCAAGAACATACAGTAGACACCCCGCACTATACAGTGTGACGATCAAACACCGACGAAAGACATAGTGAAGATACGACGGCGCCTCTTCCAGATCTCTCGGTACGGACTTAGTGTTTGTGATCTCATGCACAGCTCAACGACAGTAGATGAGTGGATGTTCCAAGTGTCAGATTTCAATACTTGTATCAGGACTCACCGCTACTATGTATAGGCAGGCACACGTCTCCACGTGCGACCATTTTGACTACCATTATTCTACCCATGATGGTTCCATTCGCGTCTCGGTCCTTCCTTCATCTCATCACCGTCGATTTTCAGATTGCTCAATCCACAGAAGACATCCACAAGATTGCAAGACAACAGAACCATGTCCAAATTACGGAAACGCATCCTCTCTACCCCTTGGCATTGCCCAAACGGGTCCCAAAGTCTGCTATATTCGTTTGCCTATACAACAGCCATCGCATTTTTCCCGTCAACATCACTTCTTCTACGGCCCAGGCATTCTAAATCCTTCTTGTTCGTGGTTTCTGGTGCGCGCTGACAATTTGAATGTAATTAACAGCTATATCACAAGTGTCAATTCCCAAAATTGGACAGTTTGTGAGCAAATTGTGGAGGGCAGATACGAGCATTATGCTATATCCTTTTCGTGTGTGGAGATCTCAAGAGCTCGAGGACCTGTGGAAATGTATAATAGACCTCTGGACTGACACCTGAAAAGTAGCAAGAGCAGCAAATCGAATTTTCTTTCAACCCCCCTTCCCAAAACATTGGCTGCCCTGACAACACAGTCCGATGCCTCCTCACCGACGACAAATCGACTATCACGCTTTCATTCGATGCATACACAGTGCAATCTGGACCCAGCATCCCAGTCACTGATCGTCGCAAGTTCTATCAGTTGCAATTGAAGCTCAAGTATCCGAGCGGCTTCCAATATAGCATCTTCGGTGCAGATTATAGGGGTTACGCTAGTCTATAAAAAAAACAACGCAGAGTGCCTATTACTTCTCTGGTCAGCAGAATCAGGTATGATATTCACGTCACGTCCAGATGATATCTGACATGGTCGCTCCCACGCCCTCGGTCTCCTTTCGGAAGAAATGTACTCGCAAATCCAGACTGACGCCCTTGAAGTCGACGCAGGATCTACAGTGGGGTGCACAGGACATGCTGAACATCAAGTCCGAAGTCCGGCTCGTACCCACGAGCGCGACGGGCCTCAATCTGCTGACAGTGGATACCGTAGATGCGAAGTTCACACAGAAGTATTTCGTGTAGTGGTAGAAGTGTACACCGGGCGGCAGCCCAGGTGGAAGTGGCAGCACGCCAATCGGAAATGACGGGCTGGGTTCTGATGGGGGAGATCTGGGGAAGGAAGTTAGTTTGAACTGAGTATGACCACTGTGACGAGATGGGGTGATGATATGCAGAAAGGCCAACTGGATCATTGTCTGAACTGAAAATTCCTGGTTGCTTGAACAGGTTCAAAGATTCATGCCAGTTGTTCCTACGTCCTCTTTTGTTATGGTCACTCTCCGACCCATACCACCAACATCCAAAAGTTCTGCACTGGCCCCGATTATGTGAGACGTTACGCAGGACGGCGCCCTCTCGTGGCAAGGACAGACATCGGAAATTCCGTTCGATGAGCGGTCCGTGTGGGCTCGGGGTATTTCCCGGGGAATTACTTGCATCCGTAAAATACATGGACGCGGTCAGCTTTGAGAAGAGCCGAGTGATCGGATGGGCCTTACGTGCCTACCACAGGGCTGTCAAGCGGTTTTCCGGATCGACAATAAGCTGCCTAGAAAGTCCTAGGTAATGGAGCACCTAAAGTTCGTAAAGCGAAGCTTAAAGCTTCTTGCTATGATCTTAGCCATGGCAAGTTGTTGACAAAGAACCGGAAAATCCTTGACATGCCTGTGGTGGGCCGTTGCTTTAGGGAATGGGTCATAGATCAGTCTGGAGCTAGAAGGCTTCGTCGGCCTTTGTTAAACCATATGTTGCCCTTCAAACGTCCTTTTACAATGCTGACGCGAGCGTTTTGGGTGTAATACGGTTGAGACCGGTCATGTGCTTGGAGCGTGAAGTCAAGCTGCATCCGATGTTTTGGGTGGCGAACAGCCGGTCGGATATTTGGCATTGGTCGTGTCACAAACAACATAAATCCGACCTGACTCGAAAAACATCACTTGTCAGATTATCTAGTCAAACCACACAATACGTTAGAGGTTTCGTGAAACATCTACGAACGAAAGGGGACGCTTCCAGGCCCCGACTGGCCGTCAACCGGGGTATGATATGCGACTATGCTGTACAAGTTGTGATAAAAGACGACGACCCACCCGCCTACCAAATCACGCATTACTTTACTTCAGATCAACAGGAGCCTCGTCGCTGCCAGTCTCGTTTTTATGAGCTTGGGCGAACTCGGCACCGGTAATGCTCTCACCGCCCATATCCCAGTCGTTGGCCAAGTCCTCGAGCGTGCGACGCTTTGTCTCAGGAATGAGGAGAGTGGTGAAGATACCAGCGAACATGAAAGCGGAGAAGATTTGCATGACATGGTTGAGCCACGGGCTCTTGTCCTTGTCGGTGACATGACCGCGAGTGCGGAGGGGAGCAATAGCACCCTGGGCAATGATGGAGCCAATCTTCCCGGAACCCGCAGAGATACCGTGCGAGGTGGACCTGTAGCGGGTAGGGAAGCACTCGCCAGGCACGATGAAAGTCGTCGTGTTGGGACCCCAGTTGAAGAAGAGCTGGATGAGCACATAGATGGCCAACATGCCATGCGAGCTGATCTTATGGTAGGCAAAGCCCCACACGAGGAAGAGGATGGTAAGGAAGACGAAGCCGATCAGCTGCAGGGGCTTACGGCCAACAGTGTCGATAGTCGCAACGGCGAGCCAGTAGCCGGGGATGGCACCGGCGCAGATGAGAATGCAATTACCAGCGGCCAAGTTGTAGAAGGTCTCGTACATGTTGTTGCCGTTGCCGTAACCAATGGCGCCCAACACAGTCGACGAATTCAGGCCAAGACCGTAGAAGGCGACGTCGAGGAGGAGCCATGACATGGCCGTGCCAAAGAGGATCTTGCCATTGCGGATGCGGCTGTAGAAGCGGAAGAAGTCGGACCAGGACGCCTTGGGAACCTCGAGAGCAGCTACCGAGGCACGGCGGGCGGTGGCCTGCTGGATGGCGTCGACATCACCCTCGCCCTTCTTGCCGGAGATGTACGTGTTGACGTCGGCATTGGCCTTCTCGACATCGCGGGCGACATCAAAGGTGTAGCGGGGCGTCTCGGGGATGGTGAGGCGGTAGTAGAGCGCGATGGCGGCAGGAACGATGCCGATACCTTGGCCGAACGGTTAGCTTCACGTGACTAATCCATGCATTGGACAATTGGAATTCGTCCACCACACCCTTGAGCTAAAAACTTACCGATGAGAGCACGCCACATGCGGTCCGTCGCCTCGAGGCAGGCGCCCGTGCAATTCTGATACTTGGCCGCTGTCGAGAGCGAGCCCTTGAAGCCGGCCGTCAGGATAAGCATGACCAAGGCGCCACCGAGCTGGCCGAAACCCTGCATGGCGAAGACGGCGCCCATCATGGCACCACGCCACTTGGTCGTCGCAAACTCAGAAGTGATGATACTCGACAGCGGGTAGTCGCCGCCAATGCCTGGTGGTGTTAGCGGCCGTGCTGCTTCTCGGCTGCCCCCGTGGGGAGCTTAGTCGGACTCGCTACGTACCAATGCCCATGAGCACACGCCAGAAGATGATGAGGCCGACAATGTGCGTCCCCGGCCCAGGCCCGCTGAGAGCTTGCGCCAGCGTCGCCCAGATGATGAGAATCAGCTCCAGTCCGTACATCTTCTTGCGGCCGACAATGTCGGCAAGCGCTCCGAATCCGACCTGGCCAATGACGGTTCCGGCCGAAGTAGCAAGCTTGATGGCCGTGTCTTGAGGAGTCGTGAGGGCACCCTTGTTGTCCTGCCTGTAGACGACGCCCAGCATGATGGTCAGCAGCGACACGCAAAAGATGTCGTAGCTGTCGGTGAAGAAGCCGGTGCCGGCCACCAAACAGGCGCGCACATGGTACCAGCCAAAGGGCGCCTTGTCGATTTCAGCGAGGGCCAGACGACGACGCTCATTCGGGTCTTCGATGTGCGCGAAGTCGTTGTTGAAGTTGTGGAACGCGTTGTTCCCGCCGGCTGTCTTGTTCGCCATTGTGCTGCGTCAAGCTTTGCCGATGCTGGGCTCCAAGATGACAAGAGAAAGACAAGAACGGGTAGAGGTTGAAGCCGCGAGGACAAGACGGCCTGGTGCGCGGTAGAAGCTATATAGCAATTGATGGCGGCGTACTCGTGCAGACCGGGGACTTGGCGCAGGGACTGAGGTAGCGCGTGTCCAGCGAATGGCAACCGCCAAAAGTTGAACGTGTGAGCCCAGGGTTGCTCGGGGACGCCGCTGGGACGCCTGCGTGGGGTTGGCAAGCAACAGCGCAGTCTTGGGACCTGAAGCTTGACCAATTCACTGACTGCCTGCCCCGTCAGAGCCCGCACGCTGGACGGTGGTCACCGAACGGGTTAGCGAGCAGAGGGCGAGAGCAGGGAAGGTGCGAGCGAATCAGCGCCTGCCAAAATCAACGTGCCCTCGATCGCACCTTCTCACTCGAACATCAACACCAACTACCAAGCCACCAAACGAAGCACCCTCGTCGCCGTCCGCGGCCTTGGGATTCTTTCGATCGCTTGACGCGATGCACTGCTCCGTCGCCTGTCCGTGGCGTCGCACCTTCTGGCTGGGCACACTGGGCAGCTTACCGTCGTGCCCCCGTCTTTCGAAATTTTCTTCGATTACGCCTCATCCAAACCGATTCTGGAGCCGACCGTCTGCCTCGAATGTCACCGGGCCCGCAATCAATCACCGTTAGGTACCGAGTTACTCTGGTCGTCTCGAAATACCGCGAGCCTGGATTGTCAACAGTAGCCGATTCCGACCTGCATGCGTGCAGGGCGCGGGACATGGGAGTGCTGTATGCAACATCACCATCGCCTACTCCCAGAGTACGCAGTGAGCACAGGGTCTCCAGAATCAGCCAGGTCCAAAGGGCTCTGTTGGCCTTCGTTATGCTCCATGGTGCGCCCAAACAGCGCTTTACGGTGCTGATGGGAGCTCTACCAACTAACTCGATAATGGAGACCAGCTCCTCGTAACAACATGGCATAGCCTCTCGGTGGTAACCGGTCTGACGGCTCTCCCCAAGGCAAAATCGTTCGCGTTGCACTGCACCTTCCCGTTTGGGTCTATCGCGCCACACGCGTGCCAGCGATCGCGCATGCCTTGCAGGAGAACCACCTTCTAGAATGTGTCACTCCACCGTACTATTGGTGAAATCGCTTACTTGACAATAAAAATCTGGAACGAATCAAAGCGCCTAGGCGTGTTTGACAGGCGAACGAGCTTCGATTACAGCTTTCGTTGATGCCGGAGAGCTGTCGGACTGCAGTATTGCGCAGCAGGAATCGACCTTGACTAGTATGAACCCCTACAGCACTCCTCGGCTGCGATGAACCCTGGGAGGCTCCAAGAGGCTTCTTTGACGTATGCTAGAAGTATCATGTTGTACTGGGGACACTTTCTAAACGTCGAGCAGATCCTGACGCTGATGGCAGATGGCCGATCGGCAGCGTAGATTGAGGTTGTCGTGTTGGATAGATTGGCCACCACCGTCTCAAATTTCATGTGTTAAATGACATTCATGAGAAACACGTCGCGTCTCGAAACCCACGTTCACGTACAACAGCTCGTGTAATACGAGAATAGCGAAATTCATTTGGAGAAATAATGTAGGTGTGGTGACCCTATCCAATGAGTTGCTGCGGCTGCTACAGAGTCACATCCGCGCCATACGGACCAGGCTTCACTACGATCGCTCGATAAGGAAGCCAGGTATTGCCTCGCATGTGGGCCAAAGGTCACATCCTCGCAGCGATCCCCTACAATACTGCAGTAGCTTATGCCGCTTGCATCCACATCCATTAGCTGGCGCGATTTCCCCAAGGATCCACTGACGACAGCCGAGACTCCAAAATCTGCGATCATTGCCCCGAGGACTTCACCATCTGGTAAATCTAGCAGCAACATGATGGATCAAGATGTGAAGAATGGGGTGCTGCGGGCGGCTGTTTGACACTGTTTCGGCCAGTCAGAGCCAGAATATGGACCCACGTGGAAACCCGCTCAACACCAAATACTCTTCTGAGTACTCGCCCACTTGGCATAACATCATTCATCGTCATGAGAACTCATTGATCTACGATAGGCTCCGGGGGATTGTCGCCGCATAGCTGATCTCCTACAACAGTCTATCGTTGCATAGCTACCATCTTGGCCTTCCGGTTCCAGCATCACGATCTGAATCTTTGTGACATCTTCGCCGTGGCCAGATCTGCGATCCATACGTCGCTAGTCCTTGGGATCTACTGGCAAGACGTCAGGAGTATATTCTCAATCTTCGTTACAATGACCGCGAAACGAAACAGTCAATATAGATTTTGCCTAGGTTAAGCAAGAGACACGTACCACGTAGCAGGCCTCAGTAGCCAACGCTATACACAGAGTTCTACAACACGGTTAGCCATCATCTCACTTTTACGCACTCACTCGTTACGTGGTTCGCTGCGACTTTAACGCTGGTTATGAAGCCAGAGTCATTGTCAATCTAGGGTGGCAAGGTAAGGCCCACTCAGACCTCTTGACTCGGCTTCGTGGCGAACTGGAAAGTCGCTCGACATTGCCATAGTATATTGACTTGATGTGTCTCTCCTGGTCTTGCGGACTGTCAGACATCTACGAAGGGTTATTCGAGCTGATAGGCTGGATAGGTCTCGACATCGGGCTTTATTTTTCGTCATCCTGCTCCCCTAGGACTCTTCCATGACCATCTCCTCTTTTGACCTGGAATACCTTCGGGAAGGTGGCATCGGGAAGCCTCTGTCCGTTCTGAAATTCACCTACTGCGTACACATCCGTCATGGAGACTTGGCCCAAGATGACCACCGAGAACCATATCATACTATAAAAAAACATAAACTTGATTGCAATATTATAGTAAAGTTATCATATAACAGAGTTACGTGCTTATACGACGAGCGCGTATTTATTGAGTCATATTCCAACCAGGTGCTAAGAGGCTTTGTCGGCCTTTAGGATCCTCTACAGTGCCTATTAGAACGCGGTTTACAACGTCAATGTCCTCAATAGGATCTTCCTGGATATGACTCAATTAATACTGGCTCCTTGTACGGTCGTAGACGCTCAATAAATACTAGCTCCTTTATAGAACCTCTTAGAGTCAGTACTACTACTCTTACTAATCATTCTTACTAATCATTCTATTGCATCTTCGCAATGCTCTATCATTTTCTACCCAACGCCTATGGATCCAACACCGCGCCTATCCTGTCAGCAGTGCAAACGTCGAAAGGTCCGTTGCGACAAGAATGCTCCGTGCGCAGCTTGCCGTGCTGCGGGACTTCGTTGCGATGTCGTGCAACGTGCACGACTGCCGCGTGGCAAAATCGCTCGAGCACACAATCAGTCGAGGCTTGAGGCTCGTGTCACACGCATCGAGAGTCTTCTGAAGCAGCGAGTTGAGGTACTCGTCAAGGAATGTTACCTTTCGAAGTGTCTGACATACACCAATAGGGACAGGGCCTGCGATTAGAAACCCCGGATCAAGTCTCTTCTGGGCGCTATCGGAGCGGAACGCTTGGCGGCTTAATAGCACCCGACTTCTGGGGTGCTCTTTGCGACGAGATACAAGGGTTGCGCGAGACATTAGAAAGTTCAGACGACGAAGGTGACGATAATTTAATGGCTGAGCCATTGATAGAAACGGTAAGGCGACCACGCAGCACCAGCTCGTTGATAATCCCACACTTTGGGAGTGAACAACGCAGTCTTTGTCCAAGCCCTTCACCAAATACGAGGCGCGCATTGCTGAAGCTGTATCACGAACGAGTGGACAGCGTGTACAAGGTACTTCACTGGCCAACTGTGGTGTCGCTCATCAACGCGAACCATGGGAATCCCGTCGAGAGCGCGTCATCGTTGTCTATACGTGCTCTGGAATCCGCGATTCATTTCATGTCACTCTGCACAATCACAGATGGCGAATCAGTGAATATGGATCTTGGTATACGAGCAGACATGATCCAGCTGCATCGGTCCGCAGTAGAGGGAATGCTTGCCAGGTCTACTTTATTACACGATCCGGACTTGAACATATTGCAGGCGTTTCTCATATACCTTGTATGTTCCAAGCTCCATCAAAGATGCATTTGCCAGCGCTGTTAATCATGAAAGTACCTAGATCGCGCTTAGAACTTGCTTCAACGGCGCATTCACCTGGACGCTGGTAGCCATCGCGGTAAGGGTGGCTACAGCATTAGGACTCGGCGAGGAGAGCGAACAAGATTTCTCAGCTTTGGACCTACAAGTACGGCGGCTTCTGTTCTTCGGCATTGGAATCCTAGACACCCATGCCGCTCTTGATAGAGGAACAGTTCCTATTCTACCATCGAAAGCCTTTCGGACGCCACCGCTTTGTGTAGACGATCATGATATTGTCCCCACGACTGTACCGACGACGACTTCGTTCGCATTTACGGAGATGTCTCATACGGCCTTGATCTACGATGCTATGATATGTTCAAGAAAGTTACACGAGGTGTCGTGCCGGGAGCAGAGTGAGCAAAGCAGGTGGGCGGAGATGCTTGAGATCGTCGCTATTTTTGAGAGAAGCGTACAAGCACTTATGTTCAGGACACGAGTTTCAGAAGACCCTTTGCATAGATTGACACGCATGTCGGCTCAGAGAATCTTGGTTAGCATGAGACTAATACTGCGAAGACCGCCGCACAGACAGCCACGGCTTGTAGACCCAATTGACGAATTCGATGTCCTGGCGGCTGCAACTGAAGTCCTCGAGCAGCATTTACAGCCGACACCATCGGATCTGCAACCATGGGCGTGGAAGAACTGGGTTCAGTGGCATGCGCTTGCTGTAGTCCTTGCAGAGTTGTCAGTGCGACCCACTGGGCCACTCTCCGACCGCGGCTTTCTGGTCGCATCCGAAAGTTTTCGTCGTTATGCTCTTCTCGTTGCAGACAGTCATACCGGTATGCTATGGAAACCGATCGCTAAGCTCATGCGGCGAGTAAGGCAGATCAGGATAGGCCATGGGCTGGACTCGGTACCACAAGTGACAAGAGATATCCCTATACTTCCTAAAGACTTCATTGACAATGCGAGGCAGCTGAATTCCTCCCATTGCGAGGACTTTGACACTGGGGATTTCACAATGTGGAACCTCGAAAACGACATTCCGAGTTTCGTATCTTACAACACGGGCCAGCAGCAAGCAGAGTATTATCCCTATGACCCTCAATTGGAGGTCGACAACGTACTAGATAACCCCAATTTTCCAAGTGGCTCGCCACCCTTCGTCTGGGATACGTTCATACAAGACGTCAACTTCCCATCTCAATAAAACCAGCAACCTCGGGCGAAACTTTTCGAATCCTCCTTACAAGATCATCCCATATTTTTTTCTGGATCCTCTGACCCCTCTGGCTCTGTACAAAAGCTGATTCAACCTTGAATTGGCATTCGGACAAGTAGCGCCCATGGCTCTCCTTTCCTGCCACCATTGCATGGACATAAGTCCGACTACCTTTTTCTGCTGTCCATCCAAGCAGTGCGAAAGATATCCTCTCTCCAAGAGGGTGCGGTTTCGCTCGAGAAAGTTCCGTTCCGCACCATCCGGGATTGACCAAGTTCACGATCACGCGCGACCCGTTCTCGACTTCACCCCGCGATAGACACGCAGCGAACGCATGGAAACACTGATGGACCATGAGTTTGCTTAGTGCGTACCTCCATATGACGTCAGTCCTCTTTTGATCACTCAGCGCGTCGAATATATCCCTGTTCTCGGGGACTTCGAGCTCGTTATCGGGGCCAAAGATATGATACATCGATCCCGCGAACGTAATTGTTGTTTCGACGCTATTATCTTTTGATGTTCGTTTGAGCAGCGGCAGTACTGCTAATGCACACAAGAAAGTTGATACAACATTGACAGTAAGGTGCATTTCAAGATCCTCTACCATTCGAAATTCTTGAAGCTCCATTCCGGCATTGGCGATTATGGCATCTAGTCGTAGCAGCTGGGAGCGAACACGCTCACCAAACGCCAACGTAGAGCGGTAATTAGCAAGGTTCAATTCCCAGACGTCAATATTTGTGTGGCCCTCGCATGCAGTTTCTACGACAATGGCGGCCTTGGCTGCCTGGCCTTTTCCTGCATCCCGACACGCGAGAATCAGATGCGACACCTTGAGTCTGGCTCTGCATGGTCGGTTCGTCAGCAAGGAATGTTTTAGGAAGACGCATAAAAATGGGAGGCTCTATGATAGCATCGGACTGGATGGAGCAGACATACAAATGCTTTGCGCACTCAAACCCGAGACCGGTATTTGCACCAGTAACGATGACAGTCTTACCAGTCAGATCGATATCGGGCAGCCGTGTGGTTCCAAAGGCTTGGCCCGTCAACATAACCAGGATTTCTTTAAAGGGAGCCATGGTGTTCCCCGTGGTTATGGGGTTCCAATATGAGCTTGGTTCGTTCTGGGGCAGCGGTGGAAAAGAGAATGCGTCGCACAAACACTATCATTTACACAGAACTCTCCTAATTATACCATGAAGATGGTTCGGATGTAATGAGCACCCAAAACCCAGAACCCGCAAAAGCCGCAGAAGCCGTCGGAGCGCCAAGAACCCGCATATGCCGAGAAGCTACCACTTTCGTAGACCCATCGGTTGTATGACGATTCGATTTAGACTTTGAGAGCAACATCTTTGGTCTTTCTGTTGCGCACTGTCGATATCACAAGTTCCTTCGAGTAGCAAGGCATCATTGGTGGCTTCTAATCCTACAATCGGCTCTTAGCTAGGTAAGTGCAGCTGGTGGTGCGAGAATTCCAATCTCGAAGAGACATTAATCTTGTATAAGAGCTGACAGCGAAGAATTCGGTGCGAGACTAATGCAGAATTCAGGAGCTCGTAACCCATCTACTACCTGCGAAAAGTTCGCGGGTGCGAGCTTTACCGGCGAAATCTGCTCGTTATGAACACGGCTTGTTTTCAGGATTACATCAACATTCATTTTCGATATTGGAACTTTTGTCAATGGTATCAATGATCTGGCTGTTTCTTACCAAGGTTATGCACACGGTAACACGCATGTACTCAGCAACTAGCACAAGCGATCTTTTGTGTTTGTAACGATCTTATCCAGGGACCTATGGGCTTGTAGGCTCTCGCGCGAATGCTTGAGTTTCCGGTTGCCGAAGGTGTCCTGGAGGAGGCCATGTTGTTTGATGGACAGCAGCAGCACAGGGAATCTTGTTTTCTTATATACTCGAAAATATTCCTCATCCACGGATAGGGTTGGACGCAACCAGATTTGAGCCTTCATGAGTACCACGGGTCCTCACCAACGACACCCTCTTACGAGCAAAACACTACTCTCTCTATCCAGGGACCTAGACGACTTATTGTAGCTTCTTGGGATGGACGATAACTCGATATCGGCCAACATACAAGTCCCATCATAGTCTTGGGAACTAGGACTGGTTCGAAAGGCTAGGCGCACACGACCACGAGAACCCTGATGCTACCCCTCTAAGTTTCGAAGCACAGTTTCAGTCAACTACGAACTGTACCAGGTAGCTTCAAGCAAAGTTGGGACAGATATCCAAACATATGACGCTTCTCCAAGCTGCTATATTAGTACAGTACTCGACAGTCATTGATCTGATTCCGGTTCATATGAAAGCCGAAATCGATGGGTGAATATCCTCACCACTGTCGTTCGTTGACGCCTCACCCTGGTCATCTCGACACAGTATTGAGTTCGACTCCTACTTGCGTGGAAAGCACAGATGTCAACTCCTGCACTCTATACTCCCTCTGTGTTGCGATCCGATCTCAAAATCTGGGCTTACACTACCTTTCGCTCGATAAGAGAGCTTGCATAATGCGGACCGCTCATCGCCAAGATGCACTATCTACTGGCGATGGGAATCTATGCACTGTGAAGATATACTCTTACTGAGGGTCTCGATTCTTCTCAGCTCATACGCATAAATCCTCGATCACAAGTGCATGCACTCTTCGAAAAGATATGGAAGACTCCGATCAAGTGGTCAATAAACCACATGAGCGATGCTCGGAACGCTGAAAGCTTTTGTGACCAAGGATCTGTGCAATTATCCTGCTGTACCCGCTACTTCCTCAGAATAGGCTCCCTCCCACTTTCAATCACCTCATCCAGCATCTCCAGCCGATCCTGTCCCCAAAACGGTTCGCCCCTATACACATACATCGGTGCTCCGAAATAGTGCTTCTCCACAACTTCCTTGGTCAATGCCTTCTCCTCTTCAGCTAGCGCCCCATCGCTTTCCGCTCTGTTCAACAACCGACTGCCATGAAGACCAGACTCATCTGCCACACGCAAAATAGTCCCCGGATCCGCAATATGCTCCTCATTCGCCCACACTGTCTCCAGCCCACGACGCGCAAACTCATGCACAGCTTCGCTATCGTACCCCAACTCCGAAATCGCAGCCAGTAAAACACGATGCGCGAGCGACGGATCTGCCGGGTAGTGTTTCGGTTCGAGTACGAGCGGAATATCGCGTATACTTCGCCATCTTTGCATCTCTATGAAGCGATATGCCTGGCGTTGGGGGGAGCGCTGCTTTACTGGGAGACCGCCTGAGACCGAGAATAGGTGTAGTAGGTCGACAGGCTTATAGATGATTTGGGCATTGTGTTTTTGGGCGAGGCTTTGGAGTCGACGACTCCCAACGTAGGACCAGAGCGAAATCAAGGAGAAATAGTATTCGATAACTGGTCTGGCGCCCATCTTGCCGAGAATTCTGAATGAGTAGTCACTGAATGAGAGTCAACAGGAAGTTTTCTGTCGGCGCGTACCGCGAGTAGCTCTTATCACGATAACTGCCAACCTCACCCAACCATCGACCAATCCTATAAAATCCAAAGATGCCGCGCCAAGGCGGCAAAGTGGGGACGAGCTGAATGACGCCATCGTACTGGCAGCAAACGGCCCGATAAATCAGATATGCGCTTGCTCCACGCGTCTACCCTCTCCCTCCATCGCGTCCGTCTCCCAGCGATTGATGCGCCATTTAACAAAGCTCCAGAATGCGTCTCCCCACGCCGGGTCGTACTTCGGCAGCACCCTGCCGGTCGTCCCTGGCCCAGGATCTCCGGCGAGACTCCGCAGGTCTTCAAAATAGCGCTCGAAATCTGGCATGAGAGCCCAGAAGGCCGGTCCGTCTCCTCGTTCTTCTAGCCGGGCGCGCTCCCATGCTTGCCTTTCCTGGAGTGAGGGTAGCTGAGCGCGGCCTGATAGAACGCGTGCGGTAGCGACAGCTTGCCACTCGAAGATGCGCAGGCCAAAGCTACCTGTTACCATGCCTATGAAAGCTAAGCTGGGATCTGCAGTGTTGAAGACGTGCTGGTATAGCCCCGGCACTCGACCGTTCTTGGGCTTCACGTTGGATAAGAACGGGAAGCTAAAATCGTACCCGGTCGCGAACAACACTACATCGACATCATCAGCGTAAGAACCATCGAGAAATGTGATCCGACTTGTATCAGCATCGAATTTGCGGATCTGTGGCCGATTCAAGATGTGCGGGTGTATGAATGGGGCCGCCCCAAAGACCATGGACGGCTTCCGCAACGAGGAGATAATCGGCAGCTTGGAGACGAGTCGTATGTCGTGTAGTGCATCAAAGGCGGAGACGGAACCACCAACCACAATTACCCGCTATGACAAAGATCAGTTTGACGGGTTTGGGAATTCACGCCATTTGAAGGATGACGGCTGACCTTATTCGTATACTGTTCGCAATTCTGATAGTGTTTGCTATGTTGTATCCTCCCTGGGAACCTCTCATCATACTCCGCCAGACCCGGAATCCTAGGAAAGCTTGGAATGTAGTAGTGGCCAGTTGCGACGACAACCGCATCAAAACGCTCCTGCCACCAAACATTGTCTCGCAAGCCGGGATCAGATTTGCGCAGCGTCAGAACCCACTCCTGGTCTTTTTTATCTACGCGCTCAACGGCCGTGTTGAACTCGATCAACTGCTCGTGCTTGCCGCGTCTGAAGACATCCTGGACCCAGCGTTGCATTACATCGCGGTGCCGAAATGGAGCTTCAGGGCCGAAGTTTGCAAGTGTTCTTGCTGAAACTTTCCGAGGGATGGGCTCATCGGAAAAGCACATAATTTCTGGCGGCAGGTTGCTATGCAGATGCTCATGTGCTCCGGTTCCTGAGTAGCGCACATGCTGAGAATTGAGTCGTTCATCCAGTGGTGTTTCGCAAGGCAGCTCCGAAGGAACCTCGACGGGGAGATCGGCCTGTCCGTCCAGGAGCGCACGAAGAGACGGAATCTGAGGCACTTCGTCGCGCGTGAATACCCTACATGATCAGCTTTGTTCGTGGGTATCTTTTTCCAAGGACTGCATCAGTAGCCACACACACCAAGTACCGCCTGCTACATGCTGTCTCTCGAAGACCCGGATAGTATCAAAGGCTTGCTCTTTAACTAGCGCGTCTGTTGCAATTGCGCCTGCAGGACCAGCGCCAATAACCGCAACTCGACGCATTTTGACGGCCAGTATGTCGCGAGATTGCTACCTCTGAAGAAGACCGGCACGATCCTTTTAAGCGTGCCGACCTGGTGCCGATGATACGCTTCGGCAGAGCATGACAGTAGCACCGCCTGTAGCCTAAGAGTCACACAACTCCCGAGAATTTGGACAGCGCGTGGCACGTACAAAATTCCCCGAATCTCCGATAAGCCAGGGACCTTATCCTCGGAACTTCCCGAGATGTCTGAATTGCGTTTGTAGGCTAAGGATCACGCAATGCACTTTTACAAAATCCAAGTGGGTCTCGCGAGTCACCACATCCGATGTACCTTGCATTGACATTCCCTACTATTGAATTTTTTTTGTTTACAACATCCACGACTCTACGAGGAGCGCGTATTAATTGAGTCATATACAAGAAGCTCGCGCCAGCGTTGTAGAACCACGCTTAGAGCGTACTATAGGGGTCAACAAAGGCCGATAAAGCCTCTTGGCTGTTGGCGGGTTCATGACTCTATAAATACGCGCTCCTCGTAGCCCATACCAAACGCATGTCGACGGAATTTCCGACCGGCCCAAACTCTTTCTTCTGACTGCTTTTGGCATCTCAAAGAGCGTACCGGAAATGTAGATTCTGCTTATCCGTCAGATCCTTGAACGCGAGTCGGTCGCCTTCTGCTTTATCGAGCCCCAAAGCTTCTCTGCGCTTGTTCTCGCGGTATAGGAGAGCATAGAGTATTGAGGCGCATATGATTGTGATGCAATAGCTGGACGAACATTAGCATTGAGCGTTCCGTTGCTTGGGGCTGGAAGGGCGACATACCAAATAATGAGCCCAGTCCACAACATCGGGTAATGAGTAGCCTTGGACTGACTCTTTACCAACTGCGGTCCAATTATGTTGCCTAGACAATACCCCACAAAAACTGCCGAAGCCATAAAGCTCTTCTTCGATTCCCCGGCCACGTTGGCAGCGCCGATAGTCACAGTAAGACCAACAACAGGTCCAAAGAATCCAATAAGAGAGTACCCCGCAACAGGGGTCACTGGGCGATTCGTCCATTCTGATTTCCAGATCATGATAAACCCAGCTATAACTGGCAGACAGCATGCGACGAGGATCGGAATTCGGACGTTGCGGTACCGCGAGGCTAGCCAACCAGTCAGAGGGATGCCGACGGCGCACACCGCGCCTACGGGGAATTGAAAGAGAATGCTGTCTAATGTTGAATAGCCGAACGTTGAAACGATGAGGGGCCCGAAGCCTGAGACTGCTCCGTTTACAGTGTACCTAGCACATCAATCTTAGCAGTACGACAGATGTGAAGAGAAAGAATACGCACCCAGCCGCCATCGTCAGCGCCACAAGCCAAACCTTAACATCCAACGCCGCCTCTTTGATCTGCTCCCACTTAATCTTCTCATTACCCACGCCGGTCTGTGCAGTTCTGAGCCTCTCGACAGCCACAATCCTCTCCTCGGGTGTCAGAAACCAGGCATTCAGTGCACTACTCGGCAGAAAGAAACACCAAAGCCCAAAGAGAAACGTAAGCCCTCCAGCAAACACATATATGTACTGCCAAGGCGTAAGCGCACCTCCTTTGATCTGCGCAAAGCCATAATTGAGACCACCTCCGATGATGGTGAACCAGCCGGTGCCGGAAAACCACCAGGTTTGCCGTAGGGCTTGCTCGGATTGCGTGTAGTACCCGGACACGGTTATCATGAAGGCAGTCGGGACTATGGATTCAGTGAAACCTGGCCGATCATCAACACCAGTAAAGTGAGCTTCACCGTCAAGATCAATGGCTCACCAAGGAAAAATCTCTGCGCAAATAGTCCAATATGGTCCGTCACACCAGCAGTCGAAGCACAAATGACCGCCCATAGCATGACTGCAGGACCAAGCACAAAGCGCGAATGGAAGCGCTGTAGAAGGTACGTCATAGGATACGAGCCAGCAAGCTGACCGAAATAGAATATAGATGTCGCCCAACTCAGCCTTGAAGTATCGGTCGTCGGCGGAGTAGTCGTGTTGTCGACGACTGAAAGCCCTAGGTCTTTGGTCATGCCGAAGAGAGCGGCGCTGCCGAGGATGGCCTATCGAAAGAATGGTTAGAAAATGTTTCGAGAGTTGGGTGCTTCTACGTACTTTATCGTAGTACACGAGCCCATAGCCCAAGACCATGGCGGGCATAAGGAAAGTATCGATCTTGCGTAGTACGCGTCTTTCGACTTCTGGATCGATTGACCTGGCCTCTTCACCGAGTAGCTCTGCTGCTGGGATGGATGTTGCTGTATGGATGCCAGCCTTGTCGTCTTGGTAGTCGGCCATTTCGTCTGAATGGTGGTTTGAATCTGTCATCTTGTCCCAATGCCCTGGTGTGGTATGTACTCAAAGTCGCTCCTCTACACTGGAAGAGTGTGCTCGCATCTCACTATCTATATCACCTCCCGCGCGTGTCCTCCGGAATTACGCAATGCACCCTAGTTCCTCACGCCGGAATGACTTCGGACGCGACTCGAATCCAGATGATTGGGAGCACTTGCTTGACTCGAACAGACCCACTATTGAGCAGTCTGGAATTATCAAAATCACAGTCTACGGGACTTTCCGGGTATTCTCCAAAGAATTCATACAGAAATCATCTGACATCGTGATACTAGCAGCACTCGCTAAGTGGACTAAGGATGTCGCAATACTGGTAGCGCAAGCACGTCTTCTCGGAGCGTTCCCGTAGACAACTCGGCATATCGGCAGGTGCTTGCCGAGACCAGAAATCGGCAGGCATATCTATCGATAATATCAATAGGAAATAGTGCTGCGCTTTGCTTTGGGACGAAGTTCAGACACATCTCTAGGACTGGAATTTCTCTGAGCTATGTCTATTACCGCGACGGAAGCGATTAGCTTACCCTATGTCCAGGCACCTGAGACATCAGAGAATTTGGAATGGGCGGACCTAATCACACTCGATCTTTCGAAGTTCGATAGACCGGGTGGCAAGCAAGAGCTGGCACATGAGTTTCAGCGGGCTATTGAAGAAGTCGGTTCGTTCTCATTTGCTCTACCACCATTTCCTAGCTCGCGCAAGATTAACAAGTCCGCTTCCAGGCTTCTTCTACGTCTCCAATCACGGCCTTAACCCCTCCGAAATCTCCACTCAATTCGCACTTGCAAAATCCACTCTATCCCTACCCACCTCCTCCAAGACTCCGTACCGTGCTGCTCTCGAAGCCGGCGACTATAATGGCTGGAAGCCCGCCGGTATCCGCGAGCTTATCCCAGGCGTAAAAGACAACTTTGAGATCTACAATATACCGAAGTTCATCGACGAGCACAAAGACCGGGCGCACCCCGAGATTGTGCGGGAGCATTGGAGCACGATTGAACAGTTTTCGAAGAAGGTGCACGACGGCATTGTGAGCAAGTTATTGGTTATCTTTGCGATTGCTCTGGAGCTGGACGACGAAGAGTGGTTCTTGAAGAGGCATCGGTATGAGAGTCAGAGTGGCGATCATTTGAGGTACATGAAGTATTATCAGAGAACCGAGGACGAGAATCGGAGGTTGGGTGGCGTGTGGTTGAAGGGGTGGGTGCATATTCATTTCGTGTGTCTAGGGTGCTCTTGCTGATACGGAAATTTGCGACAGACACTCGGACATGGGCAGTTTGACACTGCTATTTCGCCAACCAGTCGCTGCACTCCAAGTTCTAGCGAAAGATGGCTCGTGGAAGTGGGTACGGCCTCAGACGGATGCGATCACAGTGAACCTAGCGGATGCGCTGCATTTCATGACCAGTAAGCCAATACGTTCCCCATGACCATTCACGCCCTAAGGTTTACCTAGATGGCTATCTCAAATCGAGCATCCACCGCGTCGTTGCGCCACCCAAAGACCAGGCAAACATCGACCGCCTAGGCGTCATCTACATGGTTCGGATCGAAGACGACACCGATTTGGTGCCTATTGAGGACTCGCCAGTGCTGCAGCGGCTGGGTCTTACCGGCGAGAAAGTATTAGATGGTGACGGAAATGCGGTGAAAGCTGGCGAGTGGGTGAGGCAGAGAGTCATCAAGAATCTGGGTGCTACGAGTTCGGCGAAAGGGGATAATGAAGAGACGGATGTAGAGATTGTGAAGGGTGTCAGTATCAAGTATTATGAATAGATACTGATGCTAAATCCCAGACGCCGTGCGTTGGTCCCGATTCCTGTTCAAGTATTCATCCTCGGGTCATATTCAAGATACCCAGAAATGCACCAACACGTGATGTTAGAGAAGCACACCTTTTGTCACAAAAGAAGCTCAGCATTGGCCAAGTGACGGCTTGATTGCTTTTCACGCTGGTCGTGCAACGTCATTGTTCTCGCTCCATTCGCCTTTTCATACTCAAGCAAGCACATGCAGGGAACGTTTTCAGCGAACATGCTGTCGCGAGAAGCGACACTGCAGTGATCTTGAATGTTTGCAAAGGTCTTGAGCCCTTCTAACCGCCTTGAATTACTTCTCTGGGACACATATTTACACGTACATATGTGGTCCGTTGGTCTTGCGACAGGAAGTCGCGTTAAGGATAATAAAGATTCTGATATATTTTCAGTCTTCTTTACACTTGAGCAGTGTCAATTCCTTTCTCGACTACCTCTTTCATTCACACCGCTTGATGGTGTGTGATCAGTCTCATCATTTTGTCGTCAATTCTTGAAGCGTGCTACATGAGTCTTTGCCTGACGAGTATGACGCATAAGATCGTTCGCCATATCGAAACGTTCGGGCTTAGTCTCCCTGCATAGATTATACTCTGAGGTGTAAGAAATATAGGCGCATGCCCAGTTGAACGCCTCCAGTCCGAGTCTCTCGCTTCCGTTGAGGACGCTCCACCAAGTCAACATCTCGGCGACGAATGGAAGGACTTTCGACAGATATTTCACGGGAATTTTTGACATCATCGACCTTGCAGGTGTTCATCATGGAGATTTCTTATCATTAGTGGTTTCTATCTGTCCAAAGGGTTTACTAGCGGATGGGTTCCCTCTAGTGCCAGCTCAAGGAATGTCGACTTTAATCTGTATTTTAATAAAACCGTCGAACTGTGTGTATTTATAGTCATCAAAGGGCAATATTTAGTTCAAATGGGCTGCGCGCCATTCAGACTAGGAGCCAAGTTCAAACGTTAATAACGACCGGATTGAAGGCCGACTTTGCGCAAACCAATAGGCGCCGTCGTACAGTAGTAGCTGCAGACATGGAACACTGATCATGTGCATGAGTAAACTTGATTTAGCAAAGTAAGTACGGTCGAGACTATAATTGGTGTCCACTGTTACCAAACCATTGGGCGTTCAGCTTCGTATGCATGCATCGATCAGAGAGTAGGATCCATCGACTAGAGGCAACCGATATTGTGCCATTGTAATATTTGTTTGTGTAAACGAACAGGATGATTAGTCAAAGTGTGAAATATCGTCAATACTACGATAAAGTCAATTGTTTCAGTGATAATGTAAGGTTCAGGCTCAACATCTCCCTACGGAAGATGGTATAAGTATGACCATAAATGATGGAAATAAATTAACGAATGCGGTTGAGATTCTAGGGAAGACACTGAGCAGTGAACTGTTCCAATTTTATCTCAAAATGACCAGCTGACTGCGAATACCCTCGAAAGTACCATAGTAACCTGGTTGGATGTTAGAAAGGTCTGTGTAGAGGGCGATAACCAATCAGCCATACGTGATTCTGCACGCAGATAGAGTACTGATGTACCCCGAAGGGAACGTGACGCTACTCATCGACAGTAGGATCATCGATACTGTTATATCCCGAGCGTCCAGGCTCACGTTTCTCGTCCACGGTGGGTTCTTCGATGTCGTTATAGCCAGATCGACCAGGAGACCGCTTCTCATCGACGGTAGGATCATCTATACTGTTGTAGCCTGATCGACCGGGAGACCTTTTCTCGTCGATGGTAGGATCATCGATGCTGTTGTATCCTGAACGTCCGCGCGCATCAATCACGACAGTACGCTTCTCGTCGATGGGAGGCTCTTCAATGCCGTTGTAGCCTGAACGACCGCGTTTCTCAAAGACCGCACGTTTGTCATCAATTGGAGGCTCTTCGATGCCGTTGTATCCGGATCGGCCATGAGGAACGAGGGGGATAGCAGAGACAATGACTGCCAGGCTCGCAAGAGCGAGAAGCTTTTGAGTGAACAGCATGATAAAAGTAACAGTAAAAGTTGAAGGCTTCAAATCTTCAAAGGCTAGGTTATGTGGTGTATCTTTCGGAAGACAGCAGTTTTATACCACTTAGTGCTGGGTCAACCGTCTCGATGGCAGCAGCTGACCCCAGTGTTACTGTTACGTCTATGGAATACGCAGATGAGTGCTGTCAACTGCTCTACCCGATGTATGAGATACCTCGTCAACATTTGCCGTGATTTCTGGCCGAAAGTCTAGTAGCACCAGTGTTGTCAAATTTGCCAAATATCACGTCTTCAGCAAATAGGATCGTAGATATTTCGCCTCCAACATTGTGACAATGCATGTTCTTCTCAGATGGTTACTTGGTCCGACCATCCCTGAGCTGTGTTTGTCGTGCTACCAGCCTTGCTCAAGGTCATGTAGCCGTGAGGGTAGTATTTGACCGATTACAAGTATACCTAGGGTATCGTGGCATTACAGATCATCCGAATTGCGATTAGATCTGAACTGGTCAATTGCGCTCACGTCGCTAGATTACCTGTTTGAACACAAAGATTAGCTTTCTCGGATTTTGTTGCAGCACACTGAGAGTGGTGAGCGCCACACTTCTTGACCTTCCCGAAAAAGCACTTGCAACCCCGCAATCCTGGTCTCTACCTCCCGCCCTGCATACAGGATGCAACTCTATCACCTCAACGGACCTACCAGCGAAAACATAGACGTAGCCACATACATGGCTTCCGCATGGCACGGCCCGACGTTTGGGCCAAGTACCGTATAAGATCTGCGATGATTGGTACGTGGACATGTAGATACACTGCATATGTGCCATCTACCAATCGCAAAAATAAGCTTAACTCTAGGCAGAGCTTATTCCCATGCCCTGTCTCTTAACGCTATCCCTATCCCCTACTTGTACACGTGAGCATTACCCGAGCATCACTTGTCCGGCGATAAGCCAGGGTTCAAGAAACCTGTCACGAGAAGGATATATGTAATAGTTGAGTTCGAAACTGCCGCGATTTGTAGATCGACCATAATGGTGAAGTCTCAACGTTCCTACAGCTTGCTTTCATCCGATGATGACACTGAAGTACTGGAGAGGGGTCGCCATCGCAATCATGGGATGGGACATGGGAAATGGTTCTATTGCAGGATACTCTTGATCTTGGAAATAGGCCATGCTATAGTCCTACTCCTAGGCTACGGGGTCTGGGCAGCGATTCATTCGAGGAGCCTCACTGCCAACAGCATTACATGTACGATACCCACACGGCCATTTTGTACAATATTGATATGTGCTCCATAGATCGGAAGCTCTCGGAATATAACGCATCGCCGACCTATGGAATCAGAAACGCTGCAGATCCCTCACCAGAAGCTCATGCCTTCTGGATGGATATACAGGACAGTAGGGAGCCCACTCCATGTACTTGCAAGACAGGTCCACTCACCTGGCTCAACAGCGAATGGATTCATCCAAGTGGACGCGCAATGGGCCGAATCGCTTGATCTACCACAGACCCGAACGCATCCTTCAAGACCAGACCAAAAGATTTATCAGATTAATTTCTTCCACTCGATACATTGCTTGGTATGTTCGACACCACAGATTCTTTAAAAATCCATGATATCTGACATAAATTCGCAGTATCGCATCAGATCCCGCCTTATAGCATCCGCTCCTCTGGAACAATGGCCGCGAAACGATACCCATACTCTCCACTGTCTTGACCATATTCGGCACAATATGATGTGTCATGCGGATCTGTCACTCTACGGTACCGACGACTACGTTGTCTTTGACAAAGCTCCAGACAGCCAAACATGCAGGGACATCAGCGGCGTGAAACAGTGGGCGAAGGCCAATGCGTGGGCTGGATACAAAGACTATTGGGCTCTCTTCGATTGGCAAAACGTAGAAGCGAGAGTAGAAGAGGAGCTGAGGCGTCACCCCGGTATACGGTGGGACCAGTATCGTGATTATTACGACCCCGATATACCAGGAGGATATCGTCTAGAATTCTTGGACACCTGAGGTCGGGTAATATGGCAAGACCTATCTCCTGACGGGCGTTTCTGCCCCTCATAGTCAAAATACATCGTCATGCTTTTCGACGAATCGACCCATGCTCCAGTGAATCCTAGGTGGGTAGTACAATCTAGGCAGCAGCGCTAAAATAGGCTAGCGATGTCAATCACAGGAAGTGTGTCGGTGATGTCGTTGATATGCGCCTACCACATCTCATGGACACATGCACTGCGCGTCTTCACCGTTTCCTCACAACTGTTTCATTGCCTGGAAGTGACGGAAGTCTCCCCAAGGACTACGGCCTTCATCTTCTCCCGTACCATAAAAGTATCTTCATCTGCAGATATCTTGGCTGCCGCCTCAGGTGCGGAAACAATGCCAAAGAAGCTTTGGAAGGCTGCCTCGTCCTCAAAGACAAGCTCAGCAATACCGTCATAGGTGAAGTCTTCCTGGGCGCCGACAAGTACTGCTGCATTCCAAAAACCGTACTGATCTGTGCGGCTGATGTATTGGCGGGTGTGGGTAAGCGGGAAATCACTCCCTGCGATAGATTTCAAAAGTTCGACATGCTTGGTGTCCCAGTGAGACCTGAATTCGGTCGGGGAAAGAGTAGGCTTTCGAGTAATGAAAAGGAGGACACAAAATGTCATTATTGTGATCTGTAGAGCAGTATTGACGATGCGATTGTGCATGGGAGTGGGAACTCAAATAAAAGCTTCATGTCTACAGAGATATTCCCGAGATTGATGACGTCACAAACTCCAATCTTGGGACACCTGGACCGTGCACAAATCAACTTTCCGCTCTCTAGCTCGATTGGACGGTGCTTTACCCTGTTGGCTATCCTGTACAGTACTGTCCCTATGGATTTAGAAGATCCGGCAGCTTGCAATGCCATTCGCGTACCCACGCCGTACCAGGCGTCGTCGTGGGGCTGACTGGGGACGAGCCCGATGGAACGAGTACCCGAGTGCCCGTGCCCGTGCACGCATCGCCGAATCGGGCCACAGCTATGTTCTGGGACCCAGCACACAACATCCACTGAGCGTATTTAAAAGTGTTATGTCTCACTTCCTTGTAGAGATAGTGCAGGATCATGTTCGTCATACTCAGTCACCTAGCCATCTACCTTGGCTGCTCTACCACATTTTTGATACTTGCGGTAAGATCTCGGTCCTGAACAATTCCGTCTTCTCCTCTACGGCATGAAGCCAGACGACACGGTATCTGGACAGAACCCTCCATGCTCTCGTCCAGTAGGTATGACGTTTTTGACCAAGAGCTGATAATACCAGGGTATCATCAAGGTCTTCTACAACATCTACGCACACCCACTGCGTAAATATCCCGGTCCAAAGTTCTGGGGATCATCTCGCCTTGCGTGGACTTGGTCTATGCAATCGGGATATCTTCACAAGCATCTACATGACTTCCATCTTCAATACGGACCCGTTGTTCGCATTGCCCCAAATGAACTCTCCTACATTGATGCTCAGGCCTGGAAAGACATTTACGGACCTCGGCACAGTCATGCAGCCATCGAGAAGAATCGAATCTGGGTGAAACAAGAGGAAGCCGAAGCCCATCGTACGATCGTATCTGTAGACGAAGCAACGCATTTCCGCAACAGACGAGCACTTCAAGGCGCATTCACGGAACATGCAGTTACTCAGCATGAGATTATACTACAATCGATCATTGGGCTTATGATGCAGAGATTCGGGGAGCGAACATCTGCGGGGCAAGACCGGACCGAAGTCGATATCGTAGAGTGGTTGAACTTCCTGGCATTCGACATATCCGGGGAACTCACCTTTGGCGAGTCATTCGATTGCGTGAATAACGGTCGAGCCCATCCTTGGGTAGAGATCTCATGCAGCTTTGGGAAGGGCTTGGCATTGATGGCTTCGGTCAACTTCTTTTCGCCTCTGGACAAACTACTCCGGTACGCTATGCCGGGACATGTCCAAAAGAAAATGGAGTATCATATCGAGCTTGCGAAACAAAAGGGTCTACAAAGACTGGCCATGGGACATCAAGAAGGCAAGCAAGACTATGTGGGTTCAATATTGCAGTATAATGAGGAAAAGGGCGAGAAGATACCAAAAGAGGAGATATTGGAGAACATGTCTGTCATCATATTTGCAGGCAGCGAAACTACGAGCACGTCAATGGGATCCATCCTCAATCAGTTGATGAGAAACCCGGAGGCATTCCGGAAGCTTGAGGATGAGATTAGAAATGCATTCTCAACTGAGGCCGAGATTACTAACTCCAAAGCTACAAAACTTGAATTTCTTACGGCAGTCATCAAAGAAGGCCTTCGTTTGGGTCCACCCGCTGCAATTGCTATTCCTCGAGTCATCCCAAAAGATGGAGAAAACATATGTGGTCGATGGGTACCCGGCGGTGTAAGTATCGATGATATTTTGCCATCTAAAATTTTCCCGTATATCAGTGATCTATTCACGAGTCCTAAATTTTTCGATCGACGCTGATTCAAAACTAGACCCTCGTTAGCGTCAATCAATATCCTACCTTCCGCTCACCTTCGAACTTTTCGCAACCGGACTGCTTCATACCAGAGCGCTGGATCAACTCCCTCCCAGGCGACGATCAGTCTTCCTTCCATCCTTTTCTTTTCGGTCGTCATTCCTGTAAGTCGTATTTAAAAATCCGCGACCCCCTTAGCTGATGATTCGTAGGCATCGGCTTAAGGCTAGCTTGGGCTGAAATGCGCATCACACTCGCACGACTGCTTTTCACTTTTGACGTAAGCCCGGCGGATGATGTCAAGGACTTTGGCGAGCAACAAACGTTCATATTCTGGCAAAAGCTGCCTTTGAAGCTTGTACTGCAAAATCGTCGGAGGAATTTCTGATTACACAGACGCGGCGAGACGAATTAGCTTGTGCTGCCTGCTCCGTATGTGTAGGATTGCTATATCGCACCACGTCAAACGTGCTCATCAGACATGAGACTCCCGTCGGTTTTTTTCTTGTAAACTCGAAAATTCGCGATTCATCCCGTATCCATAGATACGTTTAGACGCAACTAAATTTGCGCCATTATAAGAACTACGGGTCCTTTCTAACAATACCCGAAGAAACTGAAGATCAAAGACTTAACAATCTGAAGCTCTTACGAGCAAAACTCTACTCTCTCTAAACTCTCTGTCACTCGAAGAGCAAGGTTCAATTCGGATAGACTTCCTGATTGGTATCCTTGGCTCGTCACTCCGCTCATCGCTTCGCACCTTGTTGTTCTGTAGGCGCAACCTAACCGGGAAGTGTGGAGCAATTGGTTTGTGTTTCCCGAGAATGCAATCTATATACCTTGGCCTGCGGCTCTTCGAGTAGCGCTAATACAAACCCTGTAGCTAATCTATCCAGGTACTCACCATCCTCCATCCCTCCGACGTGACATTGTAACCAATGGCAAAGTAAATTATCATATTACCATGCTTCGGCTTCGTTAAGACCATCCTTGCTCGTAAAGAATTTTCGTCTCCATAGCAAAAGCGACCAGCTATTTTATATGTTCAAGAGCATGAGAGGCTTCATCTCCTGTCGAGTCTTAAAGAGTGGATGTTAATGGTAAGGATGAGGACAAGCTTTCTGGCCAGATGCTCTTGCAGTACCATAATCATGTGTGATTGACAACACTTGCAGAGATACACCAAAGACAATTCGCGGTTGGCCATGTCCTCCCAGAACATCCAAAATAGACAGGTACGATTTCTCATTGTTCCCCTCCATCTTTTGCTGTTATTTTTCGCCAAGTATCGTATCCAATCAAGATAGTGCCCAGGCAATCGTTAACACGAACAGTGTATCGTAAGGGCGTCGCTCCCGCACTCAGCGAGTTTTGCTTAGGAACCTGTACTGAGTGAACTGATCAGAGGTATGAAGAGTGCAAGCTCTAAGCTGTTATTATTCACGTCGATCTATCTCATCATTTTTCCGTTGTTTCCATGTCGTTACTTTGAATCCATGCGCAGGCATGGGACAATCTTCGCAAATTGTGCAATATCTCCAACTGACCTCTAAGGCTCCGGTATCGTAGCACTGAAGCATAAGATTCAAATATTGGTTTGAGTCGTTCTAACTCTGATTTCCATCGCTTACAAGTGGAACTTCCCTATTCAGCTGCAGGCACTTCCATTGGTGTCGGAAACGTGGGGGCCGAAGTCCTTCATACGGTAGCCTTAATTCTATGGTCGCTACGAGAGTCTTACATGATGTACACTCTTCACGAGGTTACTTCCACGTCACTGCTAGACTCGTCACCCATGAAGCCGGTACTTAAACGGCAAATGTGGAAGTCAACATTCTCATTTTGGGTGCTGTATGCAGGTAAGCGTGTCATGACTGCATGAACACCGACATGGTATTATTGAGTTTTGCGAGAGGCGATTGGGTGGAATTGTCGAAAGTCCCATTATTTGGAACTCTCATTGGCTGCTCTCATGTAAGTTTAACGCGAGTAGTCCTATTAATAAAGCACGGCTAATTAGCAACATATATACCGACACGTTACGCGAGCTCACAAGAGTCTCGGATCAGAGCCAGAACATGCGAAAAGGCATGCCGATTTCATTGCAAAGAGCATATGCATATGTACCGTCGGCGGAAACTCGTATTCATCTCGCAAAGGCTCCGTGGTCCCGATGTCTTTCACCATGTAAATACCGCGCGATCTTCTGCGGCTGAAAGATGGTTCAATCATTCTCCAGCCATGGTTGCGACATTATGTTTTACGATCGTCCTTCTTTTGTCTTCAATCGTCGCCAATGCCGCACCGGCCGCGACTGCCACCACTCCTCCCAAGGGAGCCTGCACTATCTCTTCAGTCAAGGTGGATGATCCAGATGTGGACACGGAAGGAAGTGGTTGCAGGGCGGGGACTGTTAGCGCTCAATTTTCGACGGACAATTCCCTCGTGACGCTCATTTTCGACGATTTTGCTGCGGCCATTGGACCAGACGCTGGCACGACAAAGAAAAGGGCCCTGTGCAAAGTCAATGTCACCATGAGCTCTCCAGGGTGGGCATTCGACGTCAATACCGTAGACTTTCGGGGATACATCGAACTCGGCAAGGGTGTCAACGCGAGTTTGGTCACGAGATGGAAGTGGGTTGATAGCAAGGGGGTGGACATACCAGGAAAGGTACGCCGCCGATGTGCACTTCTTATGTCTTAGCCATCCTTACCAGGGCCCGAACGCAAACAATCAAGTACTGATGCCAGCTAGGGCAACGCACAAAAAAAGCTCACAGGCCCACTCACCCAAGACTTCCTTGTACACAAAGATGGTGAGACCTCGGATTCTGAAACTTCAATGTGCGTCAAAGCATCCGCTACATTCCAGATTACGATATCGGCGACGCTGGCAGCAAGCACCTCAGCCATGTCTGGAGTAGTACAGGGTGGAGCCGTAGACAGTGGATTCAGCGAGATAATGAATCTAGGGTGGAAGAAATGCTGAAGTATCCAATAAGAAAACTCTCAATCGCTGGTGTTATGGCCGGATCACGAATCTCTTGTCCTGTCAGATTTCTACCTAGAGCATCGACCCATCTGAAGTTGTCTCCTCATGGCCAATCATTGACAACATGTAGTAGAGAGTGTGTTTAATGCAGCCTCGGACTTTGTACTCCGTTTTGGCATGGAAAGTAGTGCACGAGCTTGACTGGAAGTAAATGTCCGTCGTTGCCTCCTAGCTTGATGGTTTTGGTTGGGTCGATCAGGATCGTGCTGTGTCGTTCACGACATCCGAACAATATCGCCGCGTACCTCGAGCTATTGTTTTTGCGTACTTCAACACATCAATTTCATTAGGCTGTATACTCATTTCATCTTCTGGAATGTTGAAAGATCAAGACGACACTTGGACTCGCTACTAATCAATGGGAGGGAAATTGAGCTCATAGGAAACGAACTCATATCGAGATAATCCGAACAGTTACAAATAACGCCTACACAAATTCTAATTGAAATGAACCAGATGCTGAACAGCATTTCAATGACGTCGTACCCAAGCTCGGTGTATCATAGACTACTAGTGCAACCGGGGCTAATTGTCTCGAGCTTCCTGGCAAGTTCATCCCACACTCGGGGCTGTACCTTTCTGCCGTCTTGATCAGTCACCACCGGCCCTGGCTCATCCAGTCTGCAATCACTCAAATACCCCCCATGTGTTTCTGCACCCTGAGTGCATGCATGCACTAAAGTCCTGCTCCCCACCTCTGTGCTTCTAGCGAAGAGGAACTTCATGATTGCGAGCTGCCATCCAGCTTCACGCGCCAATTCACTGGATACGTCAGTCATGCTTCTTCTGGAACGAACTTAGCGATTCCACTTACGATTTGCACAACCCCGGGTTGATGCAATTAATAGTGACCGGAAATGTTGCGGCGGGATGCCTTGCTGCAATCTCCCGTACGGGGTAGATCTCCAGGAGCTTCGAAATCGGGTATCTTTCGTTCGGCTCGACTTGCTTCTCGTCATTCAGCGTGTCGAAGATCTTGCCCTCTGATGCAAACTTCTGTGGAAATGTGGTATGTGCGTGCGCTCCTGAGCTGGTGATTGAAAGGGTCGGCCGTGTGTTAAATCTCGTTGCCGTTTCCTTCAGCTTAGGGAGAACGAGGAGCGACAAGAGGAACGTTGAGATGACATTGATTGCAATCTGGGTTTCAGTGCCCTCGGTCAATGTCCATTCCCCCTTAGCCACACCGGCATTGGCGAGGAAGATGTCCACACGTGGGAGCTGTTGAACGCGCGTCGCGAATTCCTTCACGCTGTCATAGCTAGCCATGTCAAGCTGCCAAACTTTGATTATGGCCTCGGAGACTCCAGTCGTGCTCTCGATATCTTCTTTTGCGGCGTTGCCTTTGTCGATGCTTCTTACTGCTAGAATGACACTGCTAGCTCCTAGGCGGGTGAAGTGGCGAGCGGCCTCCTTCCCCAACCCAACATTACTACCGGTTACGATGATTGTTTTTCCTGCATACGAAGCTGTAGGATACGGAAGCCTCGCGAGCCACTGGCTATAAAGAAAGCCCAAAAAGCTCATTTTGATTCTGTGCACAAAGTGTAAGAGATGCAGACGAGTAAGCAAGGAGTTCAGAAAGATACGGGTGAATCAGTGATAGCTGGAGATGAAGAGGGGATGAAGAAGGTAGGAACAGAATTTGGTGCTTGTGATAGCTTCAAAGGGAGGTTGTTCGTTGATCTTGAATTCTTCGGTGGACGACTGATGTAAAGAGGTGTATGACAGGCGTAGGTCGGCCCTTTATATCTTCGGGCTTGGTCAATGAAACAACTCCAACATAAGTCCAGTCCTTCCCCGACTTCCGTGGTAAACCCAAAGTCCGACTTGGTAAAATGTGATCGGTGGAGGCTCCCGGCCGAGATTCCGCAAGAGAACCTTACCTTTATGGGAAAGGTGTACGCTTAAACTAGTGAGCTATGCTAGATCAGGATAGGCGTACGCTCGTGCATGGTCTGTGCTCGATGAGCGCTCTCCAGCCGGTTGTCCACGATAGCACATCGAACCTCTACCGACGCTTACCATCGCTTAGTCTCGACAAGTAGGAAGATGGCTGTTCATCGCGCATACGATCATGCTCGGGGATGGTAGTCCTTAAGTCCTTCGTACCCGCGCATGCATCACTGAAGCACACCGAGAGCAAGTGACCTCTTGCGAGGCTTGCGACTTCGAAAGCGATGGATGGAGCGACTTGTCAGTGCACAAACGAATCGGATTGGTCTGACACAAGCAGAGGATGCTAGGGTGGCTGAAGACGCGAGTTCGTATGTGGCGCTACGGCTCAAAGAGCTCAACGATGAGAAGGTCTCACGAGCATCAAACCATCCTGCTTCCTTAGAGACTTAGAGTGTGCATGTGCTATTCGACCGTCTTCATTTTAGCTCAAAGATCTAAGTGAAGTGGCGATGCATCTTCTAGCCCAGGATTGAGCAGATCGGCTACCCAGCAAAAGTACCTTTCGGGGTGCGTCTCCTATGTTTACGACGACTCGGCTGGGTTCTCGGCTTGCGATTAGCCTTCCACCACCGAGCCCCGGGAATACCAGCAGAGCCGGTAGGTCGACAGTACCAGTGAACAACCCCAGATTTCACGTTTATTCGACTCCCGAAGCCTGCCTTTGCTCCTGCTCTACCCCTCGCCCCTCAACATGAGGTAGATTCCTCCACTCCCACCACCTCAGGACACTAAAATGAGATCGTCGGTTCATCGCCTCTAGAGCATCGTGGCTCATCACCACCCGTACCCGCAAGGCTCAGCCATGCAAGCTCTGCTGGGGCCTCTAACTCTGGCGCGATAACAACAGCCGGGAAAATCACCCAAGGGATCAACTACTCTGGAAACCGACCTGGCATCGAATCAACAGTCTTCAAAAGTTCAAGAGAGATCTACGGGAAGCCAGGCGACTCGTTTGCCAGGCAATCCCGGGTCCACTGACTCTGGATTAACTTCACCCATAAGTTCCCGGAAGAGAGCCCTGTCCAGCTTCTAGCAAAACTTGCACAGTGCCGCTCCGATCGTCAAGAGGACCAAGGCGCATACTGAAGCGACTGAATACAATGGCTGCTCGGCTGAGGGGTTTAGCATACATGTTGAAGGAACATGTGCCTCTTAAGCGTCGCCATCATGAAGATTCCTCCATCAGCCACAGGCTCGGATTCGGACAGTAACTCGTCGGGGCTATCCGAGAGACGGCACTACAAATCATCACGATCTATAAGGCCATCGACCACGAAATCAAACTCGAGGCTAGCGCTGTAATCAATAAAGAGAAGGCGCAGAGCGAGCGAAGGGACTGGCAGAGCACGATTGATACACTCGAGGGAATCAGGACAAACAAGGCGAGCTTAGCAGTTGCACTCAATGTCTTGGAATTTCTCGTCTTGGAATTCCTCCAGTGGGGTGTACTGCAAGAAGAGGTGAAGCGGAGGACGATCCATGATCGGCGAGGAGAACGAAGCATCAGGAATACCCTGGTTCTGGATGTGCTGAAAGCGCTCGGAGTCCAACACAAAAACAATAAATAGCGCAGGACGGGGGTCGACTGGGCTGAAACGCTTAGTAGATGTACCGAGTGAGTACATTGCATTCGTTGCCTGCAGAGACAAGAGATGAAGATGTGGTTTTCACAACGCTCACGGCAAAGTACCAGACGAACGACTAAGGCAATAGATATCACTGGTGGGTCCCGCCTGTCGACACATTGCCCAGGTGCAGTTGCTCGTCCGTGAGAATACGCCACAAGCTCGATGACAAGTGCGAGATGAGTACCTTCGGAGAGATGAGGAAGCAGGGATCCACTACATCTTATGCAATTGACTTGGACTCGCTCAGATACTCGTTGGGCTAGCGTGGTAGACCAGATGGCGTTTTCGGCGGCCTGTGGGGCAGATATTCCTGGAGCTTTGCGCACCTATTCTCGGCTAATTGCATATGCATCAACATGGAACGAGTATGGGTACGCGGGCGACGCAGCATCAGACCTCAGCTGGTCACGGACGGGAACTCGCGAGAATCAATGACATCCCACCAACGGCGCGAACCGCAAGAGAGTCAACTAGACACGGCAACACATACCTCGACGAAGCCTTTTGGAGTATTTTTTAGTTTGGTATGGATAGCCAAATGCTCCGCACCTCCAGCCTCGGTCACGAGTGCGGGACGCCCGGTTAGCAGTTCTACGTGACCTACCTGAGAGGCGACCAAGATCTGGAGACCCTCGAGGAAAAGTGCGAAACCCTCATTCTAGAGAAAGGCTACTAAAAGGCTTGATTGCCTTCCGCAAACATCCCTCTGGAGGTCTTCAATGTGCGAGACAGAGCTGGATGTAACTTTACATCTGAGATCATTGTTCACCACCCTGGTAAATGTCGATGCAGTCACCGAGGATTCGAGCTTTCAAAGATACCACGAGATTTGCGTCTTGCGAGGGGAGTCCTTGGTATCGTTTCAAGCCTGCCTTGACTCTTTAATGTCTGCAGCTGAGCCGAAGTCTTTGCAGGCGCGGGGTAGCAGCGTCGGACTCCCAATACACTCATGTTACAGCATTTGATCCCGAGACTCCCCAGGATGCCTCGCCGACTCCTTGACGATATCAAATACACGCATTGAAGCAGACTGGAGGCCGTAGCATACGCAGTCGATGATTTTGATGAGTTGAACCCGGCGAAGTCCTACTACCTTGTGACCGTTCAGGTTCCTCCTCGACCCACGATCAGGCCGAGACGAGAAAGCGAGATCAAGTTACGGAAGGATGATCTCGCCATGGTGATGATATACCTAGGCAGACTCTCAGAGTCCACTGTACCCGGGTGACGTTAACAAGGCGACGTCCTTCGAGATCTACAACTGCAGTCCCTACGAATACAACTCAGTGATTCTGGTCGCGACAAGAGGGATGCAATGACAGGAAAGAGTTTGGCCGCTTTCAAGCCTATCACAACAGAACGGACGACTGTGCGGTACCCACCTAGCTTCAGGATCCATTCTGGCTTGGCAGATACACTCTGATGATCGTGGATGACTTCTTTCGGGACGAACATCGATATGTCACGCTCCGTCGCTTCGAGGCCACGGTGGGATCTACAGCCATCATCGAGCACGGCTACATCCGGAAGACACTCGAAAGAAAATGGAACGCACTGCGGAACATATTCAGTGTCGTTATCCGGCGAGATCGAGCTCAGGGCTCATGGAGGCTGGAGATTGAAATACCACCACGCACCAAGCTCCCTGCGCATGGATCCCATGCCCGGCTGACCTTTGCTGACCATTCATTCAACTCCAAGTATGACGTCTTTGATGTCACATTAAATCACTCCAACACTTACCTGGAACGTCCGCTGGTTATCGTCGTGCGGCACATGCAGTTCACTGGAGGTGTCGCGGACAGGACGTTTGGCCAGGGGAGGTACAGGTGTCATGCACACGTCCTCGACCCTCCCGACCAGCTCGAACGCGAGCTCCAAGCTGTGGCGTGTAGGGCACAGACCGTCATACACTCCAAAAGCCGAACGACATGCTCTGCATGCCCGAAATTATCCTTTCAAGATGTAACTCCTCCCGCAGATCCCCAAACTGGATCCTGCAATACGAGGACTCGAGCTGTCCGCCTCCTCAAGCAGTCATGGACCGAACATGGCGCACCATCATAGACATGAGAGCAGGTTTCGACGACGTGCAGAAAGTGGCCTTCGATAGTCAATGGCTGACATTCCTAACTGCCTCATCATCATCGACGGGCCCCCTGGGTCTGGGAAATCTACAGTCGCCGCTTGCACATTGGTAGCTCTTGGCCTCCTGGGCGTGCGCATTCTTGTTGTCGCCACATCAAATCTGGCAATTAACGTCTTGTTCGAGAAGGTGATCAAGGCCGCAAGACGATACGTCGTCCCCCAGCTCATCGACGACACGACCCGGATGTACGCCCCTTCCAAGGAGGATGTAATCTCAAAGCCTCTCGCCCTGGCGGGTGGTATTCAGCTCCCCCCCCCCCCCTTAGAGCCAGAGGATGCATCTCTCGATCATGTGTCGTCCCATCCAGACGTCAAGTCTTTGTCTGCACATATGAGGCGTTAGTGTGCGAATCATCGTGGCGATCTAGATGCTCAAAACTACATGATCCACAGCAACGCAAGAGCGCAGGGACGTCCCCTTAGTCCAGATACCAACACTCGCCGTCCCAATTGGAACACTGCCTTGCGACAACGATCGACGCATCATCTGACCTCAAACAGCGAGGCTTTGCGGCAGACTCTCTATGGGTTGAAGAGGCATCGACCTTAACACTCGTCGATGTCAACATCCCAGCGGCCAATCAATACCTTATAAAGCAATTGGTGCTTGTAGGCGACGAAAATCAGTTGCGGACCGTCGTCTCGAGCCCTTCGGGGCACAACACTCTGCGCACCACAAGGGACTCCAATGTGACTACAGAGGCGCTACGAGCTAAGCCAATAATAAGAGAGATTCTCTCATTGGGATTATCTGGGTTTACAGAATGGTTCGTCCAATAGTCCAAAAAAAAGTGCACACGCTACTATATGATGGCCGATTGAAGCTAGCCGCTTACGCCGATATCCACCCTAAGACTAAATTCGCGAATGCTGTCATCCCCATCCTTCGCGACCCGACTCTGCTCCATGGAGATTTTCCGGCAAGGAACACAAGCGGGTATTCTTCATAAACGTCGAGTCAGAAGAGGAGTGTGACGACGCTTCTTCGTCGAGGTTCAACCTCGACCGCATCTCGGTCATCAGTCAGCTCGCCCGACCGCTCCTCGCAGGGCCCGCGTTGAACATTGAGAAGATGCTGCTTCTGACTTGCTACAGTGCCGAAATCGTTATGACGGACCGATCTCTCTGTGATCGTGTCATGAAAGCCCGCTTGGAGACTATAGACGAGGCACTAAGGGACGAAACACCCATTGTGGTCGCGAACATAATCAGGGCCATGAAAGCTTTGCACGCTCCATTTGGCATGATGGACCACACTAACTCCGCTTGTTATGGCCATCAGGATAAACTAATTACAGTGACTACTCAGCTCATGGTCATTGACATAGCTTAGCGAATATGTGGAATTATGCGGCGTGACCCGTGACCTCAAGTTCGCCCCGGAGGTGGAACTCTTCCAGAGCATCAATCAGCTGCAGGCATTGTTCCTCGGCGAGAAACTGTTGTGCGCTTAGTCCGCTCACACGTGGCATCCGGATAGCCAGGATAGCCATGTTGATACCACTATGGCACACTGTCGAATTGGCGAGAAGGACGGACAGACTACGCCCAAGCCTCTGGTACATGTATACCACCCGAGGCTTGGACGAGGTCCCAAGAACAGGATGAAGGGAATCTCGAGGCCGCTCGCCACCAGTGGGCAGTCTGAAATTCCGACAACAGAACATAGAGCGCTCACCGCGGAGAGATAGTGGCGATTGAGGAGAGGTTGGCCGGCCGGCCAGAGCTTTAAGGCCTATTTGGGAATAACTGCGAAGGGTGTTCTTAGCAGCCCATGTGTTTTTGCACCATTCAGAGTGCCCACGAATTGGTGGGCATTGCTCTGCAAGATCAAGGAATAACCGGCAAGATTTGTGACGTCGGAACGACGAAAGATGATATTCGTCCTCGGCTTGGCCTTACAGTAGGCGGCAGAGAGGACGTTGGTCCGCAGGAATATAGCGGAATGTCTGACACCAGGTCCTGGGATTACCATTTTGTCCGTATGGCTTGATCGTCATTTCGGTTTTATCCTCGTCCATGGAAGAGCTGCAGGTTCTTGCTCGAATGAAGCCGGTAAGAAACATGTCAATAGCCTCATCTTCGAGTTGCGGAGCGAAATGCTGGAGGTTGGCGGATGCGTAAGCCACGCTCGAGAGCGACGCTTTGCCCCTGCAATACTTGTTGAGGCGTGCGACCTGCGCTGTGTATTGGCTCGGGATACGTTGGCGATTCGCGGCCAGGACTTGTGCATGCGCCATCGAGTTGGGGTTGTCTTGGTCTGGTTGGACAGCGATGGCTCGTGCCCGCGGTAGGGCGTCGCGCAGCACGAAGTAACTCGTGGCCACCCGTTCGAACTTCATGCGATCGATCGTTTGAGTGATATAGTACAGTTGGCACAGGAGCTAGAGAGCGTCGTGTTAGCAAAGCGGCGTCGACATATGAAGAGTGTTACATACCACAAGATCAAGACATGTGCTGCGCGTACCGCTCTTGCGCGGCTCCCTGAGTTGCAATCAGTTCACTTACGTCTCTATCGGCCTACGCAACTCGATACGACGCCAAACGAGCTGCGGGGTCGTCAAGGCCAAGTCTGGCGCTGAATTCCTGCACATTCTTTTCCTTGATATGGGAGCAGGACATTAAATAGCTTCACCTGTGGATGAGAGATCTTGCTGCCCTACATAGCCTGGTACGAAACCCGTTAGAATTTCGCACTACCCCTCGAAGCCATAATACTGCCGTACGTCAAGTTCGTCTCATACCTAATACTTAGTCTCCGGTTCGTTAGTGTTTCGAAATTACTGAGGTTATGCTGTCTCGGACTGGCGTGGCTGCAATGAACCTTCGCATACCAACTATCGCGTCTCTGCCTACGCCAATGGTCGTGACGTCCCCGAGTGCCCGAAACGTAAACAACGCGCCCGCACAAGCTAGCACGCCGCGGGAAGACGCGGCTTTCTGCCGACTTCGACCACCTCCACATATTCTCGCCGACGTCGGTACATTTGTTCGCCGTATCCATCAAAATCCGTAAGTCGAGCTCAGGTTTGGTTGTTCAGCGAGTCGAGAACGTGGATTTCGCGCGTCTTCTGCCTCATGACTACGATACACCAATGGTCGCGGTCATGCACAGGCATCACAATTGTCTCGGAACCTGTTTCTAGGACCTTGCGAAGGCCTGCTTTCGGATTTTCCGAAACAAGACGCCCTCCATTGTCTTGTCCTCGTCTTCCTCTGGTCATCGTGCCCCGCTGACTCTGTGCCACCCTCGTGCAGAAGTAGGTATTAGTGGCGTAAACCGATACGGGTAGGCGCGATGCCTCGATTCTCATGAAGGCTTCAACAGCACAATCATTGAGCCACGAAGGATGCTATCCGCTACCTCTTCATACGACTCGTAGAAGGGCTGACTGGTTCAGCTGTACCGTAGGTCCTCCTTTAGTGACGCCATGTGCCCATGTTTTGTCCTTCAGGGCTGCATCGAGGAGATGTTCATCGATGCAGGCTGAGTTCTAGGAGGTAGAAAGCGGTGTCACACTCTCACCTTCACCGTGATTCTGGCGGAGCGATTCACCTTCACCGCGTAGTCGCAAAGTCGAGAGCAGTGTGGGTACGTCGGCTCTATGGTAGAAGTGGGATGAATCGGTGACGGGGAATCTGATGCTCCATAATAGAACACAGGATCATTCCAAAGAGTCATCCTTAGCCAACTCGCTCATAGCAAACCGCCCTTATCGTTGTGATCGAAGCCCTCTACCAGAAGCATTATATTCCACTTTTCGCTGCTTGTCCCTTTACGCAATGCTGCAAAACAAAGCCTCGAGCCCTGGAACACGGTCTTGAGTATATGTCCTTCGGTCTAATCGCTTAGAAAGGGACCTCCCTAGATTCAGGACGTTGTGTTTCTGAGTACGTTCATCCACTAGACGCCTTTGAGAATGAGCGTTATGTGCATCTCGAGTTATGCAAGATGCAGGTTACAATTTATACTTGCCTTTAAACAGGAGGGGCACGGGTTACAGCGAGTAGATGTAAGAGGCTGGCCATAGCGATTGATAAGGCGTTTTAGAACGTCTCAACGTTTGAAGCTTCGACGCCGGTAAGTGCACACTTGGCCGAGATATCAATACTCAGTCAATTCCGAAGCCTTGCATTTTTCAGAAAGAGCCAATGAAGTAATAGCTGGCATTTACAGGCGTTGCCGACCTGGTAGATTTTATCGATAATGGGAATGATGGTACCCGCTTTCAATCTTGCGAGCGATGTTTGGGTGTAAAGACGCCTACGAGCCCTACAAAGTCTGTTTTCCCCTCGTCTCTATCGGCAGAAAGATCATGCTCACAAAAGCGGCCAGAATCAAGCCCCCCGATGCATAGATAGGTGCCTTTGGGTTCGTGCTTCCGGCATTGATAGCCACAATTGGCGCACACAGGCCCGCCACCCGATTCAGGAAACTGCAGATGCCCGTGCCAGTCCCTCTGTTAGGCGCCGGAAACACCTCTGGCGTGTAAGCGTATAGCACGCCATACATGACATTCTGGAACAGGGCCTCGAGACAACTGAAGACGAGCTGGTAATCCGGATCTGTCGAGATGGTAAAGCAGAAGAGGAAAATTGCAGTAATGAGCGTCGCGATCGCCATGGTGCCTTTTCTGCCAACGTATTTCAGGTCTACACAATAGGCTCCGATGATGCTACCGGGCACGCCGACGATCGAAGTGATGGCGTAATTGCGGTATACGATTGAGGTTGCAGTAGGACTCGAGCCACCTGAGTTGGCAAGATACTGCGGCAGGAAGGCGTTGTAAAGTGGATACGCCATGCCAATAGTCGTCCATTGAAACCATAGCAAGCATGTTGTGAGACCGAGCTTCTTTGTTGAGAAGAGTGGGGCGATGCGCTGCGTAGAGAATTTCCCAGCAGAGCGCTGAATGATCTGCATGGTGCTGAGCTTTCCATCTTGTACGACTTCAGGGTCGCCGCCGATTTGGTTCAGAATTTCTTCGGTGAACCAGGTAGTGGTTTTGTTGTAGTGCGCAATGGCATGGACAACATGGACCGCCTCACGTTGACGTCCACGTGAGAGTAGGAATTTGGGCGACTCATAGAGGCTGAAGAGGATGAATCGACAAAGGAACATGAGAAACGTGAAGCCGCCGATTGTAAAGATGAAGTATCTCCACCCCATATTCTCCGATTTGGTGCATTGTCCGGCTGGGAGGTCGTCCGCACAGGAGAAATTTGGAATCAAGCCCCATGCAACTGAACTCTGTAAGCCAAAGAGCACAGGACTTTCTAGTTTAGCTTACTCAGAGAGGAGATCAGTTGACCAATCGGCCAAAAGACCGAGAGAAGTGTAAGCATGTTGCCTGATGCATAAGGTAAAAACTCTAGAAATAGAGCACCGTCAACGGGGAGGTTTCCCCCAACACCGAGACCAATGCATGAATAAAGTGCAGAAGTGCCTACCCAGTTTGGGCCTGCGCCAGCGGCAATGCCGAATACGCCAGCTATGCACAAGGTTGCATTGAAGGCTAGACGACGACCGAGAATGTCTGAGCCCGTTCCCCAGAAGCAAGCACCGATACACAAACCTAAGAACAGAGCCAAGGTACTATACCTGACCTCGCTGGAGCTGACATTGAACTCGACAGCCATTTGAGGGAGCGTAAGGGCAACACCTTGGAGCCAAAGATTGTCCGCTAGCCATCCGAAGCCACAGAGAACGAACAGATGCCATTGGTACTTCCCCATACCCATGTCTTGAATCGCTCTGTTGATGACCTTTGATTTGCCTGTTTTTGTCAGCCTATTTTCCTGCATTCTTGGAGATAATAGGGTTGAACGATGCGGCCAGGGGAATAAAGAGCTGATCACTGGACATACGATCGTAAGCCGAATGTTGGTCATTTGCGGCAAGATCTTCCTCAATTTCTGCCTTTAGAATCTCTGTCGTCAGTCCGACACTCACACCACTACTAACGCCACTACTCGAATCACTCTCAGTCTTCTCTGACACTACAGAGGGGCGGTGCGACGCCTGGTGCAAAGGAACCACAACCCCCGAGTAGTCGACTTCCTCATGCTTGAACAGGCTCTTGAAAGACTGCGCTCGGAATAAGTCGCTCATCATGATGCACTGCGGTTGTCGCGTGGGTGGTAGACCTTGGTTTTGTCGCGTTTTGTAGTGTGCGGAGTGTCGCAAGGCTAGGTAACGTGTCGCAAGGGGTAGCTGGTGTTGTTGCTTGGGTGGCAGTCGCGTGAGGGTTGCCAGTTGAAAGACGGAAGCCGCGAAGGAGACGCGTTCAGAGCGTATAGATAGCGGACGTCTGAAGGACCTCACAGTGCGTTCACAATACAATTCAATGCTTGTGCTTGTAAAGGTAGACTTTGATTGTCGTGGTGTTGAAGATACGACAGGTGAACCTTCTTTGAAGAAAGGCAAGGTAAGAGAATGGAGAAGCGTGTCTGCGGAGCCGTAATGATGAGAAACGCCCGCCCTTTGTAGGGACAGTCCACACGAAGGCGAAGTGGAACCATACCATGAGGCGTCCTAAGATTGGTGTTTGGATGGGATTGGTGATAAGAGTGAGCCGTGGTAGAGTTTGCCAAGCCTTCTGTGACGTCGCTAAGAAAACTCAGCACGTGTGCGGATCAAAATGCCACCACCGCCACTGCTGTAAGCACCGGGATTTGCTGGCCGGCTTTCCATCTCGTAATATTTGGACCACTTTTGAATTTGCGCACGAGCTTTGCATGCCGGTCTACGACAGCACAATCACGCTACGACACCCGATGAATTGGACGGATTGAGCCGATGGTAGCCTTGTCCTGCGAGATGGCATGACCTACGGTTCACTCCTGTGGAAGAGCTCTTTTTTGCATAGTGCGAACATTGGCTCTTACGGGTTGTCATACTGTCAAATGCTTTGAGGCTCAAGGTATACCACAACAAGTGGCGTGCGGTGTGTGGCCGTCTCCAAGGTTTTCAGCGCTGTAGTAAGCGGAAGTGGATTTGCTCAGCGTCTCCACTTCGAGGAAAACTTTTGCACTGCAGCTTCCGAACATTTGAGTCAGAGACTTTTAGACCTTAATTGGAGGCGGGAACAGGGAATCTTCGGTAGCAGCCGAATTTTGCCGCGCCCATCATTGTAAGATCTCTAGTTATCCTCTGATATTTGGCTGTTAAGATGGCGTGTCCAGCATCCTGGAGACGATTTATGCAGACACATATCGAGAAATTCGAAGGGACGTAGCACCGTTCCACTCGGGCCCGCGCATTGTGAAGGTCGACGCAAAACATGGAGTAAACGCTATGGTAGACAGGGAAACCTACCAGAAGAGTCAATCAGAAACAGCGGCCAAGTCCAGTGTCAAAACCGTACGAGAAGCCAGAATAAATGGATTGGCTTCAAAGTGCTTGTGCCGATATTGTAATATGCGGCATGAGGGCACGCATCTGTGGCAACGGAGTCCAACTAAGCCCTTTGACTTTCGACTACCTTTGGCGATTATAGGATAAACCTCAATGAAACCCGCTCTTTGTCCTTTCTAATTGCCTGTCCTGATGGTGTCCAGGTCTGGGGATTACTACATACGGCAACTGTATACATCCGCGCAACAGGGTAGGGAGTCGAGGACCATAGCAGACCCGAGACCCACTTTGATGGTTGAAGGGAAAGGAAGGCCGACTCGATCGAAAGCATGCTGATTGTTGCATGGAGGCGCGGTGTTACTCTTACATCCTGCTTGGGCAATAGCGTTGCTGCTCCCAAATGGTTCTTACTCGTTCGGCTTGTGTCGTCGGCTTTTTAAGTGCATGCTGCAATGGCCCCCAGACCACTAGAAGTGGCATCCCCTTTGCGTGCGTATGCAGCGCACTGGATTTGTGTTCTCGACTTCACGTATGTGATGGCGATTAGACGTTCCTACGCCAATCTCGCATCCGTGATCTGTAACACTTCGAACCCATCTTCCAGGCTCTTTGTCTCTCCTCCGCCAACCTTGTACTTGAAGGGTCTGTCGCCAAAGTTTGCTCTCACAATCGCGCCTTTCGACTCCAGCCCGAGAGCTGGGAACAACCGCCGTCGGGATATGCTGAAACTCGGCTCTGCTCATGGATCACCAGTCAGCCGACTCTATCTCTTAAGAAGCGCATCAACAGATGAAGAATACATACCAAGTCTCTCTCCATTCTTCGTCCAAAACACTACATCTTTCCCCTCGCTCCCCCATTCGACTCCACATCCCACGATATCCCCCTTGGTGAACGGTACTGGGTACTGCTGACCCTGTCCAGTAAACCACCTCTTCTCCAACTCAGAATATACTAGCCCATCATCTCCATGGTATCCCCAACTCGAACCATGTGGCCAGGTGAGGCCCGGCTGAGGCTTGTGTGCGAAACAGTGGTCATCACCACGGAAACCCCAAGACGGTTTAGAGTGACCAGGCAGTTTGAAGGTCGGGATGAAGAGTTCACTGATACCAATCGCTACGACTCTAGATGGGAGTTAGTGTGTGAAGTGAAAAGGTGTCTGAGCTTGGATCATGTCAAAAATATAGGTGTAGACGTACCCGGTATTTCCTTGGTTTTCCACTGTAATTTCGAAATAAAAGTTCGCATACGGCGGGATAGGATGATTTGCAAGTACGGTAGCTGCAGCCGAGAACTTCAGCATAAGAGGGTTTCCCGGCCAGCTCAGTAGATCGCCAGCAAATCGCACGCCTAGTCCATCATTGTCGATATTCATCTTCGGCGACCGGTTGGTAATACTCCAAGCACTAGGTGCTTTGCATTCATTTTCGAGCTCAGTCCATGAGTGCTGGTCCGGCAATAGTAGCCTTTGCCACGTCCTCGCACCCCAACCATCATCGTCGAAGCAGTCATCTCTAGCTCCCTTGTTTGCTAGAGCCTGGATGATCTCGTTGAACCCGAGTGCAGTCGCAGCGGCGAGCGCGCTTCCGTAGTATCCCACACCAGTCACGTTAGGGTCCGCACCGCTCTCGAGAAGAGTCTTAACAGCTTCAAGATGGTTTTGGGACGCAGCAGCTTGTAGCGCTGTTCCGAAGAACCCACCCTTTGCGTGAATACGGGCGCCTCTGGACAACAGAAGTTTCATTGCCCCAACATTGCCACGGAACGCTGCGCCTTGTAACGGATTCCCGAGATGAGCGTGACGCTGCGTAGGCTCGTTACTGAACAGTACAAAGATCTTGTTGTGCTCGATCTCTCGGAGCCGCATAGCAGCATGTATCGCTGGAGCAAAGAAACCTTTGGTGACCCAGGAGTGATCATATGCTAGAAAACCCGTGCCTTGTCGCATCCACACGCAATCGCCGTACTCGTGGAATTGAAACTCGGTGGCACTGTCCCCTAGCCAGTGGCCGGGACAGTTTGGATCCCCGCCGTGGTCGAGAAGGAGGCGGAGGACGTTCTCATCGCCATGCATCGCGGTTGCATGGACAGCATTCCCGAATTGACCCATAGAAGTGCCATCAAGTTCTGCTTTCCACTTGAGCAGGAGTTCGACTTTGCTCATATGACCAAAATGGCTTGATATCTCGAGAAGGCTACCATACGGACCAACGCGCTCTGAGGGAGATCCACCTCTTCTGAATATTGTCTCTAAAAAGTCCGTCGTTATCTGCCAATCTTGGATGCAAAGAATTCGGGAGGCGCTGCCGTAGTAGCCGCCTGTGACATGAGGATCGAATTTGGGATGATCGAGGATCCACTTGGCGACATCATGCTTCACTTTCTCCAGCACAGACTGAAGTGCTGTGCCAAGCCATCCGTCATTACAATTCAAATCAGCTCCCCAGTCAATGAGCAACTGCATCATTGCAGTGTCCCCAGCCTCGGCTGCGCCTTGTAGACTGCTACCAACAGTACCTCCAGGTCGAAAGTAGGGTAGATCCTTCTGAGGGTCGACGCCCATGTCGAGTAGTTTTCGAACTACTCGATTGTGTCCGCAGGAAGTGGCCGATCCAAGCGGACTCCCCAACGACCCCATGTGCACGTTGACATTAGCGCCAGCATTGCAAAGGAGATCAATAATGTCCTGAAAGCCGCCCACGGCAGCAGCACGCAAAGCGTGATTTAGATCCGATTTTGTAGCTCGGTCGCTTGTCATCTGTAGAAGCCTTTGGACACCTTGTGTCCAACCAAACAGCGAAGCGTAGTATAGCGGCGTGACGTTGACCGGATGATCCTTCCTCATCGGATCGCTGAGGATACGAAAGAGCTGCAAGAATAGCTTGCAATTACGACGAGTTTGGATCGCGCGCAGCGTTTCTTTCGCTAGCTGCATCGCTGCGTTCTTATCGGAAATTTCTAGACCTTGAGGTCCCTCGATCTTGTAATTCGCTGGCCAACTCGCGAGACTATTGTCTTCAAGGTTGGGAGCTGGATAAGCCGTGAATGTCACGTCCAGCATGGTGTTCCGGCCGGCATGTCCAAGCATACCCCATGTCACTTCTGGAATTAGGAGGCAGCTCAGTAGCTCGATAATGGTTTCGTCAGCCCTGTCAAGAGACAAGAGATGTACACCTCCGTAAACAGTAACATAATCGAGAAGTTTGTAGTTCTGCCGCAGGGCTTCGAGTTCTTGCCTACTGTGATATGGCTGGGATAGTTCTTCGGAAGAAAGGTATGTAAGTGAGACAGCGGCGAGGTAAGCATTAGTGTCCGAAGGTACGACGTCGTATTTGTGAACAGTAGCGTGCTCACTTTGCCGCAGCTTCCCGGAGACCAAGAACTCTTTCAATGAAAAGTGCGCCAGCGAGAGTTCTCGAGCATCGGGGTTCTCATCCGAGGTCAGTCGAACCAACGGGCCGCACAACCGACATAGCCATGCAGCTTCCGACAGATTGTCGCCTATCGACACCCTGGTTTGTAGAGTACCCACTGCTACTGCGGCTCGGACCTCGCAAAGCTTTAGTGGCCGAGCAGCTGCAGCAAGCCATTGTAGGATCTTCTTAACAATCTCAGGTCCTTCCTCAAACTGCTGGGCCGCATCGATGTTCCGGAGCAAGAGTTCCCAGGTCTTGTTGATATCAGACGGTAATAATCCTACTGCCGTCAGGATGTCCCTGCCCCCGTCATAATCTTGTAAAATCTGCAGTTGTAGTGAGGCGAATAGAAACCTGGCGAAAAATCAACATGCAACGCATCAACGTAACCGGGTATGCACCACTCACATGCCTTCTGCTTTTTCGACGAGGCGGGTTACAATAAGCGACTTCACCGTAGGGCTTTTCATTTCTCCACGCGTCAGCTCAACACCAAGATCTGTCTGGTTCTCCATTTCCCTTTCAAGCTTGGAGCGGACATAGTACCGGATGTCCTCCGAGTTCGCGTTGGTGGAGATCATGATTCGGGGTACGGCCTTCAAAGACGACTGGATTTGTGCGGTTGGTCGGCTGGTGAGGAGAATTTTGACCTTTCCCTTCCCTTCGCGTTGTAACATAAGGAGCGTTTCGAGCAATGCCTTCCGCTGCACCCAGTCATCGTCGCTTCTCTGATCACTAGGCGGCAGAAACTCGTCTGCAGCATCGATGACCAAATATGTGCACTCCAACTTTTTACAAGTCTGGAGAAGAATCTTTGCGAGCTTCGCATAGTCGATCGTACGAGTATTGCGGTACGACTTTTGCAAAGAGGCCTTGAGACTTCAGTCAGTAACTTGCGGACAATTGCTGAAGAAGACTTACTAGATACTCCCAGACTGGGTGACGGAATATAAGAGTTTGCTGGGTCAGCTGCGCCAACAATGAGCCGAAAAGCTCGGAAAGACTCTGCCGCGCAGGGTCTTTGTAGTTGCAATAGAAATATGCGAGAGCGATGTTCTTGTCTGGAGATGTCTCGGCAAGCCTGTCGATGATGGCGGATCTGCCACGATATATTAGTCAAGCTGTTCGTAGTGCAAGAACCAGAGCCAGGCTACGTCTGGGCATCTACATCACATCAAGGTGATAAAACTTACGCTAGGACGGTTTTCCCATTTCCAGCTACCAAAGAAGTCAGCATTGCGGGTTGCATTATGCATTTCAGACCTACGTGTGCCATGGACCCAGAGCAGATTGTTGGTCTTTCCTGAGAGCCATACCAAATATTCCTCTCTGTGGAACAGCCACTGGCATGTCCCTTCCAGCCTTTTGTTGCGCGCGTCCGTATGGCTTCTTTTCTCATCGACAGAAGTCAATATCTGGACGCTACTCTTCCATCTCTCGTTCTTCATGCCCGATATCGGTATTGTGTACTGCGCCAAGTTTTCCAGATGTTCGTTGAGCTGCTTAAGAATAGCATCGACCTGTTCTTGATCCTTGAGAATCCATGACGCTCTATTCTTCGACCCATCCTTGCTGCTGCCGAACGGGCGTCGCGGCCACCCAGATTTCTTGGCAGCCTTCTCTTGCTGGTGCTTTTCGAACAATCGCTGAGCTTCTTCTACGTGACGAGTCGTGCGCTTTAATATCTGCTGAATCATTTCCTGGTTCTCCTTCGACTCGTAATAAAGTAGACGCTCTTCATTCGACTGACTGTTGTCTAATCCAAATTCGGCACCCCATTGCTCTAACCTCTTCCTTATTCGCTCGAAGTGCAATGCACGATCTTGCAGCCCAGAATCACGACTGAAGAATCGCTCGATGGTCACGTAACTGTCAACGGCGCCTTTGAAAGCAGCAAGAAGCCCGACGACTGCTAGAGTTGCTTCCATAAGTGCTTCATCAAGAGGTGAACAGGCTGACAGTAACTTGGCGGAGATGGAGCTGATGGCGGAGTATACATGTTCTCTAGCCTGCTCGAATCCGACCCCACGACGGTAGGATGCTTAGCAGAGTTGCTGACGCGGAGCTGCAGCCACATTTTGCACCGCCTGACTACGCCTTCCAATGCTGCCGGGGCCAGGATAAACGGATGAAGCAACCAATAGCGCATGGGCCCCGTCACCACCCTACTGGCAGTGCTTGAAGCTGCCTCGGTGATGCCGTTCCAGCCTTTGAGCGAATGTTGATTCGATACAGTTGACAGTCCTGGGCACGCAGCAACATGTTCCGCGCAGTTTTGAGATGGGGCTTGAAGTGGTGGACTGACAGCTGTAAGGTTCAATGTTGGAAGCGCTAGTGCTACACGTGATCCGATTAATCATCATTCAAGGCACCTGGGCAATCGCTAGCCCTCAAGTGCTGGAGGGAACGCGCAACCGCGTGTCCAGATGTCGCATCTGCTACTTTCCAAGGTTACTATTATTTGGTTATTCGCTAGATCCAGTCTTTGAACCCGCAGAATTCCACCGTCGGATCTCGTCACGAGGGGAGAGTGCACGAAACAGCGCAAACATCGAACTCACATGATGTGAGCTTGGAATCGCTGACTTTGGCTTCTTGTTCATCTCTTTCTGAAGGTGCTGTTATAGATCGGTTCTTGATGCGAGTAGCGTAAGAGATGAGGATGCGACATTCTTAGGAACTCGAGTGTAGTGACGTACTGACCATCCACAATCCAATCTCTCCACACCTCAGGACGAGTACAAATATGGCAGTGCAATCTATCACAGCCTGTTCTTCACTATCTGTGCATATCACGCTCACATGACCCAATTAGAGTATCGATCCATGGATATTCATAGATACCAGTCGAAGGGTGTACGATCGGTCACGCCAAGCTGTCGTGTTCCCAGTTGACAACTCCGAACAGAGGGCTCACACACAGCACCAGCTTCCATAATTACACTTCCAGACTTCGAGGATAAGGATTCTTACCACATACTACACAGATGTGTTCTCAGTCAACGCCTCTCTGACTCACTCAACGATCCCACCGGACTAAACACCAAGGCAACAACTCCGATCTCCACTCCGACTCATCGCGCACCAACCCAAAAATAAATACCAATCCAGAAACCGTACCAGCTCTCATCGCTTGCCTCTTCTACACCACCCAAACCTCACATCTTCTTCCCAAGCCCCTCACCATGTCAACCCCAATCTCCAACATCGCCCTAATCGGCGCCTCGGGCATGCTAGGCCCCTCCATCCTCGCCGCCCTGCGCGCCCATCCCACATTCACGCCCTTCGTCCTAAACCGGCACTCCTCAAAATCCATCTACCCGAAAACGCGCGTCATCACCATCCCCGACGACCTCAACATCCCCGAGCTCACCACGCTGCTCAAAGAGGCCGAGATCGACGCCCTCGTCATCGCCATCGCCGGCTCCCATGTCGAGCCGCAGAAGAAGCTCATCGAAGCCGCCTTCAACGCCGGTGTGAAACGCGTGATTCCCGCGGAGTTTGGGAGTTGCGATTCGGCGGACGAGCGCACGAATCAGATTCTGCCGCTCATGGAGGGCAAGAAGCGGGTTCGCGACATCCTCATCGACGTATCGAAGAGAGGGTGCGAGGGAGAAGGTGTGGAGGAGTTGACGTGGACGAGTCTGGTGCCGGGCCATTTCTTCGATGCGGGGCTTGGGTACGGATTGCTCAAGTTCGACGTACGCAAGCGGAAGGCGTATTTGATTGATGGCGGGGATGTCAAGTTCAGCGCGTCGAATTTGGGGTTCATTGCGGATGCTGTGGTAAGGATCTTGGAGCGGTATGAGGAGACGGCGAATCGCATGTTGTATGTGCATAGTCACTATGTGACGCAGAAGGAGGTGCTTGCTAGTCTGGAGAAGGCCACGGGGGACAAGTTTGAGGTGTCTGAGGAGAGCAGCGAGGAGGTGATTCGGAAAGCGAGGCCGAAGCTGTTGGAAGGAGATCACGATGCGATGGAGGAGACGGTTGCGGTGCATGGGCTTGTGGCGAGTGATTGGAGTCAGAACAAGGGCTTTGCGAACGAGCTGCTGGGATTGAAAGAGGAGGATCTGGATGAGGTGGTGAAGAGGGTTGTTGGGGAGTTGAAGTAAGAGACTGCCGCAACGGCGGAAGCATGAAATCGATGGACGGGGCGGATGACTTGACGACCAGACGAACGTAGATTTTCTTTCTTATAGATGCTAACCTAGACGTCTCCTACTAAGCCTATTTCAAACAAATTTAAAGTCGATTAGATACATCGCATCGTTATGAAACCATCGAATTAACAAAGCGTCTCTTCAACTACAACCTCCACAAGGTCCACATGTACGCATCTCACGCTCGGAACTGCCCGCTAGCAGGGTCTTCGAAAAGCATCCTCAACACCCAACCCTTCCAACCCATCCTTCCTACTATTCCGACTCTTTCCCCCCCTTCGCCTCCACAACTTCATTCCACCTCCTGTTGCGGATACAAGCGAGTTTCCTACGGAGCAACGCTACGCGTACCTAGGGTAGTTTTGCTTCAACACCTCCTCCTTCTCACAAAAGCCCCCCCCTCCCCCTCTCAAATTCCCCCGGGCTGTTCCTAGCCACCCACTCCCTCTCCGCCTCGCTCCCCGGCATCGGCGGCACAAACCCATCGATCTTCCAAAGCTCCCTACTAGTCTCCTCAACGCTGTACTCCCAATCATACCCCGCGTCCTGGATATACGGTTTCAGCGCCTGGTCCACGCGCGCCAGGAACCGGTCTCGGACGACGGGGTTCGGGATCTTGCGCGCGATGTTCTGGATCGTGATGCGGATCCAGGGCTTGCTGCTATCCTGGCCCGGAGGGTTTGACTCGGGGTGGGTGGATGGGAGGGTGGGGGATGAGGGAGAGGGACGGGACACGCCGCCGATGAAGAAGGAGGACGGGGGGATGGGGATGAAGAGGACGTTTACGTAGAAGGCGGGGAGGGAGGCGGCGGTGTAGATTGAGGTGATTTCGGCGGCGAGGGCTTGTTTTGTGGTGGGCGAGGTGAAGGTTTCTGGGGGGTGGTAGATGATCCAGAGCGGCATGTTGGTGGATGGGTTGGGTGGGTTTGGTATATATGTGTAAAGGTCAGGATGGGAGACCGCGATTGTAGTGAAGTGCTTTTCACCAGATGCGAGGGGTTGAAGGGATGAATGTAGGAGTGGTGTTGATATCGGCATATATAGCCTGAGACCATTGCGGCAATTGGAGTAAATAGTAGTGTGGGTGGATGCGGTGTGGTGGATAGTAATCACCAATATGCGGCGTTCAGTAATCAGTTTGTTGAACCATGTGTGTGGGACGTACGACGACAAGTGGGACTCGTGCCACTGGTACACCTCGGTCTTGAAGCTGCCGCGCCAAACTGTCTGGGTTGAGTGATCGAGGACATGCCAATTGAGTGCGAATGTCAACGACAGAGCCGCGTTGTATTGTCGTACAAGAAGAGGCGTCGGGGGGAAGGCGGGGCTTCATAGAACGAGATGAGCGAAACATAACAATTGTGTTCGCGTCGATTGTGCAATTGGCTTCATGCCTAGGCATTATATCTACTCACATATAGTAGCCGCCAATTCGTATGTACACTTCATATACAAATGCCTTACTTTACACATACACATGACCTACATGTTCCCATTGAAGAACGGATGCTTAGGGACGAGTCTCCTCAAAGCTGTCAGCACCTTTTCCGATTCATCAGGCTTCGGTTTCCAGATCTGCTGCACCTCTTCCCAGGCCCGCAGTGTCCGTTCGGGATTCGTGCATCTCCTAAACGCCTTCAGGCCTACGATGACGGACATGGGCGAAAAGTACGTCCTCTCCAGACCGTCTTGTACCGAGGCCAGGTATTCGGACCATACTCTTTCAAGCTTGTCGCGTGTCCATGATGAGTATCGTACACCACCGAACGAGTTAAATCCGTATAGTATGACGATGAAGATGGTGCCGTCGATGGGGACGCTATCGCGCGCCATCTCTTCCAAGAGTTCGGTCACGCGGTCAATGTTTCCTGCCGTGGCAGCTTGGTGCCGGATCAGTAAACCATAGGTGCGAGAGTCTGGCGCCATTGGAGCAGAGTCCTGGAGGTCCTCATACTGCTCGGTATCCTTGTCCAGCTTGCCACTCTCGTGGGTCAGCTTTAAACCGAGAAGACGACGTTCGCGCCAATCGTGAGGCATAGGTGATGGGTTGGACTTGGCAGCGTGGAGCCGCTTCATGCGCTCGAAGACATGTTCACCAGCGGTCGGTTCGCCGGCGCGGATGAGAGAGGCGATGACGGCGTTCATGACAACAGTGTCCACGACATCCCCCGCCTCGACCAGTTCTTGATATGTCCTACGTATCGCATCACCGCTACCCATTACTCCGTAATAATACAACAGGGATATTCGAAAGTGGCGGTGGAACTTGAGCTTGCGAGCGTGCATCTCTTTGATGAAGGTTTCAGCCAGAGTGTATTTGCCAGCTTTGACGGCAGCGTCGAAAAGAACGTTGAGTGTGACGAATCCGCCTTGGATGTCTGCGCGCTTCTCCATGTCTCGCCAGACGTACAGGGCGGATTGGAGCTCGTCGGCGGACACCTTGCCCAAGCTGCGGGCCGCAAAGTAGATGGCCGTGGTCCACTCGGAGCGGGTGACGTGAATGTGAGCCGTTTTCAAGTCGTCGAGTATAGACAAAAAGCGGTGCATGGACCTTTGGTTCGGGCGTTCGACGATGGACAGGTGGTGCAGCATGGCACGGATCGTCTTGGACCGCAAGTAGACGATGCGGGGCGTGGGGAGCAGCCTGTAGCAGGTATAGATCTCGGCGTGCGAACTGCTCTCGTCCCTGATCAGCTCCTCCAGCTTCTCGATGATGACGGTCTGAATGGGCTCCTTGACGGGCCAAGGCTGGTGGTCGTCGCCCACGTTCCAGATCAGCGGGCCATCGTCCAGCAGCTCCGGCTCCGGTTCCGGCTCGCTATCTATCTTGATGCCATAGTAGTCCACCAGCGCCTGCAGCTCCCCCTTGGCGAACTGGCGCACCCGCTTGAAGGGGCCGCCTTCCGACTTGGTCGACTTGAGCTCCTTCCTTTCTAGCGTCACCGAGTGCCTCCGCCGCGTCTTGTGGTGTTTTGTCGGGAACGGCAGTATGCGGCGCGAGGCAGACATGTTCCGCCGGTGCTCCTGGCACGAGCCTGCCCGCACCAATGCCTGGATGAAGAAGCTGTCCATGAGGTCCGCGGAAGGAGCTGGCACGCGAGGTCGTCGGGCTACAGAATTCCGGGCAAAGCCTCGTTTCGAAAATTCGCTATACAGCAATGGGCACAGAAATGCGAGTATCGGTCGGGACGCTGGGGTGGAGATGGCCGAAGTGCACGTGGTCCGGTCGAGGGTGCGGAGGAGGGACATGAGACGGCGGGCATTGTGTCAACGGGCGCCTGTCTTCGAGATGTCCATGGGCGAAGAAAGGCGACGGCAGGGTCAGACGAGGCCCATTGACGGCTGCAGGCGATGGGCAATGGCGGTGGCGGGCGATGAAGCGTGAGATCAAGCTTCGCTCGCGTCGTGGGAAACTTTCTCCCTCGGCAACTTCCGTTCTCCGTCTTTTCGCCGCGCTCTCACGAGGGCTCAATTCATCTCCATCAACACCAATTGCGACTCCCGCCAGCTCGATCCCGTCTCTCCTAGCCCTCCGTACTCCTCGATCCATGCGATAAAGCTTGCCCCCGCCGCTGACATCTCTCTCCCACCCCGCCCGCCATGGGCCGCTACGACCTCCGCCCGCTGCGCGTCCGCTCCATGGCCAAAGCCCTCGTCGACACTCGCCGCATCCCCGCCCTGCCCGCATGGTACAATATCGTAGGGGATATACCGCCGGGAGAGACACTGGCGCGGCCTGTCCAGCGAGCCCCCCACGCAAAAGGCAAATCGCGAAAACCGAGCAGGATGTTCCAGCCCATGCCCATCAGGTACCCCGAAGACAAGCTGCGACAGACCTTCTTCGGCGAGCACCCCTGGGAGCTGGCGCGGCCGCGGCTGGTGGTCGAGGACAGCGGCAACGACGCCAAGAACCACGACTGGAGCAGCATCGTGCAGCCGGGCAAGCAGATGGACGGCGAGAGGTTGGTGGTCTGCTCTTTTGCATACAACCGCCGGAGCTAACCAAGACAGCGTCGTGCAGCGCCAGATGTGGCTGATGAAGCACCAACACATGTCGAAACCCGAAGCCTACGACCAGGCCCGCCGCGAGTTCTACCGCCACCGCCATCTCGAGGAGATCCGGCGGCGGGTCGCAAAGGAGGAAGCATTGCACGTCGGCGCCTACTTCGGCAAGGGGCCCAACGAGATCGGCATGGCGCTGGAAGATACGGCCTTTGAGAACTGGAAGGCCTGGGCTGCCCAGCAGATCGAGGAGGAGCAGCAGATGCGCGCCCAGATGTTCTCGGGGCCCGTGGCAGCGGAAGAGACGAACGAGCTGAACGAGGATGAGTTCGAGGAGGCGCTGCAAGAAGTGCAGGACAGTGTGCCGCACTCGAAAGAGGGACAGTCGGCATTGGGGGGAGCAGCTATGCATCCCTGATGATTTGCGCATGTCTGTACTAACATCAGTATCTTTCTTGTAGATATACAACGTCCGATTTGCCTGGTAGGCTTCGACGTACCTATTCGTATTCATGTCTTGAGTCTTGGACTACTGGTGGACTTGTACATCATACATCAAGAGGAGAATAGACTTGGTCTTAAGAAAGCCGCTTTCTCATTCAATCTGTGCACATTCTTCATCATCCCAATTCGCCCCTGATGATGGCAACCTAGGTAGCTGTACTCTCCAGCGCACCATTTCCAAGCTCACATCACGCCACAAAACACCCGCATAAGATGATAGCAGTGTCTAAACAGAAGGAACAGCTATGGCAACACGCTCGTCAGAGATTCAGCGCCAAGAAGAAATCCAGCTCGGACAAGAACAACAACAACGCACGACCCTATGGAAGCAGGAACCCTACAAGCATCGCGATGTCTATCGGTCTTCATCACGGTCACACGGCTGGGAATGTTGCGCGTATTTGCGGAACTAACTACTGCTATCTCGAAACACAGCGTTGCCGGATCGGCGACTCACCTCCTTCCCTCCATTTTCACACCAGACCTCCCTCAAAGGTCTGGAGCAAGAGGTCGATATCTTCCACGTTCCCCGAAAAACCACCCATCTGCTGGATGCCACCACGCCCAGAGTGAATATACGTACATGGCACCAGGATACAGAGGCCCAGACGAGCAAGACCAGTTTGGAATTCGCATGTCAACCGGCGCGCTACATGAACATATCACGGAAATGTGCATCTAGTCAAGCCACCCAGATACGAGGAGCCAGCATTGTATCAAATCGAATCCAGAAGGCTCGCGCAACCTTTGTAAAACGATGTTTGGAGGGCAGTGTAGGATTCAACAAAGGCCGATGAAGCCCTTTGGCTTCTGCCTGGTTTAGGACGCGAAGAATAATGAATACGCCCTCCGCGTACGTCTCAAAGACGGGTTCGCGGTAGTATGGCAGGCACCTATGTGACCTGTCACACCTCCAACGTCTCGATCATTGACGCCTGGCGGTGACACTGGACGACTCTAGACGACACCATTGCGTGAAAAATGGAGGAGTGCACATAAGACGTAGGAGAAATGAACCTGATAGGTGGGTTGAATTCCATTACAGTAGCGTACGCCGCTCAACAACAGTGCACTTGAGACTTGCGCAGCTTCCTGCTTAACCCAGTCGATTGCCTACAACATGACTTTACGCCTCAGGCATCATGCGCGTATCAAACACTGCCTCCCTCCCACCCACAAACCCACGCCGCCCTACTGCGACTTCCCCTCTTCCTCTTCAGGCTTAGCCGCCTGAAGTGGATACGGTTGATACACTCTAGTACCCTTCTTGAACCGGAGAACAGGCACACAGAGCCATTCCGGCAACGGCTCAACAACCTCGCCTGGAACCGCGTACACCGTCAGCGTCGGCGTCTCATCGAGCACCATCTTGGTATACCTTTCACAGAGTCAGTCAGTCGATCACGTAATATTCTCGCAGCTCAAAGCTCAAAGCTCAAAGCAGCTGGAGGCTAGGAGGTAATGTACATACCCGTATTGGCGCACAGCAAACTCGATGGCGTCGTAGAATCTGCCCTCGACACAGATATCGCGCACGATGTCACTGGACCATGTCCCCGTGTCAGAGCGGTACAAGAGCGCGTCGAGTTGCGTCAGTGTGGCGGCGGTTTGCTGGTTCGTTTCGAAGTTCCAGAGAGATAGGGCTTGACGGCATAAGTCGAGTGTGAAGGGGGCGTCTTCTGGGCTTTGGTGGGATGTCCCTGGTTGTTGGTGGTGGTGGTGGGACATTGTTGCGATCTTGCGTAGAGGTCGTGCGGATCTGGTCTGATGTTGTGGAGCGTGGGTGCACGGTGTGAAGGATAGACAGCTGTATGGGCCAGAAAGGGGACTTATTATATAGTGGCATAGAATAAAATAGTGATTCGTTCGATGTCTGGACTATGGAAAACCTGATATTCATCCACGGACCCAAGCCCAGATACCACGGCTCGCCTCGTTCGGCAAACCGGTTCGCATGCTCAACCTCAATCATTGCCGAAAACAAGCTTCAGACCACTTCGCGTACCTTCGATCACGTACGTCTCCAGCGACAGGAAGATCACCCTACCCGGGAATGCGGGTGATGTTCCAAGCAAGATACCAAGAGGGGATCGTCTCGCTGTCATCCTTCGCGTAGACCATTGAACCAGAATCTCCAAATGTTGCGAATGCAGGCTCGAACGACTCCACAAGACCTAGCCAACGGTGAGTCTTAGGTGTAGTCAACTGTTGATAATTGGCATTGCCGTAATTGTGATGGGCAACAGTGGCATTGACTGATTCGACCGATGTTGAAAATTGCGGCCAGTCTGCGGGCAGATCCTACACAAAACCTCGCAGTCGCCCCAAGGTGAGGCTTCATCTGGATTAAGTGTCCCAAAAGGGCGACCGAGAGCAATGTAAAGGCGGAGGGAGGGGAGGAGTAACATTTGGGCGCCTGCTACCCCAAACATGCCCAACAACACCACGCCAACATATAACGCCTTGGCCGTCTTTCTCTCCTTGTCCGCTTTTCTAGCGGCGGTCTTCTGAGCCTTCTCCTCCTTGGCTTTCCACGCTTCGTCACCGCCAAAATTGTTCCCGCCAAGCCTCCTTCTTCTCAGGCTTTATTTTCGAAGATTTTCGAGAGAGGGGAGGGGCCCTATTAGCATTGGAATCGTTCATAGCCCCTTGCGAATGCCCAGTCGCCGGATCGTCGGGTCAACGGATGAAGTCACCGTATAAGGATATCAACGATCCATAATCGCAGCAAGAGGCTTTGATCGGCTCCGCGTTACCACCTCAGAACTGCTTTGGTATATATTGTGTCGTTGGCTGGGTCGCCCAGGCACACTCTCCCGTCACTCATCGATCTTGCTTCGTCGCCACGCATTACGCGACGCCCGATCCGCCGTCCTTTGGACATCAATCGATTCTCTAAAGTCGTCAAATTCGAAGTCGTCCAGCATAAACGTGCCATTGTGCGTCAATCCCAGCGATGCCCTCTCCGGCGTCCAGTTCAGCGCAGGCAGGATTTCTGCATCCACCGACATCCTCGAAAGCCGCGAAACCCGTGACAACCTCGACCGCGGACTCCGTGGCCGACTCACAGAAGGCGCAGGGTGAGGTAGAATCTCGGTCATGTCGTCGTCGATTGCTGATTGTTTCCAGATCGTCGGATCGATTTTGAGAGGGTACTCATGGCGGCTGGTTCTCGTGGAGTTCACGCGCGTAGGCTGGGAGTATTCGCTACTACTATATCCAGATAAACTAGGTAGTCTGTATGGATCCGGCTGTTGCCTCGGTGGAACGAGTCCGCTTTGCTTTTGCTGCCACATAGCTCGGTCTTCGTAGAATACCGGTGGAGGCGGTCTGGCATCATATGTCGAGATTAACTGCTGTGAACTCCGCGAAGTGTTCTGCGTGCTTTTGCTCTTCATTATACTCTTCTCCGTGGCGCTGCGCGAGGACGTAAAGGGCGAGGAGACGACTGAGAATACGCGGCTGAAATTCTTTCGCTTCGCCTGAATGAGCCTGGGAAGGCAAAGGGAGCATGCCACGACGAAGCCAAGGGCAACTTCGGCTTCGGTCCACAGACCGATGAAGAGGCCGTTATGTGACACATCAGCTGATGTGTAGATGTTCTCGATTTTCGTTGTGTAGACGATGCGCATAACAGAAGCTACACAAGCGACTAGACCTGTTGCGAAAAGCAACGTGATAACAATCTTTCTGCCCCTCGGCACCTGAAGTTCCCAAAGACTCTTTGTCGGAAGTAGCAGGATGACAATGTCAGACCCCATGTTGAAGGACCCTTGAGCGATAACAATAGGCGAATGGTCATGGCATTTCCCGCCAGGGGTGAGCTTGTTCCATATCATCCGTCTTGGCTGGCAGTAGAATAGTGTCCAAAACGTGAGCATGGTATAGAATACGAAGCAGCATATTATGGTAGACACTGCCCCGTACCACATCAGTCTGTGGACTTGTCTCCTCGGCGCAAAGAGCCGAATATACTGCAGCAAGATAGCCATCTTGACTAGGAAACTAAGAGGGCAGTATATGACTTCGGCAGCATTCATCCACTGATTGCGGTCAGCCAGGTAAATCATGAACGTAATGGTGACTCACATAAAGTTGATTGAACAGTTGCCCTAGGGTGACCTGCCACTGATGAACGCCCGCACCCCATTTAACCATATACTTTCCCATGACTACTTCCACAACAATGAGTGGGAAAGCCAAGAATATAAAGTAGTCGGCCGGCTCAAACATTCTCACAACAGCCCGCTTCGTATATATCCTTATGGCGAGGAAGAGCGCAGGTATGACGATACAGGTGACAGAAACGACTATGTACCACACCTGGTCCGGCCCGCTGGTTGTCATAGTCGTGTCTGCACCTAGAGGCGCTTCCAGAGCCGGCTGGCTAAGCGCATATTGCATGGCATCCGATCCCGGAGGGATCTGTGCCTGTACCTGCGTTACAGGCGCCATGTGTTCGAAACGCTATATGCGCCTAGGAAGTGTTGAAGAGGGCTTAGGGGTAGCATGAGTCGTAAGGAAAGCCAAGCAGTCTTGCAAGAAGAATGGCAAAGTTGATAAGCGCGACGGAGTACGGACTATTGTAGTCGTTCTAAAGGTTGTCCATCTCGTGCTCTGAGCGACGGGCACTAATGTAAATGCGGTTGCATGGCACAGCCCGGTGGATAGCTATATTCTTTCGGCGGATTGGGGGCTATGGGAGCCAAATGCGGCGGCCGAGGCTTGGGGCGAGGCATCGAGTCCATGTGTTGGCGTCAAAGCCTCGCTCATTAAAGCCGGACACGCGACGCAATAGTCCATTTCTTGTGTGACGTTCTAAGGGATGCTATTCGTGGCTCGTAAAGGCTTGATGACCGGGATAATACGCGAGAGAGGTAGTAGTCTACCTAGGTACATAAGCGCGATCTGCTCCAGTCAGCCAATAGTCGGTCGGACAGGACGTTAGTATTCACCACGGATCCGAGGGGGAACTGCGGAGTTGGGACGGACACCGTCTTAGTGTCGAATCGAGCAAAAATAAACACGTGGACGTGAATCATGTCCGTCCGCGGTATGTGTAACAGCCGTGTAGCTGGGCTCTGAAGCTGCTTCTCGTCCGGGAGACCCAGTGGCGATCGCCCCACCTGCGCCTGCCAGCATTTGCCCACGTGTGAATGTGGACAGTGCGACCCATCCACGAGTAGGCACTATGACACAAGTGCACAGCTACACAGATCCTTATCCCTCACTAACTTCCTATGGGCAATCGTTCGAGATCCTTCTCATACTGCGCAACGTCGGTATCATCGTTGAATCCTAGAGTCACTGCTACTAGCACTATTTCAAAGGCACCCGCGGGGCTTATGACTGGTACGGTGACCGATCTTTGTTGATGGTACTCGCGGATGGCAGGCCGGGTAGTGGATCGCCTTAGAACCGTGTTGGTGTGGAGTCGGAGACTTTCGGCGTATATACATCACGAATGCTCAACCTCACCTACTACTACTGATGAAAGTCCCCAAACCGTTCATTGCGCGTGAAATTGTTTGAGAGCGAACCCCTACGGAAGCCACCTGGGCATCATCGTTAACTACGTCACATGTTTCGCATTACTGGGTCGCACAACAGGAGATCGGGCTAATATTGCGCATCATGAAGAGAGGTCGAAAGCATTGGAACGAAACGAGTACTCACTACGCAATGGCCACGCTACATGCTCATAGCAGTGTCAGGGTCGTGCAACCAACCCACCGCTATAGCCATTTGAAACGTCTTCCCGTGCGAAGTTAGGTAGGGACACACTCCATCTCTCGGCCAGTGTTCGTGGTGAAATTCCATGTCCGGGTAGTCTTGCTTCAACGCTCGTATCGGGATTTCGAGGAGCAAATCTTGCGGGTTGGTCACGTCGTTGAATATGATATCTGTGACTCGGAACGTGGACGATGCTGGAGCCTTCTCATTCCAATCAGCCCTAAAACCAAATGACCACGGTGGCTTAGATGGCGCTTTCGTAGTAAATGTTAGCCGCAGCCGGATGCCGGAGGGATCCTCCTCGAAAAGCGAGGCTAGCGTGATGTTCTGTGACCTGGGACAGCTACGCAGGTTGACGAAGACTTCATCTTCACCAAAACTGGCGGCCTGCAGTGTACGACGAAGCCGCATGTCGACCTCCATAGAGGTAGAAGAAGTCTCAGTCGAAGTGAAAAGCGGATCGACCTCCAGGGAAAATTTGCCAGAAATTCCGATACTAAAATCCCAGTTTTTGATGTTCTTGTATGAGATGCTTGTCCTCTGTGGTGTGCGGTGCACGTAGAGGGTTCGCGGAGGCGCGTCGAAGAGACCTGGGCTTAACCCGAATGAGCCTGAACGAATACCAGGCCCAGATGAATAAGTGGGCTTGGAGTCTGGACCAGACATGCTTGAAGCAAAGCGTGGATCGAAAGCTGGTCTAGGGTTTGAAAGGTCTCCAAAGACCGTATCAGCTTTCCATTTCGGGCTTGAAGAGCTTCCAAAGACGCCCGGCGTAGGATGATAACTTGGGGACTCGACATCAACATTACGGGTAGTACTCGGCACTTTCCGGAAGGGAAATTCGGGGGTCCCTAGAGGATGGGTGTTTGGATTGTAGCCTCCAGAATGTGGTCTTGGGTCGAAACCATGATGTTGCCAGGTAGATGAAGTGCTACTAAAAGGTTTGGGGTTTGGTGGCTTGGAACGGGTTGAACGATTCGCATTAGCACTCGCGAATGTCGAAGTTGGTGCATCTGATGGGTTCGCCGTAAGCTGGCCTTTCCTGAGCAGGCTTTGGTCATAGGCGCTACGCTTCGTCGCGTCCGACAATGTTTCCCACGCATTGTTTGCAGCCTTGAATTTCTCTTCTTTTGCATTTCTCTCGCGGGCAGGCAAGTTCCTAGTCTTGTCTGGATGATGAGTAAGGGCAATTCTCTGGAAAGCTTTCTTAATGACGTTGTGTGGATCTGTCGTCGCAACATTCAGGACTTGATAGAGATTGGCCATGCTGATAAGGTGGAAACAAATGTAACACAAAGTATGCGGGTACTCTTGTAGACGGCAGGCGTGATGACCGCGGGATAGTGGTGCAACAGCAAAATTAGTGCACTAACAATGCGCGAGCTTTTTGCGTTGACCCCCATACGGTGAAACGGTGAGACAATGAAAGAAGTGAAACCAACACGAACGACTACGCGAAAATTTCATGTAGTGTAGCAAGAGCTAGCAAAATAGCCCTTTTTTCACGTACGTCTTTCGGGGTTGCCGTACCGTCGTTTTCGGCAGCGGGGTTTTCCCTTCGAATGGGATGTCTTCGATCCAGCATTTAGGCGTTTGACCACGTCGTCCAGCTTTTCAAACATATGTCCCGTATTAGCTGCACACACCTCCGCTTGATCAGCCAAGTTTTGTGCCTTCTGCGACCATGGCATATCCTGTTCATCATGATTCCGCACCAAAGCTATTTCCTCTGCGGTCAATAGACCCAATATATTGAGCATTACCGGTTCGATTGAGTTGTCATGTGCGAAGATGCTCGCAATACAGCAACCCATTTCTTCTCCCCTGTTTATGCAGATGGTTTCAGCGATCGTCCACAAAGCCTCCAGTGCATTCCAAGGTTATACCTTGTCGGCAAATCCGTGTTCGCGCTGTATTCCTGATGTACTCAATTGCTAGGAGATTGGTATCCCCGTACACATAGTAAGCAGCCCGACATGCTTTCTTCTGAAACGGAGCCACTGTAATTTTTGGCTACAGCTTGCCGGACGTGCTGAGAAAAGCCCACAATGATGCGCCTCACTGAAGCCGCTCGTAATGCTTCATTTTGCAGCCTCGCCTCGTGGTGAGGGAAGTAATTCGCATGTATCGTGTCTAGCGTTTCAGTTCCAAAAACGATCTTGTACAATAGATGATTGTAGTAGTGTTGAGTTCGGTGATGGACGGACGCATGGATCCATGATAGCAGGCGCGACGCGTAGTCCCAGAACGCGCTAGTGTTTAGTGCAGCCAAGGAACCAAATCAGACATGAACTACAGAGGAGCTGGGTTTTGGTGAAGATTACCATAGGCACCTTCGTCGAACGTCGTGTTGTGCTGTACAGGCATTACCTACTTTGGGGTATAACAAAGCCGAGTAGATCCTTTTGAGTCCAGGCTATATAGGTGTAGAGTAGTCCTCGATAGAAGCCAGCTCCTTCGTATACTGTCATACTAGCAGAAAGCTAGAGATGGGCACGAAAAGAAGAGACTACGTGAGGCGAACATGAGCCCTATAGGCAGAAAACACATGCAGTTGGAAAAGACAGAAAAGTAAGTGACGAGAAGTGATGGACCAAAGACAGGCGTGTGCTGTGACCGTCGTATCCACAGAGATTAGCAAGCTTTGCGCAATCGTGCTATACATACGTGCTACTTTGATGGGCCGGGATTGATAGCTCTGAAGACTCTAGTGCGTCGTTTTGAAGAGGAGCAGGTGTGTTTTCTGGAGAGTGCGTTATGATCCCCAACGCGCTTGCAAGCAACGGAACATATGATATGGCTAGGAATGACTGTCAGAATATGACGTGGTTGAAGCGCTCCGGGTCTGCAATGCACTCGAATGGACACCGAGATGTCCTGGGGGTTATTGAGGGCATCGTTCTTTCACCCCACGTCTCGCGATCTCTGCACGCTAGGATGCAAACGACCTAGCGTGAAAGACAGGCATGACAGGGTCTCGGACATTCTTGACGGCTGACGACTCTCACGCAACAGCAACCCAGCACGCTTCGACAATGCCACGATGAGCGAGTCGCAGAAGCTCCTTCATGAGCATTCCGCCTCTGATTCTGACTCCGAGCCCGAACCCGCCCCAGACCGCCATGCCTCGCCCAGTCACTCTTCCGCCTCTTCGCGGCCCACGTCTACGTCGCCAGCCCCCGCTGTAGGCCATCCAAATGGGCGACCCTTTGGTCACCCGAAGCGCCAATCGTCTTTCGCACAGCCAAGGCCCGATGGCGCACCCCGGACGCCCAATCGAGTCCGCTTCGAGCCTGATCCGGTGCGGAGGAGCATGAACGGGAACAGGCCTGACACAGAATGGCTGGAGTTGGAGGGCGACGACTACCTCACTTCAAACGGACATGCTGAGGGGCAGGACAGGGTGCAAAGGCTGCCCTTGTTGACGGGGATTGAGGCACCAAGTGTGACTGTGGCGACTGAAGATTTCAGCCCAGAAGATCATCTGGAAAGCGCAAGACCGCGCAGTGGGCTGAGTAGTTCCTTTATGAACATGGCGAATAGTATCATGTATGTATACATCTCGTAGGAGGCTAGTCGAGTGAAGGACATATTATAGAGCCAACGCCTAACGATAACAGAGGCGCAGGAATCATCGGCCAGCCTTACGCCTTTCGAAACGCGGGTCTGATAACCGGGACCGTCCTCCTTATTGGACTCACTATAACAGTCGACTGGACCATCCGCCTCATCGTTATCAACTCGAAGCTTAGTGGCGCAAACTCGTTCCAGGCTACCGTCGAGCATTGCTTCGGGAAATCAGGGTTGATTGCCATATCAGTTGCGCAATGGATCTTGTAAGCAGTCTCCAATTGAGCACCAGACGACCAGATCAAGATTAACATATCGCAGTGCATTCGGGGGCATGGTGGCCTTTTGTGTCATCGTAGGCGACACTATACCCCGTGTCCTCGACGCCCTGTTTCCCTCTCTTTCAGATATGTCTTTCCTCTGGCTGCTCACCAATCGTCGGGGATGCACAGTCATCTTTATACTTGGCATTTCATACCCTCTATCGTTGTATCGAGATATCGCAAAGGCACGCCACCAATTCGAAGCTATCTTAACTGCCGGCTAACCTAATTACAGCTCGCGAAAGCCAGCGGTCTAGCGCTTGCCAGCATGGTGATCATAATCGTGACTGTAGTGACGCAAGGCTTCCGCGTGCCGCCAGAGTCAAGAGGGCAATTGAGGGGCGGCATTCTCATCCACTCTGGCATATTCGAAGCAATTGGCGTCATATCATTTGCTTTTGTCTGCCACCACAACTCGCTTCTCATCTATGGCTCGCTCCGAAAACCCACCATCGACCGTTTCACAAAGGTCACGCACTATTCGACCGGCATTTCCCTCGCTGCTTGCTTGGTGATGGCTTTTTCAGGGTACCTCACCTTCGGCTCGAAGACGGAGGGAAATGTCCTTAACAACTTCCCGGGCGACAATCTTATGGTTAACATTGCGCGACTTTTCTTCGGCTTAAATATGTTGACTACTCTGCCACTGGAAGCATTTGTCTGCAGAGAGGTAATGAACAACTACTGGTTTCCAGACGAACCATATCAACCGAATCGGCATATCATCTTCACTACGGCTCTCGTTGTAACCGCCATGACGCTATCGCTGCTGACCTGCGATTTGGGCATCGTCTTCGAGCTGTTTGGAGCAACATCAGCATGCGCATTGGCCTACATACTTCCACCGCTGTGCTACATCAAGCTAGCTAAACGCAGTAAACAGACGTATCTGGCGATAGCGGTCGTCACGTTCGGCTGCGCAGTCATGGGAATCTCAGTAATCAAGACGATGGCGCAAATGAGCAGCAACGACCCTGAAAAACAAGCCCAGTGTAATTGGTAACTGTGACAACATTCTGCATGGACAGGCGCTGTGCATATGATTTCTTATAATCAAGCGCGCAAGCGCAGCATTGGGCTGACTGGCGTTAACGTATCATTCATACATATCAAGACGCATTATTTCAGGATTCTATAGTCAACTTCGCACTGCCTCATCTCAACCCTCGAGGCGCCGCTACGCAGTGATGTTGGATCAAGCTCAGCTAGCTCTTAGCACCATCTCTGGTACACAGGGTCTTTGTGCAGAGGCCCACAAAACTACCCAGGTTACCCGATCTTACAATTTCCACAACATCGTTTCCATGTTGACCAAGACTGTAATTGTTTCAAGGAAATTACTGGGCGCATCCTCTTCACGATGTGGCTGTTGGTGAGGTCACAATGGTGATCTGACTGACGTCATGCGCTCCATTCCCTGATTCCATGCGCGGCGCCCAAACACGCAGGATCGACGCAGGGGATATAAACCCACCCTCACGACCCTTCGACCTCCCTCAACCAGAGACAACGACTGCACATTTCCACTGCCTACCCCAGCAATATTCCACAGAGCCTCCACTACTTTCTCCCGAATCTTCAACTACCGCAGCCATGCCTCTCTTCGGTGGTCATAAAGAGACTACTACTGCTCCCCCACCCGTGACCACTGCGTCGTCCTCCCGGAACCGCTCGCTTTTCTCCCGGCGTCGCTCTTCTTCTCCAGACATTACAACTACCACAAGCACTACGACGCCAAAGAGGCACTCGACTTTGCTGCATAGGACCCCTGAGGATGGCAGCATCACTACCGCAAAGAATAGCTTGATTCAAGCTGAGGCTGCGGAGCGAGAGGCTGATCGCGCGCTCTGGGCTGCTAAGACCAAGGTCAAGGAGGCTCGGGAGCAGGTCAAGCGATTGGAGAGGGAGGCGGCTGAAGAGGCTCGTCTTGCGAAGATCAAGCAGAACGAGGCTAGAGCTATTGGCAAGCGTGGCAAGCACCTTGGCCGTAAGTTATTGCGCCCAGTTGAGTATGAGTACCGCTAACGAGATGCCAGGTCACGACCATATCGTCTAGAGGAGCCTTCATCACCTCGAATGGCAGGTCATTTGCTCTTAGCCATGAGGTCCACACTTACAGCATGTGTATGATTGTACGATCACCGAATTCACGATCAGCAAGGAGTAGGGTGTTTCTTTTCATGTCTCAGTAGTTAGCCAAATACCCTTAATCTTTCAATTGGTCTCTCTCAATTTTAGCATGAGGTGTGAATGCTGGAGAGCATCACATCTTTCTTTAAAATGAAGACTACCAGCTTCTCTATTCAATCAACGAGTCATTGCGTCCATTTATCTAAATTTACTCGTGCACTAATTTCCTCTCCTGCTGCTATCGAAATCATGCCCCACGATACAATGTAATAAGATTACGGTAAGGCTTCCATGACTTAGTTTCCAAGGTTCCACCGCATCAGCTAATGTATACTGTCTCATTTGTTCAAGCAGTCGAACCAGGATTCCCCACAATCCCCAGCTTCTGGCAAATAAACCCTGCCGCAGCAAGGCGTAAGTACCATCCCATACGCGCACGTCTCAGCATGTGTATACACCGTTGCCGACACATCAGACTCGGCACCCGGCAGTTCGAGGCTTGGGACCGGCTTTGGCGAGCCATCCTACACTTTCGATGAACTATATAGCAAGCGAGTCCTACGTCGTACAAAATGAGCCATTGGTCTAGGACTCCCCGTCGGAGGAGAGAGTAGCCAGTTGCTCTTGTCGGGCTTTCATTTCCACCATGCGCTTGCCTCCCCAAGTATCAAGTCTGCTATTGCTGACATGTCTCATCCCTTTCACACAAGCAGTGGCGAGCGCCAATTCTGTAGCGCGTAACCTGCAGAACATCGAGTCGGTCCGCACAATCAAAGACATACAACGTCAGATTTCGCAGTTGGCGGCTTTTGGTTTATACGCAAATATCTCCTTGCTCTTTGCGCCCAATGGCACCTTTCAAGTCCTCGCGCCTACCAATTCGTCCTCGACGCCGTACACGATATCGACAACAATCACAGGCCGAGCTGCAATTGCAGCCTTCCTGATCCAAGATGCCGGACTGATGAACGGCATTGCGCCGGGTTCGATGGATATCTGGATCACCGAGACGCCTCTCGTCAACTTGGAAGTCGATTCCCAAGGTCTGGGGCAAAGGGCTAAGGGAAGGTGGAATGGGATCAGGTTTCAGGGTGATGGGAAGGGTGGGACGAGGCTCAGAGGTGGGATATATGAGAATGAGTATGTGTATCTGGGGAAGGAAGGGTGGAAGGTCGACGTCTTGAGATACTATGGCATGTATGAAGGAGAGGGAGAGTATAAGGATGGGTGGAGGAATGTTGGAGGAAATGGGTTGGGGAGAGTGAAGTATCATATGACGCCTGATGGAGCGGGAGTTCCGGTGCCGGGCTTTTATGAGGGGATTGAGGAGATTGTGGATGGGGACATGGACGTGGATATCGAAGAGCTGGAAAAAAGAGTGCAAAGACTGAATGATGAGGATGAGGTTAGGAACTTGATGCATAGTCATGGGTACTACGTTGATCGACGTATGTGGACTGATGTCGTTGACTTACATTCCTCGAACACCAGCGTCACGGTTCGTGGAGAAGGAGGTGGGAATTTCACCGGGCCTGCTGGTGTAAGGAAAGTGCTGGAGCGTATGGGACCGGAGAATCTGACGCAGGGAATCAATAATGATCATCCTATCCTCGACATGATCGTCGAGGTCGATCCGAATGGCAGAGAAGCAGTGGCGAGAGGCATTGAGATTGGCATGATTGGGGATGCAAATAATAAGACTGCGAGATGGGAGTTCAATGTCTTTCGGAATGGTTTTGTGAAAGGGCAGGGTGTTTGGAAGGTCAAACATGTGGATATTACGCCCTTGATTGTTGCCGATTACCACGAAGGATGGGGATATGGTGGGTTGAAAACGCCCAACATGTATACGCCACCTTTTCTCAACACCAGCCGTCCTAGATCTACATCTCCATCTACCTCAACCAGGCGGGCAGCCAAGAAAGATCCTAACTTGGACAACCTCCAACGCCGCCTCGCCAAAGCCCTTGCCTTCGACGCCGCTGAGAATCTCTCCACAGCCTACGGCTACTTCCTCGACGATCTCGACTGCAGCCTCATGGGTTCCCTCTTCGCCTCCCTTGGCCACAAAGCTTCGCCATTCGCCGGCTTCTACTCAACACCAACACGCATCACCGACGCCTGTTTCGCGTCCTGGGGCCACACAAATACATCCTCACTACGCTCCGGCATATCCTACCACTGGCGTCCACAACCCGTAATCCTCGTCTCCTCCGACGGCCGCTCAGCGACTCTCCGCGCCAGACTCCTCCAGCCAAACACCGCGCTCGATAAACCAGGCGCCTTCAACAGCGCAATGTACCACGATCAAATGGTCCTCGAGAACGGCATCTGGCGGCTCTGGAGCGTGACAATCGATGAATTTTACTGGACCAGTTCGTCGTGGGCTGGTGGGTGGTCGAACGCTACTTTGCGCAACGACTCGACGCCAGATCCGGAGCCGGCGGGTTGGACTAAGAAGTATCCGCCGGATCTCTCGATCAAGGATGTTGGAGATAGGGAGGCCGGGTTCAGAGGGGGCAGTGGTAGGTATGTCGAGTGGCCGATGATTCAGAGGATGTGGTTCCAGTATAGAAATTTAGTCAGTGGGAGGACGCCTGAGTGGTTTTGGGAGGGGTGTGTGCCGTGTCGGGTTAGGAGAGATTGGGTGAGTAGGATCTTGGGGGTGTGTTGCATGTGCTGACTGTTTTCATAGGCGCTGGAAGAGAATGGGTACCAGGAACCGCCGTCGGGACCGGTTGTGGGGGATGGTACGCGGAGATGAAGTATCGCTGTGGGAAACTGGTACTGTTGAGGTTTGGGAAAGCGCACCTGCAAGTGCGCGGAAGAGTTCCTACTCTACTTGGCCATGCCACGCTACGAGAACACCAACAAATGTTCGCTAATGTTCAGATCATCCCAGATCGAAGCTACGTTTCCCGGTGCATTATACGCAGGAGTTCCGGAATGTCGTTGATAGTGTCCAATCAATCCGCACGTTAGCCGCCGGCGTGCGATGTCGACGCCACGTGCGCATAGTCCGAAACGCGACGCCCAAACACGACTCATGATAACATCGATAACACACACGGTGATCAGAAGATGTCAGAGAAAAGAAGTATTACAGCTCGTCTGCGCCATGAGGCGCAGTTGCACTTGATTACCTATCCGAGGAAAGATTGACATCTATATCTGGTTACTAGGCGCATGTATCCTCTATGAGAATAACGATGTTTCAGATAATCCCGAGTCGAAGGGTAAGTGGGCGGTGAAGTTTGGGGCAGTGAAGGCTGTTGGGCAACTGCAAAATAGAGCTTTTTCTCGATTCCCATGACCATCTCCAAGAATTTGAAGATCTACTCATCCGAGATTTTCAAATACATCTGCGATCATGTTGTTCACGAATGTCCGAGGCAAGCGCGTGCGAAGCGTAAGGAAAGCTCGAACGATTTTGGTTCCTGATCCTCTTATCATTGCGTGCTGTTGCTTCCTGGCCATCATCAATGCGCTGATGCTCATCTCCTGTTGTCTAGTTCTGTTGAGGAGCAGTGAATCGCAAATCTCGGAAACAGTACGACTGGTTCTTGATCTTCATCGGTGATGCTCTCCGTTGACATTGACAGGCAGTTCAGCATTGTCCAGGCCCCGCTCCTTGGGTAGCTGTCCATCAAAACCCATCATCTCAACTACCAATATTGATACTTTTGGGTCTATTGGTCCTTGTCATCAAGCATAGCTCTGACTACAAGCTTGCGACAGAAAGAGTTAAGACAGCTTGGGTAACCCTGTTCGACCGATCATCCAAGCCGGCTTCCGACACGATACGTTCTGAACACCTAGACGAACACTTAGACACTGCGGAAGAGCAAGGAGCGGATACCCCGGAGAACAGTAGCGATATCGTCCATCGCGACGATGGAGATAATACAGGGGTCCATGAGACTTTACAACCACCTGACCTGCGCCTCGACGGACTTGAAGCAAGTTCAGGCGATGACAATCCTTCAGGGCAAGCACAAAGAAACGAGCAAGCAACGGAAAATGAGTCAAGACTGACAGACGCCACGGGCACGGTGACAGTGGTATTAGACGATCTCCAGGATCTCGAAGGCTACATATACAACAGTGAAGAGGGACAATACGACGTTACAGACCGCTTGGACGCTCACCACCTGATTGATCAGATCCCAGATCACGAGTACGAATCCAGAAGATCACCTCCAGCGGATGATGCAGCCACTGACACAACGGAGACATCGGATTCGACAACGGGGTCGACAACGGGATCGCATCCTGCACCGATCATGTGGGAAATGGACGAAGAAGAATTGGCAGATTGCCTCCAATCTGCAATCGGCGATGGCTCCGACGTTATTGTGGAGATGGCCCTAGCTCGTGGCGCGAAAGCCAACGCAGCCAAAGAAATTTACGGGACGATATTTCATTGGGCTTGCGCTTTAGGGGACTCCAAAGTTGTCCGTCATTTGGCAGCTCACGGCGCTCTGATAGACGGTCCGAGACAATGTCGACAGAGCCCAATCTGCTTCGCCGTTCGATGTGGTCATACGAATATCGTACGCATCCTGCTTCATAGAGGTGCAAGCACACGACAGCGGTCTACCGATGATCACGAGTGCCACGATCCTGTCAGCATCGCTTCTTGGCTTGGTAGAGGTGAGATTTTGAAGATGTTACTGGCATATCGCAACCAACGATCCCGGCACCACCAGCCTAATGATCCTGGATACGATATCGACAAGTCTGTTAACCCAAAGCACACTGCCCTGTGCGTCGCGATCTGGCATTACTCGATCTATGAGCAGCGGAATGTTGAAGAAAAGATTGTGCCATCCGCATGGCCACAGGGCTATGAAAGGGTCATCAAATTATTGATAGAAGAGGACGCAACTCTTCCTTTGAAAGACATCGATTATCTAAAACGCGGGTGGACCGGCATCCCGCTGTCAAGGAATCTTTGGTCGAAAGTCGGGTTCAGGAATGCAGAGGCTTTCTTTAGGAACTACTACAATCCTAAGCCATATGGGTAGACTCCCATCTCCTCTGTTCCTGTTGCGACGTAGTATTGAGCATACTTTCACATATCGAAGAAGAAAAACGCAACCAGATACGAGAAAAGCAAAGAGCAAGTTTTGCGTATGCTACACTCTAAGGCAGATTGAGTAATGTGTCCCGCATTCTATCGTAGTCCGGACTTCCCCATCCAGTCACCGGATCCCATCCATCATTCGCTTGGAAAGCCGGATCGATGCCACATCCCTCATTAGCACCCATCAGTATGTCATTGAACATGCCAGGATACTTCCATATCGCCGGGTTCAAGAAGCCTAGAGGACGCTTCCCAGCGTTCAGTCGCTCATTGTTGATCAAAGTAATGATCGACGCAAACACCGGTGTCGAAGCAGAAGACCCCCGTAAGATTCTCATCTTTCCATTGAAGAAAACCAGATAGTTGTTTGCCAATGCCGAAACGTCCGGATAACCACGACCCGTGGCGTTGAAACGATCCTCGAAGTTCGACAAGTGGTCGCTTTCAAAATCTTTGTACTGTTGAATCGCGTCGTATTGAAAGACAGGGGCTGTAAAGACGTTGCTGAAGCCTCCACCTGACGATAGCGTAAGTGTCGCAGTCTTCTGAAAGTTAAAGACCGTCTCCGACGACGAACTATCTTTGTTCCCGTCATCTGAAACGATTGGCGCACCTCCGGCTGCCTGGCTGGCGAGTTGAGTTCCACCAACACTAGTCACCCACGGACACGAGGAAGGAAAAGTCGGACTGAAATTTCCGGTCAGCGCATCAGTCTCACCAGAGTCAGTGTCCAAACAGAGTCCCTTGTCTTGTGTGAGGATACCACTTCCCGTTCCAGTATCTGAGACTGAGACGACGACACTGACGCCCATGAGTCCGAGCTTGAGGTATTCGAAACATACTCTTTGAAGATACTCTGCCGGGAAGTTCGCTTCTGGCCAAGTGTAAGAGACGGAAATGACGTTCGGCGGTTGTACAGTCCCACAATCAGTGGGTTGATCGTATCCGCCATCTTGATCATCTGGATATTGAGGATCAATGTCAGGATCCAGTGAGTCGCAATAGTACTGGTCGAAGGCCGCCAACATGCTGTTCATCGTTCCAAGCCCAATGTTCCGCAGCTGGTCACCGACTTGGATGTTCGTGACGTTCTGACGCGCTGTCAATACCATGGCGTATTCGAAGTCGAGACTAGCTTCGCTGTAGAAAGCGGGTATTTGAAGACTGGTATCGGTGTAGTCGACAGTATAGCCTCCGTCTATAGGCGCCATAATGGGTCTTTGACCTTTGAGAGCTGGATCGAATATGGCGAAGAAAACGTCGAGATCGGTGGGCGACCAGCTCTGCCATGCTTGCTGGTATATCCCGAACGAATTGTCCGGATGCGGTTCGATGTCTTCCGGTATACCATATAGGCTTCTTAGGCACAACGGTGTCGTATAATCGTTACAGTCGTATATCGCGCCCGGGACTGCATGATTTGATGATGTTTCCCGCTGAAGCTTCCGCTTAGTTGTTTTGGGATTCAAATGTCCTTCGTCGGCTGCGATGTACTCTATGTGTCTGTCTATTGATGTTGGGAGCTCAAATTCGTTTGACCCCACAAATTTTCCTCCAGTCTTCCTGTTAGTGAAGTAGCCCAGTGTTCGATTAAAGAGTCGCGTCGCTTCTTCGACGCAGACTGGCACGTAGAGGTGACCTCCATCGTTCGATTGGCCAATCTGAGTGATGTTCAGACCACTGTCACGCATCCATCCCACGACCGCAGCAGTACTCGCTGGATCCGGTCTGAAGCTATTGGCAACTCGCGCCGCTGTCCAGTGTTGGCCGTAACTGAGCGAGTCGGGGTCGGACATTGCCAGTAGCGATGAGACTCCATCTTGAGTATTTTGTAGGGTCAGCCCGATTGTCAAAAGATAGCAAGTATTGCCTTGAGTATCGTCCTCCGGCAGCCGATCTGTCGAACGTGGGGCCGTTACCAACTTTCTAGAGACAGCCCGAGCAGAACCGAGATGAAAGCTAAAGAAGAGTACACAAAACAATATAATAGATTGGTACATGCTGAACTAAAGCGTGCGCCAAAACCTCCTGTGCAGAAAGACGGACAGCACGAAATTACCCGCGCATGTCTATGTGATCTGAGCCAAGATACGATCCTCTCTGTACATGACTGGTCAAGCTAAAGAATGAAGTTACTGCTGTATGCGCCGAAGTGTCGCTTGGAATGCGGGGTGAGGTTGCAACGAAATCATTTCGTTACGTGAAGAATGCATATTGGTATCCTGGACGACCATGTCAAACAAAAAGCGCGCCGGAGGTGTGCATACACACGGAGTATAAGAAACTCAGATGCTTCACTGTCTCAGTTGTCTCAAGACTCATAACATCAATCATACATTGTCTTCTTCCGAAACCAGACTTCCACAATTACGTTACTTGATCCTACACAGATCAGACCAATTCTTTCACGATGATATCGACCAACATTCGCGTGCTCGTGCTGAGTGCCCTAGCTGCAACAACGGTTGCAAGGCCCATGTCATCAGCTGAACAGACAGTGAACCTGCAAGAGCGAAGCATCTTCGTCGTGAGTACTCGGGCCGAATTCACGGACTGCAACTAACACAACCAGCCTGTCTGTTCCGTAGCGTGTCTTCCTCTACTGATCAACCCTGTAGCGTTTGCGGCCTGCTTGTAAGTAATAATTAGTTCCTATCCTTTAATCTACGACGGAAACACTACTCTCTACGACGGAAGCTGATGATTTTTGCCAATCTTAGGGCCGGCTGTTCCGCGACCGCCGATGACAATGGTGATGTGGTTGGACAACCTGTGCTACAAGACGATGGAACTGTCAACTTCGAACAGGGCACTCCAACCTTTCACCAGGCTGGTTCTGTCACTGTCGATGACTCAAGCTCATGCAGTGCTTCAAGTGATGACTCGGGCAGCGATGACTCGGGCAGTGATGATTCCGGGAGCGATGACTCCGACAGCGATGGTTCGGGGCAGAAGGCGAAATTCTAAGCCTGAGATTGCAGAGGCTATATGCAGGAGGAGGAAAACGTCGCGGAACTTTGTATTCTTAGATGTGTCGCTACTGTTAATGACTTAACTACAACTTTGTAATGAGAGTTTTACTATGTCCTCAGATCTCTACAATAACTACCTGCTGTCTTCAATGTCAACCAAACTATGTTTCTCTAGCCTGAAGCCAGTGGGAAATGCTGCTTCACGTACGTGAGGCAAGAGTAGATTGACTCGTGTCCTCAAGAAGAGAGAGAAATCCGGAAAAAAAACCCCTACGATCTAATTTTATGATATGGTACTCATGTATCTCTACCAGAAGCAATGTAAGAGATACAGACTTTCATTCATGATCCAAGTGCACTGGTTTGCTGATTGTATTCAGGCATTAGCTGTTCTAGCTACGGTTGAAGACCTCGAGACCAAGAACTCTTTTGACTTAACTTTCCAGAAGGTGATTCGCAAGGACGTATCTGAGCCACACGAAGAGTGTGGGAAGAGCAAGGAAAGATGAAGGAATGTCAACTCCAGATGCCAGTGAACTCTCTCGGGTCAGGCATGATCACTCTCTCAATGATGGTCGCAGGCGCTATCGATGACTGCGCATGATCGTAGATCTCATGTAACGAGCTTGTTATCTGTGAATTAAATTCATTCCGCCAAAGTATCCTGTCCATCATCACTACCACCTGACCCTCGAGCCCTCACATTGCTGTCTCTCAGATGTGTTCTCATGATCATGATAATCACATGGTTCCAACGTCTCGAGCATCTGGCTGCATGTTGGGACAATCATTTTCGCTCGATGACGATAGTGTTCCAAAACATCGTCTAAAAACTCCTTCGGTAAAGTGGACAATGTGGACATGTGCTTCGAAAGTGCCTGGGAAATATGCTCTGTAGATCCCTGGGCAATGTCGTATGAGAATGCATCGAATCCATTAATGAACACTTCGTGAAGAGTATAGCTCGAGGCCTCCACGAGGTAAATTTCCTCCAGCATGTGTGATGGAACCAGTTCATTCCAGTCGTAATGGTGATCACATCCTTGGACCAAAGCCCATAGGATTCGATCAGTGGCGTCCTGTCGAAGGCGTGGTATCATGTACCTGTCAGCAAAGAAGTAGAAGTCTACGCCGCCCCGAATTAATTGGCGATATTCTGTGAAGTCGTCATAGAGAGGAGTCTCAAGTTCAAAGAGTTTGCAGGTAACATTGTACTCGGTAAGGTCCCAATCGAGGTGTTGAGTAGTTCCGTTCTTGAGATCGCGCTTATGCTGGAATTTGAGAAATTGCATGAAGCCTTGAAATTCGTGGAGGCCGCAATGAAGTGTCATCTCGCTCACTCCCGGCACCTGAACTCCCGGCACCTGAAATACCGCCGCAAAGTATGACGAATACTTGACGAGGAGACATTTGAACATCCTGATTGTTTCTTCCTTAACGTCCTCGTGCTGGTCATCGATGACGCGAAGTGAAACGATCTCATGGTCTTGACTGAACATAACATTAGATAATTTGCAAATTTATTCGCCAAACCGAGGTAACTCACTGGTCTTTGATGCGAGCCTCGCCCTTCTCCGCTTGCTGAGCCATATTGAAGACCGCCGTTGTGTTGATGTGAGGTCGAGGAGAAGATCTGGAGTGTGACTCACCTCATTTCAGGGAACTCAAAGAGGCGCTGAGAAGCAATGATGGCCCAATGAGGGCGCTTTCACCCAGAGTGAAACGCGAATCGCGATCACGTGTTGCCACAAATGACAACATTCGCACACAGAATATGGGATCAGTGTCCCGAGGCTTCGTTGATGCAAATTACACAGTACTGGATGCCGGAAGAGTCATTGGTTTTCCTGATCCAGCCAGTCCTGGGGCTGCGCATTTGCAGACATAGGATGTAAAGCATAGCGAGCCTTCGAACACTGGATAACTGCTAGCATCAGCCACAGTTTTATTTCGGTATACTGGCAATGTCTAAGTAAATATGTGCTCGCACGATCCTTGCCAGTATACTCTCTTGCACAGTTTTTAATCATACTTACCAATTGCTCACAAATACTGAATCCTCCACTTCATCAACGTTAAACGACGTGTACCGTTGTATGAGCCAGATACCGCCTATCATATCCACGTAAATTGGATCCGCAAGTCTCGTTGTCGCAAGTCACTTTGATCTCATCATACGCCATGACGGAATGGCTATTTTGTTCAGGACTTATCAAGGCCTAATATTTTGTACAGACGCTGCAACATCGAATGCTACAACAATCGCATGGCCACAGATCAAAACCAACATCTAGGATGACACCTTTTTTTTTTTTTTTTTTTTTTTTTTTTTAATAATTATCCTATAGAGCCTTTTCGCTTACTGGCTGTAACATGAAGGCTATATTGTCAGGATGACACGTTAACATATGAAATCATAAAACTACTTCTATGTCTATCGCGCTCCACTGGCCATAGCCGAGCTGCCCTCTCCCGGCACAATAGCACTTTCCCTTATCTCTTGCTCCGGCGCACCTGCCTCGTTTCTCTTCCGAATCCCCCTCGCACCGGGCGTCAAATACGTGTTATCCAAGTTCGGCAACTCTTCACCCTCGGGCGGCTCCCACTTGCTGCTCCCGATTGGGTTCACTCTCAGGATGTACATCGTATCGATCTCCTCCAGCGTCCTCCCATGGCTCTCGCAAACGAAGAAGTATACGACCACCGCGCCGGTGAAACAGCACGCAGCAAAAACATATCCGTAGCGATAGTCAATAGCACCCGTGATGTATGGCGTGAAGAATGAGATCAGGAAATTCCAGACCCAGTTGGACGCTGTCGCGAGAGCCATGCACTTGGCCCGATACCTCGAGGGGTAGATCTCGCCGACGACGGCCCAGACAATTGGACCCCATGTCATTGCGAAGCCAGCGATGAAAAGACATGCGAAGACGATCATGACGTATCCGATGCCTTGGGTGCGCGAGGGGTCGACCGGGTCGAGAGCGAAGTGGCCCAGCGACGCAAAGACAAGAAAGCACATAAACATCCATAACCCGCCAATAATCAAGCTGGGTCTGCGGCCATATCTTTCAACAATGTAGAGGCCTGGGAACGTGGTGCCAAAGTTCACACCACCAAGGATCATGGAGGTGACGTAGGGGTTTGGCAAGCCGACGGACTGGAAGATTGTCGTGCCATAGTAGAAAAAAAAGTTCGCACCAGTCAGCTGCTGGAGGCTCTGCAGGGTAATACCAAGCAGTGTCCTGTAGAGCATGCGCGGTCCTGTGAAGATCTCGTACCATGGGTGCGATCCGCCGCCTGCATTTTCTGCATCGAGCTTCTCCTTGATCTCCCTAATCTCGCGTTTCACTTCAGCATGGTCCTCTGGGACGCCGTAAGAGATGGCGATAGTCGCGCGCGCACTGTCGGTCCTGCCATGGCGATAATCCCACCGAGGTGACTCGCGAAGGAACATGATGCCCACAGCCATGATGGCGGGCCAGATGAAACCAATGCCCATAGTCAGGCGCCAGGAACGTGCGGTATTGTCGGCTTCAGTACCAAAATTGATGCAGTAGGCAGTAAGAATCCCTAACGTGATGAAGAGCTGATAGCAACTGACGAGCGCACCACGGACGTAACGGGGAGCAGTCTCGGACTGGTACATAGGCGTGAGAACAGAGAGACCACCGACTCCCAAACCTGCGACCCAACGACCAATAGCAATTTGGTACCATTTGGTTGTCGTCGCGATCTGAACGATGACTCCGACACAGAAGATAATGTTCCAGAATACGATCGAAATGCGGCGTCCAAACTTGTCGGCAATGGGTGCAGCAACGATGGCGCCGATCAGAGTTCCGATAGACAACTATTAGTACATGTCAGCTCAAGTCGCTCATCTTTTATGAAGACAGTCCTACCAGAGCGACAATAGTACCCGACCTGCCATTAGTGAATGCGGGGCCGCCGGTTTCAGGATCCGTCGTGTCTGCGAATCGGCGCAAGAAATCGGGCATCTCTAGAAATCCAGATATTTGACCCGTATCGTATCCGAAAATGAAACCGCCCATAGAGACCAGAATCCCCATCATCAATATTCTTGGCGAAAAGCGTTCCTTGATGCCCATTTGCAGCATGACGGGTTTCTTCTCCGGGTCTGCATTCGACGACCTCGGGGAGGAGGATGAACCCCTAAACCTGTCGAGAATCGCCATTTGTGTTCCCAATCAAAGTGATACCAGAAAAAAATTGAATTCGAAGAATGGCTTCGAGCGACGTTAAGGCTGAGGTTTTGAGGGCAGGAGATCATCTTAAAATCCACATGTTATCCTAACGTCATCATCATAGAATCGTGGTCAATATCGGCAAACCGTTCCAACCTGTCCAACCAAAAATCCTTCATTGTTTCTTCTGCCAATCTGCGCACGACGTCATAAAGGGTCCCAGCAGTTCTAGCGCCATGCCAAGAGCGTTGAAGCTATGGCAAACTCCACAGGACGAGGGCATCCGATTGGCGCGGTCGTAGTTCGGTAACGATAAGTTGAGGCTCTTTCGGATAGCTACCACCTGGCACCAGCGAACATCGGCACCAGCGGTGGGGTCCTCACATCAGAGGTGTTGAAAAGGTTGTTGAACGTGCCGAGGCGGCCGAGGACACGGGCATCGGAAGGTCGGTAGCCGCTGAGTAAGCAGAGCAACAAAAGCAGTGGAGTGGAGGAAGACTGGAGAACACGCGCGAAAGGAAGAGCTAGAACACCATTTTTGCTTCTCGGTCGAGCTTCCTTTGCGAGTTTTGGTGGAGTCGCGATCAACCGTCCACGCCGGTTGCCACTGACTCGGCGGCAACGACTGTGGATCCTCCCCATCTACCATCTCAATCATCGCGGCAGGAAACAGCATCAGTGTTGCTGATAAATAACACGCCCCCTTTCGACAGTCTTCTAATTAGCAAGTTGTGGCCCTTTTCTTCAAATGTCTACACGAAAGTGGCCCTCCCTCAATGTCCACAAGGATAGTAAGATATCTCTTGGCATGGCCGATGCATATGGTTCGACACACCGATCTGAATACTAGAGATACTTCAAAGCCCAAGGAGATTGATTGTCTTAGAGAACTCCGTGAACATTCATAAGCGGTCATGTTTGCTTGACTACACGAGCTTCGAGGATTTCTTCTTTAGAGTCCGGATGACCCCGCCGTATTGTGCTAGAGCTCGAGTACCGAAATATATCAAAAACGTTTGCGCCTCTGGAGACACCAAATTTCGTCTTCCAAGGGACTTACCAAAGCCGATACATTGCTAGGTCACAAAAGGTGGCGAGGCGGATTCGATAATACACATGGACAACGCTGCGGTTGAGAAGACTGCAGTGTACGTAGGTGGTCATCCTCAATGCGGAAACAGCCGACAATCATCTATCTAAAAACAGAATAAACACCACCATGATACAGATCGTGCAGACGGCACGGCACGACTCCTATGCAGCCCGATGCATTGGAAAAGGAGTGTTTCAGCCTTGAAGAGGGACGGGTTGAGAGACACACAATACACGGGAGGACTACGCAATAGTCAGATTTCGGGCTAACGGTACCCAATGTGAAAGGTTCATGTTCGGGGCTTACACTCAAGCTGTAGGGGGCTTGCCGATCATAGGCTGTGCCACAAAAGCCACATGCAGGTTGAGGAGTCTGTGCGAATATACGCCAGCCAAACCCGGGGGCCAGCTTACACGTCCTATGTAAGTATATATCTCATACTCTTGGAACCTTGCATTTGTGATGAGCGCTTTACTTCTTTACCAATCCTTCTTTGACATGTGGGCGCAGTGTGCGAGCACTACGCCATGGAGCCAATCAGAGACTTAGCGACAGTATCCTCTCTATCCGGCCCCGGTGCTGTCGCGGGCTGGCTATGTTCCATCGTCTCTGTTCTTGTGCCCTGGTTTTTGACTTCTCGGGATCAACACAAGACAAGAATCAGTAACGACGTTAGCCCTCCCAGTCATTGCAGTCGTACATATGACATATCAGTTGTTTAACGCCCCCGAACCGATCTCCCCATCTAGCTCACCGCAAATCGAGGCTCCACTTGTCGTCTGCGAGACCTTTCTCGTTATCGCCCCTTTACTTTTAAGCACTGCAGTAATCTGCTCTGGGCCGGTACAGTCGCTGGCGATTGGATCGAGTATCTGCGGTATTGTTGTCGTAGAGATAGTCTACGAGGGATCATTGCGTGCGCTAAGGTTACCGATCCTCGAGTGGTTTATTGTGGTACTTGGGAGTATACCGATACTTCCACTGCTCGTTCTGCTACTCAGACCGAGTATCACTGCCGCGTTGCCGAGTGTGCAAGGTCAGCCAACCTATATACGATTAGCATATTACAACTTAGCTTACACTACGAACGTCAAGCAAACCAGAGATTGTACACTATTGTCTGTATTGTACCGAACATGTTCCTCTATGTCGTCATGGCTATCTTGAGGGCTCGACATCTCCCTCCCCCCGATCGTTTTGAGTTCACTCGAGTCTTCTTCATCCCCGAGTCCACCTGCCATATCACCGACCTCGACCAAGCGGTCGCCTTTGGTGCCGGCATTGTCACGATTGTTGTATCTCTATGTGGAGCTATCAGTGAAAGAGTACCCGCACGAATGAGAACATGGGGACAGTTTGAGGATTGGAGAAAGAGTAGGGTAGACTTCATCGAGGCAAACGGGACAGATGAACGATTATCAGGAAGGTTGAAAGAGCATCTGCAAAGACTAGATGAGAAGGTGAAGGGGCTGCTTGAAGCTCCGGAACGTAAGATACTCGACAAGGCGTGGCGTCGTTCGAAAAGGAAGAAAGTGGAGGATGCTGAACGTGTGATCGGCTTGTTGAAAGAATCAGGGTTCCTGTAGATATTCGCAAGACATCAACACATCAATTGATCGAACGACGCTCTGCCTTGCGCGAGAAACGTTTTGCGACAGGAGAGTGCGACTATGACTGAGGCACAGAAACCGAAACCTTGTACACCGTCCCGGCTTTGATGCCTGTGATCTTGGGTGTCTCCAACTCCTTTCCGTCAAGCACCACTTTGACGCCGTTCACATCAGCACGCTTAATATCCACGTCGAACGTCGCACCGCGGAACAGTCTCTTCACCTTAATCTCATCCCAATCACTGGGCAGCTGCGGACTCACATCCAGACCCTCAGGATCACCCCTCAATCCGCACAAGCCCTCAACAAAAGCCCGATAGACCCAAGAAACGGTTCCCGTATTGAACAACTGACTCGATCGTCCCGCCGTCCTTGGATACGTATGCCAGCCACCACGGTAATAGTTCGGAATATAGATGGGCAGCTGTCCTCTTTGCAAGTAATCCTTCTCGCTCGGGCCGGGGATCATCTGTCTCAACGTCTTGTATGCACGATCCTTCTCGCCAATCGTGTACAAGCCCCAGACATAGAACGCACCCGCGTGGTTATATACCGAACCATTTTCACCTTGACCCGGATACTTCTGCGTCACACGGCCAACATCCTCACGTATGCCACTGTATGGCGGTGCGAACATGACGACCCCGTACGGTGTGCTGAGTTGCTCGTCGACGGCGGGTAGTATCTTGGCAATTTGCTCTGGGCTGGCGGCACCACCAAGGATAGACCAGGCCTGCGGGTTCAACCATATACGTCCCTCTTTATCTTCTTTGATGCCAAAAGTGACGTTATCGTCGGTGATGCCACGCGCGAACCAGTCACCGTCCCAGAAGTGTTTGTTAGCTGCTTCATTGACTTCTTTCGCGCCTTCGCGATATCTAGCTGCGATGTCCGACTTGCCGTGTTGTTCACAGACGGTGGCCCAGAGCTTTAGAGCATAGCCCGTGGCTACTGTCAGCCAGCCTGACACACCAATGCCTCTGGGTCCGACCATGTTCATCGGATCGCACCAATCGCCCTGAGCGATATAACTTAGACCACGATGATCGCGGGCGGAGGTGGAGAGAAGCCAGTCCATTGCGCGGCTGAAGCGTTCGAAGACGGTGTAATCGTCACCGTTCTTAGTGCGCACTTTTTCGTCCAAAAGTGCGTAGTCTCCTGTCTCGGCTAGATATATCTCCAAGATCACGGGTAACCACACGCAGTGATCCGTGTGCGGTACTTGGTTGATATATTTCAGCTCCGCGCCCTCGACCAACAAGATGCCATCGGGCATTGACCCAGTAGCTTCTTGCTGTGATATAGCCAGGAGAATCGCGTTTCTGGCTACATTAGGCTTGATGAAACTCATGCCCATGTTGTCCTGAAGATAGTTCCGTGTCTGCGGATCCGTCGTCAAACGATTCACGTCACCGTGGTAGTACACTTGCCGTGCCAGCCAGTTGTTGACAAAATTATCGAGATCCTTGTCTGGAGTCTCAATTTGCAGACATCCGCTTCCCTCTTCGATATATCTGGCGTAGTTTTGTGACGCCAAAGAAAATCCTTCTTTACTGAGGTATTTGCTTCGCATTAGTCCGACCTCGGCTTCATCCAGCGCAGGCCCAAGCATGAAGCGGTACTCGCGCTCTTCGTCCGCTCCTAGCTCCAATCGATATTGTACGACAGCAGTTGGGGTCTCATAGCGCGCATCGCTATTGCTCAGCTGGTGGGATTGTATTGCTGATGGAGCATGAATCCCACCTTCTCCCTCGAAAGTTTTCTGCCTGGCTTCCCAAGAAATCGGTTTGGTCTCGCAAAGGAAGTATGTCTTGTCCTTGAGATGCTTCGTCTTCGGATAGTCCTCCGCTTTTTGATATGGAGTCTTGCTGCTACCAATTATGGCACCTAACTTCTCGTTCCACTCCGCCTCTTGGTTCATCCAGGACATATAGCCGAAAGGGAAGTAAGGATATACACTTATTTTTCTTGACCAACCAGATATGTTTGTCACTTTGATCGTCCACAGTTCGGCAACATCTTGCATCGGCAAAAGGACCGTCATCTCGACTCTGATGCCAAGATGTTCCACGGTCCAAGATATGTCACTTTTGCCCACCGAGAACACGAAGGTATCAACAGCCGCGCGCACTGGTTCGTAGGGAGCAGAGAAAAGCTCATTCGTTTCCTCGTCTTTGATATAGACGAATCGGCCTGGGTGATGGGCATAGTAGTTCTGCTCTGGTTGCATGAAGGTCTTGGCTTCGAGATTGGGCGCATGAGTGTACTTTGCTGGTTCAGGTTGCATGAATTGGGCGATAGCGTAGCCGCGACAAGTGATCTGGATCATCATCTTCTGATTCCAAAGGAAGCCACCTGCCTTTGGCATCGCTGTGGGGCTCGTGAGCTCATAGCGCTCGCCATCATTGGTGGAACGGAGCATGGTGTCGGATTCCTAGTCTTTGGTAAGTGCCACTCATTAGAGCAAAGACATCGCGTTTCGGCCACCACCACTCGAGGATATTCTACGGTTCGGGGGATAGATCGTATTTACCTAGTATTTTGATGATGAATCTGCAATGGAAGGAGCGGATCGAAGGATTGGAGTTGTGCCAGGAATCTGTAATGAGCTATTTAATTTCGATCATATGTCGTGTCCAGTGTAATTAACCTATGATAGACGGGGGAGCGAGAACGGGACAGACCCAAAGAAGCTCTATCGCTTCTCCATTGATAGGGAAGCTGCAGAACCCTCAACAAGCAAGAGACCTCAAGAGAAAGGACGCCTGACGCATATAAGTACCCTTCGAAGGTCACTCTTATATGCATCAAAAGCAAACAAGCAAAAGTTTACGTGGGGCTAAGCGAGTGGGGCTGAACATGAAGGGTAAGAGTCTAACGCGGGGGCGGTTGTCCGGTCCGTAACGCCTTTAACCAGACGAATGATAGCCAAGCGGTCGTCGGCACATCTGTCGTCAGTCATGGGATCCCAGTAGAGGCTGAAAATCTGTGGGATTATCTGCAGGATCGTGGGCTGAAGTCCTGCACGTGATGGTCTCTGCGTCCATGGGATGCGCCCTACGCGCGTTCTGTCCAAGGCACCATATAGGAAGCAACAAAAGCCAAGATGGATTGTAGGATATGAGTATGCAAAAAGGTCGGCTGTTTGACCTTGGTGGCTCTGGTACTCGGCTGTGGAAAGAGAATATTTGCTGAAACAGATACATATGTCTGCAGGAGAAAAGGTTCTGACTCGAACTGTAGGTCTGGAGAGGAGACAAGATCTAGATATCATTGATGGTAAGGAACATTGGGAAGGTGCCAACTTTACTGAGCGTGGGATGGGGGGTTTGCACAAGGCTTCAATCCCGTGAAACCTAATGTGTATGAGTTGAAAACGAGCGTCAGTCCCATAGTACCAAAGGCCTTAAGCACTCAACCCTTTCGAGGAGTCCTTCCAGCAAACGGTGGGTAAAGAAGCCAGAGAGACTCACGCCGCTCATTCGACGGTGGGCGCCAGCCGCAATGCAGAAGCAGAGCCAGCTCCGCGCGACACGGGTATTGAGAAGCTTGCTATGGGGTGCTGCCTTTGCACAAGAGCTAGAGACCATGGATATGGTCTTATGTCGGAGACCAGCTAATGAACCCATGAGTGAAGTCCGTGGACAACACTCATGAAACACCCGGCAATCGACGAAGTAAAGGGATCTCGTCAGTAGATGACTTCGGTCTTCTAGAAATTATTGGAGCTACAAACACACATAGCTGAAAAATTATTAGAAGCAGGGGCATGTGAGTAATGAGCTTACTGAATTGGTTCACCTCGTCGAGACCACCCTGGTCAAAGAGCACATAGCTAGTATTGACGAAAGAATTCACGATGACTCAAATTTCTTGGCCAACGGGTTGAAGATTACGGGCTGGGCTTCTTAGAGGAGAAGAGAAGAGGTCAACAGGTGTTTCATTAGCGGACGCGCTTGGAGCGGTCTCGAGGTCAAAGCGCGCTCACACGTAATCTCTTAGTAATCCGATCATGTGATAGGAAGCTCGAGTCCGTGCATCGCGTCGACTGACACCCTCGACGGACCGAACCTCATGAGCAGACTCGACGGATATCTGCATTGGTCGGCCGGCTTGACGACTGTGTTGTTTATGACAACTAGAATGATTGCTCTCGAACTTGCGTCATCGAGCTATTTTTGTAGCCCTCGCTATCTGAAACATTGCTTCAGCCTTGTCGCCTTGTTGCCGCTCCTTAGCTGTTACTATGGTAGTACATACCCGTCTCCTCTGCTGGGTTGGCAGACTGTAGAAGGATGCAAAGATGGTTCTCGAGCCTTCGTGCCTGGTGCAGTACGATATATTCTGTCGACTGGTTCACCGGAAGAGGTTTTGCGCACTGTTAGTGGTCCGCGACAACAGTTTCGAAACCAAATCGACCCCCAAAAGGTCGCGCAAGCTTGATCGACGTTTCAGGTGAATCTGCACGCTTACCATCGCGCAGGAACACAGAATAGGCATCCCCAGCCACATGTGGTCTGAATGTTTAAGATTCAGGCAGCATGGTCGTCTTTTGGTCCGACACTAGTTTCCGTTTCCATTTGTCTTCTGTTTAATCATAGTACATTGTTTACTTACAAGTTTTGTCATGGAATATCATCAAGTCAACGATGATCCAGTAGCCACACTAGACCAAGAATCTTCTTCAACTTTCTATGATCCTCAAGGTCAGCACGTACCGTATCTTTTAGAAGACCTAGGGCCTTTAGCTCGTCAAAACACAACCGGTAGATTACGCATTTATGAGACTTTACCAATGCTAACTTGCGTGGTGTAGTCAATTCACTAGTTTGGCCAGAGCAATTCCAAGTCCCAAGTTCGCAGTGTGCGTCAACATCTGGTAGTGCTCGCTTCTCCGACCACAGCACATTCTCGAGGCACGACTGGAGGATATCTGCCACTTCAACGAACACCAGCTGGTCGCAAGGTTCGAGCAGATCACAGTTTCTGCCGAACAATCAGTCATGGCTAGTACTAAACGAAAATGGTGCTGTCTGCGGTTACGACCATGATGGTAGCGCAACCACGGCTCCGCAACACAATACACATCGGCGTCGCATCAGTCAAGACAAAGAACATTATTTGACCTGCGTGGGACGGCGTGAACGATCCAATAACTCAGCCAAGAACCCGAGGTACTGGTGCACGTCCTGCAGAAAGGGCTTTGGAGAGAAGTATGACTGGAAGCGCCACGAGGAAATTTATCAAGAACGCTTCGAAGAGTTCCAATGCGGGCTTTGCAGGAAAGCATACTTCATCGACAAGGATTTTGCTCATCATCACCAACGCCGACACAGCTGCCAAACGTGTGTGGAAAATAAGCATATCGAGGTTGCAAGGAGCCAACGTAGAGCAAGGTCTGGCTGGGGCTGTGGCTTTTGTCTTCGATATGACACCGATTGGCTTGAGAGATGCCGTCACATTGCACGACATTTCAAGGATGGACGTACTATGGATCATTGGACTCAGACTCAGGTCATCCTGTCGCTTCTTGAGCAACCTTTGATATGGACTGCTTGGAACCACATACTTGCCAGCCAGGAGGAACGCGATCCATCTTTTAGCTGGAGCCCGGATTTCACGGGACGAGCAGAGGGCTACCCGGACATCGACTGCGTACCCCAGCTCCAAGACTTGCTGGAGTTCTTCACACCAGACCAGGACGCTGCCACATTAGCGGGACTTGCCTACGAGCTAGGTCATCTTCAAGAGACTGCCCACGTAATGCAGCATTCGTTGTATGTCCCAGGGTCTGAACCGCATCTTGTTGGCCGCATCAATGATCACAGTACCACTGTGGCCAATGCTTTGCCCACAGGACTTGTACCAAGCCAAACATCAACATCGTCTCCGACCGACAAAGAACTTCCATCGATCCCATCGAACGGCTCAGTCCCTGTTGAGGACGGACTTGTTCATCCCGCGACAACAACACCGCCAGCGTTGCAGTATTCTGCAGCAAATTTCGTAGCGTGGCAAAGACTAGAAGATGGTATCATTCCAGACGAGATTTTGCCAACGGGGTCGAGCTTTGACGCGTACCAACCCGATTTCGGCCCTCTAGATGTCCACTTCAACCCCAACGATTGCAATTTTTAGCCTCTGTAGTTGAGCCGGCTCAACATGCATCCACTTGTTTCATTCTGGCTCTGGGCTTATGTGCGACGGGCACGCATATATAATGTATAGAAGGACTTCGGCACACGCCATTCGCTGAGCACGGACTCGCTAGATGGTAGACGACGTTCAGGAAAGATCGTCTTTCGTACTCTCCGCCGTTGTACTGGTTGCAATGACTTATCAGCGTCTGAGACGCTCGACATATCTAGTCTAATACAAAACTTAAGTTGACTCTCTCATTAGCCCTTTGATGATCACATGTGCACACTTAACCTTCGCTCCAGCCTAGCCGATCTTCCTCTTCGGCGCCGATGTTTGAAACAGCATTGTGGCCACCAGCATCCTTAGCACCCAACATCCTGGCAACCTGTTCACCGGTCCTCCCAAACCGTTCGATTCCAACAACGCTAGCACGAAGATGTCGATGAACCTCACCTAAAACAGTTGCCCTCTCTTGTTCATCCTCTGTATCCGCACAACGCACAAAGGATACGACACGCCAGGTCGGCCTTTGTTTGAAACACCACTCGCGCCCATTCACCTGATGCATGCTCACAAGGCGGCCAAAAACAAATCATGGATACTTCGAGGCAGATTACGAGTATTAGCTCAGCCTACGGAGTTCACCGTAGACTAATTCCAGATAGAAGGTAGATGTGAAATACAATTGCCATGTCCATCATCAGATTGTTACAGATAAATAGCTGATACTGTCAACGCTTGCTACCACTCCTCTCATCATGGCCTACACCCGGTCTTGACCATCGAGTGCTCTGACCTCGACGGCAGTCTCTCATCCCTCGACTGTAGACATCGTACTCGAGTCTTGTGCTAGCTGGAACTCTCAAACTCTCAGTCCCTCGGACACTCGAAGACGTACTCACCGGCTCCTCGGTGCAGAGTCCTCTAGCACCAACTCACAAGACGTGTCAGCGTCATGGCGAATTCTGACCAAGTAAGCTATACCCCTCTTTCCTAAGCGCACCCTTGCATATCTTCACTTTGCAGGCCCATATTGCATCATCCTTCCCATGACACACACTAACCAACCCAGCATCCAAGTACACGTACCGACAGTCACCACTCCCATTCTTCCTCCCAATCCACGTCCTCCCACACCTACGTCGACCCCGCTTCCCCCACTTCACAAAGTCAAACCGCAGGAAAGCGATTCGCATCACGCGTACACACGACGAGGGATACTGAAGCCCATACCGTCGCCACGCGTCTCGAAACCTGGCTCAACCAACCCTTTGCTCAGGAGCCGTGGAATGCTTTGGCTGGTGCTCGGACAAGGATAGACAGTGCGTTGGGGCTTCCTGGAGGACTAGGCAAGGAGAGAATGGGAATGGCAGACGGAGGCACATGGCCATTTAGGAGGAATGACGAAAGACGAGCTTGACGCGTAGGACGGGGGGAGAAGGGGTTTTGTGCCTGTGGTCATTGCTATAATGGTCACTAGAGCATCAGGGTCGAGATACTTTGGATGGGCTAGGTGAGAGAAGCCTCTTGGAGACCAACATCAAAGGAGGAGAGGTAGCAAGAGGCATGATTGGATAGGTATCCTGCGCTTCAACAGCAACGAGGGGTATAGCAAAAGCTATATGAGCTCTGTATACTAGGGTCATACTAAGATAGCCACATATCGCATCCTATATCACATAGTCACAATGTCAAAGGTCAAAGGTCAAGTTGATGATGTAGGGTATCCCGACCCACCCGGCAAGAAAGCAGGAACTCCATTGATGCAGGGTATCCCGTCCCAACCGGAAAGAAGAAGTCGTCGTCATCGTCCTCCTCGTCGTCGTCGACGTCCAGAAAGTAGAGGGTATCCCGACCCAACCGGCACAAAGAAACTACTTGTACATGCTTTTGAAATAGGGTATCCCGACCCACCCGGAAACCAAAACAACTCCACGCATGATGTTAGGGTATCCCGTCCCACCCGGAAAGCAAAACTCCCTCCGGCAAGAAATCGTAGGGTATCCCGTCCCACCCGGCTCAGACTCGCACTCTGGTAAGAAAATCGTAGGGTATCCCGTCCCACCCGGCTCAGACTCTCACTCCGGTAAGAAGATAGTAGGGTATCCCGACCCAACCGGCAAAGGCTGTTCCTCCGTTAAGAAAATGTAGGGTATCCCGTCCCACCCGGCTCAGACTCTTCTCTCCTCTCCTCTCCTCTCCTCTCCTCTCCTCTCCTCCCTCCACCCCTCATCTCCTCCTGCTCACCCCCAGACGGTCCCAACACCCGTTCTCCACCACCTCCAGCCCCTGGCTGATCAGCCTCGCCTGGGTGGCGGCGTGCTGCAGCTCGGCGCGCCACATCTCCACCACGCGCGCGGCTGGGATGACGCCAGCGCGCAGGCGCTCCTCCCGCTTGGCGTTCACGGCGGCTTGGATGGCGGCGAGGCGGCGGGCGTTGTCCTCCTTCTGCGCTCGGAGGTCGAGGATCCGCTGGCTGGTCACCGGATCCCAGTGGATGAGGTTGGCAATGTTGCCAGGGAGGTCGGAGAACTTTGCGCAGAAGCGCGCCACCAACTCTTGCCGCTGCTGGTGGTTCATCCCCTGCTGCTGCTGCTGTTGCTGCTGCTGCTGCTGCTGTTGCTGTTGCTGTTGCTGCTGCTGCTCCGCCAGGACGACGCCGACGTAGTGCTCGTGCTCGGGAAGGTAGAAATTGTCGGACATGGCGGCAGTGGTGGCGGCGGAGGGGAGGAAGCTGGTGAGATGTGGATGTGAATGTGGATGTAGAGGTAGCTGTGGGTTTGCAGAAGCTGTGGCTGGATGGCGTGGACTGGATGGTGCAGCTGATAGAGTGTGGGCTGCCAAAGAGAGAAGAAGAAGAGAGGGAGACCGAGCTCAGAGGCAGTTTGTTTTGAGCGCTCCGTCGCGCCTGCCTGCGGTGAAAGCGTTTGAGCGGTCAACGCTGCTCTGCCACCCCTATCCCCCCTCTCGATCAACCACCGCAACACCATTGAAAGGCGTGAAGATAGCATTTACGGATGACGGCAAAGCGTCTTGGAGCTCCTCCTGTTGAGCTGGGTAAAGAAACACCTCTCAGGGTATATGCATATGTCGTAGCCTTCACCCTCGCCCAAGTCCTCCACGGCACCCCTTGGCTGACTTGCTGCGCAATTGGCATGCTATCTCTATAGCGATGCCCTAACACTTGAACAACATTACTGCCATACTAGCTGAGTGGGTCCGAGTCGAGCTTCGACGTCTTTGTTTCTTCACTTGAACAAAGGGTCATTGTGTGCAGCGCCGCCAGATTCCTGGGCTCGAGAGCAAGGCGGCGACGGCGATGCCCCACTCGAAGCGGCGGCATATTTGACATGTAACAACAGACGACGATAGCCAGCGGACATGCACTCTCTATGGCATGCTCGAGTTCGACCCGAGTCGTGCGTCAAACACCACCGAGCGAGGGTGGACTTTACCGCAAGACTTGGGCTCTAACGCACGTCCTCTTCACCAACAACCGTAGGAGACAAATCAACCCAGCAACTTCTGCGGCAATGCAGTACATGCGCAAGAGAATGGCGGCCAGGACAGGCGCGTTCTTGTGCGCCACTCCATGACAGGGCTTCAGAGCGGAAGTCCCATATCGTTAAGTCTTACAGATTCGAGCCTCGAGCGACAAGCGAACAATGTGCGCCGCGACTATCGGCATCGCTCCTCCCATCATGAACGTCGTCCTTCACCCAAACACTGAGCTGATACCTGGCGTTCTGCGGCGGTCTGTCCTGGGCGCGGCGGTTGAGATAATACAGACAACGAGCAACAAGCGCGCACAGCGCTTCATGAGCGACATACGTGTCTCGGCCAAAGAGCGACACGCAAGAGGAAAGATCATGAGCAAGCCATAAGCGGAGATGTTACAATTGCGCCCGACCTGAATCGTGGTCTGGCATCGCATCCTGAGCACGAAGTACGAAAGCGGACAAGCGCCGACTACCATGTGCGACCATCTTAGCCTCTGCGGCCTGATATTCGCATCGAATCATGGCTCGCTCCGCACAGAGGAGATGCCTCCAGGGTTGATCACAGTAGAAGATGTCCTTGTCCTCAGCGGTCCACGGTAAGAGTTCTTCGCGGAGTTTGGCTCGCCATCACACAATGCGAGGCGCCACGCCGATCAATGGCTTGAACCGGATGTCCGGAGTCAGAAAGCTGGCCACAACAGTTCCCTCTTTCTAATCCGATTCGACTCTAGGCAGACAGGTTGCGACTGACTGGCCAATGGATGAGGCCGTCTCGCAGAGTCTCCTGCGATTGCGCCGCGAGGTTGGGCCATCACCCGCTTGGAGCAGCCCAATACAATTCCATCCACGGGATCGATTTTCGAGATAATGCTATGGCGACGGCCGAATGTAGCATCCACGACCAAGGCCCACGAACGACGATAACACAGATCGATACGATGGCGAGCTCGGAAGGAGTACACCAACTGGCAACAGGGTTGGCGATGCACCGTCATACGAAGTCGAAGATGAAGGATATGTCCAGGTGGTCAAGGCTTGTTCGAGTAAATCGTCTTGCGAAACGGTCTTGACCAATGCGCGGCGGGCTTATACCATCTGGGACAGCACAATGCTTTCCTACTGCATCCAAGGTGCGACGTATTGCCGCAACTGCGCTCGAAGAAATCGTCCCTGACTACGTCCATAGATGGCAACTGGTTCCGATGTCGAAGCGAGCTCGGAAGCACGATAACGGCATGCGAATAGTAACGATAAAGACAGCAGGACTTGACCACCCAGTCGTTCGATGGCTACGAAGTCTTTGAAGACATACCCCTCTCAGTGAGATCCGCGGCGTCTCATGAGCAAGAACACGCTTCGGATGTATGGGCACCTACAATAGGAGCAATGGAAGAGCTGGGAACATATCCGATTTACCGAGAGATTGGGCCATCGTATCTGATTGCAAAACTGGGAACGGCGCATCCTGGTACATCCCCGAACCGGATAGGCACAGACGGCCCTCAGCCTTGGACGACGGCTAGAAGGTCGGGATCAAGTGTATCTCGTTGACCAGACCATATCTTGACTAAGCAGCGTTAAGACGAGCTGGCAGCCGTGAATGTCTCGAGTAACCGCGTCATGTCCAGAAAGAGGCCTGAAGATGACACCTGCTTTGAAGAGAACATTCGATCGGATCAAGCTTGTCTGGACACCTCAGAGATCGAAGATTTCCATGAATCTTACGGCACACAACATCTTTCAGGACTTGAGATGACTGTCTTCAGCATAGAGTGGTGCGAGGGACAGCATACTTGAGCGCATCGTCAAAACATGCACATGCTCTGTGCGGACCCATCACATTTTCGCAATATCTCTTACACTTGCATCCTTGGCAGTCATCCGCCAGTCACAAGTCTGGTATCGCACTCATACACGTATGAAGTTGGCTCGGCATATACGTACACCGTTTCAAGCACCCGGCGTATCTGGGATGGGAAGCCAGCGAGTGAGGCATTCTGCTAGCGCTTCGGTTCCTTCACGCCCACGGAAGAAGTCATGCCAATCGCCAATGTCCTGCAGTTTCTTTCCTACGAGGGCGAAGCGAATTTGGGCCTCCCGGTCGGTGCCGTAGAGAAAGTCGCTGTAGTCGACGCTCTTGATGACGCCGTGATGGATATTGATGTCGAGCAAGACGTTGAGTTCATGAGACCAGCCGTCAAGGTCTGATTTATCCACCTTGAGGCGAAACTGGGGCGTTTGGGACAGTAGCCATTCCTTGGTCTACGCGTGTCAGCCAATTGTCCAATGCGCGGTACTCCAGACCTACATACCCGAAGTTCCTCGTAGCCTTTCCGGATCTCAGGGATGTCTAGCTCCGCTTCGCCGACGGTGCGCACTACGGGAGGTGTGTCGCGCGCGCCATACATGGTCGCGAACTCTTCCTGGAGGCGTTGCTGGAATATGTCGTTCTCCAGCCCGATATTGCCAACGGGCGAGCTCACGCTCTCCACGCCCTTCGCCTCGATGAACTTCTTCGCCGGCGCATGCAGGTACTGCGGGATGATGTGGAGGTTCGGCGATGCTAGGAGGGTCGTCGCATGATGCAGAGCGCGCCCTCTCGTCAGTTTGTATGCGGAGCCAGAGACCTTGAGTGGCCGCGGTTGCGCACCCTCGTCCCCTGTGTATGCCGTCCTATGAGTATCCGATGGGTCGCTGGTGCGCCTCTCATGGCCCTGATCAAGGACGATGTCGTGGCGCTCGTTGACTCTTGCGCGCTCGATGCCCAGTCGGCGCAACGCGCGCACTACCATTTCAGCGTGTTTGTCACGAGTGAAGTCGGCGCGCGGACAGGTGATGCTCCAATTGACGTTGCCCTCGTCGTGGAAGACAGCGCCGCCGCCGGAGCGCCTTCGCACAAGGTCGACGTCCCCAATGGCGGGCAGCTCGGGGTTGCTGAAGCTGCTGCCCTGCTCCGGCGCGACCTTGAGGATGCCTAGATTGACCTCCAGCCACGGATTCTGGTTGCGCCCAATGACGACGCAAGGCCGGTTCGTATAGAGGAAGAGGACGACCGAGTCGGGCGGCGAGTGTCGCAAAACGTAGTCTTCGATGCTGAGGTTCAGAAAGGGATCGCGGCTGCGGGAAATGTAGCTCTGGAGCTTGGCCGAGGGGTTGGTTAGGTGCTGCGCAAACGATGAAGCTGCGCGCCGTCCGCTAGCTATGCTGCCGTACCTACATGAAGCTGCGGAGAGCTGTCGCAGGCGAAGGAGGCCTCTCGAAGGCGCCATGGCGGAGGTTGAGCGCGGCGTTGGGTGGTCGTGCAGTGGTGCGGTGTGGAGAGCTCCATCCCAAACTGTACCGCCGGGCCGACCGAGAATCAGAGCTCAGACCGCAGCCACATCAGACTTCACTCCTCCACCCCGGATGGCAACACAACATCCTGCTGCACATCTAATAGCACCACGTATCCCCTGTGTGCTAGGGGTTGGTGTCTGTTGGCCTAATATCGTTCCTATCGAGTTGTCGACAGGAGCCGTAGCCCTCCCATGCGCAGCGGTGGCCCCTGAGCATTTCTCATGGCTTTACCCTCTACTCCAACCCCTCTGAAAGCTTTGCTGGATGCCATGTTGGTGCTATCGTCTCTGGTCGCCCTTCTAGATTGGATGGCCTAGCAATCAGCACCTTGGACACACTCCTCCGACCGATTCGCTGGGCGGTCTGCATGTCTTCCTTCACATCTCATCATGCCCATCTTCGCTTTTCCTCTCCCATGTTGTGTCTTCCATCTTCTTCCTACGTGACTTGATGCCACGACTATCTTCTCCAGTCACATCGTCCGAGGAAACCGCTACACCGGAGGCCCACTGAACACAACGACTGTGGGCTTGAAGTCTCATTTCAACTCAATGTACAGAGAACATCTTTTTCAAATGCCCTCGTAACAGAACATATCATGTCTGTATCTTTAAGATCTTTTGGCACAGGCCTTCTCCTGCATCGAGCCTCCATGCGGACCCCCAACGGCTTCTGGAGAACCACACACTCTTCGGAAATATCTCTCATGCACACGAGGGGTATCTCGAAGGCCTCATTAACAGGCTCAGTAACTGTGACAGTGGTGCTGGCGATTGCGGTGGTATCGCAGTTATGTTGGGATGGAAAAGGGGGCAGGTCACAATATCGCCAAGTCCAACGCTGCGGACCCTCAACACCACACCACACGCCACAGATGTCTCAGATAATGGATCCGACCATTGGAGGACGGTATTTACCCCCATCGAAGTCTCCACAAAAATTCGCATGAAGATATCTTCCTTCGTGGCGGAGATAATAGGGTGCCTCGACAGGCCTCATACCAAAGCTTCAGTTCCGCACCAAATCCGACTCACGCACACAGCGCACCGCACAATCAGTTTCGCCTTCGAACCCGTTGCTCGGGAGCCTTGCCTTCGCGGCTATCGCGTCACCAACCTGCGCACGAGCCTTCTGTGGCCTTACAATTGGGATGCGCCTCCTCCTTCGACTAGTTGGATAAACTGCTTTAGAAGGTCTATATCAATTATACAATGGTGCAGTACTATCACTTCTAATCATGGCATAGTCCCGCACTGTGGTCTGTTGGTTGAGTCCCCCACTCAACTAATTGATCGACACAAGCTGACGGTTCGAGTACAGGTGTGACCAGTTTCTCTGGATACTAACCTGAACTACTAACCTCTGCTTTGGTCGTACCGCTTGCGTTTGGATTTCTTGTGGTGAACTGGGCTAACATCTAAGTGTAGATACCTCTCCACCGCCATCGACCGATTACTTACGAGCTAATAATTGTTATAAGCTAATGTAAGTACCTCCCCGACCACAGGCCGCAGGGCGGGGTTGTGCCATGATTAGAAGTATTTTTTTTGCATATTTTTTTGCCTATGGAATTTTTTTGCCTATGTCCACCCTCCTTCACCTCAACACCCACTGCTCTCACAATACTCCATCTCCGCCACCATCTACTTCTGTACCAGCCAGCGAGCTCGCCAAACCTCCCTGAGCGACCATGAAGCTTCTCTCTTTGCTCTCCGCCTGCTTCGGAGCTTGCCTCCAGAAGGCTTCCGCGAGGTCCTTCGTCGAGCTCGAGCATGAGGCTCCAGCAGCACCAGCACCAGCAACAACACGACCGCGACCGCGACCGCGACCAGCATCCGTCTGCTCTACGGAGCTCAACACCATCTTCAAGGCGGCACGCGTCGCTCAGGACCGGCGCTCCAAGCCCAGCAAGTGAGTCCCGCTCTAGTAACCTTCAGTTTTACATAGTAGCTCATTGAACACCAGACCGCAAGAAGCCTGCAGTGGCGACGGCGACGACGACGACGACGAGCACGTAGAGAACGACGACGTACACGACGAATCATGAGGCGTTGAGCGCTCGGCGACGGTTGGGGCACCAGCGGCGGCATGGGGAGGAGGAAGAAGAGGACGCCAGGACGATACCACGACTGCGCTAGCTCACGACGACAATGCAAAAGTTCTTCTCTGTTCACTGCAATCCTGTGCTCATCTATTTCTATAGCTCTGGAGTCAGTGACTAGTAGGTACTCACGTGTAGACAAGCTTTCGGCCCGCTAGCTCCTCCCGAGCTGTACCACTAGAGAGCGGATTCGGGCGAGTCGGTTCCCCACAACCATGTTCCGATTTCCGAGAGTATATGAACGCACCATTCCGAACGCCAATGGCTATTGAAATCGTATAAGAACTGATGAGATGCTAGACGTGCAGCGCGAGGATTGTTAAACGGTCGCGCTTTGGTGTATGTACTGCTAATTGGCTATAGATTTTAAGTTTCTACAACCGCATCTCTTAAACGCCAGCAACCACCATAGCCAGCGCCTTGTGGTTACAACTGCAAGCTTTGAAACCATGGCGACATCAAATGGTCACTCGGCCTCGACTCCGAACGCCACAAACAGTACCAATGGCCTCAATACCACCTCCGCCCACGAACCTCTCCCCATCGTCATCGCAGGCGGCGGCTGCGTCGGCCTCTTCCTCGCGCTGCTACTCGCACAGTCCTCAATTCCGAACAAGATAATCGTACGTCCTCCCTACTCTCCATCCAGCTCCAACCCCACCGAGTTCAAACCCCTCCAACCTAACATCTCCCCCAGGTCCTAGAACCGCACGCCCCAAACCCAAAAGACACAAAAGCCATGGCCCACCAACCGCTCATATTCCCGCTCTTCGCCTCCGCCGGCCTAATGCCCGAACTGTCACAGCTGGGCTCCTTCTCCTCGGGCTTGTGTTTCCGCAGCAGCGTCAAGCACGGCAGTCGGCTGATCGCGGGCAAGAAGTTCAAGCAGGGCGAGAAGAGCCAGCTCCTGCTGCCGCAGTGCAAGTTTCAGGACCTGCTTATGCGGAAGGTGGGGGGGAGTGGGAAGGGGGAGGTTAGGTTGGGGTGGCGGGTGCTTGGGTTTACAGAGTCGGAGATGGCAGAGGCTGAGGATGAGGATGGTACCTGGACGGGGGCGAGGGTGGCGGTGGATATCGAAGACGCGCAGGGCAATAAGGAGAAGATCGATGCGGTGTACTTGATCGGCGCAGACGGCGCGCACTCCACGGTCAGAAAACAATTGGGTGTGGAGTTTGTGGGCGATACGCTAGATGCGCAACTCGTAGCCACAGACCTGCGCTTCGACTTCCACGCCCACGGCTTCTGGGATGCGAATTTCGTCATGGATCCCGTCGACTACGGACTCATTGGGCGCATCGACGAAGCGGAGCCCCCGCTTTGGAGAGTCAGCTATGGGGTGCCGCTCGGGACGAGCGAGGACGAGATTGTGGCGGGTGTGCATGAGAAGTTGGGACGCATGTTGCCTTACGGAGGGCGGGATGGAAAGGGGGAGGGGGAGATACAGTATGAGGTGCAGAGGATAGCGCCGTATAAGGCGCAGCAGAGGGCTGCAGAGACGTTTTGGAAGGACGCGGAGAGCGGAGGGAGGGTGGGGTTGGTTGGGGATGCTGCGCATTGTGAGTCCACCCTTCTTTCGCGATTCTGTCGAAGTCCGAGAATTTGCATCACTTGGTCATCCGGCACCCTCCTCGTCTTTTGCTTTGTAGACTTCATTGATCAAAGACACGCTAACCCTCCATCCAGTAACGAACCCCTACGCCGGTCTAGGCCTCGCCTCCGGCATCGCCGACGCATCATCGCTAGCCACCGTCCTCATCCACATCCTCTCGCCATCAACACAGTGCACATCCTCCGCTAAGCTCCTGTCCTCCTGGGCAAACGCCCGGCGGCAGAAGTTTTTGAACACCGTCGACAAGCCGTCTAGAGTTTCTTATGCGCGAGTGAAGACTAAAGTGGAGACCGACGAGGATGTGCAGCGGTTACTGGAGAAGGATCCGTTGGTTGGAGCGCTGGCCAAGGGAATGCCTGCTATGCCACCTAGTTTGTTGACGGAGTGTGAGAGTTTGGAGGGGCGGTAGATGATCAAAGAAAATACCTCGTGAGGGCTTCTTGAGAGATAACTCCGTTAGTGGGGTCATGATGAAGAAGATTCCTTTTCGAAGCGTTATGTGAAACGGTTGAGACAAGACCTTCATGCCCAATTGGCAAGGGATTCAATCCCGTAATGCGTTGGTTCTGGTATCTATGTCTCAATAAAACATTGATCAGCCTGGCCCAAAATCGCGCTCAAAGGCCTGAATATCGAAGAATGAATCCAAATCAAACTCCGATAAGCTGCCTGGAGGCGTTTGAGCAGTTGGCCTATGGCTCGGCCGATCGCCATTTGCCAGAGTTCCTGTAAGTTTTTCACACTGTCTAGGATCTTCTCTGCCGTTGGATTTCGCAGCTATAGCTGCTGGTCCCTCGTCGAACGACACCTTTCCTGCCATGGGGATGCCTGTCCAGAGGATGTAGCCGAAAGCCTTCTCTTGGCAGCGCTTCGTTGCTAGTAGATCTGGATCCGTCTGATCCCTTTTTCCAACCGCGTCCTCGTCCAATTGCCCCTTCAACTCATCTTTCTCAAGTACAACAATACCCCTAAAGCTGGAAGGTTGGGTGTCTAGGTTGGTAAGTCAGTATTCGCCTCAACCAAACTCAAACGCGTCAAGCTCACTCAAAACAGCCAATTGGCATGAGCGAACCTGCCCGCAAGTGGGACAATCCTTCATATGTTGCCGGACCCTTTCAGTATCTCCCTGCCGAATCCAATAGCTACCATAGCTGAGCGAGCGCATGATCTCATTCCGGACGGCGGAGCGTATGAAGGGCATCCCAATGCGGGTTCTCAGGAAGTGAACCCTACATCGAACAGTCTTATCGTGTTCTACGTTGGCAGTGCCTGGCTGTTCGAATGGCCACATATATGGATCTAGAGCTCGAGTCCCTTGATGGAGGCCGTCTATAAATGTTTGCAGCTCCCTAGCTCTGGAACCAAGAGCGTACTGGTGGTGCTTGTACTGGTGGTGCTTGTCATGGTAGCTTCGCAAGCTCAATGACAGCATGTAGGTGAGATGATGCCGTAGCAGGTGCTCTAAGGCTTCTCCTGTAGATCGGACGCGCTCAGTCGTTGGTCGCTTGTATGTAAAAATACGGTCTGCGAGGACCAGAATGTAGATCGTCAATAAAAAGTTGACTGGAGATTACATACTAAGTCAGCAAAAGACTGCGCAGGAGGCGAGAATGTAATCAAAATTTGGCGACGTGTTCTGGGATGGTATTTGCTTGGGAACGCTCTAAAATGCAAAGGTGGTTTCTGTGCACTTGATTAACTTACATATGCGAGAGGTCTGCTTTTGGTCTTTGAAAGCTGAGTTAAGCTGCGAAGGAGAAAACTCGTAGTCGCAAGATGCAATCAAACAATTGAGGTAGGCATCGCGGAACCTCAACACATTATCAAAGGCTGCCTGAGTATGACGGCAGCATTCATCTCTTCGCCATGATAGTTGAGAGAACTCCCAAGTCGTGAAGACCGCTGCTAAAAAACCTTCGCGGTTCGCGGCTCGTTTCGGAAGTTTCGTCAATAGGCCATGCCATAGTGCCAGTGTGGCATGAATGAAAGGGAATGCTACAGCGTCGCCTTCACCGGTTATTAGCCAGTCACCGTTTTCGAAAGGATCGAGGTCATCTAGCGCCTGGTCACGTAGCCTGATCTTTTGCTGCCATTCCTGAAAGGCCAATTGTTCTGACTCGGATTTGACTGTACGTTGACACACTTAGTCGCATTCTTTGACTCCACAGAGTGTAAACCCAACAAAACGTACTCTTTGGAAACAAGTTGACGTCCTGAAAAGTAGTGCGGACACATTCCGTCCATCTCAAGACCTTCGAACTCTCAGCCGTGTTGGCAGCACTGAGACACTGGTGGCAAGGGTTTCCTTTAGAGCACTTACAACATCAATGTCATGAACTGTGCTTGCACGTGAGATCACTTACCCTTTTCTTCATCAGCCGACATCGCAGACACGCTCCCATGCCTCTCAGTTCCCTGATCTCCTTTTTTCTGGCTTTCGAGAATGCGGCCCTACGCCGTTCCTCGACAGGTACATCTGGCAGATGGAAGCAGATATAGCCGGGTAGAGGTGTGACGCTTTTCTTAGTATCCGCCCCTTCGGTACCAGCGACTCTGAATATGTGCTGGGACTGACGCCATGCATGGACGTCAGGGGTTCCTTCGGTTCTTTGCCTCTTTGCGGAAGTTTGATTCGGTGAGACTATGAGTTGCGCCTGCCTCGTGTCCTTGGATACTGCTGGTTTGAGGGATCCTGTCTTAGTCCAGCCATCTCCGCTGGTACAATCTGCAATGAATCGAGGCTCTGTCATCTCGAGTGGTACAGGATTCTCGTGAATAGTATCATATCGAGGAAACCGATCGTGAGAAGGAAGCCAACTCGAATAGACTTTTGGAGATTATGTGACAAGAAAGAAAGCGACAGCCAGGCGGAGACTACATAGTTGGCGAGATGGAAGACGCGCTATGCCCGAAACAGACACCGCAGCTCCATTTTGGGAAGGCAGTACGCACTCAACGCGGTACGGTCCAAAACATTCACCGACCCTCGTTGAACTAGATCCATCATCCTATGAATGTTTCCAGGCATTGATTCTTACAGAGAAACATCGCATCTCCTTTGCTAACAATTGAAAGAGTATGCCCCTCTGTGTCCACCTCATTCAACCGCTACAGTTTCCCACTAACCCCGTTGGCATTGAACTTGTTCCCCTCACTATCCGGAATATCATCCACGCCGTTTGGGTATACGACCTTCCTACCATTCAGCTTCCTTCTCAATTCATGGCTTCGGGGATACACAATTCTCCTCAGCCGGTTCGAACCGCCTAGTGGTCGAAAGCTTTCTAGTCCAAGCCAAGGATCAACGCGCATGTGATCCTCCCAGAACATTTTGCGCTCATAATCGAAAGATTCTTGAGGCGGAATGACAAGCCTGGCAACAGTCTGGAAAGGGTATTTCTCCGGATCCCAGATTGCTCCTGCGTATTCGACCTAGCCGTTATTAGATTCAAGGTTCAACATTAGGTAACCCAAGAACTAGAGTACTCACGGGCTGCTCATCCAGGTTTTCACAGAGCTGAACCTGGAAAAGGTACTCGGCCTCGTGCTCATGGTGGAAGTTCTGCAACCATCTATGCAAGATATCATCGCCGTCTTCCGGCCTTACAGTCTCTTCCCATAGCTTCTTCTGCGTCTCAGAATTCGGCACTAATGTATATTTCACCACGTAGTTACCAAAACGGTATGCAGTCTGCGAGTACTGTCGTGTAGACTCCACATGCGTCACTCGGACCTGGTCTCGAGCCTTTTGGAGCTCGGTGTCGTCGCGCTTCTCGAGATGGTCATACAGCTCTTTTGGGTTGCCACCATACTTGATGCGGAGGTCTATGATGTCCTTTGTTGTCTTCGCGTTAGCAAGATCCAGAGCTGGGGTCGAGTTGAATTCGATGTCCTGCGTCTTCAGATTGAGAGCTTCGCCTGCCGGGAACTTTTTCCCTTCGACATCGAAGAGTTTTATCGCGAAGCCTCGTGGTTGGGGAATGCGATCCTGCGAGATATCAGAACTGCAACGCAGAAGATGGACGGTTCACGAACATCGAGCCCAGGATCGCCAGGCTCAGTGCTATACCGGCAGACGGCGGGAAATTCGCCGCCTTTTTCAAAGAGTTCTGTTTGCTTCAGGTGATCTGGGAGATCGTCTACAACAATGAATTTTCCCTTCACGATGCCATGCGTTCGAGCATGTGTCCCGCCGTACGAGTGGCGGGTTTTGTTGTAGTGCGTTTTCTGGATGAGGTTGATCTGGTCTGCTACCGCATTGATGTCGTCCTCTTCACCCGGAGGGATCTTCTCGACTCCCGGAGTATCCCATCGGATATACTTCCTGCTGGCAAGATCTGTCATTGTCACGAGGAAGATGTGCAAGTGTATGCAGTCTGACAATCCGAAATCCGAATGAAAGGTATAGGATCGTGATGGATGTAAACAACAGCGGCCTACTTATGAATCCTGGCATCACGGGAGACATTTAACAGAGCCTTTATAGGAGAAGAAGGAGACATGGTGAGTTATAGACCAAGGGCGGGGATGCTTAGCATCCATGACGTTAGCTCCGCTATTAGATCGATATGTCTATCCTGAAACCTGGAGTTGCCGACCATTGTAGTGCTGGTAGATACAATGATTGGTTCCGGGGGTACCCCGCTCTTCCACGGGCGTCGTTCCGTGCTTGAGTCCACGGCGGCGCCAAAATGGTCGATCCGCGACTGGATCTCATCGTGGCCGGAGGAATGGAGATGGTGTATTTGGAATTGGCAGTAGCGCTATGAGAGCAGCGGCCATTCATGGGGAGCAATGGTAGCAGCTTGAGTGTCTCTACGGTCTCAGCTTGGCGTGAGTTGCAGAAAGCAATTCACGTACCAAAGGCTAGGGACTGAGGTCGCGTCAATCGCTGGACCAGGGTGGGCGCGGCTGGTGAGTGTGGCGCACGGCAGCCACAACCCGCTCCCCGGAACGCTACCGAACAGGCGTCCGACGGGCCACGATTTGCCAAGTCGATACTCGAACATTGACGCTGTCCGCAAGCGCTCCTCCGACGCCCCGGGCAGACTCCCGTTGTCATTTCGCTCCTCTGCTCTCTGCCGACGTCCGGCAAGCTTGCGCCATGTCCGCGCAGGCGACTAGTGATCCGGTCAAAGAGCCTGGTAGGTCAGCTCCGCACCCGGATACGTACACCACCAAGCGCTGGGACTAGGATACGGAACAGTCTGGTTGCTGACTTAATTCTTTAGGGACCACTTCGAAGTCGAAAAAGAAGAAGAACAAGAAGAAGGGCGCCGCTTCGGGGGAAAAGAAGGCCGAAGAGCCCGTCAACGGACACGCAGAGAAACAAGAAGGCGAAGAGGACGAGGTGGAGACAGCAGAAGACCAGACTGTACGGCTCCCTCGCTGCATGAAGCGTGAGCTGCACGGAGACGAACTGATATTTCTACAGGATGCCCCGGTCGCCCCGCCCTCGGACGACATCGACGATGTTGAAGATGAACCACCAACCTCTCCCTCGTTACAGCCAAATGGCAACTCGTCGCACTCCATATCTTCCGCAGTAGCTCTGGGCCTTGCACGGTCGCGCTCACAAGGCGGGCTGTCACCTACACCTCCCGAATCCACCGATGCGGCTGCGCGTCTCGACGCCTTAGCGAAAGAGCGTGATACGCTGCGGCAGGAGGTCACCGAGCTAAGGAAGAGCCTGGAGAGCATACAAGAAAAACACGAAGAAGAAGTTACAAGTATCCAAGGCGAATTGGATGAGGCCAATGAGGGTAAAGAGCATTTTGAGACGCAATATCGGAATCTACTGGGGAGGGTCAATACAATCAAAAGTTCTTTGGGGGATAGGCTCAAGGCTGATGCTGTGGGTACAACCTTTCTACACTTTCATCCTATGTTCTACTAGGCCCCAGAGCACACACAGTGAGGATTCTGACAATCGCGTAGGCTAGGCTTGAAGAAGCGCAGGTTCACATCACGGGTCTTGAAGACCAAAACCAGGAACTAAAAGACAACAATGATTCGTTGACGGAAGAGCTTGCAAAGCTTCGGCAGGAGAATGAAGCACAAACCTCGGAAGTCTCGACCCTCCGTGGCAGAGCAAATCTGTCACAGCAAAATTGGATCAAAGAGCGGGATGAGCTAATTGCACGGGAAGCGTACGCAAGGGAGGAGTTTGAAAACGCGAAGCAGGCCATGCAAGATTGGGAAGCTCTTGCCTTGAACGAGCGATCACTGCACGACAATCTCAAGGAGAAGATGAGCGACTTTGAGGAGCAGCTGGAATCGCTCAGAGAGGCGCACAAAAAGGCCGCAACCGAGCGAGATCAGAATGGCGAGGCAGTAGATGGTTTACAGAAAGCGTTGCAGCGGTTGCAGAATGGTATGTCCCTTGTACTGGCATCGTACCTGTGCCGAACTGATGGTGTTCTAGAACGCAAGATCGAACGGAGAGAGTTGGTCGAGACTCATCAATCTGAGCTCGAACAGCTGCGAAAGCAGGTCCAGGTGACTGGAGAAGCCGCCACCTCGGCCAAAGCCACGCTTGAAAAGACACAGAAAGAGTTGGAGAGGGCGATACCATTTGAGAAGGAAGTCAAGGAGAAGAACCTTCTGATCGGCAAACTAAGGCACGAGGCGGTGATACTGAACGACCATCTGACCAAGGCGCTCCGGATCTTGAAGAAGGGCAGACCGGAAGACAACGTCGATCGCCAGATTGTAACCAATTACATTCTACACTTCCTCGCTATTGATCGCTCAGATCCAAAGAAATTTGAAGCCTTGCAGCTGATAGCCTCGTTGCTGAATTGGAGCGATGGTACGTACATTCAAAGCCTCTTATGTCCCACATTCTGTGTATTTACCCTCAGTGCAGAGCAACGCGAACAAGCTGGTCTAGCGCGCCCTGGCGCTTCCAATAACAGCCTGCGCATACCCCTGTCGCCCTTTAGACGGACGCCTTCGACTCCATCGCTCAATACTGCACTCAATACCGATCCTATGCTCATGGGCAGTAGCGCTAGTAACAAGGAGTCTCTCGCTGAATTGTTCTCCGAATTTCTGGAGCGTGAGGCAGGGGAGGGCGAGAGGTCGCGAAGTGGAAGTCAAGCAACCGCTGCCACACCAACATCGCCACCTCCGAGAAGCGACACTGCGTCTGGGTTAGGCATCAGTGAATCATAAGAGTCACAGACGTGGCTCCAAAAACCTAAAACCATCTTCTTGTATTTACATATAGATACCTCTTAGTTCCAGCGCATTTCCGAACATCTCGAGCGCATGGAGTAGTGGGTTAGAACGCGCGGATCCATGACAGGACCGGGGAAGGAGCTGTGGAGGGGTACATGCGTAGAGCATTGAGCCAAGACCAAATAACGTCGTTGAATGACGTCTGAACTTCCGGGTTTCCCGCCGTGCTAGTTTACAGTTTTTGCCAACTGTACATGTATAGTACACACTGTCCAGCCTAAATCACCATCGACCTCCCCTGGGCAGTTGATCCTCTTGCGGTTTGTCAGTCGCGTCACGATCTTGTCGGCGCTTGTCTATCTCCATTCTACGCCGCTGCTTCAGATGTTTCCGCGTTAGGCCTCCAAGATGTCTCTGCTCCCATGGTATACTGTTGAAGATTTTGGTTTTGATAGCTGGCCTCGTTAGTTGTACACACTTTTTGGAATAGTCACAGCTCCCCGGGCTCCAACATACTGTTCACGCAAAACGGACATAGGATATGCGCCCTCTTGACGCGCCCGCATGCCGAGCAGCGGTTCAGCGACGTGATCTCCTTGATGGCTTTGCCGGCCATGAACCGCTGTCTCTTCTTCCGATGTGAGGTCTTCTTCTTTGGTACTGCCTTCAGGACGCCTTCCCATATATCTGATAGCGACGGAAACGATGGCAATGACAGCGACGGGATTGCGAGGGCGGCGAATGGCGTGGGTAGCAGTCGGAAGGGCTGCGAGAGGCGCTGGAGCAGCGGAAGGTTGACGACAGGCCGGACGGGGCCATTGAGGGTGGGGAGCAGCGTTTGCCACAGCGAGGGCAGCGGCCGGGCGAGCGCCATTGCAGGAAACCTGGTCGGCTGGGACTGGGACTGGGACTGATGCGAGGGCGTCACGAGGGCCGCGACATCGAGAGACGTGGTGTCGCAGGTGAAAAGTGCCCATGGACCCGGGAGCTTCGACGCGCTATTCGCGGTCCAGCCTAGTGCGACTCGCTTGGTGGCTGCCCCCTTTCGCCGGCGGCTTGTGCCTGCAGGACAGCCAAAAGTCCACGACACTTTCCCCGACATTCGAACACGACCCACTCCATCAACAACACCGAGCCCGCCGCGTGCCCTCCGCTTCTCTCGCGCTGCCCTCTCCTCGCCCTTTGATCGACCAGCCTCGAGGCACCCAGCACCCGCAATGGCCGCGTACAACCAGCAGTCCGTCTACCCCAGCAGCTATGTCGGCTTCGACAGCATCACCAACCAGATCGAGAAGAAGCTCGTCAAGCGGGGCTTCCAGTTCAACATCATCTGTGTCGGTAGGACTGGCTCCATCTGTGCTATGCGTCAACATGTGTACTGACCTTTCTCCCTCTCCGCGCAGGCCAGACGGGTCTCGGCAAGTCGACGCTCATCAACACCATTTTCGCCTCGCACCTCATGGAAAGCAAGGGCCGCCTGCTGCCAGACGAGCCCATTCGCAGCACGACCGACATTCAGGCTGTCTCCCACGTGATCGAGGAGAATGGTGTGAGACTACGCCTCAACATCGTCGACACCCCCGGCTACGGTGACCTGATCAACAACGAGCGCTGCTGGGACCCCATTGTCAAGTACATCAAGGATCAGCACAGCGCCTACCTCCGCAAGGAGCTAACTGCCCAGCGAGAGCGTTATCTCCAGGACACGCGCATCCACTGCTGCTTGTTCTTCATCCAGCCATCTGGCCACGCTCTGAAGCCCATTGACATTGTCGTCCTGAAGAAGCTCGGCGAGTTTGTCAACGTGGTTCCCGTCATTGCGAAGAGCGACAGCCTGACTCTGGAGGAGCGCGCCGAGTTCAAGCAGAGAATAAAAGAGGAATTCGCCTTCCACAACCTGAGAATGTACCCATACGACAATGAGGAGCACGACAACGAGGAGGTCGCTCTGAACAACTCTATCAAGGTTCGCGATAGCAATACATTCCATCCTGAGACATGACGTTAACCATCCGCAGAGCCTCATTCCTTTTGCCGTTGTCGGCTCCGAGAAGAACATTGTTGTGAACGGTCAGCAAGTCCGAGGCCGCCAAAATCGCTGGGGCACGATCAATGGTATGTATACTCGCATATCCCAACTCATTAGAGTCCTCGCACGAAACAAACGCTAACGTCTCACTTGCAGTCGAGGATGAGAACCACTGCGAATTTGTCTACCTCCGAAACTTCCTTACCCGCACACACTTGCAAGACCTCATCGAGACTACATCGCAAATCCACTACGAGTCCTTCCGCGCGAAGCAGCTGCTTGCCCTCAAAGAAAGCTCGGCGGTAGGCGGTGGCCACGGTTCCCGACCCATCTCACCTGCCGCGGATCGCGAGCTCAGCAGGAACAGCCAGCGGATGACTATGAACGGGTATTAGGTAGCCCCGGTTTCCTGAGTTGTTGCTGCTAGGGTCGCGCGGTCGACAGTGGTGCAATGCATGTGTGGGAAGCGCACAAGACATTAGCAATGGCGTGGAGAAGAAGAACGAGCGGGTTACGGTATGATACCAGTGCAGCAATTGGGCACGAATGGACTTGGAGCTGCTGAGGCGTACATTCTCCACGACAACCCCACTTTTACAAGTTTTTCTTGAATATCATTTTAGTGCAGGCGAGCGGTTACTCTTCTACCTTCTACATTTCTCCTATGTCTTAGCGTAGGGTTTAGTGGAAAGACAGGACACCCGGTTCTACTGGTTATTGCCTGGGTATGGAATTGCGATGGCTGGGTGGAGGATGTGGGGTGTGGGCTGTTGTGGTAATTCGAATCAAAAATAGTCTTAGTCTGTCTGAAGTGTAGTCTCTCATCATTGCATGCTCTCATCCTGGGGGAGTCGGCTTCCGGTACCCTTTGCTAAGTACTCTCACCTGCGCTGGTGGGCCGGTCTTCTGTGTCAACGACTCTCAACCTCGCAATGATGGACTTGACATGCATGGATGTCCAAGCATCCGGGACGACTCTCCCACCTGCACACTTCTCGTGACTGAAGGCACTGCAAGACAGGTCTCAGAGCGTTCGAGATTCCGGAGGCTTCCCGCGAGGGCTGCGGTGGATCACCTTGCGTGTCAGCACTCAATTCGAAGCATAGTGCTTGTTCACCTCAACAATCGCGACCCCGCAAAATCTTCAATGCTGTCATCATTCTGCTTCTTGCCTTCGCCACTCAGCTTCACAGTCCTTCTCGACGCGCTCCGAGGGTTTGCCGCTCCCTTCTCGAGACCCTCGACTTCGTGGGCTGCAGGTGCGGGAGCAGAGGTCTCGTTGATGATGCGCTCGATGATCTTGGCTTTTGCGCCGGCGCGCTTGAGGCGGTCGTCGAAATCGGCGACGGCGTCTTCGGTGTTGGATGTGCTGAAGGTGGGCGGGTCGGAGAGGGCGTGTAGCGTGGTGATGTGCTTTTGGAGACGCGGGTTTGGGGGTAGGGAGGGGAGGTTCATGGGGTCTGCTTCTTCTACTTCTTGTTCCTTCGCTGTGATGCCCGCTTCATCCTTGCCCTCCACGTCCTTTGCTGTCTCGTTCAGACTTGAACTTGAATCCCCGCTCGATGTCTGGGTTTGAGGGGTTGGTAGGGAGATTCGAGAGCCCCAGACACAAGAACGTCCGTGTAGAGCGCCCATGGCAGCGAACTTCTCGAAACCCTTCTCAAGACCGAAGATGCGGCCCTCGATGCGGCCGGCTCGAGCCCCGTCTGAGGCGCCGAGGGCGTAGGCGTTGGTGTAGAGGGTGTCTTCGAGGGTAAGGAGGGTATCGAAAGGATCATCTTGGGAGGGTGGCATGATTTAGAACTACGGAAAGAGGCTTAATCGGACTACGTCTCGCTCTCTATGATGGACTTTGAGCAGTGTTGCGCTACTGGCTGTTACCCCCTGGCCAGAGCGTGGCTAGTGAATGTGGCGGGGTAGTGTTTGCTATGGCGGGGCACGCCTGACGCGCGCCTGCATCGTTCGGAGCTCCGTACCTGCATTGACTCACTCTCACAGCCCGCTCAAAACGCGCCATTGAAGACGACAGTCGCCCTGGGTATCCTACAAGTAAGTGTATTTCCGAGCTGCCAGCATTCTGGAGCTAACTGAAGCTAAATAGAGACTATGGCTTCAACGGACGCCAAGATCCTGCCCGTTGACGGTGAGAGGAACGTTCTGATCACCTCCGCACTGCCCTATGTGAACAACGTGCCACATTTGGGCAACATCGTGGGCAGTGTGCTGTCCGCCGACGTCTTCGCCCGTTTTGCCCGCGCTAGAGGCTACAACACGCTCTACATCTGCGGAACAGATGAGTATGGCACAGCAACAGAAACCAAAGCAATAGAAGAGAATGTCACCCCTCAACAATTATGTGACAAATACTACGCCCTTCATGCGGAAGTGTACAAGTGGTTCAATATCTCTTTTGACCACTTTGGACGGACGCCAACACAGCAGCAGACAGACATCGCGCAGGACATCTTCACAAAGCTGCACAAGAACGGATACCTAGAGGAGAAGACCACGACGCAACCATACTGTGAGACGCACAACAGCTTCTTGGCCGATCGCTTCGTCGAGGGAGAGTGTCCGCTGTGCCACTACGAGGATGCGCGGGGTGACCAGTGCGACAAGTGCGGGCATTTGCTGGATCCCCTCGAGCTCATCAAGCCGCGGTGTAAGCTTGATGGTGCTACGCCTGTACCCAAGGAGACGAAACACGTGTACCTGTGCCTGGACAAGCTACAGCCGCTCGAGGAGGAGTGGTTTAAGAAGAGCAGCGAGGAGGGCAAATGGAGTTCCAACGGCGTTCAAATCACAGCGAGCTGGCTGAAAGAGGGCCTGCACGCGCGAGGCATCACTCGAGATCTCAAATGGGGTACTGCTGTACCTCTGGAGGGATACGAGGACAAGGTCATGTACGTGTGGTTCGATGCATGCATCGGCTACGTCTCTATCACCGCGACATACACAGACGAGTGGGAGAAGTGGTGGCGGAATCCGGATCAGGTGAAGCTCTACCAGTTCATGGGCAAAGACAATGTACCCTTCCACACCGTCGTCTTCCCCTGCAGTCAGATCGGCACCAAAGACAAGTGGACCATGCTCAACACCATCTCGACGACCGAGTATCTCAACTACGAGAAAGGCAAGTTCTCAAAGTCGAGGAATATCGGCGTCTTCGGCAACAACGCTAGGGATACGGGCATACCTTCAGATGTCTGGAGATACTACCTGCTCTCACATCGACCTGAGACCGGCGACTCCGAGTTCGAGTGGGACGGCTTCATCGCAGCAAACAACAACGAGCTACTTAAGAACCTCGGCAACTTTGTCAACCGCGTCATCAAATTCGTCAACTCGAAGGTCTACGATTCCAAAGTCCCGGACTATACAAAATTCACAGACTCGTATTTCGACGAGCACAAGAAGAAAGTCAACGAGTTGCTCAAGCGGTACAATGACGAGCTGGAAGACGTCAAGATCAAAGCAGCACTCACAACGGCTCTGCATGTGAGCAGCCAGGGAAATCAGCTACTGCAGGACAACAAGCTGGACAACAAGCTTGCGACTGAGCAGCCGGATCGATGCGCGGCGGTCGTTGGCCTGGCATTGAGTCATATCCATCTGCTAGCGAGCTTGATCCAGCCTTATATGTAAGTCCACATTCTTCATCTTCTCCTATATGGCTACTGATGTACATTTCCAGGCCCGACACGACCAATCTGATCCTCCAACAACTTAACACGTCTTTCCTCATTATTCCCGATGATTGGCAGGCCCAATCAATACCCGTGGGTCACGTTATCGGTACGGCAGCCTATTTGTTCTCTCAGATAAAGCCAGAAAAGGAACAGGCTTGGCGGGAGCAATTTGGCGGTGACGAGGCGCGCAGGGCCAAGGAGGAGAAGGCCGCCAAGGCTGCCGCGAAGAAGGCGGAGAAGGAGCGGAAGAAGGCTAAGAAGGCGGGTGGCGGTGAGACGGGGGGTAAGGGGGTAGAGGCTGGGGAGAAGGCGGGTAGTGCCAAAGAGACGGAGAAGACGGCTGAGGAGGAGGTCGCCGAGGGTGTCAAGCAGGTGGTGCTGCAGACCTCGTAGGCTTAGGTTAGCATTGTAATACACTGTATGAGGGACATCATGGAGCTTGATGAAGGTCGCTGAAGCCCTTTGGCGAGGACCTGATTCTGCGTTTGATGGATACCGTATATCGTATACCTCGCCCCTTCCTTCCTCCTTGGTCGTCCGGGCCTCGTCCCTGCTGAACAGCTCCCGCCACTCTCTCGGTCTGGACTTGTTCGTCTGAGGACTGTGGTGTCGTCCGTGGCTGTCCTTGAGGACGGGGACGTGGACGCGTCGATGAGGAGCGCATGTTCATCAACGTATCTTTCCAAGTACCATAGTTTACTTGGCAGCCAGGAAGCTTGATCGATCTACGTTACCCTGTACATTGTGCTTCATAGTGCGTTTTAGAGTGTCAGGGTAAGTCTCTTATAGTATGACCCTGAGAGCTAAGTTGGAGGAGTGTAGAGGACGCTGACGGTGAATTGTCCTTGGACAGGACTGGGGTGTGGGTGGTTGATGAGAGGCTATGTCTGGTGAAGTGTGGTTATGAGTAGCTTGGTTTAGGGAGAAGTTGGAGGGCTTGGTTGGACTTGGTTAAGGTGGGTAGTGTGCTCCAAAGCGCGTTTTACGAGACTGGGGTAAGCCTTGGTGTGGCGGGACGATATATAGGTCTAGGCTGGATACTTCGAGGGTGAATTGTTCTCGGAGAGGACTAGGGCGTGACAGTGTCTACGAGGAGTGTGTAAAGTTAGTCAGTAGATAGAAGGCTTTGCTGGCCTTGGTTGCTCTGCACAGTGTCCCTCAGAGCAAGCTTCTTAATGTCGAAGGAAGCCTCTGGCATGGGTCCCCGTTTGAAGCAGCTTCAAGTACGCTAACAACATCATGCTAGAAATACAGTGAGCGCGAGCCGATAAGGAGTCTGTATATACCATGACATATTCTGAATCAAGGCCTTTCTATAAGTGAGTAGCTAAGTTAGTAAGGATCCAAGGCACAGGGCTTCATCGGCATTGATTACCCAATACGGTGTGTCTCATAGGGTGTATTGCAGTGTTGGCGCAAGCTCCTTGCATGACTTGAGTAAAGAAGCTTCAAGTACGTCAATGCTCGTGATCACATTTTCCTGGGATTAGGGTGAGTGCGAGTCTTTGAAGAGCCTGTATATATTTCATGGTTTATGTGTGTATAGTAAGATCAGTCAGAAGCCAAGGGGCTTTGTCGGGTTTCGTTATCCTATTAGTGTGAGTCTCCGTCCATATTTATACGCAGACAGATAAGTCCGAGGCCACGGGGATGTGCCTCATGGAGTGTGTTGTACTGTTGAGGTAAGTAAGCCTCTGGTATATCTCAATCAAGATCAGTACATCTTATAGCGATTTTCGAAAAGAGTCAGGCGTATCGTAAGCTGCAAAGTGAGTCCGAAGCCAAAAGGCTTTATGGGCCTTTGCTACGCTATATCGTGCACTTTAGAGGAAGCATTGTAGTGTTGAGGTAAGCCTCTGGCACCCTAGCAACTCAGTTAGGAGGTGCACCGCGTACGTCGACGGGCGGAGCGTTTCGACTACTCCTACTGTTGTGAAACTATACCTTTCGATAGAATAGTGTAGAGATGTCGTCAATATTGCAAGGAGCTGGTGGCAATTGGTCATAGCCAGAGGGCTTGCGTGGAGCGTGTAAACCGCTGTTTGAAGGGCAGTGTAGCGTACAACGAAGGCTGACGATGCCTTTTAGCTTTGTGCTAATTTCTGTTCAGGCCATGCGATGCTTCATTGCATGTTGCGTCAGCACAACAGAGTTGATAAAAAGTAGAATTAGGTTTGTAGGTTCAAGTGAAGTCGTTCGTTGAGTTCTGTTCTTTGGGTGTCGGTGATGTAATAAAGGCTCTAGAGCTTTTATCGTCGCGCAACATTAGTTAGCTCTGTATGTCCCCGTGGATTAGGTATGAGTTGATGACATTTTTGAGTATGTAGGGAAGCTTCTTCTCTCTGCTATCGTTTATCAAACAAAGAACACGACGGCTTCTTCAACCACACAGAGCATGTTCGGTAAAGTGTGATGGCATTTTTGTTGCAGACGGCGTAATCAAATCCAGTGCGTCCATCAGAAGAGAACGAGTGCCGAGGTGTCTGGATGGATGCGGGTTCCTTGGGAGCTGGGAGCTGGGATCAATTGAGTCGTTGCTAGAAGGCTCGCGTGAACATGGTAAAGCGCCGTCTGGGGGAAGTACAAGGTTTGACAATGGCCGACGACGCCTTTTGGCTCCGCACTAGGCTAGGACTATCTGTATCGATGAATGCGCGCTGCTTGAGGAGCTAGTATCAAATCTGCTTCAACTCCTAGCTCTTTATATTCAGGCGCATCTCGACTTTCCAAAGACTTAAAAGTTCTATGATTCGAGTCACACTCAAGATCATACCTTGATGTGGTAAAGCGTACGTCGACGAATAATAAAGTGGATAATGAGGGTCGGCGAAACCCTTTGACTTGTTCATGGTTTTGGTGGTTTATGTACCACATCGATATCGTGGTCTTCTCAAGTTGTAACATCTCTCTCGAAAGACTCCAATCGTACTAGTTCCCGAGCTGATATCTGGAGAAGCTGGTTCTGAGTAAGGAATAGTTGACACCCATATACATCCCGCGCCAAAAGGGCTTCATCGGGCTTTGTTATACCCCATGATGGCGTGCTTAGGATGTAACTCACCAAAAACCAGCTCATTCGTACATGCACTTTTTCCTGAACCAGACTGCATCACCTCGGCAGCAGCCTCATCATCCCCGCTACTGCAACGTCAGATATTGGAAAGAATGACTGTGAGGAGTTCATAGGAACGCCCGGGCAGCGGGCCGGGCGTATCGCAAGAACCTGTGAGGCTGTACCCGGCCAACTGCGCCTGAGATCTGCTGACCTAGGCCCCGTGCATCGGGACCTCGACTTACCGGTAGTTTGCGCAACACCCAATTTAGTCTCGGAAGCCGGGATGCTGAGAGTCTGTGTGGACCCTGTGTTGTAGAGGACGTGAAGCTAGGAAGATTCGGAATTCAAGGCCAGAGATGTATTGCTGTCCACAGTACCTCATCGACAGGTGATATCGACCTAGCTAGAAGAAGCTTAGCGTGTATACACCCTAGCCCTCTCCATCCCGATTTCCTACGCTACATCTCATCTCATGCATCTTGCCAATATGAAAAACCATGCAATACGATCCAAGACCCAGGATCTTCAGGGCTCTACTCACCTCTCTCCGCACGCCTTTCCCGCTCACCCGGCTCACTCTCGCTCTCAGCTTCTCGGCTCCCCGCCGTCCACGTTCCTGGGCTGCTGAACTGCGAGGCTGCATGCATATCAGCTCTGCATATCAGCTCAGCACGAGCGCCGAGAGCCGGGACCCCTGCTGCATTTAATATATAGCATGCCTCATCTGGGCGAAATCTTATGCTATAGAGTTATGACTTTTCGCGTACGGGCGCGGGGCCAAGGCTAAAGGCGAAGGGCGAAATACGAGGTCGCACCATGAATATCGCACTGCAGATGCATACGAGGAAGGAAAAGAGCTTGCTTGTAACCGGAGGTCAATGATGAAGTGAATTGGGGATTTTATTGGCGGGTTCTGGGATTTGCTGAGGAGATGCGAAGTCGGAACGTAATAGTGCGTGGCACACCGTATCGTACCCAGTACTACGAAGTCGAGGTGGTTGCGGTGGAGATGCCTCTCTTGGAAGATTTGGCGGACTTGGCCATGGGTGCATGCACGATGTGGCTGACATGCTTGGAAGAATTGGAGAAGGATGCGCTTTCCCGGAAGCTGAATGGGTCGCCTAGACCGCAGACATCGAATTGGCACTGCGGCGGAGCGGCGTGATATTGAGTATTGCGAGAAGGTTAAAAGATGAGCGCTTCCTGGTCCCCAGTCTGTTTGAGGATGTCGATGTTAATGTTCATGTCCAATACGTTTCAACCATAACGATCAGCTGCAAGCTCGCGCGTACTTTCTTTCCAATTCTCAAAATGTTTCCTTCCATTTCCTTCCTGGTTCTCTCTTTCTTGTACACTTCTATCAGCGCTACGAATAATACTACTGCTTCAACATGCGCCGCACTCGAGGCTTCTCTACCTGAAGACGTCTTCCTCCCCGAGAGCAACACATACAATGCTTCGATATCATCCTATCCTTTCATCCAGCTGCGACTGCATCCGACGTGCTTGATCCGGCCCAACAGCACTGCAGATGTTGTTACAGCGGTCGGTATCTTGAAGGGTAGCAGAACGAAGTTTGCCGTGAGAGGCGGAGGGCATAATGCTAATAGGGGATTCAACAATATCGAGGATGGCGTCACGATTGATATGCGCAGCTTGAATGGTGTCGAGGTGGAAAGCGGCGTTGTGAAAGTTGGTGCTGGTGCGATATGGCAGGAGGTTTACGATGTGGTGGAGAAATATAACGTTACGGTGATGGGAGGTCGTATTGGAGTTGTGGGTGTTGCTGGATTCTTAACGGGCGGTACGTTGAGTCTCTTTTCCCCCTGTGTATCTGTCCTATCACGATAGAAGGCACCTTTCTTTATCATGGCACTAAACGTACTCAGGTGGCATATCCTTCTTTTCCCCCGAACTCGGCTGGTCTTGTGACTATGTTGTCAACTTCGAAGTCGTCCTGGCAAACAGCACAGTCGTCAATGCAAACGCAACATCCAACCCAGACTTATTCGCTGCTCTCAAAGGCGGCCAAAATAATTTTGGAATCATCACCCGCTTCGACCTGAAATCCTTCCCCGTGACTCCGCTCTGGGGTGGACGAATCGCGTTCGCACCAACAGCGGACACTGCGTTGCTCGAGGGCTTTACCCAGTTCAAACTGGGCGAGTATGATCCGTACGCCGCAGGCTGGGTAACAAACCGGTACAATGGAACAAGCAGATCTTACGCGCCGACGAGTATCCTATGGTACACGAAACCCGACTTGAAGCCCGGTGCGCTCGAGCACATGACGAATGTGACACCGCAAGTGATGAACGGAATGACGACGGCGTATCCGAGTGCATTTGCGCGGAATGCGTCGATGGTCGTCAAGACCTCGAATCTGAAGTGAGCGAATTTTCCCGTCCACCTTCCCCTCTGATCCATTTGCAACCGTCGAGGCATAATTTCATGAAAAGGAAGGGAAACTGATACAGAGCCTTTGTAGTACCATCTGGGCAACGACAACGTTCCACATCTCGCCCACCATCATACACAGCATCCACTCCAAATGGAAATCCGTCATCCCTTCACTCTGCGAGTCCTACGCATACGCCAACATTGCTTCAGAACTTACCTTCCAATCACTAGCACCACCCCCAAAGGATGGCGCAGCTGTCAATAGTCTCGGGTTCGACGCCACCTCCCACCCTGAGAAGGATCTGGTGTTCTTGCAAATCATCTTCTACTTCTCGGATAGTGCGGCCTTCCCAGGTTTGAACAACGCGCTGAAAGATTTCATCACGATGTTCGATGAGATCGCTGATGGAGAGGGTGTTGGACATGATTTCGTATATCTGAATTTTGCCGCTGCGTTCCAAGATCCGCTCCAGGCATATGGAAAGGTGGACTTTAGTGGATTGGCGCGAACCGCGAGGAGGTACGATCCATGGGGTTTGTTCCAAAGGCAATTGGTTGGCGGCTTCAAGGTGTCTAAAAACGATCATGGACACGGTAATGGGAATGAGACGTTCGGACAAGGACCATGGGAACACTCGTAGGGAGGTGTTGGACATGACGGAATGTAAATATCGTTAGACGGCGTTGGTGTATATTGTCGGACGTCACACTGGTAGACGAGAAGGTTTGGTCGTATATAACTAGGATCGTCAAGAGTATATGAAAGATTGTACTTTCAATCAAGCAGATGAAAAGCCATATCCATACCCGTAAGGTCACATGGTGAGTCAGGCTTCGTTGCGGTCCAATCCACATCCAGAGTGTCCGTGGAAGGGAGATCTTGAAGCATCTCTTGCTTCTTAGATATATACACGCAAGTTGAAAGCGAGCAACTGAGGTCATATGATCAAGGGTCCTCGTTCGTACACCAGTGATCGAGTTGTTTCGGTTCAGCCCACACTCTATCCTAATGTCTCTTCCTGCCTGTTAATACCCCTGTTTCATCTCTACATCTCTACCTTTGTAGTCATAAGTTAGCTGACCCGAGATGAATATGGTGAATTCCCCGTTGCAGAGAACGGCATATTACGGAGCTTATCTTCAGCTCACATGTACCGGATGATTCTCGAAGCATCACTGTGATCATTAGCATGGGATGACGTGAAGTTGGTTTTGGGATTTGAATGTTCGCATATATTCCGGAAGCAAACATAGGAGATGATGGTGAGAGTGGTCCGTGCTTTCATTGGTTTGTAATCAGAGCATAAACATGCAAAACCACCCGTGGACCCATTGTGGCTTGCTTCTGTCCTAGATAGTTCCCATGACTATCCTTTCCGTCAGTCTCGTGGTTTTCTTTGTTTCTACCACGACTTCATACTGAGTGTGCGGCTCAACGGACGATCTCACACACCAGCGTTATCTTCTCTCCGTTAAGTGTGCTTGTGTGATACAATGACTTCAACTCTTGCTTTCAAGCCTTATTCTGCTCACTCAACTTCAATGTCAGTTGCTCTAGCCTTTGCTGCAGTGCTCTCTCCATCTCGTCTGCCTTCTTCACATACTCTTCAAAGTCCTCCTCCTCGTCATCCTCCTCGCCTTCCAGCTCTGGCTCGGGACTGCCATTGGTCGGCGTCTTATCAGCTTCGTCATCCAGGCTAGGATCTGCATCTTTCTCCACCTCTTTCCCCTTTTCTGCGTTTACACTTTGCTCTGCCTTCTTCTTCTCGGCCTCCGCTTCCGTCAAAGCCTTCTTTTTCTCCCACCTTTCCATACCCCTCTTCAACCTCAGCAGACTGCTCTTCGGCCAATGCACCCTCTCATCCATATCTCTCGGCACGGTCTTGGCGCCCTCCGGCAGTACCACCCACCGCACCTTCGCATCAACGTAGATGTGTATATCAGGCTCCATCAGCCCGGGCATATCTAGCGTGCCCACGTGCACGTTATACGTCGAGGGATTCCAGTTTCCCGTATCCCATACGGTAACCTTACACTCGGGACATTGCGCCAATCTATGAATAGCGTGGCCATTATGCTCCTTCCTGACAATGCTAACGATGGCAGGAGCCTGAGGACCGATTGACTCAATCATGTCAAACTCGATCTTCGCAGAGCACGCAAACACAGATCCAGATTCCCGTTGGCAGTCGGCGCAGTGGCACGCGTAGCAGTACATTGGTGGTCCTCGCAGCCGGTAGCGGATTTGATTGCAGTTGCACCCGCCCTCCAGGAGCGGGAAAGGAGCGTTTTTGGCAGGCGGGAGAACATTGTCTGGCATCTTTGAAGCTTCAGGGTTTGCTAGGGGTTTTGGGGTTGTCTATTGCAGTTGAGAGTGAGTGACGGTGGTGTTGATGCCTGCACATGAAAGAGCGTGACACCGTGTGAGATCGCTATGAAGCTTAGGACGCTTATGGCTTAGCGTGCTGCCCCACTTTCGGACACGGACTGTGGATACGAAACTCAACTCAACACCAACGTCATTGCACATCATCAATCACCATCATCGAGTGTTCGCGATTGAATGGGAACCGCAGATATAGAGTATATACAGAGCGATGTCTCCCAGAATAACGCCGATATGCACAATTTTCGAACCACCTTCCACTGGGGATGATGCTCAGAGTTTCCACGCGGCCGTTCTCGCCCGAGAGCTTCAATCATCAGCCGCATCCAATTTCTTGTTTTGCCCAAATTTCAGCACCTCCTCCCTCTTCTTGCTGTCCGGCTCACTGGGATCTCTCTTCATCCTGTCCTGACTCTCCGTTTGCTCCTCCTGGCCTCCGAGTCCGCTTTCCTCGGGATTTGACACCGGGGTCTGAACGGATGCTGAATCAGGCGATGAACGACTGTCTGTCGCACGCGATTGGTTGATTTCTTGACCTTCGGCTGAGCCAGATTGGGGGTTCGAGACATTCGAGGACTGACCAGGGGATGCGGACTTGTCTTGGGACGGAGTAGCGAAAGTGCGTGTCAAAGACGGTTGGATGGCTGAATGAGATATCAGCAAGTATATTGCGTAATCTCTTTTGGGATGCACATACTGGAGGCTCGGGATGGTTGGAGGAGCGAGCGCGTCAGGCCTGAAGTTGGTCGAGATGCCATATTGCGCAGAAATCTGGATGCCATGATCTTTGGTATGTGCAGCTTAACTCGATGATACGCGATGTCTCACGCGAGTCTTAAAAACGGCGAGTAGGAGATTTGATGCTTTCAGTTGAAGTTGGTCCGAAAAAGCATTTGATGGTCTCATATATGCGATGTACTAGCGTGGTCGTAGAGTTGACGCAAGTATTACAACATCATAGCCCTGTCATACATAACACACACTCGAGAAGAATAGGTAGAGGTCTAAGACTCTAACTTGGAAACAGATAAAGCCCTCCATTGGCGCTATGACAGCTCTGACCAATCAAGGAGACTCTTATCTTCTGCCTTCAGCCCGTAGACGAAGACATGTGACGTTTCACAAGGAAGTAGGATGACGAAAAAACTCCCTCGTGTTCTGGGGTTGAATCTCATATAAGTCACAAGATGTAGCAGCATTTTAGAGCTACAGCAAGTTTGAATTGTTCCATCACCATGCAGGTGGCTCGTGCGCTAGAAGCGGAAGTGGTAGATCCAAGCCAGGTATTCTAGTGAGAAGCCCTCAGATAGAACTCACGAAGAGATCACCGCCATTAACTACTGGAACTTCTCTGGATTGGGCCTAGCAATGTCCATTCAATTGAGATTATGCAATGTGCATGGGTGGCCTTGATTAGGCTGCCAAGATCCAGCTGCAGCACTTCTATCCGCTTACGCGACATCATTCCGCCGTCCAACCTACAGATATCAGCTGCATCCTACACAATGTCCATTACGAATATACCAACCAGGACCTATAGATATACACCACTGAGCACAAAAGATCATACACGAATACTCGAGCTTGAGCCCGCGGAAGCTGAAGATGCGCCATTATGTTGCAGACTCCGGGAGGTCAACGTAGAAACGGAAAATTACATGTACGAAGCATTATCGTACACCTGGGGTGAACCAATCTTCTCGCACGAATTAATGGTCGAAGATGAGATGATGAAGATAACTTCCAGCCTTGCTGGTGCCCTGAGAAGATTCCGATCAAAAGACAGGACAAGAAGCATCTGGGCTGACGCAGTCTGTATCAATCAGCAAGACAACGAAGAAAAGAGCGTCCAGATTCCAATGATGTCAAAAATCTACCGCAGTGCACACCGTGTGCTAGTATGGTACGTAACCCTCTGGGGTGCAAAAGGCGCCACCACCTGAGTAGCCTTTCGGAAGCTGGTATCAACAAGCCCTGTCCGACACTTACACTGACTTCAGACTGTCGCATTTAGGCTCGGGAACCCTGTCAGGGAGGACGCAGTACTCGATCGATTGAGCGTGCTGGCAAAGAGGCTATTCATTGACCGCCAAACATCGTCGAGGACCCTTACAGACGCATGCTTAGCACTTCTCAAACTTTTATATCTGCCTTGGTTTACACGGCGGTGGATTGTTCAAGAGGTCGCTCAAAACCCAGACGTCATGTTATACCACGGTGTATCCGAATTGCCATGGCCCCGCCTCTTCACCATCGTTCGCAGTCTCACCGCAAAGTCAGCCGAGTTGAAGACGTCCAGACAGGTGATCTCGGTCATGGCAATGCACGATTTATGGAAACTTTGGGGCTTCGGTGACCGAAATGGTCCGTGCGGAATGATCTGGCTTTTGGAGAAATTCGACCATTTCAAGTGCGCCGACGACAGAGACCGTATATACGCACTCGTTGGGCTGGCCGATGATGTCGGGAACACGCCCTCTGACGAATGGCAACAGTCGAACAAGATGCTTTCCATCAAGGCTGATTACACGCTCACAACATTCGAAGTCTATACTCAATTTGCCATGACGGTCATCAACGAGAAACACAAAATCCTATGGTTACTCAGACAAGCATCGTCTCGCTATAGGTCTGAGGGCTTTCCTGGCTGGCTACCAAATTGGAGTATGCCTTTGGCACGCCGTCCAGTGGTAGACAACCTAGACATGTCTGTCTCTAGTACCGTCTCAATTTTACTAGGAGGACGGGCGATATACATGCCAAGTATCCTACTACACTACTCTAAAGTCAAGATCGCCGATCCGTTACGTATAAGTCATTACCGGAAACACACAACTCCAGAATGGGAAAGCGGACCCGAGGGTGTCAAGTTGGTCGAGACGTTTGCGGACGTCGATGTATCACCTGTCTGCGTCAAGTGGCGAAGCAAAGCATTTCCACCCTCCCCGTGCAGTCCCTCGGAGGTTACGCACTGGTTCCAAGACACCTTCGACAGTATCTGTCAGCGAGTCCTCGAAGTCGGCGCGGCCGCAACTCTAGATTCCAAGAATCATCCGACATGGCTGATTCGGACTCTAAACGATTTCATTCGCGCTCTTCTCCCGTCTGAGATTCTCGACGAGTTCTATCAAAATGGGGAAGAACTGGAGTACAACAGACTTGTGGAAAAGCTAGGCTACAGGGCAAATAAACCTATTATGAGCAAATGGGGCCCGGAGTATAATCCCCTAGATGAATCTTCCGAGCAGGGCTTCGAACGGGGGACCAAGATTGGCATCGCATCATCGGACAGCTTAGCCCAAGCTCTTATTAGTCTACTCGAGAGAAGCTCGAGCGGGTCGAAGTCAGTGACAACCTGCCTTCCCGTTCTCTTCGTCAACCTTCTCAGCGTGGTCATGCGTGGGAGACGTGTGATAATTTGTGACGAAGACAGAGTCTCCGGGGCCTATCATCCGGACGGCCATATCGGTATAGCAACCTCCACTATCAGGGAACAAGACCGGGTAATCTCACCTTGCCACCCAGGCCGTGCAGGGCTGGACCTACCAGGCCCGATCCGTTGTGCGTGTCCCTGTAGGAAATACTTTATGGTGCGAGAGCGCAAGGACAGCATATTATCGGATCTAGAGCAGCGAGTGTCAAGCCAGACACTTTACTATGAATTCGTGGGGGACGGTTTCTTCGAAAAAGGACCTTTTGGGACGTACAAAAAGGGTGGGGTCTCATGCTCTGTCTCGCTGACATAGTCCTGGGATCATACCGTAGTTGGGAAGGGGAATAGCTAGACACCTACAAGAACGCCCTGTGACACATTCGTAGATACCCCAAAAAATCATCACACATCCCGAACCACCCCCTGCACAACGCGTGGAGCGACCGAGGAGCCGTGAAAAGATAGATCTTGAGCAGAGTCCTCAAAGACTCACCTAATCGCCACGCTCCAACAAGCCATCGGAAGCTAAGATCGGGAAGCTGTGTCACGAACAGTCTCCTGACCGCCATCCAACAAAGCTGTATCCAACAACCAGCAATGAGATACAGTATCTAGCCTTCTAAAGCCTAATCTCCCAACCCCTACCTTGAATCCTAGTCGACCTAGCCATCCATCCATCCATCCAGTGTCACATCTCCAGCCTCAATTTCAAGCTAGATCAGCGACAGCATCACTTCACCATAGTACACCAAAACACGTATCTTCACCCACACCTACGCCCATCCCAGCCCTCCAGCGCCGAATGCCCATGGATCATCATCCCTGCCCTCGCTCGTCTCCCTAGTCGTCCGTCACGAAACGCTTATGAATCACATCTTGCCGCCCTCCATCGTCTCTCCATCTCCATCTCCATTCCCTCACCCCCTCCTCCATCCTCCATCCACCCCCTTCCCCCCAGACAAACCACATCAACTCCCACCCTCCACCTTACCACACTCAATACTACATCACAAAAGCACACACAAGCCGTACACATGCTTTGCACAACAGAAAAGCCGCTGAATTGTATATAACCCAAGCCAATCCGATGCGCGCCAAAGCTATTCTTTCATGCCTGCAAAACCCCACAGACAGTGAGATAGGAAAATGCCGCAACACCGCTATGCTATGCATGACCCCGTCTAAGTATGCAAACCCAAACCCAAACCCATGCCCATATCCCATATCCATATCCAACGCATTTGTACCCATGACTCCCATACACCATACAGTAACCCGCCCCGCCCACGTCTAGCGCTCAGGACAGTTGCATCGTCTATCCACCACTCACTGCGACTCCCCACCCCCGTATTTCGAGATCCGTCGCGTCGCATCTACTCCTCATGCGCACTACTGCCCCTGCGAATCCTCATCTCGCCCCCACTAGTCTCGCGCCTCTGCCTCGCAATCCTGAGTCTCGGGAGCGGCGGCACCGGATTCACATTCTCCTCGCCATTGACACCGAAGCCCGACTCGCGCTCTCGGCGTCTCGACACGACTTCCGACAGCCTCCCCGTCCGCGCTTTGGGAAGTCTGCTCTTCGCCGACGACGCTGCCGAAGCCGGCGTAGCATTATTGCTGTCGCGGTGCGCTTCCAGTCTCGCAAAACTCGACGCCGGATTCGACGAACTCGCATCCCGGCTCGGTGGTCGCGACGCTCCGCCCATGCCCATGCCCATGCCAGCTGTAGAGGGTCTGGAGCCTGGCAGACTCGACCCACCGACCATTGGCAGCGCCGTCGAGCTACGCGGTAAACTCGGTTTTGACTGCGCGATATCTTGCAACTCCCACATGCCCACCGTACTCTGACTCCTGCCGATCCTCTCACGTTCCCGCTCACGCTCCCTGCTCTCCCTCCTCGTTGTGCTACTCGGGATGGGGCTCAGCGGAGGAAGAACGAACTTGGTCTTCAGGCTTGTTGGCGTCGGGGGCGTCATGCCTGAAATCACTGTGCTCCCACTGCTTGATCCAGACCCCGCACGTGCGCCTGCACTCGAGGGTGGGCGACGCGCAAACCCGGAAGCGCGGGACACGCTGGATTTGCCAGCTCCAAGCATATCAGCTTGGTCGCAGGCCCGCACGATATCCTCGGCCATTTGCCGGACTAGGATTGCAGGGTCGTGGTTCTTGAGGTGAAGAATGGTGTCGTAGACGCCGAAGCGCTTAATGAGGGTGCAGTCTTCTTCCCGAGCGTCACAGATAGTACGAAGAATGCGGAGGAGGTTGACGCGAGCGACGGGATCCTTGTGGGCAAGCTTCTGAACGGTCCGAGTGAAGATCTCGGGATCTGCGAGGGACGCGGCGATAGGAGGGGAGAGGCGAACGACCTTTTGCAGCGGATCGAGCATTTGCTCAAATGTGGATTGGGAGAGCTCGGGAGAGGTATAGGAAGCGACGATAGCGGTGCTGAAATTGGAGTTCAGTAGATGTTGCTCGACACGGGCCGTCTCTTCTTGAAGCCTGCGTAGACTGTTAACGAACGTGCACGAAGACACCTATATGTGATGGTGACATGGGATACACCTACCATACGAAGATAGCTTCAAGAGCAGTGACCTGCCAGTTCCGATCGCTTAGCATACTGGTATAGAAGGCCAGCCCGCGAGCATCCCAAAGCATCTTGCGTGCGATTTTACCAGAATGCGCTAGCTCACAGAGGATGGGCAGAGCAAACTCCTTGAGTGGACCGCCTTGCTGTACGACTTCTTTCAATGAGGGGATGATGTCGGATAAGGCCGCCTCCTCTTGACGGGACTTGTTGTGATGGCACAGATTGTACATTGTGTTTAGAATCTGGTTTGAGATCTCGCGCTCGCGAGGGTGCTTTTTAGAGTCTTTTAGTAGTTCAATGAGGATGTCGATGGCGTTGGAGTTTTGTAGGGCGTCGTGCGTTGAGGCGAGCATGGAAAGGTTCTTTATGAACTTGAGCATCGTGACCTGGTTATTTGGTGACATTTTGCGTATGTCTTTCAGCACACCTATAAGGCACGTTAGTGAACGTCACGGCTGTGCCAAGATAAAGGCAGACGTGGTGCAGTGCCACTGCAAGAACCGCTGCAGCGCACTGACTGCTTGTAGCGAATGGAAGGATGCCACTTACGCTTCAAGATCATTCGGTCCGCCACCAAGTCTTTTACGTGGCTTTCCGCTTGCGAGAATATGAGGAAAATGTTGACGATGCGTCCTTCAATATCTTTGGCCAGCTTGCCCGTTTCCTCAATGACCCTGTTCAGTACTAGGCTTAGTGGGTAGAGCACCGAGCGGCGCGATAGGATGCGACAGAAATCGTTCTTAGGCGTCGAGCCCTGCAGCTCGAAAACACTCCATACACCGTTCACACCAATAAGAACAAGGTCTCTCTCGCTGTCAATGTCTTCCTCTAGGAATTCAACGAGTACCTGGATGCCGCCACAGCCGATGAACATCTGGAGGGTCAAAGTACTGGTTTGATACATTTGTTGCACAAAGTTCGCAGCTTCTTTTCGGATCTCGCTCGGGTACTTCCTGCCCGCATAGTTGGCGATAATTGGTATACCACCCAGAAACGAAAGCGATTCTTGGAACTCGGCTTCCTCGAAGATGATGAGATTGATAATCTTGAGTAGCAGGAAGACAAGATCATTCGGAAGCGCAGTCTGCAGAATCTCAAGGATGGGAAGCAAGCCGTGTGAACGAAAAACGATGTTCCGTTTATCTGGTGATTCGCTGAGAACCTGAATGAGCTGCTCCGCGATATCGACTAATTGGTCTACTTCAGACGAGGTCTTCAGACAATTGACGAGATGCTCAGTCTGCTTGACTAGACGGTCATCTCGATCACGCGCGACGTTGTTCTCAAGGTTGATGTTTTCGAGACCTTCCTCGAGGTTCGCGAAAGGGTCAATGTCTTCGTCGTCGGCGATGATGAAGGACGAAGCCATTTTTGATGTAACCATCGCCATGCCGCTATGCTCAGAGCCGCTATCGCTCTCGGCACGTGTTGGTTTCTGGATGTCACCAAAAACATCTGAAAAGTCTTCTTGTTCCTTTTCAGCGTACTTTTGTATTTCAATCTCTGACTGTGAGCGCTGCATCTTGCGCGTCGACGTTGAGGAAGCCGATCGTTGGCGAACGCTTCCGTTCGATCTCGCATCTCGCGTCGACTTGGGTGCAGTCCTCAAATCCGTTGGATGGAATATCCGTGAGGGGAATATTTCGGCTGGCGAGCTTGTCATGACAACTTGATTCTGCGGTAATATTGAAAGTGGTTGGGAACCTTGCATAGCTCTCACCCTCTTTTCAAAGGCGCGATCGTCCTGCGGGGTCAAGTCAGAATAGTCTTCGATAGTGTCTTCGCGGAACACTCTCTCTGGTCGAACGGCTGCTGCAGCCTTGTGTCTGGGTGCGAGTGCACCTCCACGAAGGAAAGCAGTCTTGGGATCTTCGGGCCTTTCTGCAGCATGCATGAGTTGCGAAATTGGCTGTGTAGAAGACGGAGCTGTTATGATCGAAGCGGAGGTCGCTGACTCTGATTTCGACGTCTCGACTCGGCCTTGCAGGTGTCTCTGAAGGTTCAATGGACTTTTCAAGGTTGCTTCGCCGTCTAAACTTGACGGTTCCTCTGCCACTGGCTCAACGCCTGCATATGCCTTGAGCCTGTCATACGAAAAGAAGCCTCCAAAATTATCCTTAGGTTTGAGGTGTGGTAGGTGCAGAGCATTGACGGAGATACTCTCAGCAAAGTCATCGTCCCAGTTGTCACTGACATCCATGTCTGGCGAGCGAAAGCTATCTGCGATGGGCCTCTGCTTCGGAATGTTCAGATTCACGTTCACCGAGGGTTTGCGCGGAGCAGCCGCGGCGGTTGCCGTTGACGGTGGTGATTTCCTGGGGCCGGATGCCAAGCGGGCGCTCTTCCGGAGGGAGTTGGGTGACTTCAAAGCTTCATTCCATTCCTGGACGGTCTCGACGGCTTTCTCGTATTGAGTGGGACGACCCGTGAATGCGGATTGCGTCCGCTTCGCACTCTGGATCCAAACGTGTCTGAGCAATCGTTTGGCCGATATCCGCAAGGTTGGGTTCTTTTGGAAGCACTCCATGAGGAACTCTTTGAGGGTCTGATCGTAATTAGCACGTATCCGAGTCTTTGCTGACACGAAGGCTTACATTGGAAGCACTGCCTGGAATAGGCGGGTGTTCATCGTTGACGATCCGGAACAGCGCTTGCATTGGCTGAAGCTTGTGGTATGGCGGCTTCCCTTCGATCAGCTCTATGACGGTACACCCTAGGCTCCATATGTCTGAGGCCGTGGTGGCGCCGGCCAGCTCGATGACCTCAGGAGCCATCCAGTATGGGGTCCCAACTACGCTCGTCTGGTCGAGCCCATTGGCTTTGGTCGCTACACCAAAGTCTGCCAGTTTGACCAGTCCCTCCTTGGTTGTCAGAATGTTCGCGCCTTTGATATCCCGGTGTATGACACCCTGCTCGTGCAAGTACAGGAGTCCCTGGAGGATCTGGGACATGTAGATGGCGACGAGGTTTTCGGGGATCTTGCCGTACGTCTTGTTGATGCTGTGCAACGAGCCGTTTTCGCAGTATCTGTGCACGGCCAAAGTTAGTCTCTCGTCATAGCCTACGCAAGGGACATGGGGGGCCAGATCACCTACTCCAGGATGATGTAGAGCGCCTCGGGAGCCTTCACGGAGCCGTGGTACTTGACAATGTTCGGGTGCCCCAGATTCTTCAGCAGATCAATCTCTATCATGATGTTCTTCAGCTCCGCGGCGCCCAGGTTCTCCGTCCGGACCTGCTTGATAGCCACCGCCTCGCCCGTCAAGAAATTCAGGGCCTTGTATACTGCCCCAAACGCACCCTTGCCCAGGGAGGGTCCCATCTGGTAGTCCCTGAGACCCTCGACATCTTGAGCCGCCCGCTGTGCCGAGTCGTCCCTGCTCGTGCGGCCGTCGCGGCTGGGGGCTCGAGGGTTCGACGAGGACGACGCCTTCTTCGAGTGGCCTGGCGTGTTGGAGGCAGAGCCCGAGGAGGCATGCTGGGCGGAGCGGGACTGCGAGCGCGAGGGGTGCGAATTGGACGACTTGGACTGGTGGGACACCATCGTCTGCTCCTCCCGCCCGAAGGGACGCTGTGTGGCCCTGGGTGGTGCTGCTGGGCCGCAAAGGCGGTGGTCCTGTACCTGGAGGCGGGCGGTATACTGCTCAAGGGCTCTTGCTCGGGGCGCATAGCCAGGCGGCCGCTCTGCCCGCTGGAGATCAATGGCTTGCCGTGTGTTTGTCTGTGTTGTCGCGCGGCCGTCAGCGTTGGGCTGCGGGGTCGGTTTCGTGTCCCAGGCTGTATTATGGCGATTAAACCTTGGGATCCTGGACCTGGGAGCGGGTCTCGAGAGTGCTCTACCGCGCTTTGGCGACTGGGCCGGGACAAGCACGCGTCGCGCTCAAACGGCGTCTGCGTTCAAGCATGCGGGGTGCGGCGGCCTGCGCGACTGTGGGCGGCTGTGGTGAAGGCTGCTGGGCGACGACGTGGAGAGCGACTCGTCGGACCGTGCCTGGTGCGTCCTCGAGGTTGTGCAGCATCGGATGCGCCAAAACGTTGGCTTGGCCCACGCCTGTCAGGTAGCTCATTTCCAGTCCTCCGCGGCACTACTCGTATTCTGCCAGGTTCTGGAAATATAAAATCCACCTTGCGCACTCGCCTGCCATGCGCCACGATAATATCTGTCTCAGGGTGCCCAATTTGTCCAGCGGGGCCATCTCAGGATTCCATGTCTTACACGTCATCACGTGAACCATCGCTCCAGAGGTTCCTGGACGCACAGCCCTAGGGACAGGTCTACAACCTCACGCACATACCAAAACTTTCCATCTGTGGACACATGGACAAGGCGCAATTCAAGGTTTGTGGAGAACGCGGAGAAGCAATGTACCGGTAGATCATCTGTCCCGAAGACCGTCGTGGCGTGCAGTAGTCGGTTCTGCAAACCTTGGAAGAGGCAAGGGATCATGCGAGCAAGGAGTGGAAATGCTTGTATAGGCATGCAAGCACGCGATCTACATTTCCGTCATGGAAAGTCACTAGATACTAGATACTACATTAACGAATGGACGGGTATCCTGTACCATAGTCTGGCAACACCAGATTAAACCAACACATTGCTCATGTCCCATCTCCAATGCTTGTTCGCTGTCCGCATTACTTGTTCACAAACACAAATGACGACCGCAGGGGACTCGTCTGCACGGGTTGCAGAGACCACCATTGCAGCGTGCCATCTGGATTCCGACCCTCTCGAGCAAATCTCTCCTGTATTATAGCATGCGCACACACCAGGCTTTCTTCGTCGAGACTCCGCGGGGAGGGCGTGTCTAGTGCTTGCATCCAATGCGCTTCATCCAAATCTGGGCCTCTGACTGGCAGTTGACCGACAGTGTCAAAGTAGTCGTATAATGACCTGGAAGACTTCTTCTGAAGGACACGTCTAGGTGGTGCCGGTAGACTGGCTGCGGACGTGCGTACCTGTAGCGACGACCGGAAGAGATTCGTAAGACGGGGCGCAAGCAGAATGGTGTCATTTGCCTCCTTGAAGAAGCGACGGATCAATGGACGAAGCGTAGGGATCGTGCTAGCGATAAGATATACGCCTGGTTCGATGATTGTAAAAATAGTAAGCGAGGGGGAAAAGGTGATATCGCCAAACAGGTCGGCTTTGAGGACTGATACGAATCGAAGGACAGCGACCAGAATGCCACTACAAGTCTGTCAGTGATGATGTGGGAAGTGATAGCTCGTGTACGTTACCTGCTCATTGCAAGAAATGTGACGAATAGGCCCACTTTTGTCAAGAATCCCACCTGTAGCTTAGCTACAGCCGGCAGAGGTATGAGCAATATGACGGCGTCCGTGATGATATTTGGAATACAATAATATCGGAAAACATCAACGGTGTCGATCGTGCAACGAGCGGGTAGCGTTCCATCCCACGCAGCAGCGAAGGGCCGGCAATTCACAAAACCCATGATGAGACCGAATAGACAAAGTGCCATAACCGCCAGTCCAGTAGCATAGATGATATAACGCATGGTCCTGGATCTGAACAGCTTGAGATAGAGGCATAGTATGGCAAGTCTGGGCCAAGGTATCGACGCGACGTAGACTAGTTGTTGGGCTTTTGAGAGTTGACGAGCTGTTCGAAGCGTCTCGGCTTGCAAGCCGGCGGCATGATATCCAGCTCCTCCGATGGCAATCTTCACTAGACAACCGTTCAATACCGCAGCCCGTCGAATGATAGAGACGACTTACAGATTCCTACTGCGACCCCTCCCAGTGAGAACATATACCCCAGAAGGACGAGAAAGAAAGCATGCTTGTTATTGTTGCTGATATCCTTATTGTAATACCAGGAAAAGACGAAAGCAATGACAAAGAAGGTTTCCACCACGGCGAAGCTGATGCAGACATTCATCAACGGTTGACTAGAGTGCCCTGACACAAATTCAGTCGTCCATGTTGAGTCCAGCATCATAGCATGCCGTACCTGGAAAGAAGCAGAACTAATGGGGCGTCTATGGGGATAAGTCGAAGTAATGATACATAACTAGCGAAGGCGATACTGGTGATCATTACACGCGTCCAGCCATTTGGAAGAAACCCCACCCGAGAATCGGATGCTAGGATACTACAAGCACGTGGAGCGTGGTACTAGCCCTCAAGGCCCTCAAGGTACATCTTGAAACGTGCCGTAGATTGAGGCGCGAAGTCCGAAAGGCGTGCCTCGCTCCATGAAGCCACGGCATCGCGAGCTCATTGGTCGGTGGACAAGAGGCGTTCCGATTTTGGAGGCATGGTCGTTGAGCATCAGCCTAGTATGCCATAAGCGGACCATGCTGTCGCTCTGACCATGTTCCCAACTTTCCTTTCCGTAAGGCTGACCGGAGATACGCACATGAGACATACCAAGAAGTTGAAGAAGGGCATTTACGCTGTAATCTAGACTGTGAACGAATTGCTCACCTTGGTGTCAAGTGGACACGAACGCCGCCCAGTCATTGGACCCTAGTCTTCACAGCTTTCGGCTTACGATACACCGAACCAGCGTCTAGCTGTGAGACACTGCTGAGTCTTGAGGCGAAAACCTTAGAGGCAGTTCGCCTGCCTACGTCTAGACCAATGGTGAGGTACTGTTATAATGGATGGCAATGGTTGCGCCTTAGGAGTAACCCTCTACTCCGAGTGTTTGGCGTACTGCGGAGTGTCGACACAGCTGTAGCTCTAGGTTCGAGGAATAACTAGAAAAGGACATCCGATGGGTCCCGCTGTATCATACTTTGTTGGGGAGAGGGGATATCCGGGTGGGTACTTGAGGAAGCGAGGTAGCACAGCATCTCAGAGCTGTTGGCGCCCCTCCTTCTGGCCACAATTGCGGGCGCGAAGGATCATGGCTCATTCCATCCAGGGTAAGCACCTGCTGGTCTTGCCGCGCGAATAGTTTACTGTACTCAACCATATGCAGGGTAAGAGACCGACGAGAAATCCATGATAGACATGATTTTGAACATCCAATAATGATGACGAGGCAAGAAAGAGGAATCCGAGAAAACTTTAAGACCTGGGGCTGGGACTGTCCGAAGCGAAATCGCATCGCGTCAGCGTTGTACCTGGATACATCCAGCGGCGCAGTAGGGCGAGGGTCTTCGCCTTAGCCGTCTGTAATCCCGACTGCAGTCAACACGGAAGCGCTGTGGAGAACGGGCAAGATAAACAATACTTCGCCGCAAAAAGACATAGTCGAGCAAGCCCAGTAGTTGCACGTAAGCACTGTAATTAGCTTGACCGCTGTGAAAGGCGAAAAGGATCGCAGCATACGGGTAATGGAGATTTGATGGAGTCAGACTGAAGTGAGATGAGGATGTAGTGGGATGAGGTTCGACAAGCTGGAGGACCCCATCGGTTGCCAAGCATATTTGTCATCCGGTTAGCATTCGGACGTTCTTTCCCTTTTGCATCAGCTTCCGCCTTCCTAAGTCACTCCCTTTCAGACCTCGAAACTGTCCACGGGTTTATCGGGAATACTTGATTCCAGCTATCCTGTCGAGTGCTCACATGTGTTTTCATATGTTTCATGGTCGTTGACACCGTACGACTGAATCGAGAGCACTCTAGACTCTGGTATTACAGATACCTATCGCAACTATCCCGAAAAACATATGGACTTTCTGGTTCCTTCACGACATTTTTGTTCGCATCGCGCAGCACGCTCTTGCCCCTCATCCACCATCTTTGGCAAGGAAGAGTGCGAAGTCGCTTGTTGGCGATGAGACAGTATGGTGTTGTTCTGAGGCTTAGTTTCCTGCATTAGTCTGTCGATGATCCAGCAACTCCATCGTGGCTGAGCAGAATCCGGTGAACAGCCGTTCAGGTATGCGAACGAAACGACCTGCGTCTTTCGTCCTGCGTCCGAATCCTGTTCCTCTACCTTCTATGCCATATGTTGGGTTTGCTTGCTTTCCCACTCCCTAAAATCCGCTTGCCAACATGGATCGCACGGCTTCCGACGCCGCCACCATCTCGTCATTATACGGACCAGGCACAATAGGGTGTTGGCTTTGTGCTCTACTTTCGATCATCGTTTCGTGGAAATTCAACGTCACGGTCAGAAGCAAAGACACTCTTCCGAACGATTTCATAGCCGCGCTTCTACTCCCTGCCATTGCTGGTATTCATTTAGTGTGTGAGGTCGCTTCTCACACAGTTCGGTCAGAAACCAGCAAGGCACTCCCGCCACCTGTGGATAGTATGCACAAGTTGGAGGGGACGTCTACAATCTCAGCGACGCTTGTCATTTGCGAAACGTACACCATCGTAGCTCCAGGGCTGATGGCGCTCGCTGTATCCTGGGGAAATTTCAAGAGATTCTTCTGTCTTCTCGTAGTCACTGGCATATGCTCCTCGGGAACGTTCTTGCTTATTTCACACACCTCGCTGTACAAAGATCTGAGACCTCTGGCATTTGCATACATTTGGGCTATAATCTTTCTCTTTCTGCTAATCTTTCTTCTCTTCATTCCTTTTGTGCACGGCATCCGCCGGAGCTTTATGTCCCTTATATTCCATTTTGCGACTCCCTTCAACGACTTTCCGAGACCCACTGTCAACGCCGAATACCTCTGGTCCATATACTTCTACTATCTGGCCCAGTCGTTCATCAGAGGTCTAGGCCGTATCAAAGGTGCAGCCTCACCGGGAGCTTTGTTTCTGATTCCTACGACACCCTACTCTCTACACGACTTGGATCAGGCCGTTGCTCTTGCCGGTGGGCTAGTGACACTGATTTTGGGTGTTCACGACATCGTCAAGAAGCATTATCCTTGGTTCATGTCACCTCCGCTTGGTCATGGAAGACCTTCCGAATATCAGTCAAGTTACTCCCGTGGTGGGATGTTACATCCAGACACGGTTTGGGACGATCAATCTCTATTGCTGAGACGACTCGACTATGACCATTCCGTGAGCGGACTTCCGGGAAGATCCAAGCCCCGGTGATGGTGATGGTGAAGGAAACGAAAATGCAGTTTTACATATAGCGACGTCGCGCAATATATGCTTCAACCACCTCTTCACATGGCCGATTGAAAATGTGCGCTTCCGGATGTGGCTGGAATGTGGTATGAACGCTGCCATCACAGGCACACTCTGCTTCGACGTTGCTGCTCGTGGAATAGGTAGTTCTATAGGCACTATCAGACTTTGCAAGACTAGCAAAACACTTGGATTTAGGGTACAGCACATCTGAATACTCCTCACTGGGATGTTACCTATCTAGGTAGGTACCTGAACATGTTAGCGTTCCCGCGCACCCTGCAGACAGATCGCGCTAAACCGCTTTCGCATCTACGAAGGCAAGGGACCGAAAGCTGACCTCGTTGTCAACCTCAAGCCAGCATGATCTGACCACCTATCCGTTCGCAACCTGTACAATACATACATTCATTCAATCTCAAGAAAACCTCATCATGAAGTTATCGCTGTCCCTCACTCTACTCACGACCCTTCCCTTTACCCTAGCCAACGCCCCAGAATCCCACGATGCGCCCCTCAAGCGTACGCCCGACAACGCCCCACGCCCCATCGCCCGAGACCCCTCATTCGCCTTTCTGAAGCGCGCCCCCAGTAACGAAGCCCATGACTCAGTCGCCCACGACATCGTCCCACGCGCGGAGGAGAAGCGGGACCCAGTGAACAAAGCGAACATACCGCACGCGCCCGAGCCTGCGCCCAAGAACCGCAAATTGGGAAAGCGTCTGAATCTCATGAAGGGCGTTGGCGAGATTATATTGAGGCCTGCGAAGGAGGAGCTCAAGGATGAGGATAGTGAGCAGTGGAGGCAGATTGCGACGAAGAAGTGGAATTGGAGAGAGGGCAAGGATGGTGATGATCAAGGTGAGGAGGGCGAGCAGGGAGAGGAGGAGGAGGAGCAGGATGATGTGGCGCGGCAGCAAAAGGAGGAAGTAGAGAGGAAGCTGCAGGCAGAGGATAATAGGAAGAAACAGGAGGCGCAAGCGAAGAAGGAACAGCTGCAGAGGGAAAGGAATGAGCCGGCGAAACAAGAGTCACGGAGGAAGAAGAAGGAGGGACAGAGGGAGGGCGGTGACGCGTCGTAAGGGTGGGAGGCTGTACGATAGAAGTGGGGTTTTCTCGGTCAGGGCTGTCTGGTTTTTGGCGTCAGGTAGATTGGGGCTTAACATTCTGGTCGCTATTGTGAACCTTTCAAGCAAGAACGTTCACGATATGAAGTTTGCATAACCAAGTAGCATCATCTATGCATGAAGGGCACACGGCCGATTCTCAAGAGTCATATGAAAGCATTCATCGTATTACAATGACATATCTCGTTTGAAGCATAGCGTTTCTCTGGCCAGGAAGCCTTGGCCTAGAAGGGAAACGCCATTGATATCGTATCTCCGTGGACATCATTAAGACTCGACTATCGGCCGCTGACGACATTCAAGACGCCACCGTCAACTGCCAGGATCTCTCCATTCACATACGAGTTCTTCGTAAGGAAGAGCACCGCCTGCGCCATCTCCTCGTCCTGCCCAGCTCTGCCCATCGGCACGTGGCCCTTCTCCTGGATCTTCTCGTCCGGTACGAAGCTCTTCTGCTTGTCGTCGCTCTCCTTGGCTGTCATCTCAGAAGGGAAGTAGCCCGGTGCGATCGAATTGACACGAATCCGGAGCTTTTGGAACTCGGCGGACATGAGCTTGGTGAGATGCACAGTACCTCCTTTGGCAGCGTTGTAGCTGAAATGGCCTTGTGAGTCCCTCATGATGCCTGACATGGACGAGATGACGATGACGGAGGCGGAGAGGTGGCCGTGCGATTCGGTACCAGCTTGAAGGAGCGGCAGCAGAACGACGGTAGTGAAGTACACTGATGTTACGTCTGTGTTGTAGGTCTCGTTCCAGTTCTCGAAGCTTTCATTGTTCCAGAGCTTTTCCTTGAGAGAGGTGGCCTTCTCTTCGTTAGGTTCGGCTTTAGCGCCCGAGATACCGGCGGAGCAGATGAGCAGATTGATGTGTTTCTCTTTCGACGCTAGCTCTTCGTACAGCTTTTCCAAATCCTCTTTCTTCGTCACGTCACATGTTGAGAGTCTATTTCAAGAGTGAGCGTTCGTTCTTGAAGGTGAAGAGAGAGGCATACGGGATGATGCTGCCGTGGTGACCTGGGTCGTGGAACTTTGCTGCCTTCTCGAGCGCCTCAGCTCCTAATCCAGATGTGAGCACGATGTATTGAATGATTAGAATTTTTGTAGGTGAACTTACGCCTTCCCGTGATGTACACCTTAGCGCCTGATTTAATTGGTCAGCCTTCGTACATCATGTCTGTAGAATTTTAATTCGTACCGTTGGCAGCGAGTGCCTGAGCTGCCATCAAGCCGATACCACTGCCTCCGCCGGTGATTACGCAAACATAGTCTTTGACCGAGAAGAGCTTCTCCACACGGAGGTCTGTTGTATTTGCCATGATTTCCTGTGGTTGATCGAAGTCGGGGATTTTTATGTAAAAAAAAAGAAGCAAGTGGGGAAGTTTAGGGATTGACGATCCTGGGTACGCGAGTCGAGATTGTGTTTTGTTGGCCGCTCACACTGAAAGCCGATGTCGTAGCAAACACGTAGGGCGATGACGTAGGACGCTCAAGCGCAGCCTTTCCCGCCCATGCTGACCGCATCCTGGACACCCAGTATAAGAAAAGACTTCAGCGCTAAGCCCAGGTAAAGCACTACTCATCTTGAATTTCTACTTCTCTCCCATATGCGGTATCACAACCTACCAAGTACAAACGACCGCTACCATGCTTTCTCGCCTCGTATACAGCAGAGACTCTTGGATCCCAGTCTCCTCTGCGCTTCAACGAAGAACAACTGTCTTACTAGAGTAACATAAGTCCTGGTTGACGCCGTAGCGTCTATTGCGATCCATGGCACGCTTTCAACATCGTGAACGGTGATGGAGGTGCTGAGGCTCTCACGCTTGTTGGGAGCTAGGCCGACCCGCTATGCCTATTCAGCTGATGCATCTTTCCTCACTTACATACATCTTTCGACGCAGCGCTTGTACGCACAATGATTAAGACGATCCAAGATCGTGGTTGCTTCTCCTTTGCCTGATATTCGGCCAATCAAATCCTTATTGCCTGCTCCCAGCGGTACCGATTTTGGACAGACCTGGCCCTGGAATCAGCCTCCAAGGCTTCAGCGGTAGTAGCTCTTAGGCAACACCGTCAACAGCAGATAAGAACCTCGGGGTGCAAGCTCACGTGAGCTGCTGGCTGTAGCCTTGAGACAGACCTAGTCCAAGCCTTTGGTCTGTTCTCGCATGGTTTTCTCTATGCAGATGAACCCACAAGACGATACGGTTCACATGCTCTTATCCGATTATCGCTCACACTCGAGCATTTCCGGATCACCCAGAGGCAGCATATCATTCTCATCGAAGTGGTCTCCCCACGTTTCGTAAGATTCAAAGGCTGCCTCTCCCTTTCGAGCTCTTCATACAAGCCTAGCGGCGTTCTATGTGGAGGAGAATTCTTGGTCCTGAGTCTGCAGCGACCACGTTCCGCGGCTGATTATAGTCCGTGACACGTGCACCTCGAGTGTCACCTACTTTCACTGTGGTTTCTCTGTTTTGTGGCTTGGGCCACCGTTTCACGGTCGCACGAACCGCGGCCCGCTCATAACACATTGCACGAGCACTCCACATTGATCCGCAACCACCACAAAGGGCTTCGCTGACCTCTGTCATATCCTGTGAAGCCCGTCGAAAAGCGCATTGCACTAACGCGAGACGTTTCCGGTTCTCGGACAGAAAACCCAGCCGATATGGAGGGAACCACCGATTCCGATGTCGCAATGCTCGATTACGCCGCTCGAGGATCTCGCGCTTTGCGCCGCTCACAGATCGAGGAAGAGCCTATCGACTCACCCGGAATCATACCCAAGCACCAGAAACAGTCGGTTACGGCCAAGCTTCCTCTGCTGGAGATCATTCAACGCGCCGTCTTTCGGATTCAACCTGGAACAAAGCTGGAGACGGTAGTTGCACTCATTGCACTCTACTATGCTTGCGAGGGTGCCTGGGAGTGGTCGAAACCAAAACTCAAGCGCTTGTTCAGTTCCCAGGTCACCATCTCAGAACTCGACCCCATCGCCCTGGAGGTATTGGCGTACATGTCAGCGAACGTCATGAGCAAGGCCGATACCACAAACGCTGTGCTTGTGTCCCGTAGCAGCGCACTGGCAGGTGGTGATAGTTACATGAGGGACATGATGTTCCTAGCCAGACACCGCGGACATGCCAAGAAAGAGACCGACGAGATCCAATGTTTGCCCCCAATCGGCACGAAAGTCTTTTGGGTAGGATTTCGACCATTCTTGTTCCAGCGCGTGGGAGGACGCAAGCCAGGCTCGAGGTTTGAGGAAATCGAATCACAACAACCTGCCATTCTATTGACCACCCCTGGTTGGAACCTGAAACCCATCACAGACTTCGTCAAGACCTGTCACGACTTCAAGGTCAAGAACTCGGCGGGTTCCACAACAGTCTTCTTCGCTGGTTCAGGAGGCATGGGCATGGGCCCGCCAGGGTCATGGTCATCAGTCACGAAGGCTGTGAGGAAGCTCGATACTGTCGACATGGATGAGAGCGTCAAAGCTGATCTGCTCAAAGATGCGGAGGACTATTACAGTTTGGATTCGAAGAATTTCTACGCAGATTGCGGTATTCCGTGTAAGGAAATTTCCCTTATAGTGTCTCTTGGCGTGAATTTGTGAAATGCGACCCGGGTGGCATTTCAAAAAGCTTGCTAAGAGCACCCTTCCTCTTATCCCCCTTTGACAATAGTCACTGACCTTATACTTGACCTTTAGATCGTAGAGGCTATCTCCTGTATGGTAGGCCTGGAACCGGGAAGACTAGCTTTTCCTCAGCACTAGCTGGCCATCTGAAGTGCGATGTCTACATGATCAATCTTGCATCCGGTACCATCAGCGATGGTCAGCTCTTTTCCCTCTTTCTGGGTCTACCTCAAAAGTGTGTCGTGGTCATTGAGGATGTTGATTCGGCAGGTATTGGTCGCGAAGATGACATGCAACCAAACGCACAGCATCAGGGTTCACAGCATCCGCAAAAACAGGAGGAACCAAAGCAGCAGGAGGCGGCCGCTGCTGCTTCGCATCCTGGACGCTATGGCCGTCGCTCCGAGCGTCGACATGCCAATGTTACATTAAGCGGTCTACTCAACGCAATCGATGGGAACGCATCACAGGAAGGGCGTCTTTTGATCATGACGTCTAACAACCCGGACGCTCTCGATGAAGCCCTTACTCGACCGGGCCGCATCGACAAAAAGGTCTTCTTCGGGAACATGAACGAAGCATCTGCGCGATCCATCTTCCGACGTCTGATGGGCCGCCGTGCTATCGCTACAGGCAACCTGACTGAGACAGAGGTTGAGAAAAAAGCCGCCGCATTTGCTCGCAATTTGCCTCCCGACGAGTTCACCCCAGCTGAGGTCCAGAACTTCTTGCAATTCTGTCGAGGAGATGCAGAAAAGGCCGTTGCGGAGGTGGGCATGTGGGCTGAGAAGCGTAGAAAGGAGACTGAACCGAAGAGGGTCAACGGCATAACGAACGGCGTCACGAAGAAGGACGTGCCCCCAGCTGACTTCTCCAACATGGACCCGACGGCTATGCTCGACGCTCTCAGAATGGGCCCATTGGCGGCGTTCAACGGTATAAACATGTCTAGTGCCGTTCCCACCATGGCGACCGAGGAGGCGATGTCTGCCATGACTCCCTTGAGCGACTTCGGGGAAATCGATAATGAGTAGGTACTGAGGTAAGAAGGATGGTGGGTCACCAAAGCGAGGATCGTGCTAACAAGGTTGGTCTCTAGGATTTTGATGGACATGGCCCTCGACGAAATCGAGGACAGTCTTGAACTGGACTTGGATATCCTTACGGCAAGATGAACCGGCATGAGCGGAAAGACTACGAGGAGCGCGTATTGATCGAGCCATATTCCAGCTAGAAGCTAAGAGACTTTGTCAGCCTTTGGAATCCTTTCCAGTGCCCTTCAGAATGCGTTCTACAACGTCAATGTAATCCTCCTGGATATAACTCAATCGATACTGGCTCCTCGTAGTCCGAATGTCGATACATCGTTGCACCAACATTCGCGAGAATAAAGGAACGCCTGTCAGACATGGTATTTGCGCTCGAATTGTTCTTGTTGGGACGGAAAAGCATACACGCGGTCGGTTATAAAAGTCTGGTAGCTTGTAGTTGCTCGGTACCGTTTCGACCTCCTGTCCAGCATCATGAAGAGGTTCTAACAGGCTGATGGTGTAGAAGGCGTTGCCCCGACGAGAGTTCGAAAGCTGATATTAGTGAGTAGCTATGGAAAATGCCTTGAAGATTTCCGTGCTCTAAAGTCAAAATTGCGTCTTCATCAGATCGCCGATGGCGGCTGTGACATGCTTCGTGTGAAAAGGGAAATTAGCCGTATGTTTCGGCCCCCAAAACGTCCACACCATACGAAGGAGCTGGTTTTCACGAAGGAATATCCAACACCCGTTCAGTCTCCAGCCAAAAGGTTTCCTTGGGCTTTGTTATACCTCACAAAAGTGTCCATACGGCATATAGCATCGTTCGACGCAGGTGCCTAGGATTTTCCTTATTTAAAACCAGCGATACAGCCCTGTCGAGCTAATGCAACAGTGAAGGGCTGTGCTCTCGGCCGAACGCCTCGTCCTGGCTTCCCACCAATCCCGTCTTCCTCGATCGTCTCCCGCGTTTTAGACTGAAGTTTGATGATGTTTGACCTTCCCGCAACAAGCGTTGTTTCGGGGTTGAAGATAACGTTGGCGCTCGGCTTAGACCGAAAGCGCGTAGTGAAATTCGAAGGGAGAGGCTGGGTTCGGGGTGCAGCAGCAGAGCCTCTTAGGGGTGGTTGCCTAAGCGCAAATAGAAATTAGGTAGGTAGGTGCTTTAAGCTTATCCATCCTCTTTCTTATTTCCCCGCTGTCGGTTGACTGGAGCAATTCTCCTTTTCGGATGGTACTTTCTGTTGTTTCTTGCTACTAGCTGTGTCCAAAGCACCATGAAGTCGTTGCGAATACGCGGCACTACGCTTGCTGCATTGCTGTTTTCAATCTCATGTATTGCTGCACAGTCGTTGCCTGCTTGCGCAGTAAGTGAAGCTTGTATGAGTCTTGATGCAGAGTGCGCGATAGCTAATCAGTGTGAAATCTAGCAATCCTGTATCGGCATCACGAAGACGAAATGTAAATCTACAGACTTCGCCTGTGCATGTTCGGATGAAAAGTACATACGAAAATTGACGACATGCATCGCGAACTCCTGCGACACTGGACTCGCTGCTCAAGCACATGAGTACCTGGCCGACTTGTGTCAAGGTCCGTCTCCCACTTTTGAAACTGAATGGCATTGTCTGACTGGAGTCGTGCAGCTGTTGGATCACCACTTGAAGATCCAGAGCAAGAGCAGATCGAGATCCGCGCCAACGTGATAACGACTATCACTGTTTCCGGAGCTGCTGTTGCATCCCTTGTAGAACGACAAGACGTGTCTGACTTTTCGTCCTTCGAGTCCTTTTCGGATCAGCCCGATTCCTTCTCCGACTCAGCTACTGCTTTTACTACAGAGACTGGGATTAGCGGTACCGCCACTGCGAGTAAAGGCCTCCCTCCGGTCTCGACGCCATCTTCAGCTTCAGGAAGCACATCAACGAGTACCGGTGACAACGGTAACAACGACAACGGCGGAGGAGGTGGTGGCGGTGGTCTTTCCACTGGCGCAAAAGTCGGGATCGGTCTTGGAGTTCCCCTCGGTGTCATCATACTCGGAGGGCTCGTCGGTCTCGCGTTCTGGCTAGGCAGGCGTAGCAGGAACAAAGCTGCTACTGGAAGGTCAGAGCAGCCGCACATGGCCGAGCCAGCAGAGCTGGACCCAAACGCGCGGTTCAAGGGTCATGAGATGCCTACAAAAGCAGGGAACACGGCGGAGATGCCGGCACAGGTACCCCAGGCTTACGGTCAGGGGTATCCTAATACGGGATGGAAAGACGGGCAGCCGCAGTATGCACAACCGGTTCAGCAGCAGTACAACCCTGCCGAACTGCCAAATACCATGTCTCCGACGAGATGATGTTTGGTGGTTCACGAATTGGCACATGCCATGTTCTCGGTGCCCGAGGTAGTGTGCAATCATATCTTTTGTGTACTCAGCTGGTATGTGATGTAGCAAGGCACTAGTTCTACGTAATACAGTCCCTCTCGCTAATCAATATGAAGGAGGCATTTCGATACATGAATGACGTAGCCTTGATCGCGAGTCACCGACTTTCCATGTTCCCACCGGTGTCCGCCCTCATCCATTTCCAGTCAGAAGGCAGACCTAAGATCGAGCCTTACAAAGTTCAACCGTGGCCGTATAGATGCAGATTCTCATCACTAACGTAGGTACCGGTGAAGTAGGTAGAACGTCGATCATGATTGGCTACCCCGCGGTAAGCTGACACCCTTCCGATCACTCGTTGCCTGCTTCGCCTGATTTATGCCCTTTTTATTCCATGCATGCGCGGGGATCAAATATGTATGGTCAATAATCACTAGTTGACCGCGTTGCTGACGGCACAGCATGCTGAAAGTTAATACGGCAGAAGGCAGAGAGGCGAAATTGGTTTTATGATGTCACGCCTGACATACGAAGGTACATTCGAAGAACGTTCAAGGTCCTTCAAGCCTGAGGGTTTCGGTGAATATTTAATATTTGCTCCACTTTTCGTTTCTGAATGTGTAATTCACCTTAGCACCAATGTGTCCTGCCAGTATGGTCGATGCAGGGGGCATATTAGGTGCCCTGTCTCTAGGCATTCAAGTTTTTCAGGGGCTCAAGATCTACTACACACACTTCGCTTCCTATCATGACGACCTGGAAGCAATCATAGGACGCACGAGACGTCTTGAAGCCATCTTTCGAATGATCAAGCACCCGATACAGAATGCTGCATTTCAAGACACAGATCTTTCAGAAGTATGGAGTTGTCTTTCTGACTGTTTGAGGGGTGTAAAGAATCTCGACACCTACCGAAAGAAATGTGGGAAGCCGAAGTACAGCCCACAAAAGCTGAAATTAAAGGAGCAGGCGGGATTGATAAAGAAACGAGTTCTCTACCCCTTTCGCAAAGATACGCTGGAACAAATACAGAAAGAACTGGACCGCTTGTTAAGGAACGTGTCGGTACTGCTACAGGCTATCCAGATGTAAGTCATGTCGGCGTAATTAGGCAGCTGACAGACTAACGGATCCTAAGGGCCGCTACCACGCGTCACCACGAGGATCAAGCCAAGCGATCCGATTTAATTCAACGTCGACTATCTGATGTAGCAAGCCTTCAGCTGTACCAAACAGAAGTTATTGAGACCCTAGGCACCCGATCTGAACAGCAGAGGCAGCATTTTGAACAACCTGAAACACAAAATCGACATCAAATGGGAAGTCAATCGACCCCGCTCCTTGCTATCGCAAATGCTCAAGACACTATCACAGAAAAAATCAACTTGGTACTCTCGACCGTGGTCGAGCTGACCAAGAGCCAAAGGTCTATATCACCAATTGCAAAAGTCGTCGACACACTTCCTCATCAACGTTCTGAACGTATCGGCATTCTCCAAGGTGTGGCGCCACACTCTGCCCAACTATCGTGCAATTGTGATAAAGCCCTCGCCAAAGCTCGCCCCCCGGGCTCACGAAACTACTGGTACACTTGGTCCACAGCTCCAGAACATTCGCCACTATGCGCTTTCTACAGCCCGTTCCGAAAACTTACGACTGCTCGATTTGGATTCAGAAAGATTCGCAGAAATGGCGGTTTCGTATTCGACATAGCAATGAAATGGATGACAGGAGAAATATCGCATACTATCACCTACCGGAACATTGTCCCTAGGCGCGCTCCGGCGTTCAGTATAATGGACTGTATCAAGGATTCAATTTGGTACAGAGGCGCGCACTATACAGAAGATCAGATCACTGAAGCCATTGAATTGGTCACGACATCCTTGATGACTCTATTTGAGCAGGGACGCGCAGGTGTATCCGACTCGGATCAACACGGTTCGACTCTGTTACATGTACGTATTAATTTATACCCGCGGAATCATGCTGAATTAGTCGTAGGCTGTAGCGTTCATGATCAAGGCCATAATACTGTGTACAAGCGAGCGGAGACTTCATCACCTAGACAAGATCAACCATCTCGTAGACATGTTGACGAGAAGTGGATGCCCAATGAACGAGAGGGGCCAACATGATATGCATGTCTTTGATTTACCCTATTATGGGAGTGATACTGATGGTTTCAGGACACCACTGGACGTTCTAATGCGTATTATTGAACCCGATGACCTCGGTTCCTTACGTCTGGTAGACTCGGATTGTTCCTGGCGAGTGGGCCCAGATCGGGTCTTGGAACCGTATCGAACCCACAAAAATTACAGATTTCTGGCACTGAGGGAAAGCTACAGTTGTAAGGCAGTATTCGATGCTTGGGTCTTTAGGCCTTGTTGACGAAATGCATTCAGGCGATCCACTGATCCTAAGCATCTTTCGGCAATCGGAACCAGATCTTAAAATCCAACTCGGAAAATTGCAGCCCCTGGCCTTACAGGAAGAAAGAATGTCGCTTACACTTCTATACTCAGCCTTGGCTTGGCCGGAAGGCTTAAACACGTTGTTGTTGCAAGGCTTGACCACTCGTGCTTTCCATGCATCCGGTCAGTCAATACTTGACATTGCAATTCGGTATGGCAGAGTAGACACCTTAGACATTCTGCTCCGAGCTTGCGCGCCGACAACACACTATACATGGGATGCAGCTCTTGAGTCTAACAACATGACAATTGTTAGCAAAATCGCAGAACGAATGTTAAGTTGCGCAGCGGACTACGACCTAGTATTGACTCGTTCGAATGGATACGATCTCTACTTCTCAACGTCGCTGCAAGCTGGAGCGGCCGATATCTTATGTCATGCTGGGCTTGACAACGTGAACTTCAAGGCGAATGACTACTTCACACCACTTTGGTATCACGCAAGGAATATGGGTAGCCCTCGAGTCAACGACAGTGTCAAGCTGATTCAATGGTTACTAGAAAAAGGTGCGATTATCGATGTATCTCACCCGCATTATCGGACAACACCAGCACATATCCTGGCTGAAAGACTGGTGGTGATATGTCGTCGGCGTGATCTGGAAGTCGCACACGCAACAGGAACGCAGAGGTTGTGGAATGATCCAAATATCCTCGGTCTTGCCACTACTGTATTAACAAACCAGACTACCGACAGCTGCAGATGCCTCTGCTCTAGGGATGGTTGCAATGTCTTTACGGCGGCTTTTAGGGGTCACGACGGCGACTGGATCAACGACTTAGAACATAGTGTGTTCCAGACAGACTTGGCAACGATAGGACGAGCAAGCGAAAAGCGTTTCTTCGAGACTATCTCTCGATGCTGGGGCGTTGACTTGGAAGGGACCGATAGAGCTCGATCTTCCGTTATACGCCTCATGACCTTTGATATCCTCGGCTTAACACACACCTGCCACAAAGTGGACCATCGGGAGGATTGTAGTACTCTCCATGATCCCTTGACCGAGCAAGATATTATGGACACCCAAGAGAACGAGTTGAGTGATATTACGCTTCTTGAGCACCTCCTGATCGAGTTTGAAGAAGCATGGGAGATTCATACAGGTACATTCTTCGATTTCATTGATGGATTCTGGAGAAGAAGAATGAGTGAGAAAATGTTGGGACGGGAGATTGCGGTAGAAGACGATCCTGAGCAGGCTAATGAACACGGTGTCACTATCGAAAACCCCAAAAGAAAGCTACCGCTAGCAGAAAACGAGATGGTTCCGGAAGAGTCGTTTGAGTTTTTGAAGTGGCAGATCGACAAAATAATGGATGGATCGTATATGGAGGATCGCTACGTGAGGTACTTCCATTTAGAGTGATCTATAGATAGGGTACATGTAGCTTCCAAGTGGCGACGACAGGTGGAACCTTTGTTTACAACACTAATGGTGAACTACCTGATCCACTCCAAACCCTGAAATAGCCACCGTCTCCATCGTACAAGAACATCTAGAAATGCTCAAAGACGATGGTATTACATTAGCTATGAAGCTGTACAGCAAATGACCGAGAGAATAACATGATGCTGCAGATGTACACTCGAACATGTAATCAAGCACCCAACGAGAGACGAAACCCATATGTCAATAGTGATGTGTGACAGGGTCATCGTCGTCCTGCTCGATCTTCCTAACGAAGGTGATATGTCTGCAACAGAGCGGCAACACCAGCAGTACCAACAAGAACAGCCATACCAGCACCAAGGAGTCCAGGAGCTGCACCAGTGAGCTCTGATGGAGCAGCACTCGAGTATGTGGCTTTACCAGCAGAGTAGCCTCCAGTGCTATAAGCAGTTGGGTAGCTGACGTGGATAGGGGTGGTGGTAACAGGGGTGGCGGTAGATGAAGCAGTATATGCTGAACCAAACTCGGCGGGGACTCGTTTATTCTCAAGCCGGAATCAAACCAACCACTGTGCCGTTCTTGCTTTCCCATGTCATCCGCGCTTGTTCTTTCCACTCAAGTTCCACGTCTCTGTTCTCTAGAGCTTTAAAATCGCGCATTATCGTCACAATTGTGTATGCACATTCCGTAAAGACAAGTCGCATGCCAACGCAGGCTCGCGGGCCTCCGCCAAACGGAGTGTATTCCCATGTTGGTCTTACTTTCTGCCATCGTTCAGGAAGAAACTCATTCGCGTCGGGGCCCCAAAACTCCGGATCGCGCATCATTGTCCGGTAGTCGGCTTCTATTAGATCTCCTTTGCGAAGATAGAGAGGCATCGTACCGTCAGGCCCACCACCACATGGAAAGACTGTGTCTTTGAGGCAGATACGCTGGTTGCCATTGATCACGGGGGTGAGACGGTGAGCTGTGTCTGTTAGATACTCAGTTTTCAAAAGCCACAGGAGTGTACTTACTCTCCCGAAAAACGTTCTTCAAATATCCGTAAGTGTTTAGCAATTCGTAAGTGATGGGCTCGTCCTTATCTCGCGTTATCTCCTCCCGGAGTTTGGTCCAAACGCGGGGATGTCGTGCAAGATGGAAGATGTTACTGAGCGCGACAGCCGCTCCGTCATGCGCAGGGCTGAAAACACTCAGCACTAAGGAGCGCAGTGTGTACCGATCTCTTGTTGCTTTTGCTGCTTCGTCAACCATACGCAGCCGGTCTTTTTCGGTACGGCGCTCTTGACCCTTCTCCATTCTGCTGATTGCTTCATTCACATGGCTCTCGCAAAAATCAGTGACCTGTTTACATGCATCAAACCATTTTTGGTCGCGGTGAAGGAATTTCAAGCGACCGAGCAACATTCGAATCCCCGTTCCACGCTGGGCATACTGGAAAGCATGAACGAAAGATGGATCAGGGTGATCCAACGCATTTAGTGATTGCCCAAATATAAACTCACTCGAGGTATCTAGAATCTGCAACCAGATTAGCGATTTGATAGTGTGGAAGCTTTGCAGGGCCCACGTACCAAGCGCTTGAAAAGTGGCAATAGATCAACCGTTGAGCCATCGCAGGGTAGTAGCTTCATGAACTTTCCGACATGATATTCTAAGCGCTCTATATTCGCCGTGTGCACGTAGTCGAAACTCGAACTGATGAAGCTACGGGCGGCAGACCATTCCGTCCCGTCAGAGACTGCGATACCATTGCCCCAAAGATTTTCGGCAAGATGGTATCGGAGGGGGGCATAATCGAACTCGTCGAAATGTAGTGTTTGGTAATTTTTCACTACCTCAGGATCGATAGTGTGAAATGTTGTAGTGCCGAATGAGCTGCTTCTGAAGGTTTTACTTTGGAAGGGCTGGAAGAGCTCTAACCGGCTGTCGAGATAGTTTCCTGACTTTAGGGAATTCATAGACTTGAAGAAGAAGTCCAAGCCCAAGATGGGGTCTTTGTGCGGGTAAGATGGTGGATCTTGACAACCATATTGGCGTTTGCGGGAGGAGTAGCGCAAATGATCCACGAATTTAAACAATACTAGAAGGATAACTGTATAGATCAGGATCTGTAACAACATATTAATCGCAACGAAGGTATTGAGCGATGGATGTACTGGTGAGAACCGAGGGCCGCGTCTTCGGAAGAGCGATGGGTGAGGTTGTCCTCAATGTAGTACGGCGTAGCGACTGCGCCTCGGACCCCGCTATATCAATCGATATTAACAATGGAATCGCTAGGTACCAGACCCATGGAAATGTTACGCATATGCATCGGACTTTGAAGCTGTTCATAGCGACTCTCAGGAATGCCCAGTGATCTATGACTATTGAGCCCACGGCTCCCAAAGACGCTGGCTAATGAATAACAAAGAACTCGCTTACCTGTCTTAGCATCGAGGCTTCTGAGGGACGAATCTTCTGCGTGTCGACCGGCCTGTCGGGTGGATGAGACGAAAGAAGGAAGTGACCCAAGCTGAATGCGACTACGAACGCTTCGCAGGAGTCCAACGGTTCTATTAGCTCTCTTTGGTTTGTGAATATATGATGACAGAAATGCATACTTCCGGTGTCATCAAGGCAGCAAGTATCGCCAACGGTCGGGTTGAGGCAGTACAGATCCAAACCCTGGGATGGCCAAGTCTCGTATCCCTCTCCACAGGCCTCCTCGCAAGTTTCACCAGTGCCGCAATAAGACGTCGTCAAATAGTAGCCTTGACGCTTTACAAGATCGCCACGGAGGTGCATGGCACCAAACTGATGTGCAGGCGAAAAGCCCTGAACAGCGAAGGCTGTGGTTGCTGAGAAGCTGAGTGTAATAACTTTGGTGAGCATCTTGTTGGTATTATAAGAGACTGCTGGTCAGGTATTGTTGTAATGAAAGGCTGAATCTCAACTAAACGATTGGTAGGACAGTGTAAGGAAATATTGAACGAAGATGAGAGTGTGAACCCACGGAGAAGAACTAGGTTTATATATGGCCAACTGCTTTGCTGCCTGTGCTCCTTGGACGACCCCAAGACATCGAATCTCTTCGCTAGAGCGCAGCCTCCACACCGTCGCTGCCATTATCCCTTCCAAGGTTCCTCACCTGAACATAAAACCACCAATCAAATGTCATTCCTCGTAAACCCATACAGGGCTGAAAGGCGACCTACCCGTGCATGGGCCGCTGTGATCTTCGTAACTCGCTTTTCTTACTCTTAACGCACATACCTGTTGTATACAAGCCTCTTCCTATACAGCCTGGTCCGTGGCTCGTCGTCCTGAGAGCATGGAGTGTGAGATCTCAAGCCTGGGCTCCAGTGGTGTTCCTATACGTGTAAAACCTTCTAGCTTCTTTATGGTAATATGACGACCATATTGTGGGCACCAGTGGTTCACGTTGTGATGCACCGAACGAACATGTAAAGAGGCGTTCGGTGACGTCGAGTGCGCAGTATCCAATTCGACGTAAATATAGCTCAGCCTTCAGGGCTTGGTGTGTATATCGGCCTCCATTTGCTGTGCTGTGTGACGGTGTCACAGTATCAGAACAGCCCAAAAGCTTCACAACATGAGCCAGAAATTTTGCTGACAAAACTTTGTCCCGGCCTGACTTCACAAGCAGATGGTAGTGTCTTCCAAGCCCGTACTCGGTTCAGGTTTGGGGATGAGTGGTGTGGAGGGAGGAGCGGCGTTCAGCCCTACGCCATGGTTTCGGATTAGCTTTCCCGCTAGATGGAAGGGGCTAGTCTCGCACGTGACTGTATATTCCTGCATCCATGGCTTCCCCGACAACGTCAGCTCGCCATCCATCCCGCCGTTACAAGAGCTGAGCATATTCTTTCAGTGCTTTTGTCCACCTGACATCCGTGACGAACTAACTGCTAGAGAAGCGCATTATGCCTCTCTCGAAACCTACCGGAAGTTCACAGCGGTCGGTCACTGGCTCGTCCACGTACCGCAAAAGATGCCGAACTTGCAACAACCTTGATCCGCGTGGGCATGCTATGACTGTGCACCAAACAGAGGGAGCTAAAGAAGCTAAAGCGACCCTAACTTTGGTATTAGATCCTTTGAGTCTGTCTAGGACCAAGCTACCCTCCGATGGCGGGTGCAGATATTGCGCTCTCTTAAAATCGGCATTGGACACCTTTTTCGAAGGCTGGCGAAATATTCGCCAGAAGATTCTGATGGATTTGAAAGAGAAAGCCAGCATCAATGTGAGCATTGAGGCCGAGAAATGGGGCCACGAGGCGGTGGAGATCTACGCGCGATCAGGTAGGGACATTCGATTTCGTGTCCTATGCGGGTCATACTGGTTTGGTCCCCGAGGTCTACGCAGAGATGTCTCAATATTATATTGGCCAATTGTCGTCGTGAAAACAAGCTCGCCGCGGCCTAATACCAATCCCACCTGCTCCTCTTTGCATGAAACTTGGAAGTCACATCGCGCTGACGAACATAAGCATCTCGCGCTCCATGGCCTAGTCTTGGAACTGCACATCGAATTCCAGACAATTCAGGCTCAGACGACACGTTCGACTTCGCTCGACGTTGCATTCAGGATTGCATAACCAATCCGAAGCATGCAGCTTGCAAGGGCTCTGCTAAATCCTCGTCTACCACACCCAGAAGACTACTAGACGTCGGACGTGTCGGGGCACCTATTCGTCTGATCGACACTATGGGCAGAGCTTTTGAGTATGTATGCCTGTCGCATTGCTGGGGCTCCCCGTCTACGCATACACTCACTGCCACCAAATCAAATTGGCGAAGGCTGGCTTCCAATATTTCTTTCGAAATGTTCCCGCCCCTATTTCAGGATGCTGTCGTTATCACTCGCCAGCTTGGCTTACGGTATCTTTGGATCGATTCTCTATGCATAATCCAAGATTCCGTTCGGGATTGGGACACCGAGTCCTTGAAGATGAGTGGCATTTACGAACATGCCTACGTTACAATCTCAGCCACGAATTCTAGCGATAGCAATACTCGATGCCTGATCGATAGACGTAAAGCAGTCATTATACCATACTCGAACACAACAGGCAAAGAGTTCGCTATCAGGGCAAGGAAGGTCCAACAGCACCACCCTTCCGTTGAGGCAGGCGAACCAGCTAGGCCGAGAGGGCCTTTAACCACTCGTGCATGGGTTCTACAGGAACACGTCCTCAGCACACGCATACTTCATTACACTGCTACAGAATTGCTGTTCGAATGTAAAACTTCATATTGCTGCGAATGCCTACCTACACGTAGGCTATATTCTACTACGCCGTCTCTGATTCCGAAAGCAATTCTCAAAAGAGAGAAAAGCAATCAAGGGATTTGGGATGTGTGGCAGCGGCTGGTGGAGGAGTACTCTCGGAGGACACTCACTGTCACAACCGACAAGTTGCCCGCCATCTCCGGAATCGCTAGCAAGATCCAGGAAGCAACACAATCCGCCTTCATTGCTGGGCTCTGGAAAGATAATCTCGCTTCAGATCTTCTATGGTCTTCCACTTCTATAGGAGGTCAGATTTGTGCGCCTGCTACGTTCAGAGCCCCCTCGTTCTCATGGGCAAGCATCGACGGTCCTATCTCATACTACGAATCGGAACTCGAAGAACGAGAACATTTCAACCCTGCGATTTCTCTCCTCTCTTCGTCAATCACGCTGTGTGGCCTAAACTCTCTAGGTGCCATATCGAATGGGTCAATCAAAATTCGTGGGCCGTGCCTATCTGCACTTCTATCATCTAGTGTAAGAGATGGGAAGTGGCAGTATGCACTGCTGATCAAAGGCACAAGCACAATTGAAGTCACTCCAGATAGTCTCCTCGTGGAAGGAGAAGTGTCCAGTGGTCGAGCGAAAGGAGAGACTACGGTAACTCGAGCGAGTTCAGTCAGTAGTGCGACCCAGTTCAGAACAGCAGTAAAGTGTTTGAGCATCGCTGGATCTGACAACCTAATATGGGGTCTGGTACTCGGCGTTTCACCGCGGATTCCTGGGAGCTGGGAAAGATTAGGGACTTTCGCTGCCGGCCTAGAAGTGTTCCAAAGAGCAAAGGAGGACATGATACAAATTACATGAAGAGAACCTCGCGTCGTTTCCTCGCATGGTGATGGCGATGCACATGGCTAGGTTAGATCACGTGAAGATCTCAACCCAGCTAGTGCAACAGGATCGCGAAACATCTTGAAACATCCTCAAATATCGCTTCCACGCCTAACAATAAATCCGCCATACATTGATGGTATGACACCGGAAACTGCGGAGATGCGAATCTCCACCTTTCCCTCTGCAATCAACCCCTAACAAAATTTCCGAACGGCGTTCACGCCAGGGCCATGGCACCGGGATGGTGTGATGCTGTGTTCGTTCACATACTGTATAAGATGTTTTTCTCCATCCGAGGACAATCTTTACCATCATTCAAAAGTTTCTGGTTTCCTTTCCGTCATTCGCTCGCTGGTCGTTTGTTGCTTCAGTCACTCGTTTATCCGACCCGATTGCAACATGTTGCATTCGACTTTCGTTCTTTCCATTCTTTTGAGCTCAGTGTCTGCGGCACTCACCGACAGCTCATTAGAGAAGCACGTCGACTCTTTGACACTCTCTTCTTCATTCAACCCCATCAAGGAATCATACTGGACTGGATACCCTCACCATCGCCGGACACCCTTCGCCGTGTCGTCTGATGGCTCGACAGCTTACTTAGCTTATCTCGACTCGAGCGAGACTGATGTTCACGTTCAGGAGATTGATCCTTCCACGTTCAAGGCTGTTGGTGATGAGGTCACAGTATCCGGTGCGAAAGAAGCGGGTGGTCTCGTTGCCCACAATGACGGCTTCGCTCTCTTGACCAATGAAGCCCTTCCTTCCGGAACGGCTGATGCTCCCGCCGATAGCACACCTGTACCCGTACTTTACCGTTACACCAGCGGTAAACAAACATGGAAGACATTTCTCGGTGGACCTGGTGTGCATGCAAGTGATGGCCTATCAGCTTCACCGGATCTTAACGGCGACCTCGCGTACTCAGAAACAGCCGGCATGTATGGTGCCTACTTCGTCGTTACTGATTACTCCGGTTGGGCCGAGGGTCACTTTGGTGACAGCATTCAGTACGTCGCTGACGATGGTTCCTTGAAGACTATCGCTGGTGCAAGCTCTAGCTGGGGCTGCTCGCACAACACTGGAATTGCTTTCGAGGCTGCGGACGCGGCACCCTTCGCCAGCATCTGTGCAGACGACCAGGGAGAGATTTGGCTCAATAGTGAAACACAGGGCATGTCAGGTGTCAAGATTAGTAACGAGAATACTACGAATGGTGCAAGTAATGAGGTACGTCTCGCACGAAGGCCAGAGTCGCATAGACATCACTAACAACTTTGCAGGCGATGGGTGGCATGTCAGGTTCTTATTCGGGACTTGCTCGTTTCATCGACAGCGACTCGTATATCTTCTCTTGGGTTTCTCGGGGTGCCATCGATCTGACGGAGAACGCATGGATGGGCAGCGGTTATACGAACGCTCAAAACCGCACAAACAACCGAAACGTTGCCATTGCCACCTTTACGGACAAGAAGACTCTTAATGGAAAGGAGGCTACATCAGAGGTCGGCGCTGCGGACGGCGATTCGCAAGTGAACTGGATCACTACTGGAACCGCCGACTGTCAGAATGCTCACGTTGCCGCTTTCGATGGAACCAACGCCCTCGTCACATGGGAAGAGATCGCGCAACCGCAATGCGACTTCATCGCTATGGGCTGCAAAGGTGCCTTTACTGGCTCCTACTTCCAGTTGGTGAGCAACGGGGAGAAGGTTGGTGAAGCACTGAAGGAGACCGACGTGTTCGTTGCTGGAGATATAGTCACTATGAGTGATGGTAGAGTATGCTGGCCCTATGTTGCAATGGACTGGACGCTTGACGGCCCCGTCTCGAATCCAGCCAGCGTATCTAAGATGTAAGTTGGTCATATGGATTGATTTACCTAGCTAACGCCCTCATAGAAGCTTTGCCTGTGTGAGCTTGGATGGGTCTTCCAACTCTACTACATCCGTCTCTACTTCTGCGGCTGCTTCCTCTACTGCAGCACGTTCGTCCGCTTCTCAGTCTGCATCGAAGGCGACCTCTGTCGCACAAGAGGCGGACGCGACAACTACTACTGCTGTAGCATCTGCCTCGTCTGTAGCCGCGCAGATCCCCGGAGACTCAGTGCTGCCTACGTTCGAGTTGGCTAGTTCAGGTGGAACTCTACCTTCAGTCTCAGCGCCATCCTCCACGGCACTCCCAGCTTCAACGAGTGTTCTAGAAAGCTCCATTACTCCAATCTCTACTCAAGCACCCGTTTCAACCGTGGCGTCCACATCCACCAAGACACCCGCTTCTTCTGTGCAACCAATCCCAACCGAATACCCTGTCTCGTCGATACCTGCAATCTCCTCCGAAGCTTCCTCGCTATTAGAGACCCCTCTTCCCTCGGAAACTGCTCTGCCTACGGGCAATGGGCCATTCCCCTCGTCTGGTGCAACTTTCCCGACCAGCTTCCCATTCCCATCGTTCGGCGGGTCGTTCCCTACTGGATATCCGTTCCCATCCTCTGGCCCGTGGCATCATTCAGGGCAGCCTTTCCCATCAGGGTTCGGTCAAGATAGTGGCTTTCCTGGCTTTGGTGGGCACCATCACCATCACCACCACCACGGTTCCGGATACGCTCGTCCTACAGGCGGCTGTTCCCAACAGGCTGGTCGGGCGAGTGGGTTTGAGACTCGTGTTCGGCCTACGCCGACTGGACAGTAGACTTGTCTGACCACATCCTTCGAGCCATCTGAGGTTGGCTGTGCGCAGACTTGGATTGCACTTGTGTTCTATGTAGACTTGCCCTAGTGGCGTTTGACCTATCTTCTTGTATATATCTACCACCATCCATTTTCTGACTTGTCAGCGATAAGACAATTCTCATCGTGCGAAACGAAACCCTTTTCTTCTGCTCATGGCATTGGGTGATGTGATTGGCAGTCCTGACTAACGCTGAACAGATGGCGTTATTGTGCTTATGCGTCAGATCTGCCCCACACGGTGTAGTTTCGATAGTCCAGGTTGGATTATTGTTTGCGAAACTTTGTCAGCGGGTGAGACGTAGTCTTCTTGAGTGGACCATGGTTCGCTCATACGCACGCCCCCTTCTACCACACACCATACGCAGACAAGTAGAACACCATGAGATTCACTTATGTCCTTCTTCTATGTATAGGCAAGCTCTTTTGGGGAGCTCATCACTGCCTAGCCTCGAGACTCGATACGCTTCAACAAGGGAGCAGAATTCGAAACGTGTCTGCTATGTAGGCTGCACCTTTCAGTCAAGCTGTTGAAACGTTGATAAGCGTTGCTGTCACTACACAGCGGAACGCTACATGCCCCAACGACACAACATCGCACTAGTGATCCTCTACGGATAACCTCAATGTGAACCTCCCAGTTGCACCAAACTCTGCTCTTCCGTCGGAACTTCTGCAGGCCTTGTGCCTTCGATGCGCTCGCTTGACCATGCTCAAGTCCAGTCTATCACGATGGACCTTGATTTCCTTTTTGTTTGGTCTATCATCACAAGCGCCGGCGGACCCGAACAAAGTTCTGGATGACCGGATCGGTGTAGACGACATAATAGAGCTGCTGAACAAGACGTTACCGAACGAGAAGGAGATGGTATACAGCTTCGATGACGTAAGTGCTGGTTGCCCGATCTATATGTCGAGCTAAGGACTGACGAGCGCAGATCGAGCCATCCGGGAACTTGATATGGGTCCCTTGTTATGACAATTTTACGTGCGCCAATCTCGAAGTCCCGCTCGACTACGAGCATCTCTCCGCCGGTTATACGAACGTCGCATTCATCAAGCACGAAGGCAGCGACCCCTCGGCCGAAGACATCATCTTCAACCCTGGCGGGCCTGGAGGTTCTGGTGTAAATTACATCCGGAAAGGATACAACTCCCTCCGCAACAAAAAGCCTGGGATTGGTTGGGAATACAATCTGATCAGCTTCGACCCGCGCGGAGTGAAGAACAGCGGCCCGAATCTGGATTGTTTTGGCAAGAACAAGATTGCGAAGGCACTGTACCATTCGAGCTTTTCAAGCTTCTCCGGTACGCGTATGTCAGCAGCGGTGTCGGTAGGGTCGAAGTATCTGCCGCCAGGGTTTGCGCAAGTCGAGGCGCTGGGCAAGTTTTGCTCGGAGGTTCATAAAAATGGAGATGCCGGCCACGCCGGTACGGTAGCCGTGGCGCAGGATCTGATGCACTTTATCCAAGTGCGCGCTGCTTCGCGAGGCAGACCTGCGGCTCAGGCTGCGTTGAACTTTTACGGGGGTTCGTACGGCACGGTCATCGGATCGACGTTTGCAGCGCTTTACCCAGATCGAGTTCGGCGCATGATTCTAGATGGCGTGGTTGATGCGCCTGGATGGTATAAAGGTACGAATTGGGGCGATTTGAGGCAAGTCGATGAGTGCGTTCAGTCGTTCTTCAACACGTGCTATGCGGCTGGATTGAAATGCGCGCTCAACAAAGGCGCAAAAAGTCCCGCGGATATTCAGGCTCGTTTCGATGCGGTATTGAAGGACATCGAGGCATACCCCATTCCGGTGTTTGATCCACGACTGGTCTCGATGCCCGTTGTGATTGAGATAGATCATGTTCTTAGTCTGGTTTTTGCAGCTCTGTATTCTCCGCTACAGCGTTTCCCATTTCTAGCAGAGATCTTTGAGGCGCTGGAAAGGCGAGATGGTACTGAATTTGTAAAGAGCCAGAAATTTGGGAAGGTCCATCACCAGGAGGTTTTTGGGATGAAGAAGAAAAGACAAAGATGGGGAGGTTCAATGGGCAATTTGATTATCCCGGCGATCGATGTGAATGGAAGATATAACATCTCGAGCTCCGAAATGTGGGAGGAGTACAAGAGGCTCAAAGTACGGCCAAAGTACTACGAGTTGAGTCTCATGCAGGGCCCTCCGCTCTTTCGGTCACTCTCTTTATCGCCGCCAAAGAGCCAAATATTCGACGGTAAGCCATTTCTAGATGATTCTGGTCAAGTTCGCTGCCGGTATCTAACAAACGTAGGATCCAAGTTCGCGCAACCGATCAATACGTCGACGCCCATTCTCTTCCTGACGAACGCACTCGATCCGATAACACCGTCTGCGACAGAAATGTCGTCAATTTTCACCGACTCTATTGTGCTAACGGCAAATGCGACAGGACATTGCATGACGGATTCCAAATGCTCGCGGGGCTATGTGAAGAAGTACTTGGCGACCGGCCAGTTACCTCCAAAAAATGCGATGTGTGAGGTGGAGCAGATACCTTTCTTGAGTAAGATCGAGGCCCAGAGGTTTATTGCGTGGTATGTCATGGATGGCGACGATGAGGAGCATTCATTATTATGGTTGTAGTGAGCGTTGAAAGCAGGTGTAGATTTAGCGTAGCGTGATTTCGAGATGAATCCTACGAGACGAATGAGTATGCAACGTAACCCAGAAGCGCGTGTACATGTCCTTTCGTTGATGATGTAGTATCGTAGCGACCGTATCAACATGCATGGCACAAGTCGGACTTCATCGCTTAGTTTTGGCGCTCTGTGCTGTGGTGGGTTCTTCCCAACAGCCGAATGGTGTGGTTGACTGACTTAACTAAATTATTCCCTAGATGAACAAAGTTCTTTGTCAATTATACTTCGATTGAGGTCGCGCGTTGTGTATCCAGTAGACACCATGCCTGAAGTGTAAGAGATTCTCAGCTCTGTAGTGGTGCAATCGAAGGCCAGACGACTACTGCGATCGAAGTAGGCTGTGCATGCCGTCGTCGGAGGTGGGCTTCTTAGAGTCGAGAGTACCAGCTGTGCGTTACGCATATGTTGTTTAGTACGCTAGAAGCCTTGTGATACCCTTCAGTCGTCTCAACGCCCTTTGACGTGGCTGCCCGTGGTTCCCTGGAGGAGGATGCTGGTTGGGGACGCTGCTCACTCACTCTATGTTTCTTAATTCTCTTCCGACACAATAAAGCAGTTGTCGGGCGCGGGTGAAGAGAGTTAGGACTCTTTGTCCTCGTGCATTGTTTTCAGACTTGACAACGATGAACCTGAATTCCCGCCCCGAGTACTCGTGCACAACAAAAGGTGGTTCTGGTGCTGCAAGGTACGGCGTGTTTAATGGTTGCACGTGCGTGCAATGTATACTTCGATCATAGCGGCCAGAGCGTAGCTTAGAATATCTTCACAAGGATTTCAAATTTGTCAAAAAGACTCCGAAGCGCCTTTTCCAGATAACAGTTAGCCCGGATGGACGTGGTGGTGGCGGGGGTCCCTCCAGTGGTCCTCCCATGCAAAAAGAAGGGAGCAGCGATCCTATGGAGGATCGAACTAGAGGCGCAAAAAGAAACTCTTGCGAGAAGAAAACCCGAGGGTTTGTCTTTTTGGGGAAGGGGATTATACCACTTACCTAGCCTACATTTAACGTCTGCAGTTCGACGAGGAGAATCGTACGTTCTATTATTGATATAGAGCATAGAGATAGGTTTCAGTAAGGTTGGCGCGGTTTGACGAGGGAAGGAGCTCGGACTTGTCGGAATTGGCTCAAACGCGTTGCTGGGCAGGGACCCGCACGTGGTCTCCCTCAGCGGTATGCCTACCTCACGGTGACTGCAGACAAAGGGCATGCATCTCCTTCTTGCCTTCCACTACAGCCTTGTGGCAGGGCTGCATAGGGACTTATATATGGGGGATCCGGTAAGTCGCGTCTTCGTCCCCCTCGATTGTATCAAGCACCACATGAACGTGCATACATGCTTCTCGAAGGCTACAGTCTCCTTATAGCGCACAACCAGTGTCCCCATTCGTCATAGATGCGAGGAGGATGCACTGGGTCTCGACTGCAGTGGGACCGTTTGGGCGCTCGCTGGCTATCCTTTTCTGATGGCATTGGGCATTACAAAAGCATGCAGGAGGGCTTCTTGTAGACTTGATACCCTCATACCGCGCTGCAAAGACCCTCCTCGACGCACGATGCGAGGGGTACGTATATGGACTCATCTGCCGCAGGCTCGGCGTGCGCACAACTCGGCTCCTCGGTGGACATGGGCATTCTTGCTTGAGCATTGTACATTCACAACAACGAAGCCACCCTGAGTATGCATGTGCGCAGAAATGCCGCCGGAGTGCATGGCTTATAGTGTAGTCGTGGCGGGCATAGATGGCGCTTGGCTGCGGCCGCGGGAGTGGCTTTGGTGACGGGCAATTTCAGGCTGTCTCCATAATGCAATGATACCAGCTCATCGTCCTCCTACCCAAGTGGTCATGATCATTTTTATGGCTGCGCGGTCCGGTGCACTCTTATGAACATTTGGATGCGCCCATGCGGGCAATGACGGAGACCTCTTGGGCGGCCAATTGGGGGCAGCGAGCCAGGCCGATCCCTTAACGCCAGAGCAGTGATAGAGACTTTGCGTTCGGAGCCTGACACGCGCCTACGCATCCTCGATCGAAAATTACAAGAACGGCAATCCAGCATTGTGTGGGTCTCTGCAGACAAGGCAGAGCAAGAAGATTTGCAAGGCTTCCACTGTGATTTCTTCATCTGCGTGCGGGAGGGTTGCGTTCAAGTCCGTCGACAAAAGACTTTGTGCAGGCTCCTTAGCGGTTGACCCTCTCTCTTTCCCCACCACCAATTTCGACTTTCTGCTCTTCACCACAACGAACGCCTTCACACCACCCCCATTCCAATGGGAGAGACAGTTTCTTGCAACGCCTCGCCTTGTCGACCGAGTCAGCGCTCTTTGCTGGCAGATGATGTCCTTCAAGTTCCACCTCCTGATCACCTTCGTCTGACTTCGACTGATATGGTGACAAACCAACGCGCGGTGCCTCTGGGTTGGCAACGAGCCGCGCTGGCAGCTTCTCTTCTTCAATCATAAGTAAGTCAAAGCCATCCCCTACTGCACCTTGCGCTGCGCTCCACGGTCAGCTTCGGTGCGCAGCGCGATCACTATGGCGGCAAACGTAGCCTCCGCCATGTCAACATGGGCTCTACCGCATGCGCCGTTTCTTGTCAGCGTACGGTTCACTGACGCGAAGCTCTGACATCGTAGTAGCAGCAGATTGTTGACGGCAAAGACCTTTGGCGATTCGACGAGTACCTCTCCGGGCTCCCGCGATGGCAACGCCATCTGGTGGCGACCTCCACCTGAGCCGCACAAGGCTGGACTGCATTGGCATCTCATAGCACACACTCCTCCTCTTACAAGCCATGGCTATCGACCGCGCCCGACGACTGTACTCCGCCAGGCGCGCATTCAGTCGCTCACAGGCAATGACCCTCAGCGGTGTCGACGACCCTGGGCGTTTGGCAAAGGGCCTGTCCACCCATACTCCTCAGTCGCCATGGGCGCGCTGTCTACTCAACAACTTACTGCGCGGATCCCGCATTCTCGGCGTTGAGAAACGCGGGCGCGGCGACATTGTAAGCCATATTCGCTATTGCCTTCGTCTTTGCTGCAAGTCCACCCGCCTGTCAGCTGATCTCTCCCTTGACCTTAGCATCCTGGGGCAGTGCTGAAGCAAGGTGCCATTTGTTGCTAACTCAACAAGAGCCAAAATAGTTGAAGCGCAACCGCAGCACGTCCGATGCCCACCGCCGTACCGTAGACCGACGATTGACGTTGCAGTCTCTTCTCACCATGTCGCGAGAAGCAAAAGCGACAGGCAACACCTTCATACTGTAAGTCGTGTCCACACTTTTGCGTGATTTCGATCCTGTGGTCTTCGATGATAATCTTTGGTTACTCGTCTTTGAGCGCTGCATGTGAAGTCCAATGCGGGAATTCGGTACTCTGAAGAAACATCGCTAATAGACTAGTAGCCAGGGGAATCGAGCCGCGATACCGACCAAGCCAAGAAACGATATCATATCGCTCGCTGCCGATCGATAGCAGATTCCACCAGAGACAAACTAGATGACGAAGGATCATCATGATGTCGAATATTGAAGCAAGAGATGTCCCGACTCCGGTCCAAGCCACCCCCGGCTCATGTCGCCGGAACATGAGATCCAATTGCACCATCATATCAAGTACTCGATCGAATCCAAGGGGTAACAATCTTTCAGAACGACCCTTAGTTCTTGACGGCGAAAGTGCGATGCACTCCTTCAACGCCACCTCCTTGTCATACTTGTTGGACCAATTTGAAGGTCAACACCACTGTTGAATGGGGTTTGCCACATTGGTCGACTTGGCCAGCCACACTGTCGAGCCGCATACTTCCAGACCTTCCACCTCTTGAGCATACCAGGATGAGGGATACGATGTGCCGTAAAGATGCGCAACACGTAGATGTCTGCTATGATCTCTGCAGTCCTAATTCCGGCTTACATCAGTCTTCGGACCACGATTCGTAAGTCGCACCCGAAAAATCGCTTGGAGACCTAGCATGCTGCAGCGGTGATGGTAGAGGTTACCGTAGTTACCGGTGAGAACTTGTACTTGACGTTCCGAGCGGCTTCGACACCCCTCATTACTCTTCGCGAAGTCTCAATGGCACCAGGAGATGCTAACACTTTTCACTCAGTCAGCGCCCACGAGGACGATCGACACCATGCCAATGGATGACCGACCGACGGCGATGGCGACAGCATCGATATTCTTGGAATAGATCATGACTCCTATAGTGGCTCATACGGCCCACAGGGAAGGTCCGGTCAGTCCGCAGCCTTGGGCGTGAGACGTCTTCACACCTTGGCCAGACGAAGGCGGAGTCCCCTGCAGCGATGATGGATCCTCATGCGACCTGCTACCGGAGCCGTACAAAGGGTGATGTGCTTTATGCAATTCGACACTGCTGATACATTCGTTGCCGAGGAGCCACACAGACACTACGAGCGAGTGTGCAAGAGATAGTTTTGGGAATGTAGTATCTTTACCGAAGCGCCACGTGGATCAAAGCTCGGCGACATACCCCGATCGATACTAAGTAGGGAGCCACCATTGAGGGCGAAGCTTCGGGGCCATGATGGTCGTTCGTTTGCCTGACTTAGAAGGATCCGGAGACGACGTTCAATGTGACGTGAACCTCGACGCCAGCAATATACCGTTTCGCCAAGTCCACCAAGAGCAGGTGGAATCCCTGACCGACTTCGAGTTGTAAGTGCTCCTAGGATTCCATTTCTTTACAAAGGAGCTACAAGCTCTTCGGCAGTGATGATGAGTTTCGACTGAAAAGAAACGAAGAGAACCTGGGCTTTGCCCGTGGATCTCGATGTTGACAACCTCCTACACACATCCGAGCCGTTTTTCTTCCCCTGTAGAATGAGGACCTAGACATTTGGACCGACTTGCTAACAGGTGGAAGCCAGGATAACCGCACGACACTTCGAGCGCAACAGGAATGCCGCCATTGCGAATGTGATAGTCTGAAGGAAGGGCGATACGGACGATGATCCGCCTTGAATCATGGCTGTCAAATCATGGCTGTCGAACCATGGCTGTCGAACCATGGCTGTCGAACTATGGCCTCTTTCGTGGCAATGGACCCATGCTTTGCAACATCATTGTAAGTCGAGCAATCTCCTTATCTCTTTAGATTCCACGACGCCGGAGACATGGTGCAGGAGCATCTGTGTGCCAGATCCAGATGCACTCGGTTCCAATACGAATGCGCGACCATAGAAGGATGACTCGACTACAACGCAGTTGCTCAAAGCTTTCTCAGTGCTACGAGCAGCTGTAACATCAGACTCTGGTGAAAGTCGGAGATGAATGTCCAACAACCCTCTCGTATGAGATGGGTAGATGGGCATGCCCGGTGTTATTTACTAATCGAATATGACAAAACCCCATGTCTATTCGATCTTGAGACATTGGGACATGTTCATTGAACGACGAGCGGCTGCGGATTTACGGTCCTCCAAGCCCGAGTGTACACAAAGATGGTGCGACCCAAACCGGGCACGGCACGTCCAGGCGGTCGGTCCAAGACCATTGCCATTGCGCCTTCCACCAGGGCTGGCATGTATGTCGGCACATGGCCATGTCAAGTGATCCAAGCTCTTGATGAACTTCATGTGACTGTTTGCTGACAAGGCCGGTTATCTAGTAGTCTTAGAAGATCGCGGAGAGAGGAGTCGCCTTGTGTCCAGCTGCACCGCAGTCTGAAACCGAACTCCTTGGCACAGAAAACAGATCCAAGACCCGAGATGAGTACTCAGGGGCAACCGCCGCGCATAGGGAGGACTATGGCTCCCGTCGACAACTCGATAGGAACGTTATCAGGGCAACAAACAACTACCCATAGCACACAAAGGATATGTTGTGCTATTAGATGTGCAGTAAAGTGTCGCGTTGCGTTGCCATCCAGGTTTGCAGAATGGACGCGCTCACAGGAGTCGCCGCGTGAGGCCAAGACAGAACATCCATCCCGTGTCGGTTGAAGGAGAAGCTGGTGAATCATCCCAATATCCGCAAAAGAACTACGATAACGCGGGGTGTGGAACGGATTGGGAGACGAACGAGCTTTTGTGCAAGAGCTTGGAAGAAAATGCCTATGCCGGAAAAACCGCGGAGAGAGCCATTCCTACGAGGTTTTCCGACCTCAGGGTCGATATCGCGAAGCTGGTCGTTCGATACAAGACCCGGCTACTTTCTCGAGATACGAGATACCGTCAAGACTAAGGGGATGCAGTCGTGTCCTGTCGGGCGCATAGAGGCGAAGCGCTGGCGGCGCTCTCAGAGTCGTCGTGGTTTGCGCACCGGGGATATGGTATTGTCGCTCCGCATTGCGCGGCGGCCGTGGCCCAGCACTTTGCGCGGTCTCCTTCGCTTCTTCCCGGCATGACATATGATATCCTGTTTGCGCCCACCTTCTCGCACGTTGCCGTTTCGGTTCGTGGATGCCGTTGCGCGAGCTCGCGAGTTGGTGGGCGGGTTGGGGACGGTTCCCCGCGGAAAGGTCGCAACGACTCTGCGCACGCAGAAAATGCGCCGCGGGCCCAAGTGCCGGCCACCAGAGCGATCGACATCGCAGAGACTCTAGCTGTGGAGTTTGCTTCTGAGGATTATCATGGCCCTGCAAAGTCGTACGGATATGCCTAGGGTTCGATATCGCTATACGTAGAGCGTCGATGGCACCCAAGGCGAGCTCAAAGAAGCCCCTCCGACACCTGTCGCTTGTTCGTCCGGGCGGTGGCGCCGTCGCTCTTCGTGAACATCCTATGCTAGTCACATTGGCAGAGAGACCTCCTGCTACAGGCGGTCGCGAGAGTTGCGCCTGACCAGCTGCAGCGCCCAGAGCATCCCCTGACTTCTCCTACCCAATGTGCTGTGTCTCATAGTAAAGGACTCGCGATATTGCGTATGTCGTGGTAGTCGCGGCCACGATGGCTCCTGAGTTCGGATGTCAACATTTGAATGCGCTCTATGGCTGGACACCGGTGTCACGCTCCTCATGGCGGCAGCGGCTGACTGTCAACGGCATCTTCGAGGCCTGGTAGCGATGTCAGCCTGAATATATGAACTGTTGGCATGACTAGAGACATACCAGCTCGTGGAGGATGCCTGTATTGCTTCCATCTTCGTATCTGTTGCAGATCGCGACGCTGAGCGTCATAAAGGAGTAGAATACACTGCCGACGACAGCTTCGGCACCGTAGAGCGCTCCTGGGAGCATCTAGTAATGTCAAGGGTCTCGAGAGGAAAGGCGACTGGGGTCGCAGGTTGCCCATGCATGGTCGGATTCATGGCGCGCTGCTGCACGGATCTCTACGACTATGAGGTTAAGATGAAGAGTTAGAGGGAAGAAGATGGCAGGTCGCCCCTCGGAAGCGTTGCCGTGCGGTAACGTTCTGGGTGGGGTTTGCTCGTTGTGTGCGGTTGGTGTTTGAGTGAGGGCGAGCGGAGGCCGCGGTCACTCGAGTGCTGCAAAAAGACAGCTACTGCCGCCACCCCTATACTTCACAGAGACATTTCCAAACAAACGCTCGAAGCCTCGGAGGAGCACCAGGAACCAATCAGAACTGTAAGTGGAGTCCCAGTGCTACCAGCGGACAGCCTTCCCACCACCACCACCAAAAGTGAAACCGAAGGGTCTATATCAGTTATACAACGCTGCACATCTCTCGTTCTCACCCACAGAAGTGGCGTCATCCATCTCTGTGGGTGGGTTCAACCCTTGGCACAATTGGCTAACATCTTTACAGATTTCCAGTTTCGGTTCGGTTTCTTTTTTTGCCTTTTCGTGGTTCTCAGTTCGACCCCGCTGGTCGTCATCCTTTTGCTCTTTTGCTCCTCGCTGCTCCACGGATAGGGGCCCACGCAGATGCTGCAGGCTCATTAACCTCCTGCGTCCGCTCGATGACCCGGATTGATGGAGGACAACGTCCAGACGGTTGAGAATCTTTCTCTCCTGAAGAAATGCTCCAACGTACCCCACGTGACTACTGCAAGAGCCCACTGCGTTGCTGGTGGGAGTCCACTAGCGACGGTTTAGGCTTAGCTCACACCGCGGCCAGTGAAGGCAGCTTTTGTTTTGCTCGCACACAAGCCCGGCTTGATTTCGACAGCATCGACAAGCTCTCCAGGATGGACCACTTCAAGATGCCGCGCGGTGCTCAGCACCAACAGCCACCACAGCAGCAGCAGCAGCAGCAGCAGCATCAACAGCAGCAACAGCAACAGCAGCCGCAGCAGCAACAGCAAGCGCTCGCCGCCGCCGCCATCCGCCATCCGCTCCCTCCTCGCCCTCCCAATCCTTGCCCTCACAATCCTCCCCTCACCTATCCTCTCCCCGCGCGCCCGCTACCGCCGCCTCCATCCCCTCCCCCTCCACCTGGCCCGCCCGCCCCACACTTTGCGGTGTGGATGAACGAACAGAGGATGGGGAGCAACGGGCTCTTCCCGCCGACGAGGGAGCTCCTGCGAATGCAGGGGCTGGTCAGGGACTTCGAGTCCGCTGTAAGTGATCTTGCCCTCACAGCCTGTGAATTGTTGCTGACATTGAACTGCAGGACGCTGGCACCCGCCGGCTCCACATCTCGCTCCGCTGGGGCACCCAAGGTCTCCCGGTCCCAGGCCGCATCGCGGTCTACGACGACCACCCGTGAGCCGCTGGCCGCTGGCTCTCTCTTCGGGGCTGGCCACCCCTGAATAACGACGCGCTCTGGATCTTCGCCGGTCAGGGCAACCATGGATCAGCACCAGCACTCAACCAGCTCATGACGGTTTGGGATGATAGACACGACTTCTTCGCAGTGGGTGGGGTGGGGTGGTTCGTCGGTGGTGTCGGGGTCTTTGGGGTGGCTGGTTGGGTCTTCTGTGTGGAGTTTGGGGGTCTCTGCGGGTTTCTTTTCTGTAGTTTTTTTTCAAAAGTACTAATCATGATGCGACGCCCGGCGATGGCTCGCGATTTCTCTCCTCTGCAAGATCTGACTAGCTCTTTGAAGGTGATGTTTGAAAGAAACGTGCGAAGTCTTGATATATTTGAAGAGCGAAGGGATGTTCTCCTTGGCTGTGGTTTTGACGTAAAGAGATAATCAAGGTTCAAGAACAGACTGTAGTGATGAAATAGATTGGAAAATATAGTAGCGCTATCGATGAGACTTGTTTTTGAGGGAAATGGTTGTACGAAAATCATATTCTGCGGACTAACTACTTAACCTGCGATGGCATATTTGATGAAGGTACAAAAGGGGAAGAAGGATCTGATGATTGTAGATGTAGGAGAGGAACGATGAGTTGACGTTGGACGTCGGTTCTATGTGGGGACGGCTAAACTTATTTGGGGAAGGCTGCTTGGCAGCGACCATCCGTGAACAGCTTCGGATGGCCAGTGCTCTGGATCTGCAACTAGCGAAACTCTCGAGATCTCATCGTGTGCGAGATTGTGAAAGTTTCACATTCGGAGGCTTTACACACTGCCCTGTTGGCGTCCAGAAAGGACAAGATGGTATGGCGCTTGTGTTATGCCCACGCCTCAACGTTGATACGTAAATATCCCTATCTATGATTTGTAATGAGTTTAGATTATTTCTGTTTCTTCGCATGCCATCATGCGAAGCCACTGCCGTATTCTTGACCAAGATCTTGCTAGCCCTCTAATCTTACTTCATGCATCTACGGCTTTGTACCACTACCTGCGATCCTACACCAACGCAAACCCCCTCTGAAGGAACAAAATTATAGATCAAGATTGTACATGACAATTATGATCACGCACATCGACAATGGGAAGAAGTGGTATGCAAATGCACAAACAACAAACGTCACGAACAGCATCAGTACCAAACAACAGATCATCAACCAGTCGTTGTTGCCCCCTGGCGGTATCACTAGCCTGGACCCAGTGGCTATAGGCCTTGGACGTAGGGCGGTGGGAGCACTTGATCTCGGAAGTCTGTCGGGAGGATAAAGGAAGTTGCCTACGGATTCACGCATACCGCGTAAAGACTCCTCAAATTGACGCCAGAGCGAGGGCTGATCATCATTGAATGCCGTTGGATGGAGGTCAGTCCCACGAATAGTATCCGCTATGGAGTCTGCGCTATTGTTTTCCGAGAAGATAGGCTCGCTCATCACATCGTAGGTGCCACATGGTTGACTGTTCGCTTGATGCAGTGCTGGAATACTCGCATCAAGGGATCTTTCTTGGAAACGGTGATCGATTAACTGAGCGCGGCTTGAACCTGAATCAGGTGATTGATCCTCGGCGGTAGCTACAAGATCATGTTCCTGATGGGCTTCCCGATTTCTATCCTCAGGTGGGGAAAGCTGCTGCTGCATGGATACGGTCGAAACCGGGCTAGTATGGGAGCCGGGTTGGCTGGATGGCGCCATGTCGAATGTCTGGGCAGAAACGTCTTCAGTTGGAGCGTCTTGCAAAGCATTGTGCCTTCTTGATGCATCTTCTGCCGTCTGATCGTGTAGCGACTGTTGGTGTTGATTTGGCTCCACTGTGTCTTCTGTCCTGCCAGTCCGTTCCATGACATTGAAATCGCGTGACATGATAGATCAAAGATACGGAGATATGCTTGTTTCGCTGTGGTAAGGAAACCTCAAAGGTTTTGATGGCTGTAGGGTGTAGAGACCTTGACTTCCTAGGGAATCCGAAATGATTTGGACTTATATCAGATCGACTCATTGTGTTTGCTATTTAGAGACAATGACTGAGAGATGTTCCAAGGATTGCAAATTGAACAACTAATTGCGCACCTAATGTGTTGAGCATCCTTTGAGACTAGAGCGATCCTGACGCCACTTGAGCAGCCTGGCTCTTGTGTTGATTGTTGAATCTGAACCATGACTTGTCAGCCTGCCTAGGCGATCTATCATACTGGAAACAGGGGACAACGAAAGCAATTCCAATGTCTCGGAGCTTTCCTCGTAGACTAGTTCTGCATCGACGAAGGCACACCATTCGTTACTAACACCGTTATTCTGCACGATAACTATGACACAACGTGCTCGTGTAGGGGGTTGCTCATTATGATCATTCCGGTACAGCGTCGTCGGCTGAGCAGCAGAACGCAAGAGGTGAGTTCAAAGCCCTACATGAAGAGGGTAAGAAAGGGAGGCTGACGAGAACCCATGGACGGAGACGCTTACTAACGCGGGAATGTCCGTCTTGGCGTTTGGCGAGCTCCAACCATCGTGAACCTCACAGCTCCCACCACAGACGAAGAGCCCAGCAACAACCGCCAACCCCGCCATTCGGCACACCTTCACTCTTCAATTGCAACCGTGCAGGCGGAGTGGTCAACATGCCGCCCAAACACCTGTCGGCGTTCAATGTACGCTCCCGTAACCACCCTTCTGGTGCCACCTCAGAACCCGATCTGTTGCTGGCCCTCTGCGAGTACTCTTACTAATGCATGAACTTAGCGGTATACCGTTCAGCCGAAGGGAATTTATGCCTGGATCAACCGTCTTCTCGCCATTGACCCGAATCGATCGACTGGTATCCCGATGAACCCACAATTCCGCAATCCCCCTCCAGGTTCAAACGACCCTAAGGCCTATGATGACCCGGTCACTGTACCCGCCGCCGACCTTGCCGAGAACCCTTACTGGAAGCGCGACGTGCGCAGACGATACCCCCGTCTCTCGACTGTCACGCAGTCTGATGCGGTGGCCCTTTTGGAAGTGGGAAGCGCAGCACAACCTAAGCAGGAGCTGATTGGCGAGGCAGGCACCAAGCAATTAGTTGCGGCGCAAGAGGAGGGACAGAAGGGTCTGAGTGTGGCTTTCGAGAGGAACTTGGGGTTGGCCAAGGACGTGCTGGGGCCGGGAGGCTTGCCTCCTCTCCCAAGTGGACTGGGTTTGAGCGCCGACGGGAAGACACGTTACGAGATACAGCAGGAGCAGAGTTATGGCAGTGAGTATGTATCATTTCCAACTCCCGCAATAACGAGAGACACGGCTAAGCAACGATGTAGCTATCCATGCCGGAACTTTTCATGAGCGTTTCCCCGGACCCCTGGATTTGGACCAAGTGCAGAATTATGTTCTAAGTTCTACTAACTGTACATATGCCAAAACTATTTCCTTGACTTATGCATGCGTTGAGTCTCATCTCGTGATGCCACAATCGCAATGTGGAAAGCCAAGGATCGTAGGCATCTCTCATCTCGTAGATTCTGGTCATCTTTCCTACAACGCTGTCAAGTTTCCCACGATCCGTAGCTCCCTCTCTTCTCTGCGCATAGCCAAGGGTGACCCTCGAGCATGCGCGCGCGTTCACCGCCCGCGGTCTTGGCGCGTTTCCCTCCCACTCAATCCCACAGTCACTCCGACTTTTGGTCATCTCTCCCATGGATTTGCGCCTTTCACTTTCACTTCAAGTTTGACGCGACGCGGTGAGCTGCGAGTCTTGGCACTCGAGCGCGGCTTCCTCTCAAGGCTGGGCTGCCCTCAACCTCCATCTCCCTTCCACCTCTCTTCTTCCTTCTGCTTTAACCAATTGAACTCTCGTGTAGCATCGCAATGGATCCCGACAAGGATCCCATCATGCAGGCGCGACAGGCGACCCCGGAAAGCACGGAAGTGGCTGCCGAGTCCACCGCCATTGACATTATCTTCTCATGCCACCTTTGCAACAAGACTTTCAACGAGATCTATGCAGGTCACGAGGACGAAACGGTTCAAGGCCTCTCGGACGGCATCAATCCGATTAACCGCCGAGTCACGCGTGTGTTTCTTACGGACTGCGGCCACGTCATTTGCAACATCCATCTGGAGAATGGAGGTCAGTTCTCAGCGCGCACTTGTGCCCTTCATTGGCTAACATGACATTTTTCCGCAGCACCACCCTTCCATCCAGCCGGAAAGCGCCCGCGCGTGGATTGTCCGCTCTGTCCCGTTTCTCATCAGGCAGTACTGCATGGAATTCGCGGCTTCGACCCTAGCGAATACGACAGTAAAATCTCATCTTTCTATTTCATGTTCCCGCCTCCCGCACTGAGCGAGCATGAGATGTATAGAATTGCGGCAGACGCTTTTAAGGTGGGCACAGAACAATTGGCCTTTGATTTTGCTGACCTCTTTCAGTTCCAATACAAATGTCTAGCTCGATTTGCCGAGGTGATACACAAGGCAGTCAACGAGACTCGACAGGAGCTCGCACAGACTCAGCAGGAACTCTCCCAGGGTCAACAGAGTCTCGCAATGGTCGAGGGCAACAACCGACAACTTGAGATCCAGAACCAGCAGACTCATGCCCTCGCGGCTCAGCTTTCGCACATGCAGGGTCATCAGCAACGCTTGCCGCAGATCGAGCAGTATCTAAACATGATACCCAAGCTAGTACAGTACGTTTTGACCAACGCCATATCCGACGTTGGCCTTGTACTGACTTTTATCAAGGCAAAACAAGCTTATGAGGGAGCGCCTAGGCCAGCTTGGTTTCATGCCGCCGCTCGAGCCTCTTGCGTACTTCGATCAACCAGAGCATCTGGAACAGCTTACCAGTGACATCAGAGCCAGCTCAAATGGAATCGACCAAGCCTTGATGCTGACCCGCTCGGCTGGTACTCATATGACAGATCTTTCGGACGCGACGCTCGTAGATACGCCAGTTCATATGAGCCCAGAAGGCCGTCCAAAGAAGCGCAAAGGCGTGTTCTCTAGCCTCGGTTCACGGTCAGAGCGAGAGCGGATCCTTGATAGTCGTGACGAAATGCCACCACCTCCAAAGCCCCCGTCTAGGTTTGGCTCCGTCAAGAAAGCTTTCAACTCTTTGCGCAAGAGGGATCCCAACGAGCGTGCGACGTCTGCCTTGGGTTTCAGCACCAATCAGGGCACAGGACAAAACACTCAAGTTCACGACCAAGGTTCCTGGAAGCAGTTTGGCAACCAGTCCGCTAATACTTTCACCGGCCAAGGATTCAAGCGCAGTGAGACGCCTCGTATGACTGGTGCTCTCCCTGTTGAGTCTGTTGGGAAATCCCCCAAACGCTTCTCAATCGGACGCAACGTCTCTGGCAGCAAGGGACAGTTCACCTTTCGCTCACCAATTCAATTCACCCGTTCCGAGACAAACGCCCTCCCCAATGAGCCCTCCTATATGCGAATCATGGACGGACTTGATCAGGACGAGCGCATGGACCTTGGGTTGAACGATCCGCGTCAAAATGATCTAACCTCGAACCATTACACTCATCAGAACACAGTCGTCAATCAGAGTTCCGCTTCGCGCGACGATGGCACTGGCAAGAAGCGCTTCAGCCTCGGCCATCCATTCCTTCACCAGTCGCCTCAAGATCCCAAGGATATTGCTCGTGCGCACCCGCACCCTCTCCGTTCAAACCCCGTCACCCAGGCCGACATCGACATGTTGAACGAAGTGTCCGCCAATCCGGTCACGCCGACCCCTCACCGCATCAAGAAGTCCACCTTGCCCGAGGACGAGGACAGCGTTGTAAGTCCCTTCTTTAAGAGCAGCAGTCGTTTTTCGTTTTCGCATTCGCATTCGCATTCGCATTCGCAGAGTTCGGCACGATCTGGAGTCACTTACCGAACCGATAGGACGCGGCCTTTGAACGCTTGTCAGTCGCTGAGACGGACGGAGCCACCGAGGCTGTCCCAGCCAAGGTCCGCTTCCAATTGGACTGAGGGACGCAGCTTGAATGGCTTGTCTTTCTTCAACGAACCTCTGAATAGGAGGAACGAGCTTATTGAACCCAATCGGTATGTATACAAAAGCCCCTTTGCACAGCCTAGCACATCTGCACCACCCCGGAATTTGTTTTCGAGCGCTGGGAGGAGGTCAGTGAGGAGGTAGCTGGTTTTGCTTGGGTTGGAAATGGGCTGGTTTGGGCTAGCGATAGGGTATTATCGGGAGCCGGAATTTGGGCTTTGGGGTCGATAGGGATTCAGATTCAATGGAATGAGTTCTATAGACATTGTCCATTCTGCTGTGCATCGTGATGCTATACGAATTCTATACCGACTCTGTAAAGCGTAGTAAGCTCATGATACCGCATGATACGGAGCCCTCTCAAATTTCGTAACATCTAGACGATAAGCTCTGTTAGACTAGTGATATTGCGCTCTAGACGCCTTCGTATCCTTTCCCAAATGTCAGACTAAATTTGTGGAGGGTAATAAAGCCACGATGCCGAAATATACAGGAGCAGCATATCTAGCTGCCAAACACTATACTAGACTATTGATAACACATTCAGATAGGCTTCACATCGCATCCCAAATCCCAAAATCCAAAGTAAATCTGTAAGAAGCAATGAAGTCATGATCACGATTTTGTACATCCAATGCATATACTATACATCCATAAACCGCGCTTGCATACTCACAAAAAACGCTCATGTCGATGCTCATGCTCATGCTCATGTACAGTCCCAAATCCCTATTCACAATCCACAACCCCAAACTCCATCATAACCTCAAAACGCCATGCCCATAAATACCAAATATCGAATACCAAATATCGAATTCCGAATACCGCGCTTCATACATCCCCACCCGCTTCACTTTTATCTACGAGTCCCCATCACTCTCAATACGCTCCCCCTCAAGATCAATAACCAGCTTCGTCTCCTTAACAGGATGCAACAGCATAGCCGGGAGACACATCCTGCCCTCGCCCGCCAGCTCCTCCTCCTCGCCGCCATCATTATCGACTTTATACCCGAGCCAGCGTTTCCACAGATTAGGCGCGAACCCCGCATGGTAATACCACGTGGTACCCAAAAAGTTATGCTGTCGTTCATCGCTGAACACGCTGAGTCTGGCACCGCCACTCGCGCCATTGCGCCCGTTGTTGAAGATGGCGGCCAGGTATTGCACGGGCCATTTGCGGTCGATGAAGACGGGGTGCGGCGCGTACACGGCTTTGAGACCGTGGTGCAGGGCCGCCGACGCAGGCCACATCTCGCTGAACATGGTGTGCCGGTGCAGACTCTGCTCTTTGTGCATGGTCATGAGCAGGCGTCTGGATAAGCGGCCAGCGGTGTTGATCGCGGTCCGTCTGGGCGGCATGCCGCGCGACGTGTTGTACCCCGTTACGTCTTCAGCGAGGATCCAGTTGGTTTGGTCCGGATCGAAGAGCGGGTTGAAGACGATGAGGTCCGCGGGCTCGCCGACGCCCCATGCGTGCTTGTCGTCGATGTAGCTGGTGGGCGGCTTGACGGCGTCGTCGAGCTCGATGTCGGCGTAGTCGAGAGGTGGGTCGGGGCCCCAGATTGGCTTTTCAGGTTTCTGCGTCTCGGGCTCGGGCATGTTGGGGTTTGGTGGCAGGTGCGAGGACCATTTGTTTGCTTGGCTGTTGGTACCGTGCTCGGTTTGCACGCGCACCATGTGGCTGAAGTCGTCCCAGCTGCCGTGTCTCGCAGGGACGTAGAATCGGCTGTTTCTTTCCCACAGCCCCTTGCGCGGCTGCTTGTCGGCCCACTGCGCTACCTGCTTGAAGAGGTGGTAGTAGTGCCCCGTGTACCGGACGTCCATCTCCCAGTGCCAGAAGTAGTCGAACTCGGGGTGCTGGTGCGCAAAGTAGGTGACGGGCATGTAGGTGCTGCGGTAGGCGCCGTGTACAGGCAGATTGCGGTACATGGACTCCTCGAGCCCGCCGTAGATGAGGCCCATCTGGCGTTCGGACCACAGCGTGCCCATGCCCTCGAACTCGGCTGGGAGAGAGTTCTTGAGCACTTCGCGGTAGACGGCGTCGTCGGCCCAGATCTGCTTGTTGTCGTCCTTGACGTGGATGAGGAAGTGGACCACGTATTCGCCGCCGGACTGGATGCTGAGCTCGGAGACGAGGGCACGCAGGAACATGAGGTCCTCGTCGTCGTACTCGTAGTTCCACCATGTTCTTATGAGCACGGCGGTCCGGGGGAGAGGAGTCTTGCCGACTGCCTTGGGTTGCTGGCGGACGGTGCCGTTGGAGGGGCTTGTCAGATGCCGCGTCTCGCTCGAGGAGCCGCTGGCTCTCCTGCCCATGTCCTGGAAACTGTGGCCCTGGGCTTGCGGCATGGGCTTGAAGCGGAAGTCGTTCTTCTCCAGACAACGGCCGAGGGCCTCGCCCCACCTGATGCCGCGGAAGTCGACCTGGGGCAGCGCTTCCCAGACCTTCTCGATGCCCTCGCGGTCGCCCTCCATGCCCGCGCCGCTGCCGCCGTACTTTCTGCTGTATCCCAGGCCGTATGGTCCAAGGCGCCCGAAGCGCTCGAAGCAGACGTCGTTGCGCAGGCCCAGCAGCTCGTACGAGCCCATGACGTTGTCGGGCAGGCCATCGGTGACGCCCAGGTAGGCTCGCAGCGGCGGGACCAGGATGGTGTCGTTGGCGTCCAGATAGCACGTCTCGATGGCGCCGTGCTCGTCGACGTAGCGGAAGTCGTTGTACGCCGGATACGGGTCGAAGAGCTGCGAGGCGGGCAGGCTGGGGCGCTCCATGCGCTTTGCCCTGCTGGGCTCCTTCCACAGCGGCGCGGCGACGGCCTCGTCGGGGTCGATGTCGGGGCGCGAGGGGTACTCGGGCACGTTCTGCGCGCGCGGCTTCAGCGTGCGGATGCCGCCGTGGTATCGCTTCAGGAAGGGGAAGGCCTCCCAGACGCGCGGCGACGGCGGCGGCTTCTTGGCTCCCAGCTCGACGCTGCGGATCGACGCCCAGCTCGCCTTGAACAGGAAGAAGACGAACAGCAGCAGCGTGGCCCCGATGGCCAGCCCAAAGTAGCGCGTGAAGGCGCGCGGGTTCTTGTAGCTGTACGCGCTCACCGTCGTCGGGCGGGACGGCGCGCGTCGGCGCAGGGCGGGCGTGTGCTCGTAGGCGCCCGAGGACACGCGCGACGAGAGGTTGCTGTCATCGTAGTCGTCTTCATCGTCGTCGCTGTCGTCGTCGTCGCTGGCGGCGCGCTTCTCGTCCAGGTCGGCCTCGCCGATGTCGTAGGTGGGGAGGTGGTCGTAGTGGTGCAGCTTGCGCTTCGCGACCTGCAGCGGCCGGAAGCCCAGCATGGCGAGCTCCTCGTCGCCGTCGTCGGTGGTGGTGTCGCACAGGGGCGGCTCTCTGGCATGCGTCGCCGGAATGCAGGAGTCGGGGCCCGCAGCAAGCAGCAGGGCACGGCGCGCACGGCAGAAGGCAGAAGGCAGAAGGCAGCGCTCACGGGAGATGCAATTCAAGACACAGCGGCAGCAGCGTCGTATGCTTGTTCGCTTCAAGACCTGTACAGTGTACAGCTTATTACACGTTCGAGTGCGCAGCCCAGCAGCGCAAATGCAAAACACGGCGGGGCCAGGGCCCGTTGCCGTAGTAGCCACTAGCGCCCGCCTCAAGGGCGCCCTCTCCAACTCCATCATCCAAGTCCCACCTCACCTCCGCCATGACTTCAATGGTTTCCACTGCCCGGTCACGATGCGGACTCCTTCTCAGGCCAATGGCAATGGCAAGCCCGATGGCAAATCTCGCGCTTCGCCAGCCTCTCCGTCTCCAGTTTGCCGCGTCTTTCCATGTGTCTGCACCTTGCCGTAACTCTGGCAGGGACACAAGTGTCCACACCTCAGGGCAGTATTTTCAAAGGGCGATGGAATCCCACCCAGGGAGGGCTATCGCTGTTCACAGGTTGCCACTGTTCGCGACAGAAGCCGACGTACGAGCTTTCTTCGAGACAGCAGGCTTTTCAATGTGCGTCGTCTGGTCATTCTCATTGGTACTTCGAAGGCTGATGCCTCTCAAGAGAAAGAGTGTACATGGCATATCGTCCTATCGTCGCACGCACCAGAGCGACTTGCGTCGTCATTTTGACTCGGAGCACGGCCAAACTTGAAGCACTGAGCGTTCTGAAAGGGAACAAGTTGCTTGGTCAAGAGCTGGTATTGAAATCTGAATTGATCAAATATTTCGGAGCTAATATAATGTCGCTTGGCTGGTTTTCGTCCCCGGAGGCGGGGGCGGACTACAATGCTCGATGCCGCGGCGTCCTCCCTTCACCCATGCAAGAAGATACTGTCGATGCTGTACTGCAAGGGAAAGTGCTCAGCTTCTACAATCTTCCAGCCCCTCGTGTCCTTGGGGACCAAGATCTATATTCCTTTCTCTATGATAAATTGCATGCCTACAACGTCGAGGGATGCCAAAAAAGAGTGTTTGTTCCGACTAGAAACAAACGTGTATCAGGGTGGAGTATCAACGTACTTTTTGCGACGAAGGAAGAAGCGGATCTGGGCCGAGCCGCCTTGGATGGTCAATTCCTTGGGGCATCTCGTGCAATTGCAATAAATTCTCTCGATTCCTATAAGGTACAATCTCGAGATCATATCAGGAAAAGGATACATGGTAAACATGATCGGTCATTGTGGGGTCCTCCAGAGTCAGTCGTTTGACACGTTGGGCGACGTCCAAACATCTACTTCCGCAGCCGAAACTGCAGCACGGGTCCATCCTTCATACTTGCGAACCGATCCTCAATCTGGTACTCTGTCGCTCTCGTTCTCCCAACCTCTAAATCGGCACTACCCTCTCCCAGCGTCGTCCCTGGTGCCAGCCGCAAGTCGAACAAGTACAAGACCCTTGCAATCGTAACCGTCAGTTCAGCATATGCAAGTCCCTTTCCAATGCAGCCTCGCGGCCCAATGCTAAATGGGCAGAACGCCGAGTGCGCTTCTGCTAGTTTGCCATGCAAGGGATTTACGGCCGGGCCATTCAACCATCTTTCTGGAACGTAGTCGAAAGGTCGGGGATAGTAGTCTGGGTTGTGATGGATGGCATAATGGGGCACTCCCACGTCAACCCCAGCGGGGATGTGGTGGCCGTCGACATCGATACCGCCAGCCAACACTTCTCGAGGCAGAGCGCCTGCTACCGGGGGCGTCATGCGCAGCGTCTCGTCGATGCAGGCCCGGAGGTACACGCAACTAGTCAACTTCGGGCCGGATACTATCTCTTCGACGTCCGAAAAGGTATCTCGGATCTCCCGGCACAGTTTCTGGAGCGAAGAAGTGTTGTGCGCGAGGTAGAAAAAGGTGCCAGCCATAGCCGTCGACGTCGTGTCCGAGCCCGCGATGATCAGCAGATTCGCCTCTCCCCAGAGCTCGTCCATGCTGAACCCTTTTCCGGTCTCTGGATCCTTTGCGTTGAGCAGATAGTAAAAGAAATCTTTTCGGTCAACGTCAAGACCCAGCTTCGTCCGCTCCATTGCCTGCGCTTTGCTGTATTGCATGTACTGTCCTCTCTGCGCTGCAATCTTGCGGAACAGGATCTTGTCGAGGTGCCAGTTGTGGATCGTAAGGTGAGTGCCGCACTGCAAATATCAATTAGCATTCACTTCAACGAGCCCCGTCTCCCCCTTCTACATGTTCATTCGTTCAAAAGCCAGGGTGAGGCAGAACTCACAATCAAATGCCTATGCGCCGCATTCCCGACCAACTCGACCGCAAACCGATTCGCCGGACTCTCCAGCATGCCAAACGCCTTCCCAAACACCAGGTCTCCCATGATGTCGAAGACCAACCAATTACACCACTGCGCAACATTCCACGCATCCGCCCACCCTGCCGCCTCCCCCTCATCCGCCTTCTCCCCCCATCCGCCCTTCTCCCCAACAACCCCCGCCCCGGCTCTGGATCGCTCACCAAGCAATCGGCACCCCGTGCGCACATTGGCCAGAATATACCGCTCCAGACTCTTAATCGCGGCATCGCTGAACGCATGGCTCATGACGCGCCGCTTGCGCGCATGCTGCGCCTTGTCGCGGCTGCTGTGCACCGAGACACTGGCCTTGCTCGCCGGGAACGCGTCGTAGAAATCCGCCTTTTTCACGTTGGCCCGGTGCGTGTAGATTGCTTTGAGCGCGCTCGCGGTGCTGAAGGATAGCGCGTTGGGGCCGATGCGGATTATTGGGCCGTAGGTGAGATGGGCTTGGTGGTAGCAGAGGTGCCGTGTGCCCCGGTAGGCGTAGTAGGCTAGGTAGATGTCTGTGATTTTTGCGAGGGGGGGGCCGGGGTACTTTGCGAGGGGGTGCAGGTTTAGGCGGTAGAGGATTGTTAGGAGGATGGAGGCGGATAGGGTGACGAGGAGTAGGGTGAGGAGGTAGAGGGGGGAGGTTAGGAGGGTGTGGAGGGTGGTTGTGAGGTGCTCCATGGTATTGCGGTTGTGGTTGTGGGAGAGGGTGTGTGGCTATCGAGGGTGCATGGATACGGGGAGTTCGAGGTAAGATAGCGAGATAGCGATTAGGGGAAGAAGAAGGTAAAATGACTGATAGCACTGCCAGTCGAAGACCGTGAATCCTGTATGTTCTGTTGTATGCTTCGTATGTACGAGTCACACTTCGACTTCGCGCACGATATCGGTATCCCTCGGATTCCGTCGCACAAGCCCTTCCATCCTCCATCCATCTCCACAAACAAAGGATTATATACCATCCATCCTAATATTGTGTATCCGCCATGCTCCGCCGAGCATCCGCACCCGTCTCCTTCCCATCGCACTCCCCTTTGGGCGTGCAGTCGGCTGCTTAGTGTCCGCCGTCGAGGGCGGATGTTGGGGTTTAGATGCGTATATGGTCCGGCTGGTGGCGGATAGTAGCGGGTGCTGGTGGTTGAGGGCACGTGATGGCGGATAGACAGGGATGGCTTGGCGGCGGACGGATATTGGGGTGGGATGGTGGTGGAGAGAGGTGGGCGGCGGATAGGAGTGGTTAAAAGCAGACTTCAGGAGGGGGAAGTGGTGGTTGGAGGACTTGTCTGTTGAGTCGTAGGGATAGGTAGAGACTGCGGAATCAGCGTGTGAGGGTCTTCTGGCATGCTGGGTGTTGTTTGTTCGTGTCGTAGAGGATTGGTTCATCCTGGACTAGTATGTAGATTTCCTGATAGCCTATGGTGATCGTTTTGCGAGGTCTCCAGGGCTGGAGATGTGCATTACGTAATCAACTGTTTCCACATTTGGTTGTGATGTTGCGACTGCCTCCACCCATCTGCCATCACGAGATTTCCAACTCGGCAATGTGACTTGTATGGGTCGCGAGTCGTCGTGCTGTACGAGGGGCTCGTATTTTTGAGTCATATCTAAGAGGCTTGCCTCGGTGATATAGAACGCAGTTTGTAGCACATTGTGAAGGATAAAAAAGGTCAGGGACGCCTTTTGGCTTCCTGAAGTCTGATTGGAATACGACTCGATACATACACGCTTCTCGTAGGAGATATTATTTTCTCCGGAGTGGTGATACTCCGAACAGCCAACTCCCACGAGGTAGGAACCATGCGATGCGCAATCGCTATCCAAGCTTCGATGTCTGTAGCCCAGAGATCGCCAACCTTCGCTGCCTCGTGGAGTCTACGAAGCTCTTGTATGCAACCTTTACGGGCCTGCTCTGCCCGCCTCTTCTCCCTTTTGCCATCGTGTTGCGGGCAGCAAGCTTCCAGACAAGCTCTTCACGACTTGGGTTCACGTCGCTATTCAAGGCGTATGCGTCGCGAACAGGCGCATCAAGTGGCCTGGAATCGTGGGGGGTTTGGCGCTTGGCTAGAGTATTCATAGACCTTGTCCGCCATCTGTGCAGTCGATAATCCCCGCATCGACCGTTTCCACCACTCATTCCCTACAAATGGGATTGGGAATTTCCATTCTGTCATGAGCGTCCAATGAAATACCGGCGCACGTCGTATTCTCTGAAGGTGAGGTTCGGGATCAACGGGTGCTTGCTCCCCCAAGATGTGGCTGCAGAATTGTGCATAACGTGTGGATGCAAGGCGAGTATAGGTGAGCGGCAAGATGACGGGAAAATAGGAAGAAGAAGAAGAAGACGGTAGATATAAGCGACATTATTGGTGGATGAGAAAGAGAGTGGAAGAGTGAGGGAGAGCCTGCGGGGCGGTGGACTAAAGGTTGTTGCAAAGCAAACAGCCATTGCAAAGTCTACGAGGAAACTAAGAAGAGACTCACAAATATGCATTGCTATTCATTACTATCCACTACCATCCATTACTATGGTTCTCAATGCTGGGCGAGATGTGCCTCTTTGCCGCCCCAGGAGTAGAACAGTAACTCGTGTTGTTTCCAACACGCTATCTCGCAATCCATCTCCTCAGTGCTACGACCACAAAATTCCATATAGCTCTTATGGTCTCATACGACGTATCGAGTTCTGAGCCCTCGTATTGAGGCACAATTTGGAGGTGTAGTAGCGTCGGGAGCTTCTGTAATCACATTCGTCACTGCTCGATGTATCTTGATATCTGGAACATCAGTAACGTGTGGTCTATATTCTAGAATAAGACGTCGAAATGGGGTTGGGTTTGTACTATAACCGTTATCAAGAATCTTCCTAGTAACAAAATACGTACCGATATCACTCAGCTGCTCAGTTGCGCCGCCGAACAACTACCGTGAGTATACCGAGCAGAGTACGAGCCAAGAAGACACATACCCCTCACTAAGCAGTGCTAAACGTTCTCGCGTCCGCTTAAACACGAAGTGCAGATATATGTGACGACTTGACGAGATGGCTCTGGGTATGTATGGTATGCAGACAATGCCGTAATAGGAAATGTTCATGTAAGGATGTGATCCATTGGTCCCAATGTCACCCCATGTCTGCATGGCAGCCGATGTACTTGCTTACTCTCAAATGCCTCATGGTGTCTAATTTGCGGGTCTCATTTCTATCCTACCAAAGTCATCCTTAGTCAGGGAGGGGTTCTCCATTGTATGTCGTTTCCATCAGAAAGCTTCGTGGGAAGTGGTCATTCAGATGGATTGGAAGATGCATGGGACAGTTTCGGGTCAAAGATGATTGTTTTCTTGACATCCTTGTAGGTAGTGACGGGGAGTTGCGCGGACCCTGCGGAATTGAACCAAAGATATAAAGGTTGACAACTACAGGTCAACAATGGAGATCCAAAGCATCACAACAATACTTGCGCAGTAAATTCCGATTACTGTTCACCACACATATCTTCTCCACCTCTTAACGACCATCCATCTCTTCGATCTTTTTCATTATGGTTGCTCCCATCTCACAAGAATTCGACTTCATCGTTGTGGGCGGTGGAACAGCAGGCAATGTCGTCGCTGGCCGTCTAGCCGAGAATCCGAATGTATCCGTCCTTGTTGTCGAAGCCGGCATCGGTAATCCTCAAGATGTTGCTGCGATCACCACGCCATCTAGTGCGTTTTCGCTACGTGGTAGTAAGCATGACTGGGGTTACAAGACCACGATGATCGCCCGTCCTGATTACGAGCGCGTTGAGAAGCCAAACACTCGTGGTAAAGCTCTCGGAGGCAGCAGTTGCCTGAACTACTACACGTGGGTCCGCGGATCTGCAGCCACTTTCGACGACTGGGCCGAATATGGTGGCGAGAATTGGACATGGGGGACGTGCAAGGAATACTTCGATAAGCCGGCAAGCTATCATGACGATGATGGCCTGTACGACGTTGCTCTGAAGAAAGTGGGACGCAATGGCCCACTTCATGTCTCGCATTCCGAACTGGTGCCTGAAACAAAACCGTTCCGAGATGCACTCAGCAAGGCATGGGTCAGCAAAGGAGAGGAGCTTACCGAAGATATTTACTCTGGTACTATGCGGGGCCTTACCCACTGCATGGACACCATATACAAAGGGGTCAGATCCTCTAGTGGTTGTTTCGTCCTCGGCAAGCCGAACGTGACCATCCTCGCATCTACTAACTCGAAGAAGATCAACTTCGATGGAACGACCGCGAGAAGTGTCAGCGTCCTAGTCGATGGCGAGCAAGAAGTGACATTTAAGGCCAAGAAGGAGATCATCGTATCCCAGGGTGTCTTTGAGACGCCCAAGCTGTTGATGCTCTCGGGTATTGGACCTAAGAAAGAACTCGCAGCCCACGGCATCAGTCCCGTCGTGTTGTCCGAACATGTGGGACAGAACTTACTCGACCATCCTATCATGCCGTATGTTCGACGAATGAAGCATGGATACGGTTTGGAAGACCATCTTCTTCGGCCGGGGCCAGCCAGGGATGCTTCGATCTCCAAGTATGAGAAAGACCACATTGGGCCTGCTAGCAGTGGCCTTCTCGAGCTTGTTGGATTTCCTCGAATCGATTCTTACCTTGAGACTAGCAAGGAGTACCGGGAGTATAAGAAGGCTAATGGCAACATTGATCCGTTCGCTCCTGGTGGTCAACCACACTTCGAGATTGATTTTGTGGTAAGTGATTATGATGTTTGCAGCATAGAGTTTTCTGATATATCATAGCCAATGTTCTCCGATGCGTTCCAATGGCACATCCCTACCCCTCCTGTGGGCGACTACATGACTGTCATTGTCGACTTGTTGCGCCCATTGTCTCGAAATGGCTACGTCAAGCTGAACTCAACCGATCCCCTTGAGCAGCCCTTCATCAATCTCAATTTCTTCTCAAATGATCTGGATCTCGTGGCCCTGCGCGAAGGAGTTCGTATGATAGATGACATTCTCACTACTGGTGAAGGATTCAAGGACATTGTAGAGGAAGACTATCCTTGGCCAATGCCGCGCCACTCCGACGAGGCCATGAAGAAGACTATCTTGGAGCGTTCACAGACTGGGTTTCGTATGTAACTCTAACATCTGCCCTGACATGACCCGGCTAATGAATCAGATCCGTGCGGTACTTGTCGTCTGTCCAAGTCCATCGAGCAAGGTGTTATGGATGCTGAACTCAGGGTCCATGGGACTCAGAAGCTCAGGGTGATTGACGCTTCGGTCATTCCAGTCATTCCAGACTGCCGCATTCAGAACGCTGTGTACATGATCGGAGAAAAGGTAGGCTCATGTAAAGAAAGTTTCCTTTAGGCAGAATCTGCTGACACGATTTAGGGAGCAGACCTGATTAAGGCTGCGTATAAAGAGCTTTACTAGAAGCTTGCTCGACAGGCGAGACCATCCTTGGTGGATTCGACGTTTCGTTGGGTCATTCAATAGCTTTTAACCCAATACTAGTCTTCCATTCGCACGCATCTCGAGGTCTACAGAGTACCTCAAACAATGTTGGCCAGCTCTGTGAGTTACTCGACGATGAATGTCTTGACCGCATTTTCTTCTCCGTATGGTGTGGGGAGCGCGGAGTAAAGCTTGCAGCAGCACATTATTTGGTGCCGCACTACTTTATGACTGGTGTTGCGTAAGCAATTCTCGTCTTCACCCTGCGTGCGCCGCAACCAGCCGGTTCTTATCCATCGTCATCGCATCTGGGCTTCCTTTTGGGTAAGTCAGGCCTTGGATAGACCGGCATGGCCGGGTCTACACTACCCGCGAGTCATAGCTTTGGTGAATTCGGTCGATCCGCGCTGAATCCGGGCAAGGTCCGGTGCGGGAGCACGCGACAGAGTTTGTGAGCGACACCGCGCGATGACAGTGGAGGCGTACGCTAACATGACGGCCGACTTTTCATGGCCTTGCCTGAGCTTGTAAGATTCCGCCCAACTGTCCTTCGCACTGAGGTGATAGGAACAGTATTTGTGGTTGAGGGGACGTCGAGAGATCTGTGCTGGTAGGATGAAGGATGCTGCGCAGAACCAGTCCCGAGACCGCACTTCTGGTACCAATACCGCCCCTAAATAGAACTGCACGCCATTCACAGCACTTCCATATCAAGCAGTCCTAGCGCGAGTCGGTATCTCGACTGTCTACTGCCGGATCTCTTCAAGCGCTGATTCGCCCGAAGAGAGGGATCTCGTATCGTAAATTATCGTAAATGGAATCTCAGGCAGCCTGATCTGCCATGCTTTTACGAGCTGCAACACCGGCACCCCGCACAACCTCCGGACGGTGTATCACCATCGGCAAAAGTGGATCTGAACATGGCTGAAGGTGAACACAGCGTGCACGAGGATTACATGTCGGCATGTCGGCCCTTGGTTTCGTGGCACTGCAGCGGTTTTCTTGCTTCAGGTCGCTGTTGCTGCATCATGTCCGCGATCCGGTGAGCTTTTCAATAGTACCTTTAATCGAGTAATTGTAGCGTCGTCTTTGAATGCCTTACTTCTTGTATCTTTATCTCTAGGTTCTACCTGGGTACTATCGTTCTTTCCAGGACCCCTAATTGTAACAATTCATAGCCATCATGGCAGATTCACCACGTTCCAGCGGCACACATCGAGCATCGTTTTCTCGTCCGTTCCCACAGACTCATGACTTCGCCACCGATGCTGTAGAGAACATCGCCAATGATCGCGCAAGCTATCACTCCAACCCACGTGCCAGCTCCAGTGGGCTTCCCAGGCCTGCCAGTACTGTTCCCCCAGCGTCCGTCTCCATAGAAGCCCTACGACGACTGCAACATGCTTCTCTCCAACAAGCCGACATCATCGCGGAGCTCATCGACTCCCTTCGATACTCGGAACGGCCAGATTACGATGCTGCCCACATCCGCAATCAATATGCCATCGAGCCACTGGTGGACGTGGAGGACCTTAATGGACCGACACCAGTCAATCGTTCAGGACGCATGAGCCTCAGTGGGTACTCAATGCACTCACTTGATCCGTCCTACAAGACGTCAAGGGCGCCTTCGATAGCGGGCTCGCATGCTCCTACCGCATTCGGATCTCGGCCACCGTCGCTGGCACCATCAAGGCCATACTCTGCGAAAGGTGACTCTGCGGTATCCCTCAAGGGATCGAAACTGCGAAACGATCATACTTCGTGGGGTCCTATGGACGCGGATCCCCCGCCACCTCCAGCTCTCGAACCGCCTACACAGACCACAGCGGGTCCTGGAGGTGGCCCACCTCAACAGGACGGACCGTATCCTCCACCTGCAAAGCTCGCACTTATCTTGATATCTCTATACATTGCAATCTTCTTGGTGGCTCTTGACAGGACAATCATTGGACCAGCGATTCCAGAGATCACCAACAAATTCCATAGTATAGACGACATAGGCTGGTATGGATCGGCTTATATGCTCACATCCTGTGGCTTTATCCTCATCTACGGACGTGTCTACACATTCTTTTCGACCAAGAAGGTCTTCCTTACCTCCATTATACTGTTTGAAATTGGATCAGCCATATGCGGAGCTGCGCCCAGCTCACTAGTTCTTATTATTGGTCGCGCTGTTGCAGGATTTGGTAGCTCTGGTATCTTCACGGGCGCCATCCTCATCATCCTCGAAATCGTCCCGCTCCATAGAAGACCTATGCTCCAGGGCCTGTTTGGTGCTTGCTTCGGCGTTGCTTCAGTCGCCGGACCACTTCTCGGAGGCGCTTTCACAGGCTCGAAAGCCACATGGCGGTGGTGCTTCTATATCAACCTCCCGCTTGGAGCGATCACGATCGCCGTCGTGCTATTCTTCCTCCACCTCAAGAATGAGAAAGAGAGGCCCAAGAACTGGATGGAGACCTTGAAGAAGATGGACCCCATTGGAACGCTTCTGTTCTTACCTGCCATTACCTGCTTGCTGCTTGCATTGGAATGGGGCGCCAGTGAGAGTTGGCACGAGCCCAAGATCATTGCTTTGCTCACTGTGTTCGCCGCATTGTTCGTTGCGTTCATTGGCTGGCAGTATGTTACTCGTAACACGACGGCCACAGTACCCGCGCGCATCGCCTTCCAGCGAAGTGTGGCTTTCGGTGGACTCTCACAATTCGCTGTCGGGGCGACAATGCTTACAGTGTCCCTGTATATCCCGCTGTGGTTTCAAGCCATCAAGAACGTATCGGCCATGCAGTCCGGTATCCGAACCATCCCCCTCGTGTTGTCTGTCGTTGTGGGCTCGATCATGAGCGGAGCTTTGGTGCAGAAGATTGGGTACTACACTCCTTTCATGATCATCGGCGCCGTTTTGATGGCTACCGGAGCTGGTCTGCTCACAACATGGAGCATAGCCGTCTCGAGTGCTATGTGGATCAGTTACCAGGTCATCCTCGGTCTTGGAGTTGGCTTCACGATGCAACACCCAAATCTCGCCATACAAATCGTGCTCCCGAAGCCTGACATACCTACCGGTACCGCCATCCTATCACTCTGCCAGACCCTCGGCGGCGCAGTCTTCACAGCTGTAGGCCAAAACACTTTCATCGACAAATTTAGCGAAGGTCTGCGTTCCATTCCGGGAATAAATGTGGGAAGCGTGACCGCGGCGGGTGCTACGAGCCTGCGGGAACACGTCCCTGCGCGATTACTGGATCGGGTCATTACAGCTTACAGCAACAGCTTGACACAAGGTCCCTTTTTCGCTTGTATGATTGTTGCCTGTCTGACCCTTCCTGCGGCACTCGGCATGCAGTGGAAGAGCGTGAAGCAACAAATGCCGCCCGGGCCCCCTCAACGGCACCCATCGAAGCGCGCCGTGCCACGCGACGAAGAATCATTCAGCCAAATGCAGACGCCTATCGATGGATCACATGATGCATGGGATGATGAATTTGATGCCAACTCGCTCAACCTGCCAGAGCCACGGTACCAGAACTTCAGAAGCAGCTACAGGATGGTGGGAGACTATTCCTGGGTTTTGGTGAAGCGTCTGAATCCCGACTTGGGAGATGGTGATCTGTCGGCGCCGCCTCCACGGCGATGAAGGAGTTCTTCTTTGTCATAGCTGGTGCAATTGGCGCATTGGGGGAATGTGTCACTCGTTAGACATAATGTGTATGCGTGCGATTTGCATAGCGGTGTTCAGGTTAGGTATTAATATCGGGATGCATGTAGGACTAGCCATGATACTTCTCAATCTATCAACGGAACAAGTGCAGAGTCAACGTAGCCTCGAACTGCTCATGACCAAGGTGTGGCACCGTATGTCGTAGGCCAATGTCTCACAACCTTCGGAATCCCCAAGCCGATTATTGCGGAACCGGCCAATCTGCGAGACAATATACACAGTAAGCACTGCGGCACTCTAGATGCAGCATGAAGTCGAGAGTAGGCTCAGCTGCCAGAAGTGTCAGCGAGGCTTGTGTACCAAGCTACGAGGACACCCCACTCACTAAATAGGTACTAAAAGGTGCTATCCAGCCCCTGGTGATAAGCACTGCGAATAAGCATGTTGGGCGTTAGCTTCGTTATTTTTAGCGATGGGCTTCGCCATTTGGCTCGGCGAAAACGCTGATCTTACGCCCGACGGTAACCCCACGGGAAGGGCGATGATCTTTTGGGAGTCAGCTCCATGCCTGTTGTCAACCGTTGAGCAGCGACAGCGGTAGCGGTGTCAATCGAACTCACTGAGGTGGGTCTGCCATTGATAAGGAAGCCTCTCTTCGGAGCAATTCAAAGGTCTTCATTTTAGACCCAAAAGTTCTCACTAAGATCGGCCCTATTCTATCTTTCAGCTCCTGGTAGGAGATTGAGGAGACAGTGATGTACCGCCCAGTTGCTGCATCCGGTAGCTTTCGAGCAAGTTGCGAGAAAACACGTTTACCACCCATCGAAGTGCACGGGCTAAAGGCCGTCAGCCACCAAGCCACATGCAATCTGGATGGTACGCTTGCTCCCAGGTTATCTCCCATGCAGCCGCATCTGAGACCTAATATCGCGAATACCGCAGGAGCGCGCTGCCTTGTGTCCAGCGCCTCGGGCGCGCCTTGCCCATCACTCCTCGACCTTCCATGCTTTTTACGGTTCCCCACAGGAACTGTGATGATCCTTGCCTTTCACCGGTAATTTTTCATGCATCTCCCTTCCGTATCCGATACTCAGGGCCTGGCCTGAGCAATGTGAGGCCAATGGCTGCTAGCGGAGTTGAAATGTGCCCCCAATAAGTTGACAGCTCTGACGTGACACCGGTATCGGGTTAGAGTCCGGGACCCTGGTGGCCACCCTGAGCAGCTCCGGACTGTCGGATTTGGACACGGGCTGTTGAAGCTGGTACGACGATACTATAAACTGTGGTTGTAAGTCATGGTCAGTATATGAAGATCAGTGTTTGAGCCTCCTCTCTCTTCACTTTGAATCAAACTCACACCCGAATTCCGAGTAAAACATATTCCCACTGGACAAGCCATGTCGTCCTCAAGCACCTACATGGTCGTGAGCGTAGCGTTTCAGGATGCCGGAGACACAACTCGTGCCATTGCTATGGCGAAATCGTTCCGGGAGATATGCCCCGCTGGCCATGAACTCAAGATCGACTTTCTTTCCTGCGGCAGCCGTTTCCATCACCTTATCACAGACGCCGGATTCAACATCGTACCTGCTCAGCCTCGCGTAAAGGGCATCAGCGTAGCACACGATCTTGGCTGGGACTTTCCTGAGTTCTTCGGCTCGGAAGAGATTGCCAAAGGCTTCATCGACGGACAGTTGGCCGCCTTCAAAGAATTGCAACCAGATGTTGTGTTCCATGGAATGTGGGCTCCAGCCAGCATTGCTGCTCGTCTCCTTGGTATCCGCACAATCAACTTCTTGCCATGTCCGCTTCACCCCGGCAGTTTTGCGAACGGTTTGATCCGCGACTTGCCAGATCCGATGCCTCTCTTCACACGCCTACCACGGTCGGTCCGGACAAAGCTTGCCTGGTGGGCCAGTCCCATGATGGTGAAAGCTCCAATCTTCAACCAAAAAAGACTAGGTGCCGCCGCGGCTGCCGCAGGTTGGCCCATATCAGGACCCATCAGTCTCTTCGATATGAACATGGCTGATCTCAATCTCGTCAACGACCACCCGTGCTTCCATGCCGACTACGCGCAAAAGCTTCCGTCGAACATCGTAATCAGTGGTCCGCTCTACAATAACACTACCCAGGCGCTAGATCCAGAGATCGCAGCTCACTTGAAGAAAGGCCCAGGCCCTGCCATCCTCGTCACAATGGGAAGCTCCGGAACCGAGGACTGGATCATCGAAGCTATCAAAGCTTTCAAACTCAACAAAGACGATGACTGGAATGCTGTAGTCCTCGCGTCGCCGTCAATCTGCTCGCTGGAGAAAGCCCAAGAGGTGGCAGGCGGCGACCCACGCCTTCTCGTGACCGACAAGTTCATTCCTGCGCCTGCTGCAAACGCACTGGCAGACGTCGTCGTCATCCATGGTGGCCAGGGTACTGTGCAAACATCGATAGCTGCAGGAAAGCCCATGGTTGGTGTCGCGCTACAAATCGAGCAACAGACGAACCTGGACAACGTGATGAATGCGGGCGCGGGCATCCGTATTCAGAGACAGAATTGGAAGGCAAAGAACATCCGCAATGCTGTATTGACGATGCTTAAAGACCCAAGCTATGCGGCAAAAGCGAGGATTCTGGGCGAGACGATCCGGAATATGGATGGCGCGAAGACAGCAGCGGAAGCGATGTGGAAGTTCGTCCTTGAAGGGAAGAACGAGAAGAGCATTGCTATGGTGTCTGTTGCTCAGGGTTAGGCATTTGCGGGACTCAAGAATTCTAGAACGGAAAGGTTTTACAATGGCTCATGCACTTGGGTTAGGGTAATGGTGCTAAGGGTCACATTATTGGTGTTAGATATCCACTTCAATGTTTTCGCAATGAGTATAATCTTTTTAAATCTTCACACTAGCGTTGTTCTGAAGTGATTCAAGGTGTTGGATTTCGTGGTGACCAAACTTCCCGGCTAGCTTCCGGCGACTCGATATGGTGTTTCAGGGCTACTAAGCAACGGACGGGCATAGCTGTAGGACTGGGAGGTGCCTGACAGGAGGTATAATACTGTTGATACACTCCGAGTCGTCGCGTTTCAAGCTTTCGAGTTGATCAGTGCCAGCGCGCGCGGTGAAGCGGCTGTCCCGGAGATATCAGAACGATGACATGGTATACGGTTTTGAAATAGGCGCCCGACCTGCTTGTCGATAGCAGTGGGAAGGTTTCGCACTCGAGTGGTAACATGGCAAAGACTGGGGTTCGCGTATGATGACGTAAGCAACGTGTCGAACCTCGGAACTCTTTGCCCGGAGACAACCTCAACAGACCTCGGGACTGCGACTCAACCTTATGACATGACAGACTTCGTCATCCTGGCGGTACTGGTCTAAGAGCTCTATACATATAAGTCATCGATCATTTTCTGGTCCCACCATCTCTCGTGGAATAGTCACATCGGTAGTGACGCCGTGTTGTCCATATCAACGTTGACGCAATTGACGTACTATCACAAGGCCGGCAGAAGCGACTTTCAGTCTCTTCTCTGATGGACTGCGGGGTAGTAGTCATCAGTCATCTATAAGTTCGACAAGGAAAGCTTAATATGAGGTGGATAACCGTCATGCACATGGGTGCGATAAGCCTGCACTGACATGGGAGCTTATGCAGGTACACCATGAATGCACAGGGAAGGGGAGTGATTCCCTCTTTAGGCCAACTTACCAGTTCTAGCACGCTTATAAGTCAGCTTACCGTGCTCCATAGGGGCATACCGCAAAGGCTCTCGAGACATCAATCATGACTACACTGACTAAGACCCTTCCAGCATCCTGGTATTGCAGTTCTCCTTTGTATCAGTTGGAGCGGCGAGCAGTATTTTTGAAGGTAAGATCTCCAAGACTTGCATGTGCTCTTAAAGATTTTTTATTTTATCTAGGCCTGGTATCTTCTCGGGCCTCTGACTAGGTTCGAAGCTGTAGGCGAAAAGGTGTCTTATGAAGTGGCTCAAGTTGCTTTGGTAGCATGCCGCATGTCTGAAGAGCTCAAAGACGTCAAAGTCTTCAACCTCGACACGGTACGTAGTGTTCCAAGCGTATTTACGATAACTCTCACGTATTACAGGGCGCTGAGGTTACATCGTACATTACTGAGACTGGGCTCTTATTCTCAACGATATCTGATCAGGCTCCGTCCTTCGATGAATTCTTTCCGGACCTCAAGCCTTTGATCAGTACGGTGGACTTCACCAAGCTACCCTATCGGCGTAGCATCAAGTATGAAGGCAAGTTCAACTGGAAGACCATGTAAGTCTGAGCTCAAAACTTAGTAGTCTCCGCTAACAGTACAAGGGTTGATGGATATCAAGAATGCCTACACTGCCAATACACCCATCCTTCCTTCTCGGTGTACTACCCGCCCACTTTCTACACAGTCTACAATCACAAGAACTTCTCTCAGCACGTTGCAGATCCGAAGAAAGCTGACGACGGTCTCTTTCTCTACTTCTTCCCCAACTGCACTCTGAATGTGTACGGTGGCGGCATGTCATCTTTCCGTGTCTGCCCTACCGAGAAACCAGGCGTCACCCGAATGGAGTTCGACTACTACCATCAAGACTCTGGGGAGAAGTTCGAGGAATACTTCAAGTTTGTTCGGCAAGTCGCTATGGAGGACTATGAGCTCTGTGAGAAGGCGCAGGAAAATCTCGAGAAGGGCGTCTATGTGGAAGGGATTCTGAATCCGGTAAAAGAGACCGGAGTGGCCTGTGAGTCGACGTGGCAGATCGCGATACTCGGCATTAACGAATTGTCCAGATTACCAACAGCGCGTTTTAGACATGGTGTGTGCCCAGCATAAGGATGATACAGATTCGCAGGGTGTCTGCGATAGCCGGACCGCTGGTGCACAAGCTGTCTCTCAGTTGGTCGACCCCGCGTCGTCATAGATCTTGGCATCACACCTACATCTGCAGTTATCGAATGTGCAGCATTGTTTTTCTCTTGTCGTCGTTCTTGCGACATCTGTGGTCTTGCGTCGTTCTAGCTGACCCACCTATTGTTGGCAGATAGCTCCGCTAGCTGACCAATGATATACATCTGCGGGAAAGTATGCCCCGAAGGGGTAGGTGAACCTCTCCACACCCATGATGCAGCTATGATTGTAGTGTTCTGTCCCTAATTGCATGGCGAATGAGCTTACAATATTGGGAACTGTCGAAAGTCCTCGTCAAGTATGTGTGCACTCATCTGGTGCAGTCACTGGATTCATGCGCATGCAGTCATGCTAGTATCCTCAAGCCAATGCCTTGGCCCGGTCTTTGCCGATTGACAATTATTATGACCGTTGAGCCTAACTTAACAACACACCATCTCTGACGAGGTGGCAGTTTCCATGCTCGTCTTTGCTCCAAAGCATCCTCGAACATTCACAAAGCAAAAATAAATCAGCAAGGCTCCATAGTCCGAAGCACCCAACATGTCTATCACAGATAATTCTATGCCGAGGGTCACCAAAGAACCAGACCTTCTCGATGGCTGGTGGACTTCCGAGTATAATTTTTCATTGGAGCAAAGAGCCATTCTTGGCAAGGTGAACTGCAGCTGCCCTACCATTCGACACGCAGCTAATAATCATAGACGTGGATCTGCATTGCTCACTGTAGTCGCTTCACCAAACCAGGCGATTATATCTCGATGGACCTTGCTGGGTTTCCGATTATTGTCATTTTAGGGAAAGATCGAATTGCTCGCACTTTCCATAATGTCTGCCGGCATCGAGCATATACAGTCACGAAGAAACCCGCAGGGTCTTCACTCGTTCTAGGGTGTCGCTATCATGGCTGGTCGTACGATACTAGAGGGACCCTGGTGAAGGTGAGAACCCTCCATTCAGTCAAATTGGAATGGCTACTGATGACGTATGTGTATAGGCGCCCCACTTCGACAATATCCCCGGCTTTGACAAGTCTGAGAACGGGCTCTTCAAGGTACGAACATGTATGGATCGAGGTGGCTTCATCTATGTCAATCTGGACTCCGGTAATCGCAACATCCCTGATTGCGATGGCACTATTCCTTTTGCGCTCGACCACGGGCTGTCGGCTACCAGTAGGTGGCTGACATCGTGGGAAGTCAAGGGTGCCTTCAATTGGAAGACAATAGGTAGTCCCTCCGTTCTGCCCCCGTGATGTACTTTTTCGATCTGACGCGACCTAGGAGCGAGTGATCGCACTGGCATTGGTACCACGAATTACAGCACCGGGTATCCCGTTCTGGAATCCATCAAGAGTATCTTTCGGCGGTCGGGCGTAGACACTAGCAGAGTGGTCAACTTTTACATCTCCTCACTGACAAGCATCTTCGTCTTTCCCGCTTCCAAAGTATGGGCAATGGCGACGGCCTTTCCCATGTCAGCAGGTGAATGCAGGCTGAGATGTGACATCTTCACAATCACCCAAGAGAAGGTGCTGAACGAAGGCGACGAAAAAGTCTTGAGAGCCTTCTTCGATGCTTTTGTGCACGACCTTGAGCAGCAGTATACGGAAATCAAGCTCGAGGTATCTCTTGGTTCACATATGTCGTCTGTACATCAAGCCATGAAGGACCACCTTAAACTTGAACGACAACTTGGAAGAAGAATTCTTCCAGGTAGGAAGGATGAGGAACGCAGCGAGGGTTTTTGCAGGGCTGAGAGAGGTAAGGTGCATTGAGAGTGAGACCTGGCGGGTTACAACTGACACAACCAGTCTGTCGAGAACTCGATGAGATTGAGAAAATGAAGCCCGCATCAGGTCATTCCACCGCCAGAGCAGACAGCATGCAAGGAGATGTTGACTGGTAATATCATCCCCATATACCGGCTCGTCGTAATGACACAAACTGCGGCGCTTGAGGGAAGATCGTATAACGATATAAGACTTTTTGCTACTATGTATATGGGTATGACGGGCTCACCAAAAAGCACGCTCATTTAAAAATCAACATCCTCAAGAGTCATCGTACATGCTATACTTCCCTCCTAAACATGCTGTAGATGCGTAGCGTGCTTCAGGATATATATGGTTTCTCCTTGATCCGCGCCTTCCGACAACTGCGACGCAAGTCGATGTGGTAGATCTCTTGCATAAACACCTCCTCCGATGCTTACTAGGTTAATACCTAGGATACCTATGAAGTCGTGGCTTGTTGTCTGCCGGTAGCAGTTCAATGGCATGAAACGTGTGTTTCCCAATCCCCTTGTCAATGTTGTCTGGATCTTCAATCCCTTGTTTGTCATTGCAAATTCAGGGTTGTTCCTTGGGTTCGTATTCGAGACGATATCTCCGGCGTTTGAGAACTCCATGGGGGAATTCGCCAGCACCCCTCGGTAACGTACAGCACCCGTGATGTAAGTTTCTGCCTGCCAAGCGAACAAGGTTAGGTCGGTGGTCTCCTTCATAATCTCTTCTTGTAGGCGTGTGAAAGCTCTTGCACCCTCGCCGTATACGAGCGGCATACTAATGCCAAAAATACCCAATAGACAATACGCCAAATCCTCTTCTCGCGTCGTTGTACGAGAAGCTGCCCACGACATTTTCTTGGCTACTGAGATTACATGTAGCGGATGCATGCCATTCAATATTGGTCGCTCGATGCCGGTAATCGCTGACAGTGCCGCACCAAGTTCAGCTTTGGAGCCAAAATAACGCCAATTCGTGTCGTAGAAGTGCATCTCTTTCGGTGCTATCAGTTCTTGCAGTGTCCAACCTCTTGTGAACCACCGACAGAGACTGAAGTCAGAGCTTGGGTCTTTACCATCGAAGCCCCGTAGATAGACGTAACAGCGTGCAGAACGCGCATACCAGTTAAACATGGAATTGATAGCTTCGGTAAGTTCAGCACTGCTAGACTTGTCGATACAGCATGTATCAACCCACGCATACTCATAACGATCACGTAGAGCGAGTTTGCAGGTTCGAAGTATCTTTTGGCCGCCTTTCTTCTGCTTGAGCTCTTCGGTTGGCCCGTATCGTGCGTATGATATCTCCTCCTCATTCCAGGTATGAGACAAGATAGCGTAGGGAGGTATGTCAGCTCCCACAAACTCTACGAACTCCAATGTCGAGCACTTGATGAGTCGCATAGTGCGAACACGTACTCATGTAAACTTAAAGGGTGTTTCGATGAACCAGGTATAGAGAAGGCATGAGAACAAAAGCAGCATTCGAATTCAACAAGGTTATTCTTTAAAGTTGGAGAGGTTTCTTTGAGGAATTGGATGCGAGGACGAAGCAGTGAGGTGTCGGATGACTTGTCGTCTGGTACCTACCTAGATAGGCAGCCCTGGCTTGGGGAGGCGGGGCTGACTGAACCCAACCTCCAAATCACTCTCAACTCATCCGACGCAACGAATGACAGAACACCCGCATTGTTCATGGCTCAAGGCAATCTCGCGTCTTTTTCGCAGCTTCGGACTTTCCGATCTTCAGCGACATGCCTGAGGCTGCATCATGCACCTTAACCCACCAATGACTCCCGTCGGTAAAGCGCTAGCTGGGAACACAGCCTCATTTCGAGGACAGGCAGCAGAGCACCAGCTGAATGTGCAGACTTTCGAGACCGCTCTTTCGCTTGATCTACGTTATAGCAATCTTCTTCAACACCTGCGCGGAGGTGGAAGAGACCTCACAGATGACACTTTTCCTCGGTCAAGACTGGGGCACCTTCAAGTACCTAGACATTTTCAGAGAAGATGGTACCACAAAGCCTCAATTGCAACGAAACATGGCCAAGCTAATACCACCCAGAGAGCAGACTACAGCGGAATTTACACAGGAAACCCTACGGCACATTCTCAGCATCGATAAAGCTCTCGATCGAGCAGTATGAAAGGCGTTACTTCAATTCTGATCGTAGCCGTCGGCCCTAGCCAAACCCTGACAGGACATCTTGCTTGTTGACGAATCATCCCTGGCTGCTACAGAATTTAGCATCACAAAAGGCCCAGTGGTCCCTGAACCTGGGAACAGTCGACTGGGAAGACAACACTTCAGAATCCACATATGGTCAGACTGGCGCCGCTGCTTATGACTCATCTCCATACCCGTTGAAGCCCGCGACCCAGGATTTCTCGGCCGAGCTAACATGTGTTGTCCACCGACATCTGGATGCCCAACAGTCCAGATATCAGCAAGGATCTTCTCACGTAATGGTGTCTCTTCTGGATGCTATCCATAAGCTGCAGGAGCAGGTCGACGCGCTAGGCAGGAACATGTGTAAAGTGCCAGACCTTGCTCGTCGACCAGAAGAACTAATGCAACCGCATAAAAAATCGAGGTATAGAGTACTTCATCGAATCTTCTGTGATAAAGTCGAACATTGTCACCATCGCGTTGTCTTCGAGGATGAACCACTTGTTAACGATGATATGCAATGGAGCCACGAAAGGCTCCTAAAGGGGGAAAGACCAATTTTCAATGTGGAGACGTATGTGCACCAGCATCAGACGCTGGAGTTCATAATATTCAAGGAGTATGAGTGCTTTGTTAGCCGAAAAATCACAGAAGATTCAAAATCACAGCTACGAGCCTTATCTCCCATCTCGGGTCGGAAGGAAAGAATGTGGATAGTGTCGCCTGCCCTCCGATCCGCATTGGCCGATAGTGTACAGTCGACACGCCATCGAAGAGCTTTCATCAAGACGTTAGTTGGAGAAATTGATGCACCTTACGAGCTGCTATGCCATGCGTGTGGAGTCTTTGTCCTCGAGCACAAAGGATTCAAGCCTGAACTTGAGTCTTTATTCGGTTATCTACTGAAGTACTACGAGAGCGAATATGAGGAAGCAGTCGATCTCTTCAAGGAAGGTCTTGTCTCAAAACAGCACCTCGGCAAACTGTTTCGTCCTAACCAGCTTGTGATAGCCCAGGACAAAAGATTGGGAATATCTCGGGTTGGCGTACTGGACCGTTGGATTCCAAAAAGGCCCGAAGGGGTGATTCTGGAGGGCTGGTGCTGGCAGTATGATGGATCAAGTATGGTCAAAACAACCTGGGTGAAACCAGTAATGGTGCAACTAGAACAGCCAATGCTGATCCGCAACCTTCCTATCTTTCCGCTGGAGTATTTGAATCAGCATGAAAAGCAGGACCTCCAGGATCGAGGAACGAGGTTTTGGAACACAAGATTGGGGGTGTGCATGGAATTTGCTGGCTGGGATGCGTCCAGGTCTAGTTTTCATGTGTGTCCAATGATCTCCAGCCATGCCTCGTCGCTAACTGTATCACAGGAGAAGTCCCGAGTGATTGTTGATATCGAGTCACATAGAGATACCCATAAGCCGAATCGGCATCATATCGAGCCATTTATTCGGTGCAAGCCCAATGTGGACGACGATACTGAGCCAGCTGAAATTGGCGAATCGATTGACATCCTTTCGCCGAGTGAACTCTCGAAGGAGCTTCTCATGATGCTTCCTCCCACCACAATGGGTTTTCATCTACAGAAGAAACGCTGGAGTATGTCAAAATCTAGATCAGACCTTTTTCTGCCGGATTCGGCTAATGGCTCATAGTACACTTAAGAGTTGACATGCTTCAAGATGTCACCTGGAATGATGATCCATTTCAGCAGTTTGTCTATGACGAAGAGCGCCAGAGAATCTTGACTTCGCTAGTCGATCTTCACCGTCGAGATGGCATGGCCAAAGAGTCCCTCGTGAATACGAAAGGTCAAGGCGTGTTTATGCTACTCCACGGTCCCCCAGGGACAGGCAAAACATGCACTGCGGAATGGTAAGGTCATGTACCCCCTGATTCATAGCGCTAGCTAAGGTGTTTCATTCGATAGTGTTGCGGAGTATGCCAAAAGACCACTGTATAGTGTCGTTCCTGCCGACCTCGGAACCAAGGTCCAAGAGGCTGAAACGTCTCTCAGAGACGCCTTTTCCGCGGCCGAAAGATGGGGCGCGGGTCAGATCCACATTCCTGGTATCGTGATTTAGACTGACAACAAATAGTTCTTCTCGTGGACGAGGCTGATGTTTTCTTGGAAGCTCGGTCATCTAATGGCCTGGAAAGAAACGCGATAGTTTCTGGTAAATTGCTTGGCTCGCTCTACGTACCAACCGTGACTGACAATTCTTTTAGTGTTTCTGCGAGTAATGGAATATTACAGAGCTATCCTGTTTCTGACCACGAACAGAGCAGGCATCATAGACGAGGCTTTCAGATCGCGGATCCATCTGAGCTTGTACTTTCCGAAGGCTGATAAGAAAATGCGAAAGAGCATATACAACCACTTTCTGGATGCCCTTGAAAAGGATGCTTTCGACGTTGACATACAAGGACTTAGACAGCACGCGAAAGAAGTCGTGGAGCAGAAGCTGGATGGGCGCCAAATCCGGAATGTGCTAACTACCGCCCGACAACTTGCGGCGAACAGAAATGAGAGAATGGATCAGAGTCACGTTACGCAGACATTGAAGGTGCAGAAAAAGCAGCCAGGACTGAGCGTATACATTCTCACAGACGGAGTATGGCAGGATGGGCCTGGTGTTGAGGAACCCATTCAAAACATCATCTCGAAGCTGGGCGAAACTCCACAGCTCGACCGCAAACTCGGCATCCAATTTGTGCGCTTTGGGGAGAGACCACGACCGGAGCCAGAGGATTCTCGATCACGTTCAAAGAAACACAGCCTCAACCCTAGAATTGGACGGAGGAGCGGCCGAGAAGGATTGTCATCGAGGTCAACGAGATTCAGATCTACGAGGACACCAGTCGAACACAACACCCGAATGAAATACCCAGACACGGATGAGAGCTTGACTTCTGATGATGTCTCTGACGAAGGGTCCGATGAAGGCTGAGATGTATATGGGGAGCGCGTCTTACTTAGGGAGAGAGAGAGAATAGTGTTTTGCTCGTAAGAGCTTCATTGTTGAGTCGTTGTTCTTTGGAGATATCTAAAAAGCCTTATCGGCCTTGGTCACCATCTCTAATGCCCCTTAGAGGATTTACCAGAATATCGAAGAGAGCTTCAAGCTCTTCTGACATGACTCAATTTCTACTCACTCCTGGTAGCTAAACTCGGGGCTTGAGGGGCGACGTCAGAAATGGACACTTGCCTCGAACCTTTCCAGCATTCTGGATTGCAGCGTTTGAGAGCCGCAAGGACGCCGGATCGACTCACCGTTCAACCCCTGTATTCCCACACAGCTCAAAGATTGATACTGGCTACCCGCGATTGATATTGTATCAGCATCAAGAGTGGATGAATGGATGGAATGCGTCTGCGCCGTCTTCAAAGACTAGACTACTGCAGTACGCACAAAAACGAAAACAACAGAACATCCCATCCCACCATCCGTCCTATCCTCCCATCATCTCCCCCCTTCCATCCTATCCTCCCACCATCTCCCATCCCATCACCACCATCTTCCCCTCCCTTCGCCCTCCCCCGCCCCACGTCCCCTCCTCCCATTGGCCGCCCTCCTCCCGCCCCCGCTCATCTTCTCTACCCCTACGCTATCCACACCAAACAATTGGCCAACCAGCGCACCACCGTTCCTCAGAAAAAGGGCGTCGAAAGCCGCCGCAATCGACACTTTTCGCGATTTCGAGAGGGAAATTACTGCTTTGGGAAGGTTGGGTTGCGGGGTGGGGCGAAGGGGCGAGGGGCACAGAGGGGCGCGGAAGGAGGGCAAAAGAGGGCAAAGGAGGTGAGACGCCCTGGTGGTGATGGCGCGTACGCTAGTGTAGCATTGGATGGGTGTGAGGAGTGGGGAGTTGGGGTTGGGGGTAAGGAGGGAGGACCTGGGATGCTGTACAAGGTGGTCACGGATTGCATGGGTTTGATGGGTACGCAAGAGAGAGAAAGCTGTGTTTATTTCGAGTTATAGAACGAGTGGACGCGGTCCGAGCTGCGATGAGTGTTACAAAGCCTAAGACGAAGACGAAAACATGTGCCTACTTTCCTGCTGGTTGAAAGCAGGAACAGCGGCTGACTACCTTGTTGAAAGGCGCGCCAACTGTGTAAAGCACGAAATACTTCACGAAAGCACACCCAGATATACGGAATGGAAAGACGTTGAAACGCCATACCATGCGGTTCCCATGGTCTAACCATATATTTGTATGGTGGTATCTATCACAAATAGCTCATGATGCTCCCGAACGCCGGGATATGCTGACCATCGATGCGACGGTATGTTAAATCAAAGACTTTTGATTTCCGCTCCCACCCTCCTTCTTAGTTCCAATGCCTGTCTCAACCCGCTCTCCCTGTGGCGGCGCTTACGCTCACAGCTCAAGAGCCTTCTGCGCCATAGCGAGCGCACCATCAAAGGTCTTGTTCCCGCCGATGAAGCCTGCTGCGTGAACGAAGACGCACCCTGGGATGCCAGAGACCTTGTCGAGTTCCTCGTCGCGCACACCTTTCCAGGCATCGGGCAGATCCTTTCGGTTCTGGAAACCACCGTTCTCTTTGCTGACGGCCCGAATGCGCCACTTGCTGCCCGGCTCCGTAGATTCGGGGAACAGAACGTATAGAACCTGGGGAGCCACTCCATCTGGGAGTGGGGACTCTTTCTCGAGGTTGTATAGGTGGTCCGCCCACGGCATGCCGTCGGGCAGAACGAGGATGCGGGCCTGGGGGTCGTATTTGAGGCGGGCGTTGTAGGCTTCGGCGACGGCTTTGCGTGCTGGGAGCCAAGCGGTGGCACGGTCTGTCAGTTCCAAAATGAACTGCTCTCCTACGAACGCAGAAGCCTTCAGAAATCGCTCGTCTTCTTCGTCCTGCTGTTGCTCTTTGCTCTGCTCCGCGCTGCTCTTCGCGCCCGGTGTGTAGTTGTACCGATTGACAACACTCGCGATGCTGAAACCGCGATCCTCAAATTTCTTCGCCAGCCCCGCAGCTTCGAGGTCGGAAGGAGAGACCACATTCACGCCGTTGTCGTTCGCGTCGAAGGCTTCAACGAAGTCGGTGTACAGCTTCTCGAAGAGGATATCAAGATCCGGGCCCGCTGGTAGTCCCGTTACTTGCTGTATAATGTCCTTGCCAAAGTGCATGTAGACCAGTCCGGCTGAGGAGAGCTTGGTGTTGTGGCCAGGGAAAAATGTGCCGAATTCGCGCTGATGGTGGTCGAAGCGGTTCTTGGAGACATCGTACTCGGCACCGACGTCGACTACGGTGTGACATTGAGATAGGATTGAAGGGTCGCGAGTCCGGACTAGGTTTGAGTTGGCGTAGGTGGGGAGCTGGCGGAGCATAGAGACTGCGAGAGCCTCGTCTGCGTGGAAATGGCCGCTGTTGAGATCAGTTAACCTAGCAGGATACATAACCTATGACCTCGATTACCTATGGGTACCAATAAGCGGCCCGTCCAGCTTCATTCTCTTCGTGGGGCTTTCCGTTGCCATGTTTCGTAGAAGGTGGCGGGGTAATCGCAAAGAAGGTGGGCTAGTTCTTATAGACTGTGTAGTGATTATCGAAATACGCGCAGAAACTTGTCGCAAACTAAACATCCAATTGCAGACTTAATGATTGACTTCGTGAGAGGCTCTTGTGCATTCAAAATGCGAAGCCGGTTCCTCCAAGCCTTGGCCTTGCGATCTCACGCCGTCTCTGCGCTACGCATGAAAGAGGTAAAGTGGCTAATTGCATCCACCATCACCGTACATTTGAGATCAGAAACCTGTCCTTTTCCTCCTCTGCCAGCAGCCCTCACGCCCTCTGCTCTGCTGCTGCGCCCGATTTTCGCACTGGAATAATCCTGCAACCACACAGGGCCTCCGAATCCTCCGCCGCAACCTCGCGGGTGGCTTCTGTTGGGAATCCGAGATCTCGAATTATCCTGGCAACCAAGGCAGCACGCGACATCTCGCCCAATAAGTCGATTGTGCCTGTCGAGCCTGCACTGCACCTCCTGACGGCATCACCCTCTGCTGCCTGGCCTGGTCTGTCCCGGTCTGTCCCACGCCGTCTTTCCGCTTTGAATCCTGCGCTCATCCCCAGAAGCACGAGCACCGCGCGGAGCACAGCGAGGACGCAGGTCGATTTGCACGTGAAGATAAGGCGGCCCCGCCAAGCCATCGCCAGAGTTCGAGACGCGGCAGGCCAGCCTAGAAGAAGGCCCACCCGTCGCATTGCAACCCCTCCTCCGGCCCTGACTGACTGCAACGACCTCCCGGCGCGCAGTCTGCGCGTAATACACGCGTCCGTCCACGCCGTCAGCCGCCGTGCACGTCACAAGTCGAGCTCGTCCCAGCACGAGCTCGGCGAGGACGACGTCCGCTCATGTGGTTGACCAGAGTGGTCTCTGCGGCAACATGGCTCAGTGCCATAGTCTTCACCATTCCGCTCGCCTTTGATATAGGCGGGCGGACCTGTGGGCTCGCCTTTTCGCTGTCACTGAGCAGTTTCTACTTTTTCTACACCATCCTCCGCCTCGCGACGCCCGACACTTCGAGATTCAGATGGCTGCTCGGAGAGCTTATAAGATGGTCACAGTGGCTGGTAATACCGACGCTGTTAATATGGAGCCTGAATAAATTTTCCGTCGACTCGGACAACAGTTCGGGGTGGGTGGAGCGGACGTTTGGAGGCAAGCGGGCTCAGGATACCAGCGTGTATGAGTGGATCTTTGGGAGAGACGGGTTGGTGCAGACTGTGGCCATAGGGGGCTGGGATAACCTCTTGCGATGGAGCACTCCAGTCTTCCAAATAGGAGAGGGATTCTGCAGTTTGCTGGTCATACAAGCAGCTGGGCAACTCACACGATGGGTGATAAACCGAGAGCGGGGAGACAGTTGGATGGTGAGATACTCGCTCGGCCATCTCAACTTTATTTCTACTAATACAGTCGTAGATCGGCCTCCTCATCGCCTCCGCCTCCGTCATATCCAGCTCCGTTTACTTCCTGTGGCGCATAACCGGCTTCCCTGAGATCAGCAACGTAGACGCCATCCTCATCGGCGTAGCTATCACTACCGCCATATTCCTTTGCGCATGGGGCATCGTCAGCGGACGCGGAAACCCTGTGGAATCCTCTCTATTGGTACGCTCTCCCGCCATTCTCACTTCGTCCCACCCCCCTACTAACTCTCCTCGCAGTTTGCCTACGTAACCCTCTGCATCTACCAAATCTTCACAGACTACCAACCCTCTCCCGGCTCCGTCGCCGCTGAAGCCCCTGCCGAGCCCGCGCTCCCACCCCTCCCACCCGTCATAATGGCCTCATACACGACGCTCCTCCACGCCCTCGGCTCCCTCCCTACAATAATCCACACAGGCTACAACCTCATGGTCGGCGCCATCCTGACCATAACCCCCTCCGTCATAATCTCGCTCGCCTACCGCGTCTTCGTCATGTACGCCTCGGCGCGCATCATCCCCGCAATCCGGGAATCCGGCGCACGCGCCCTATCCCAAGAGCCCTCGCTCGACGACGAAGACGGCGCCGGCAAGCTTGTCGCCATACTGACGTGGTTCTCGCCCACGATTCTGATTGCCGTGTACACGAGTCTGCTGATGCAGCACTTTGCGAGCGGCAGCGCCGGCGCCGAGGGCGTGAATGGCGGCGAGTGGTGGACGAATCAGGGAGGCGATGCGGGAGGGAATTTTTGGCGGTGGGTCAATTTGGGGGTTACGATGGGGCTGTATGCTGTTGAGTTGAAGATCAGTAAGGAGGATGATGAGGGGCGATTGGCGGGGCATTGGAAGAGTGATTGAGCTTGAGCTTGAGCGACATCAGAAAGGCATGTGCTGTGAGTGGCGGTTGATTGAGTAGTATCTGAGTATTGGACGCACGCAGTTGCATGAGCGTAAGCGTAGGCATGAAGCACGAGCATAGGCATAGGTATGGGATGGAAAGCATGCCACAGGGCACGACGAAGAGCGAAGCTTGAGAGCGAAGCATGAGAGCGTGGGCCAGGGTTAGACGGCGGGAAAGACGAGCGTTCGGAGCAGCGTAGAGCAGAGCAGAGCAGAGCAGAGCAGAGCAGAGCAGATATTTCTGATACCCCCTCCCCGAATTTGACGATTGGGCTTGGAATGGCAATGGCAATGGCAGCGGACTTGGCAACAAGGAAACGAATATAGCATTTGGACATGTACTGCTGTGTAGGACGCGTTGTAACTTTTGACGAGCCTGAGCGATGGACATAGTGTGATTTGGGTACTGCATTCATTGCACGAAAAACAACGGCTTGTGATGATGATGCTGGATTCTGGCTTCACGTTGGGCTGTGCAAATCAAGATAAACTGGTTCCACGATGTAGAGACGTGAAGCAGCATTATGCTAGCTTGAGAGGTCGAACGGGCAGAGTACTACCTGTGGATGAACATCATGCTTATCGATAACATCAAAGGGCTGTTGGCAGCTCTGTCAAACCGTCCAACAAAACCTAAAAAGGTCTGCAACCTTCACAGCTTCAAGGAGAAGAGAAGATGAAATGATGTAGATGATCAATCTGTTATGCAAGCCCTAACTAAACTCCCATGCCCCCCTCCTAACCTTCGACCCCTGCCGTATACGCGCGGCCGTTGCATATCAAGCTATCTAGCTCGCCGTACTTCAATATTCGATATTCAATGGATTTTCCAGCCTTCTGCTTCAACCTCCACGGCCATGTCAAGTATCAATATCAAAATGTTCCAAAACGTAGACTACAAGGGAAGTGAAAAAAAAAAAAGCGGGCGCCCTCCTGATCCACCCCTGAAACACAAGGAAAATGTACCCAGACGCGCGGGATTTGGGAAGACGAGACAGGTGGCCAGGACACGGCTGTCGAAGGCGCAGATCCGGAACGCCTGTTGTTAACCATGTACCGGTGTAATATAGACCCAAGGAGATGACGAGGAGGAGCCGCATTCTGTTCTTGAGATGCTGAGCTCGGTGGACAAATTTATGATGTAACGAAGGCGCGGATGGACAGACATAGCTTCAGAGCTGCAGTCTATGACGAGTCCTTCTGTTCGACCTGCTCCTCGCTGTTGACGTCGTCGGCGCTGGCCTGGCGGTTGAGGCTCGACTCGCGGTGCAGGAACGTCGACTCCTTGACCGGGCTGCCGCTCATCTGGCCCTTCTCTTGTCCGTTCTGGCCGTTGCCGTTGGCGTGTGTGGGCGTCGGAGCAATGTGTGGGATCTTCTCTGGCACCGGGTGTTCGCGGCCGATGGTCGTGACGCCGATATCCGAGGCCTTGCCAGCCTTGGAGAGGGCGTAGTCGCCGCTGTCGAAGTACTTGCGCTCCTGGAGCGGGGCAGCTGTCAGCGCAGATCTTGAGAGTGAGGGTAAGTGGGCGTGGGCAGCAAAGGCGTACCTTGAGCTTATTCTGCAGCAGGTCCTTCTTGTTTGGCAGCTTGCCGTACAGGCGGAAGAGCCGCGCCTCGTCGGCTGTGAGTTTCTGGATAGCAATGTTAGAAGACATGTTGTGTGGAGCTCTACAGCGGGGTCCTGCGAATTCGACATCTCCTATCGCAGAGATGCGGCGCAAGGGGGAGATCGCTGGTGACGTACGCTCATGTCCACCTTGTTCTGCTGGTGCGGGTTCATGGTTGCGAGTGTGGGTGCGGGTTGTGCGCGGAATGCAGATGACGTTGAGGGGAGGATGTAATGCTGATGCGGGCGGAAGAGGGGAGCTCAGCGTGTTGTGTTTATTCTTTGTTCTGTTGTTGCCAGGAAAAAGTTCAGGGTCGCCAGCTCGTTAAAACTTCCAATGTCGTTGGCTCGTGTGGTCCAGCAAGACCAGGGACAAGGACAGGGTGAATAATGTTTCGTCGCCGGAGCTACCCAACCATGTGCTGGCCAGCGATTGGGTCTCGGCGGCTGTCTCTCCTGCTGCCTGTTCACTCAGACACGCGGCGCCGCAGTGACTCTTTGGATCTTTCTGCGCTGGCGGTCTCACTTTGTCGCCGGGACAGCTTATGGAACCGATGGCAGGGCCCGGCTGCTGTGATAAGCTTCAGGATCGACCAGCCCGAGGTTCCGACAGCTCGGGACGATGCAAGCGGCGGTGGGAGACGGCAATGCTGGGAATTGAGGGCTCCCGCTCGATGCTGAATTGCGTGTGTGTGAAAAAGGAGCTTCAGAGAGGAGAGTGGGAGTGTGAATGGAGTGTGCAGTGCTTTTAGTCTTCTCGGTGGACTACGACGTGGTGCGAGTGCTAGACGTCGAAGAAGTGAGGGGCAGCAGCTGCAGCAAATATGTAGCAGGACGAGGTGGGCCGACTGGACAATTACCAAGCCTTTGGGTGCAGTATCGTGCTGCACGATAACCTTGGAATAATCCCCTTCCTTATAATTCACTTGCTAAGAAGGTCAATGGCGGAGGCAGGAGTCAGGCGGGTGGGCGCTCGCGGGATGTGAAGATTGATGCCCGTGGACCTTTTCCTTTCGAGGGCACGGCTCGAGGCCCAGCAGACGTCACGCGTGGTCGATTGGGTCTTCCTGCCTATGATCGCCAGGTCCGCGTCAATTACCGCAGGCCGTGCTCGTTCCTTGCGGTCAATTGTGCATCATCCAAGGTCCTCGATATCACGCGGTGACAAGCATGCTGAACTTCCAGCGGACAGCTCTATTCGCAACTGCGGACCGTTTGTTTCTATGGACCAGCTTTTGGTGGTCGGTAGAAGAATCACTGCGGGCTCTCCGCCTGTCTAGATTGGCTTGGGCCAACCACTGCTCGATACCCTAGCATCCGTATGCGCTCCCATGCCTCGCTACTGCAAGACCTCCCACCATCAACCAAGGCGCTCGTGAGGGTGAAGCCGCTGGTCGACGCCCTGCAGAACCGACCAGCTTCGCATCCAACGCTGGTCCAGGAAACGGTCGACAAGGCCCAGAAAAGCGCCGGACCTGGCCCTGATTGGTGCAGCGTGCATTTGACTTTGCGCACCAAGAAAAGGCACGGCGGCACTACTTTCCGCAAACCCAGCTGCAGCGCACATGGCCAACTTCAACACGCACGCGGGCAAGACGTTTGTCGTGGAGCACTTGGATCCGGAGCTCGAGGAATGGTCGTCCCTCGAGTATCATACCATAGCCACTGAGTGCCATGCCACCGGCGCACAGTTCTTGCTTTCTTCAGTGCCCCGGTCCTTGAAGCTCCCCCAAAACCTGCAGCAAATCAATGGTCTCCATGTCGAGACGAGAGGCATCGAGGAGATCTATGCTGAGAAGAAAGACAAAGTTTGTCTCCTGGACCCTGCTGCTTCCAAGGATCTCAGTCCAGAGGACGGTGATACCTTTGACATCTTCCTCTTCGGAGGTATTCTAGGTGCGTTACCAATACTGCACATGTAGTCGATCGACAATCCGGGAACCTGCTAACTTCACGCAGGGGACGACCCGCCGAGAGGTGTGTACTATCCTATGAGATGCCGTGCAACGGTGTCCAAGTCTGCTGACGTACGATCATCGTAGATCGAACCTCGGAACTGCGCAAAAAGGGTTACCAAGGACGTCGGCTAGGGCCCGTCCAAATGACTACCGATACTGCCGTGCGTGTCACTAGAATCGTTGTCCAAGACAGAGGTATGGCGAATTTCACCACGGAGAGGAGCAGCCGTCAGTGCTAACATACGACAGTCCCTGTCGAGAAGATACCGTACATCGACCATCCTGAGCTGCAGATCAATAAGAACGAGAGCACCCAAATGCCGTTTCGATATGTAAAGGGTGAAGATGGGCGGCTGATTATGCCAGAGGTAAGAGCCTAAATGACTGGTGACGCAGCGTTTCAGTAAAGTTAATAAGCTCGGTTTGACAGGGGATGATGGATCTGATCATAAAGGACTCGGAAAAGGGACTCGACGACCTGCTCTAACATTGTCCTCGCTTGTTACTCTGATCTGGGGAAGCGAACAGTTCCATCTTGCTGGTGCACGTATGCGCCACTGTGGCACACAGTCTTCGACGACAATTGCAAGGCATGCCTGATGCGGAAGGTTATCAGACATGGACATGCGAGGCGTTTCTACGGAACATGTCTCGGGGGGAGCTGGTTGACCTTGCATGTCGACAGATCATGTCTTGGGGGAGGTGGTCCAAACACTTGCGAACAGAATAAGAGGCTTGGAACCTCGATGTACTTCGTAAAAGCACAGTAGAGCCTCAGAACAACTCACTGCCTGCACGAGCAGCGGAAATAACGTCAATCACAAGTCCAAAGGTCGAGGTCCCTATCAGGTGGCGTGGAGGTGGTACTGGCGTGCTGTGATTGGCGTCCCTTGGATCTCGTCCCTGGGTGCACATGTGGGACGAGCTCAGCAGATCTGCATTGGATGCCGAGACTTTGACACCTGAGGATCTGGCTGACACAGGGTTGAAGCAGGCCGCACGCCAGACAGTGAGAATCGATGCCAAGGGGTGCTTTTAAAACGTCGTCGCAGTAGTCCGGAGAGTCGAGAAGCCGCAGCTGCTGCGCGGCCTGATTGGTGCGCGCGACGCTGGAAGCCGCTGCGAGCCCGGGCCGGGGACAAAGCTTCTCGAAAGAGGGCTCAATACGTTACGCCAGCTTTCACAATAAAAGTAGAGGACGCCCGTAGCAGTGAATAGCACATGTGTTATGGCTCCTGCTGACCGCTGACCCTACGCGCCCTACCTCTTTCCTTAACCCGCCATTCCTCGAATCTGTCGCGCCGCGCGGTAGCCCTGCCGAACCCCTGCCTCGTAAGCCTTTGGCCACGAGTCCATAGATGCTGCGGACGCCTGCGTCTCCTTGACAAAAGCACGACACCTGCCCACAACTGATATCCATAACACACTGGGTCGGCTTGCGGACTTGCCCCGCGTTTGATCCCGCACGTACTCGATGAGATAGCGGCCGCCTTTCCTTCGTTTTCCGGCGTCCGCTCCGCCTCATCCACACTCACTTTCGAGCCGCCATGCTCTTCACATCCTCCCCGGCCCGATGGCGGACAGCTCTCGTCGCCGGGATGCTTGCTTCGGCGTCCTGGATACCAGGCATCGCTGCAGACAAGACACAAGCGGACTATTTCATTGACTCGCTCCCTGGCGCTCCTGAGCCGCTCTTGAAGATGCACGCAGGGTGAGTGAGGAAGCCACAGATATCACGTACCCTCTGACACTGCAGACAGGCACATCGAGGTCGACTCTCAACACAACGGAAACCTGTTCTTCTGGCACTACCAGAACCGCCACATCGCGAACAAGCAGCGAACAGTGCTCTGGCTCAACGGCGGTCCAGGATGCAGTTCTATGGACGGTGCCTTGATGGAGATCGGTCCGTACCGGGTTGGCCAAGATGGGACGCTTTCGTACAACAACGGCTCGTGGGACGAGTTTGCGAATCTGCTCTTTGTGGACAATCCGGTGGGGACGGGCTTCAGTTATGTGAATACGGACAGCTACCTCAAGGAGCTGGACCAGATGACGGATCAGTTCATAGCGTTCCTTGAGAAGTGGTTTGCGCTTTTCCCGGAATATGCGCAGGACGATGTGAGCAACATATTCTGTCTGAACACAGTGTTGGGAACTAATATGTGATCAGCTTTACATTGCCGGAGAATCCTACGCTGGCCAACATATCCCATACATCGCTCGCGGTATAGTGAACAGAAATAAGGATGCTTCGAAGCAGCCGTGGCAGCTGAAGGGTCTGCTCATTGGAAATGGTTGGATCTCCCCCGTGGACCAGTACCTCTCCTACATCCCCTACGCCTACAAGGAGGGCCTTCTTCGATCAGGTTCAGATTCGGCAAAGCGTGCGGAGGCACAACAAGCAGCTTGCATCAAGCTCCTGAATGATGGCGCGAAAGATCATGTTGACACATCGGAGTGCGAGGCCATTATGCTCACAATTCTGGAAGAGACCAAGGACACAAAAGCGGATAGGAACCAGCAATGTATCAACATGTACGACATCCGGCTACGAGACGATAGCTCCTGTGGCATGAACTGGCCTCCGGATCTTGCCACTGTCACTCCCTACCTCCACCGCAAAGACGTTATCAAGGCCCTTCACATCAATCCCGACAAGAAGACGGGCTGGACTGAGTGTAACGGAGCTGTCTCCGCCAACTTTCGTGCTCGCAACAGCGTTCCCACGTATGAATTCCTGCCCGAGATCCTTGCCGAGGCTCCCATTACTCTCTTCTCCGGCGACAGAGACTTGATCTGCAACCACATCGGAACTGAGAATCTCATCGACCACATGAGTTGGAATGGCGGTAAAGGCTTCGAGCTATCCCCGGGTGTTTATGCCCCACGCCGAGACTGGACATTTGAAGGCGAGCCCGCAGGAACGTACCAAGAAGCCCGCAACCTCACTTATGTCGTGTTCTACAATTCAAGCCACATGGTGCCGTTCGATTACCCGCGCCGGACAAGAGATATGCTGGACCGTTTCATGGGCGTCGATATCAGCGCGATTGGTGGCGAGCCAACCGACAGCCGACTTGACGGCGAGAAAGGCCCGCTAGTCAGCGTTGGTGGCCACCCGAACTCGACAAAGGCCGAGGAAGACAAGACCAAGGAGTTGAAAGAGGCGGAATGGAAGGCGTACTACCGATCCGGCGAGGTTGCCTTGGTTGTTGTTGTCATTGTCGCCGGACTTTGGGGCTACTTTGTTTGGCGCGATCGCCGCCAGCGAGCAGCCAGCGGGTATCAGGGCGTTGATGGCGGAGAAGAGGGTCGCGAATCGCTTATTGCGGGTATGGGACTCGACAACTTCAGAAGAAGGGAGAGGCGCCGTGATCTCGAGGCCGCCGATTTCGACGAAAACGAGTTGGAAGATTTGCATGAAGACCCAAAGAAGGGTAGGACGGAGAAGGAGAGGATACCGCAAAACGACTCGACATTCAGCCTTGGCGGAGCGAGCAGCGACGGGGAGAGCAGCGAGACTGGTCGGCGGAGAGAAAAGTCGTGAGACGAAAATGGCATATCATTCATACTTTCATTGAGGTATGTTCTCAGGGCTCAGTGTCTGTAGTAACAAGCATTTTCCGGCGTTCGCAAAGGATATACGGGGTGGTACCAACTTGGTATGGGACAGTTAGCATATTGACGATTCGTTTGTAATTGTATACCATCCTCCTGTGAGACCTAAGTCATCCAATACGTGCACCTGGACTCCGAGGCAGCTTCATTGAACTCCGCAACTTGACGGCTTCACCGCCTTTCAACGCGATGATTTGACTTTCCATACCTTGGCATATGATTAATCAATAAATATTGCATCCATACAAGTAGCAGCAGGCAGAGACCATGTTGCCTACCTAAGGACCTAGGTAGTAAGTGGCGGGCGGGCGGGGTTGAGATGAAACACGTGATGGCGCCTAACGACCCGGACGTGGACGCGTTTGGGCAGGAACGCGCTCGTCATTCCTAGCCACCCGCATCGACACCACCTCGACTATGATCAATGTCCGCCACCTTGTGACAGCACAACAATGCCTGCGTAAGCCTAGTATATCTCCTTTACCTATATCTTTATTCGAGAAGACTGGAGAGGAAATTAAACTAATGATCAATCATAGGCCAGGCGACCAATACAATTCGTCCAACATCAAGAATCCGTTCGAGAACGAGCGCTCCCTGAACACCTTCACCGCACAAGAGATCGCGACGCTGCAGAATAGACTCAATAAACAGCTTGGCCCGGAATATGTCTCGCATCGAACGGGAGCTGGTGGGGGAAAGGTTGCGTATTTAGAAGGAACGAAGGCGATTGCTTTGGCGAACGATGTATTTGGGTTCAATGGGTGGTCGAGCTCGCTGCAGCAGGTTCAGATCGATTATGTATGTGGTTCACAAGGACATGTGGGAGGACTGCGAGCTAACAGGGATAGGTGGATGAAGCACCGAATAACAGGATCAGTCTGGGGCTCTCGATGGTTGTGAGGGTTACGTTGAAGGATGGCACGTACCACGAGGTGCGATGACTTTTGTGAATGAATAGGACGGTACTGATTATGACCAGGATATCGGCTATGGCATGATCGAGAACGCAAAGGGCAAAGGCGCTGCATTCGAAAAGGCTAAGAAAGAAGCGGCTACGGATGGCATGAAACGCGCGCTTCGCAGCTTCGGGAATGTCCTGGGCAATTGTCTGTACGACAAGGAGTATCTCAAGAAGGTCAACAACATGAAGGTCAAGCCTGTCAAGTTTGACGAAAGCAACCTACACAGACATCCAGATTTCGCGCCGCCACCGGCAGTCAAGGAAGAGGGGGCAATGGTCAAGAGGGAGCCGCAGATCACGCCGATGAGACAAAACCAAGTACGAAGATCCGAGACGGACCAATCGGTCGTTTCGGCAGCCACAGAAGTCGAAGATGAGTTTGGCGGAAACCTGTTCGACGGGGTCGATATCGGTGGAGAGCAAGGCGATGACTTTACCTTCGAGTCGATCGATGAACCGGTCCCTAGAGCCTTAGAAGCGCCAAAAGCAGCAGACTCAAATGGTGGTCCGGGACCGCAGCGGACGATGCAAGCTGCCAACAATGGACCTTCTCGTCAGCCCATGCCTCGAGTTCAGTCTATGCCCGCCATACGTCAAAATGGTGTACAGCAGGCGCCTCAGCAGCATCAGAATAACCAAGGACCCGGAAGACCTCCGCCGCCGCAGCATCCTCGGGGACCCCAAACGTCAAACCCCCAGCAAACCGATACTACTCCGAACATGCAGAATCGGCGAATACCTCCTCCTACAGTCGACATCCATGCAGCACCCAAACCTCCGATACAAGGACAGCAAGCTCCTCAACAACCCAACCAACCCATGCGACAAACTCCACCACAAGCTCCACAGCCGAATCAGAACCCTCAAAACCAAGCAGTACCATCGAGAACAAACACATCGCAACCACAACCGCCTAACCGCCCATCCCTCGGCTTCGTAACCTCCCGCGCCGCCGAACTAGTCCAAAATTCCGAGTCCACCTCATCCCTCTCAAACGTACCCGCCTTCAACCCACACGCCGACTCCCCCTTACCCAAAGAACAGCGCACCCCGGGCATCGATCACACGCGCTCCATGAAGATAACCCGCGACAGCGTAAACGCGCCCGCCCCACCTCCTCCACCTCCACAACTGCAGAACCCGCATCCGCAGGCTCCCCCTCACAACCAGAACCCGAACTCGAACCCGAACCCGCAACAGTCCGTACCTCAAGCACAAGCCTTCCGACCCGTAGCACCCCCAACCTCCAACCGCTCCAACTTTGTAAACCCGCACCACGACGCAAACCGGCGCATCGGCATGCCAGGCGGCAATCATGCCATGAGTCCGCTGGCGAACCGCGGCGCGTATAAGCCGCCTGGTATGGTTGCTGGCGTCAAGAGGCCGCCGTTGGCGGATGTCAGTAATCAGGGCCAGAATGGGACGGGTGCTGGTGCGGGACTCGGGGAGGGACACGAGGCGAAGAAGCAGAAGATTGAGGGGCCGGTGTCGGGGTTGGGGCCGGGATCGGGGCAGGGCGTGGGTGTGGAGAATGAGAAGGCGGTTGTGGGTAGTTTGTAGAAGGCGGACGAGAGAGTGATAGGGGAGGGGGGAATGACGAGAAGTGGTGTGGCATGGTACGGTATGGTAAGGCGTTTTTGGTGTTTTACGGGCGCCATGTGGTACCTGTGTGTGAAATGAGATCTGGGTTGGTGTTCAGGGGTTGTCGTATAGAGGCTGCGCTGTAGTCTGTAGTCTGTAGTAGCTTTTGGCAGATATCCATATCAAACAATCGAGTGATCAGTCAATCGAACGGCATCTAGACTAGAAGGCTTCCTCGGCCTGTATTTCCCGCTCCAGTCCTCTGCAACCTGGGTTTTTACAACGTTCAGGTAAGCCTCTTAGATATAGCATGATTTGTTGATACCAGCTAAGCTACGCTACACTACACTTGCTACCTGCCGTTCACCATCCGTCTCATCCATCTCAATGTTCTCCAACCTAGCCTCGAACTGCAGCAAATGACCACTGCATTGCATCTCCGCTCCCATTTTGCCCTATTGTACGCCCAACGCCACGCAGAAGAACCCCACCTCGAAAAACCAAGCCCAAAATTTGATCATCTCAAACACACATCGCTACCCAAGTGCAGAGAAACGGTATTGCACTCATGAGTTCGCAACATGCTGCACCCGCGCTGCTGCCACAGCAGTCTTCGCCTTGTACTTCGCACCTGCGTCCCATACACAACCTCATTAGCAAGAGGTCCGCATCGCGATACGGGATTACCTCTTCTTGCTTCCCGGCCGCGGCTTACACTCATCGCCCTGCACGGGATGCAGCTTGATCTTGATGGGGTACTGCGGCGTGTTCGCGCTGTATCCCTTACTCCAGTCGTACGAGATGGCGTACGCGAAGATGTCGCCGTTGCGCGAGAAGTCGGTTGCGGTGATGGAGCCGCCGACCTCGGGGTAGCCCTTGAGACGGTGCTTGGCGTCCTTGTCCCAGAAGTGGAAGGTGCCGTCGGAGCCGGCGGTGCTGAAGGTGCCGTGTTGTGGGTGGAAGGAAATTGCGTTGACCGAGTAGACTTTGGCGATGTCGCGCTGGGTGGAGTCCTGTTGGCGGTGGCATTTGAAGGAGAAGTTTAGACTGGGTGGGTGTTAGTATGGCTGGTTGGGGGGAAGGGAGGGCTGAGGGCTGACTTACGATGTGTCCTTGTCGTCTACGTACTGGATCGCGCAACGTCCCTCGATGCTCCCTACGGCGAATCCGCTTGCGTCCGCGAAGCAGCTCAATACTCTCGTCTGCCACTTAAGCGGGCTCGTAATCGTCTTGTAGATCTTGCTGGGGTTGTTCAGGTCCACCATGTGAATGTGTCGTTCTGCCGTCCCGATCACCATCAGATGCTTGTTGTTCGACTTGTGCGCGTCCATGGTGTACACGCGCTCGCCGCAGTCCAGGGTGCCCACCAGAGGGTCCTGCTTCGAGAGGTCCCAGAACTTGACCGTCTTATCCCAGGAGCCGGTTGCGAGGTACTCGGTGCCATTCATGTTGAACCAGCGTACAGCTTTGACGGCCGCGTCGTGGCCTTTGTGCGGGAAAGGCGGCTTGGGGGTGATCTCGCCGCTGGAGGCTTCATTGCGGAGGTCGACGATGGTGAATCTGCTCTCGGTGTCGCCGCAAGCAATGCGTGTGCCGTCCTGGAGTTTGTGTTACTTAGTGGTCGTGGTGATGGCAATATACCAGAACCATTACGGGCTCCACATATCGTAGAGGGCTACTCACTGTAGACCACGCAACGCTAAGCACGGGGTGGCCAATCTTGATAGCCCACTTTGGACTCACGCCGCTGTTCGGATTGATCTCATAGATGAAAACATTGCCATCCCAGCTGGCGACGGCCAGGAAATCGGCCGTGGGCGAGAACATGATGTCCGAGACGCTGTCCTTGGGCGACATGTTCTGCGGTATTTCGACATCCTTGGTGATATCGCCTGTCGTAGATGTCGTCGACGCGGCGGGGGTGCTTCCGAAGAGCGCCATGGTGCGTGTTGCGGGGGTCGCGAGCTTTGTGGTGCCGTGCTGAAGCTATGTGATATGGGCGTTTGCGCGTGTTTGCAGCTCCGGCGTTCGAGTGCACGGCGGGTAGATCTTGTCGGCGGAGAGAGAGTGACGGATGATGGCACAGAAGGATTCGTCTGCCTCGGGACAAAGAAGTACAGCCTGCGCGCGCCGTGGCCTTCTTTATTATTCAACCTCGAGCTGGTCCAGCGCGTTGAAAGAAAGGTCCGCCAAGCCCCAGGCACAGGCCGCAGCTTCTCTACCACAGGCGTCAAATAATCTTCCAGTCCAACAACCAGTGGCCTGGAAAGTAATAGGTTTTAAAGCAATTCAAGTGGGCAAGGCAAAGCTCGTTGAAGCCTCCTGCTATACTCCCAATTACTGCAGGTTGTTGATATATGATCGGAGAGTCGCTCGCTGTAGGTAGGCTGGTAGGTATCCTTGCAGGCGCCAGCTGCTTGCTGCCTAGCGCCCTCGGCTGCACGTCGGCCCGCTGAAATTTCGCTTCAACATCAAAAGCTCGCTTTTTGGGTCCTTCCTTCCTCTCCTGCGCAGTTCCTCGCCAAAGATTCGCAACAAAGCACACACGCAGAGCAGCTCTACGCTGCCTCTTACTATGCTTTGGGAGAAAGTCCCCGGACAACCCTCTTCGGAGGGCAATTGCAGCAACGTACCGCCATAGAAGCGCGGCCTCGTGCACTTCCACGCCAGCTCACCACCACTACCGCCCGCACTCTGCCTCGGAGCTTGTCCGAGACTGCTTGCAAAGGCCCGGCACCAGGATGATGACACGAGTCCGTCGGCACCCTGCGCTCGCAGCTCGAGGACCTGCAAAGCGACGGAGGAGGTACGTGAATCCCGGTTCTGCGGCGCAGTGCGAGGGTTTTCTCGTCCAGTGTGTAGTCATCGCGATTGCCCGACCGCATTGGCTCGGTCATACGGGTTGGCGGACGGGTCACTCAATGGGGCTTATTCTTGACGCGAGGAACGCCACACTTTTCGGGATCTGAGGATAGCTATTCCTGGGCTTCTGGTCGATTTCGGTTGGCTGGGTGCCTCTGGGGTAGGCTAGCCGTGCTTGGTCGAACAAGCCAGGTTCATTATCAAGGTCATTCGAGTTCAGGTGATGAAGACGCAAATAGAGTCAAGCCCTTAGACCGCCGCAAGGTGCGTCGATGCTGTTACATATTTGCCTACGACGGTATCTGATGAACGAGAATGACCTTAGCTATACAAATACATATTTACCGAATCTTGTCCCCTGCTTTCCGTGACGACCAAAAATTCGTAGGCCTTTTCAAGAGAAGAAGACTTCTCACGACATATCACTACAAAGTCTTCCACCCTTTCCCAGAATACCGAGGAAGAGCAATGTCGTCGAATCCGCTGAACGAGACTTGAGTCTTAACATCCTCCAATGCCTCTCTCACATGACACGACAGCTTCGGTACGATATGTATGCCCGGGCGGCAAGAGCCCCTCAAGGGCGAAGGATAATTATTCTTTCCAAACGGACGTAAACAGCAAGGCCCCAGGCCTACTCCTTCCATAAGTTGTTCACCAGAAAGTAGAAAGAACATTCTGTATATCTTGCAGCGCTACACCTGCACTCAACCGCTTTTCCACTTCCGCCTCACCAACATACAACACAACAGCCCATTCTCCTCTCAGCTCCCACACAGACTTACCAACGATGGCCTACCGCACGCCTCACAACCGCGCCTACAACTACACCTACAGCCGCAACTACCCTACCACCACCAGCCGCACCCCGAACTCCACTGCTCTTCAAAACCCATATCCACCCTCTACGCAGTACAACACCCCAGCCTACCCTCCACCTCCTCCCGCTCCTCAATCCACCCATCACAGCACCGGCCCGCAACATGCTAGAACAAGCTACGCACCCCCTCCCCGAACACCTCACACCTTCCAACAACCTCCGCATAATGCAGGATACGCTCCTATCTATCGCGTCACACCGACGAACCCCTGGGAGAAGTCGAATCACCAGATGATCAAAGAGGGCGGGTGGGAGAACCAGAAAGAGTTCATGGAATCGCATGGTTTGAGATTGTGGAACCATGAGGACTTTGATGAGGCTAGGGAGTTGTTGGATGCGTATCGGCGGGTGGATGCGTGGCGGTTTGGGTTTGATGGGGGTGAGAAAGATTGGTCTGGAGATAGGCCGGATGCAGATGAGCGGGACTGCGACGGGGACTGGGGATACGAGAGGGGAGTACGCGGGTACGGGCTCGCGTCAAGTCAAGGAGGTAAAGAACGATATGAAGAGCAGGAAGAGCATGCCTACTCACCCACCTCCACATCCACCTTCCAGGGCAATCCGTACCACTTTGAGAATATGGACCAGTGCCGCTTTAGCTATGACCGCTCTCCTCGCGAATGGTATCCGGGCAATGAGGTGCAAAACCACGCGTCGGAGAGCAGTGAGAAAGGGGGTAGAGAAGTCGTTTATTTTGGGCATAACGACGTCGTGTCCAGTGGCTTTGGAGATGCAGACGGCGAGTGGTTCGGTTACGATGATGACGAATACGAGCACGAATCCTTTTCGACAGACTCCGACACCTACGAGGGATCAGGGTATGACAACTCGTTGGAGGATTCTGGCCGAGGCGACTTCGATGATGGACTACCTGGTTCCGAGGACCGTTCTCTGGGATTCTTGGATAACGAGTCTGGAGGTGAGCTGGAGTGGTTTGGAGACTGCGATTTGGTTAGCGCTGGTGATGGTGATGATGGCAGTGATGATGGCGCGAGCTGCTATGCGGATGTTGGGCTTGGAGGTGATGAATATGGTGATGATGATTGTGGAAGTGAAGACATTGGAGATGATGGATCTGGAAGCGATGACGACGGAGACGATGACTACGGAGACGATGACTGGGACTGAGCCGAAGATCTAGGGGTGAGGTTTCAGTGAACCTAGACAAAGATCCCAGTGTTACACGTTTACATACATATATCATACAAGCATGATCTGCAGAACAACCTGAGTACTGCCAGTGTACTACTACCCGACACAAACCAAAACTTGCACCAATGCAACGTAGACGGGTATGAGATTACCGGTACACATCATGAAGATTGTTGTTGTCGAGCGAATACATCCCAGAGGAGCTGGGTTCTAGTAGGGAATAACTAAGCAGTGCTCTCGTCTAGCATCACTTGATACTATATAGGCATGATTGTAGGGCATAATGAAGCCCGACGGAGCGAGCCTTTTTGGGTATACGGGCTGTATGTGGCGTCAGAATTCGGAAGTCGAGATGGGATGAGAGTATCTTAGGTCCCCAGGGCACTGTTCAAGAACCTCCCACGGTAGCATGACAGTAAATAATACGTATGGGCCTGCAATTGGGACGAGTACTTTCGCACTCGTCACAGTCCCTTCATTACTATTCGACGCTTCTTTCGAGAAAGCTTGATCTGATCTACACATACATATGCGATCGTGCACTGACACCGCGACCCCGAAGCTTTCAGCTCTGCGTCGTAGAGGGTGATGTGAGATGATGTAGATCTAATTCGGGTCCTTCGTATAGAGTAGGGGTAGCCCTGGGGATACGTCGATATGCCAGGTGATGATACGAGCGGAGCGTGTGGCACTGACTATCCGTTGCAGCTGGCTGCCTTAGGAGTTGATCTGTACTGTGGTGTGTGTGTTTTCAATGGGAAGTTAATGAGAATGAGCCACAAGGAGCATGCCGGTATGCTGTGTAGGTTTGGTCGATCGTGGCGAGAGCTGAAGTGAGCTGTGAGAAAGCGTCCAGGGGGCACCGTCAGCAGTAGGGCTGAAGCGAAGGGCAAGGCGCAATATGCAATGTCTGTAGTTGTAAGGCAGTATCTTTTGCACGCTTGAGGGAGTGGATAGCGGATCACTGGTATGTGCTCAGAAGATTGTCATTTGCTAGTGTTAGGATAAGTCCGCTGTGAGCTCGTGTTTATGGCGCGTCTGCAGTGACAAAGTACGCCGAAAGCCCGCGATCTGTTGGCTTTTGGTCCTGCTTACTCTGCGAAGCACATTCCTGAGACAGTGATGTGGCTTTTCATGATAGCATGCGAGAGTGCGGCGAGGTGTTGTTCCTGGTCACGGTGAGTCGGCCTAGATGCAACCTGCACTCAGCGCGCCACGACTACAGATCCCCGATCAGGTATCCGGTGAAAGATCCGCTACCAGTAGGAAGACCTGTGCATTTGTTGATGCGGGATCTCAAACAATTCGAGCAATGAGAAATGCTAATGCGGCCCAGTCACAATTCAGTGTTGACAAAGTGGCGTGGAAGGACCACGGGGTCTACTTTACCTTTCAAATCATGGGGTCAACATCCTCAAGTCACACCTCAATTGGCTAGATTTGGTGTATGTTCGTTGAGCTGCAGGTGCAGTGCTGGTTTAGTGCGGGTTGTTCGTCTCATATGTTGGGGCAGCAGAAGTTTGGGGGCGCAATACGATGACCGGGATGAGTAGACAAACCAAATCTTTTACCGCAGACCGCCGGAAGATGCAGGCAATCACATGTGACCGTGCCTCTATCTCTAGAGACGGAGCAGGTGATTTTGGTCTGTTCGGTTAGTGAAGGTATACCGGATGTGCTCCGTACATGCTCGTGGATTGTAGCTGACTCGCTTCCGGCTGTGCCCTGTTCCACTGTGACGACACTTTGATGCACCCATGCGGCGTTGTATGTGGGGTTCAGCCATAGAGTAGGAGTCATTGCGCAGTGAATCCCTCTAAGTGATGCCGTAGTCGCACCTGTCTAGCTATTCTTGTTTCATCATTACCCAAACATTGCGGAAGTGCGGCAAAAGCGCCAATGGTGATGGCCTGATGTTTGTGGCAGCCGGGAAATGCGGTGAACTCGGCCGTGGGTTCGTTGTGAGCGCCGCAAATGAGCGTGAGGCGTGAGACCTGGATGATAGGAGCGTCGACAGCTGAGACGCAACCTTATACCGCCAGTTGTTGATCAAGATATCCCGTAGAGGGCTGTCCTATGAGCCTTGGCGCCAGCTTCTGCTGCGAAGTCAACCGGCTGGGCCATCCGCGAGTGCTATGCATGTTCATCGACGTCTACAGGAGGTCGTAAACGCCCCGACCAGCGCTCTGTGTCTGTTTTCCCGTGATCCCAGCATAGTGTTGGTGAGAAATGCCCATGAGGCAGGTGGAATAGCAATTCATTGTGATAGTAGTCGGTTCGTGAACGCCCACCTCTTGCACGAGGCTGTACCACACCTTGCGCATGAGCCCTAACAGATGATAAAGGTTTTGACTCCGGCGTGCGGTGTTTGCATCGAAGAACCCATCGACTGCAGGGATTGTAGAGTCGCGCCACTTATTCCATTCCGCGGCTGTGTTCTACTCAAAAGGGTAGTCTCGATGCACCTGGGCAGCGTTTGGCTGGGGATCCAGGGCCCAGTAATCTATGAATTCACTCAGCCGTTTTGCGCATACCCGACGACAGCTATTCCATACCATGTGTAATTGGCTGCTTGACTCCGCGTCTATCGCTTGCAGCCTCGTGCTAGGTGTTTGTCGCTCGAGATTAGACCTGCGTTGGTGGTATTGGGGCCTCGTTGATGAGGCAGTCCACTCGCGCCTGCCTTCTTCCGGACCCAGGTGCGTGGACATGCGCCGACCGATGCACACATCTATTGCCGCCACATCGCTCACTGTTGTCCAGGCAGAGTGATACACATGAGGACCAGCCTTGCCGCCTCAAAGCCATGGGTGGGCCGGATTGTCACATACCTGAAGAGGAAGCGACCCTCGAAGCCGACATCCACGCCGCCTCAAGCGCGTGCATTTGTTTCACCGGGTGCCAAAGCGTGCTCGTCCTCCGCGGGCGTGCATTTGTTGGGTGAGAGCTTGACACAGCCGCGAGCTGAATCACGCATTCTTGCTCCCGACAACGGCTGCATCGATTCTTGATACTGCCGCTGGTGCGGCGCCGAGACCACATAGGCTAACCAATCAGCGACCATAGCTCGTGATATGGTCAAGCAGAGGGGTCCCTTTCGGGCAATGTTAGCGGATATGGTGATTGCATCATGGTGTCCAGGGCTGGCCCCATGGGTAAGACAGACGTGGCACAGCTGCACACGTCGAGTGAGTGATCCCGGTAAGGAATACGAGAACCGCTCACCGGTCTCAGTTTCCAATGGTTTTCCAGCGGATGCCGGTCCGAATACCAATACGTTCCGAAGACGTGTGCGATACGAAGAAATGTGCCGCGTTGCCTCGGCCCGTGCTGGTGAACGGGCAAGAGGAGCGAAGTTTGCATAGGTACTGTATGATGCCCATGCGCTGAACGATTGGCCTACGCCGCAATGACAGTGAGATAGGGCTGTTGCAGGGATACAAATCGTTTCTGGCCGAGCACGGGTGCTGAAAAGGGTCAGAGCCTGCTATCCCGGACTTTGACAACAGTTAATTCTGTTCATATCTGGCAATGCATCATCGCCTGTCTCGGAAAAAACTCTTCGGGGTATCCTTCCACACGGGTGCCACTCTCTTGTGTGATTTTGTATGGAATGGCCGCCTCTGCACATCTATCCCGCGGAGACGGCATACCGGCTTGGCTCCTAGCGTAGCATCATTCGAAATATATCGTCGATTCGGGGCGTCTGAATTATGTTTATGTTTGATCCCGGGCGTTGAGGATGACGGATGCTGGGTTTAAGCGATCCCATTGTACGCCAAGAGCACAGTACGCCAGTAGACGCTCGCAATGTTCCAACGCAGCGGAACCCATACGTGGGGACCTAATATTGTTCTGATACGGCATCCATGGCAAAGCAGCGAGTATTGCGGCACAGCAACACACCATCACCAGAACTCTGGCCCTGGGGCCGTTCGGGGCTTTCTGGACGGTTTGGACGTCTCCACCTTGAGCCACTCCCGCGACTGTCCCAGGCTTTCGGCGCACATAGTGCTGTGTTAATCTGCAAGCAGAGACCACAACTATGGATTCGGCTGGGAAGTCGGTTCTGCTGCTGCAAAGCAGAACCGACCATCAGTAAGCAGACAAGAACCCTGTTCATTGCTCCTTCGTACGGATAGGTGCAGCAAACTTGACTGGAAGCAACATTACCTTCTTGGGAGGCGGACGTCAACACACCTGGTCCCCCAACATTGCTGTACCGAAACGTTGGATAATCGGGCGCTTGGAGCTCTCTTCGACATGGTCTCGCCGCCGTACCGCTGCTGCGTCCCAACGCATGATTTTCCTTCGGGAGGACGGAACGGCACGATTCCCAGAGATTGAGCAGACGCGGTCGAGTTGCGGCGGCCGGCTAATGAAGGCAGGACAGATCGAGGCTGCTGTTCTCGCGGCTTGGATCCGACTCTTGAATCTGCGGCAAGGATGCACAGCAGCGTCAGCGGCTCGCAGGTTTCCTGCAGACGCAGGATGACCAAATAAGAACAGTTATCTATTGAATCGCGGACCGCGGATGAGGTGCAGCAACACATGTTCCGAACAGGACGGATCTACAGACGGAAAACGCCTTACAGTCATAAGGAGAGATATCAGTTGCAGTGCCGATTCGGGCTCTACAGATTGGCTTTTAGCCGACTATTGCGGTGTCTGGCCTGCCCAATAATGTCCCCCAGGCAGATGCCTCGCGAATGAGTAGAGAAGGCACAGAGACAGACCTTGAGATGGAGAGAGGGCAGCCAGCGCCGCAGCCTTGAGCCCAAACGGGCCGAAGAACACCTCGAGTGGTCCCCAGATGGTACTCGCTCGATCGATCCCTCATGTCGGTGTCTGAAGGGATCACCGGCCAACTCTAGTCCCGTTGCCGTTCCATATTCCTAGGCGAGCGTCTGTCTCTCTCTCTGACGTGCCCGCAAGGCAAAGGCAAAGGCCAAGCCAAGCCAACCAACGGTCAAGCATGCCAGGTCTTCATGCCCATCACATCCGATAGACGCGGCAGCGACTACGCAGCGACGGAGAGCGACGGGCTAGAGGCGGAGAGCGGCCGGGAGGGTCAGGCGGCCAATGGTAGGGCGACAGCTGCGCTACGCCGCTCCAGTAACGGGACTCGAGGAGGATTTGGCGAGCGCCAGAGGAGCAGATGACCGGTCGAAAGCCGTCAACAACACGACGGTGTGTGCGGCGTAGGGCCTGTTAAATGAAACGCCGCCCGGCCAGGCCCACGACGCCTGCTCGTTCGGGCAAGGTCGTGAAACAGCGCGCAGGAGCGCACACGCAGATGTGGACGACCCGGGCGGCTAGCTGCGAGGCAGTGCCGAAGTGTGACAGAAGGGTCTCCTTAATCAAGGTTGCCGCCGACGCGCAGACGGCGGCGCTACGACAGCAACGCAACGCAGGAACACGCCCAGCAGTGCGGCGGCCGTGGGCGTGCTCGTCCGCAAGCCGTCTAGCAGCGTAAGGCGGCGCCGGGCGTTGCGGTGTGCTGGTTGGCGATGGTGTTGCGGGACCCCTCGCCTGCGCTCGCCTGCTCGCCTGCCCGCCTGCCCGCCTGGGGCCTCGAGGAGCCAGCGGTTGGGGGCACAGGCAGCACCCAGACACGCGCGGTTGAGCAAAAATAGGCTCCTTGTCTCAGCGCACCGTTCGCGATGCTGCAGCTAGGGCCCCCATCGGCGCAGGCCTATCAGCGGCACGCGCAGGCCAGACGGTGTGAAGAGCAGTGCCCGCGTTCCGCGCTGAGCTGCCGCTAGCCACCCTTCCCTCACCCGCCCACGCTGCCGGGCCCGCCAAGTGCGCCAGTGCTCCGTGCCACCCCGGCCGCCTTCTCGTCGCTCTTGCCCTCCCCCAGACGTCGACCTCGACCTTTTGCCCATTAGACGCGGTTTTTTCGCAAAAAAAACGTGGTTCGAGTCTTACAGACGCAGGGGATGCTTATGTAAAAAACCGCGTGGAAATTCCACGTGATGCACGCGTTGTGGGGTACATGGCGCGACGGCGATCGGAGGTCAGTGGGCAGTAACCGCGCAGATCCCTGCCGGCCCGCTGCCAATCAGACGCCGCAGGACGGGGGAGGCCCCGGTCGCATCTGCTCTGCGCGCAGACAGAACGAACAGCCGCCGCCGTGATCTTGCTCGACCGCTGGCCGCTGCGCCTGCGCCCCTCCCTCCCGAGCTCGAGAGACGACTGTCCGCTGCTTAATACACCGCTCTCGCCGGGGGAACGCGTCCGTTGCTCCCGTCAAGAGACTGCTCCCAGATTGTCACCACCCCGTCCGCGCCGACTCGCGGATTCCTGGCCCTCACCAAGCATTCCATCACCAAACGAAACGGCCCACATAACTACGGGCCCCGTTCTCGCGTGCCGTTGACAAACACCTCCCGCAGGGCTGTTGGGCAGGCGCTGCCCCGGGACCAAGTGTGGAGAAGTGCATCGTCATCTTTGGCGGCCGCGCGCATTCACTGCTCCTCGACCGTCTCATCCATCGTCAGACTACATCTAAGCGCGAAAGCCGCCTTCTGGGTTGTGCGACTGCCAGCCGTCACCTGGCCGTACCACTGCTGGGGCAAGCCAGACTCCTCCTTGTCCGATTAGAATTCCAGATACCATTGAACACCGAAGCCAGTGACTGCGCCATCCGAGCTTCCGTCCAGAGTCGAGTCCCAAGGGCTGGTGGTGAGGACCCCGTCACTGCCGCGCTCTAGCGCTCTCCAAACCTACCATTGCCTCTGGACTATTGCGGACTCTACGATGCCGTCTGTGGTCCAAACGCAAACCATCAACAGTATCGGCTTCATGCTCAAAGAGAAATCAGAAGGCCCCATCGTTGCTGCATTCACCGCCGTGAATGGAAGGACATCTCCATCGTCGCCTCGTAGGTTGCATAGTGCCAACGGCATGACCACAGAGTCGCTCCATGTGCGACCACTTTCTCAACATCACACTGAACCACCATCGGATCAGAGGGGTCCACTGCCTGGACGCGAGTCCTGGGCTCCTGCTGCTCGGCACCCTGAAAACGGAGGCCAGAACGGCCACCACTACTCAGTCTCGCCGCCCTCTTCGTCAGAGGACGAACGGGACGGCTCCATACAGAGCCCGCCCAAGAGGAAGCGATCCAGTTCGACCGAGGACGATCGCTCTTACCACTCCCCTGAAAGCGCGCCAGTGCAAGCTAGGCGGCGTCTCGAGTCTTACACCACCATCGCAAGAGACAATTCTCCCAACACACTTCCGCAGGTTCACCACTTGAGTATGGAACACCCACAGACTCGCACTCTCCCTCCAATTGATCGAGCAGATTACGACAGGAATTGGCCGTCACGGGATGTCCACCCTGTTTCGCCATCGAAATGGATATCACGCGACTCTCCACCAAACGGGGCTCATCACCGAGACCCTCGAGCCATGGACCATTCCCGAGACCACAGTTCGATTTCTCCTACAAACAATAGCATGTTGGACTCCCAGCACCTTTCAGATCCATCATGTACCACTGAAATGACTAGAGCTGGTGTGCAGGTCGATCCCAAGAAAAGAAAGAGGGTAAGCTGCCTCAGTTGCATCAACGACTATGACTGACATTTGCAAGCAATTTGCCAACCGGACGAAAACCGGTTGCGGGACGTGCCGGAGACGTAAGAAGAAGTGCGATGAGGCGAAGCCCGAGTGTAAGAACGACTGCAAACCCCTCGTTTTAACTTGACTGTTGCTGATCTTGATAAAGGCAATAATTGCACACGAGGTGGCTTCATCTGCGAAGGTTATGCCCACAAGGTCCCTTGGCCGAAGAATAGCATCACGAAGACACACCCTCCACTCCAAGCCAAAGACCGATATACCATGGAGCCTGCGCAGCTGTATCACAAGTAAGCTCTTCTCGTTGTCGTTACGACTTCGCTAACCATGCTCAAGTCACGGTACCAGCCGCGATGGCTATCCAGATTCCGCCTCTAGCGATGGCGCTCGTGCTCGGCCCATTGTTGTAGACGACCATGCTCGTCAAGCACCAGCACGAAATGAATGGGGTCATTTCAATTCTCATCCCCGAACTCCATATACAGCAGAGCCATCGCAGCCAACAAATTACGCGCATGCTCCTCCGGCAGCGGCCCACGAAAGGCATCCGCCAAGTGATCCGCACGCGGCTCACGCAGTCCAGGCTCCACCGGGTCAACCACGCCATGCGTCCCGAACCTACCATCATACTCCCCAGACGATGAGTCAGCTCGTGAATGGTTCCCCCGCTGTCACAGGGGAGGCACAGTTGCACCATCAGCCCCAGCTGCCTCTCCACCATGCACCCGCTCCTGGCCCACCTGGACCGCCGCCAGCGCATGTGTATGCTCCTCCGCCCCCACGACATCAGCGGTCTGAAAAAGAAAAGATGCTGAATGGCGAACCCTATCACCCATACAACTCCCTCCTGATTTCAGAACGCGACCAGTGTAAGTCTGCTGTCTATCGACTGAACTACACGAGCAACGACGCGGTTCAAATAACGCGCGATGAGCGACATCGCCATTTTCAAGCAATCATCCAGGCACGCTGGGTTATGCACTATCGTGGCGGTCCAGAGCCCCCGACTACAGGGCATGTCGGTCCTGAAGTCCATGTGGATACTCCTTTCCACTGCGACTACGGTTACAATCTCAGCATCGGCGACTTGGTCACAATTGGCCCCCACTGCAAGTTTCTGGATTCTGGGAGAATTACTATTGGGCGCAACACCAAAGTCTGCGCAAACGTGACGATTGACACTCTGAAGATCCCGACGGATTCAAAGAGCATAAAGGGTAGTCGAGGAAGTGCAATCGCCGCTGAGGTACACATTGGGGAGAATGTCTACATTGGTGCAAACGCCACGATCTGTGCTGGCGTTAAAATTGGCACGGGTGCTATAATCCACCCAGGATCCGTGGTCCTCAAAGTAAGTTGTGGCCGTGTCACTCGTTGATCGATGAAGCTAACAGATTCTAGGATGTACCACGCGATTGCGTCGCCCGTGGCAATCCCGCCAATGTACAGGCCGTGAACTGGGATGACTAAAAAACCAAAAGCACTACAAAAAGCTAAAACCAACCCCGAGCCATGACTGTCTAACCGCGCGAGGTCTCGTGACTGCGTGGCACTTCGTTGTGGCTGTTTTCGTTTCTTGGGCGGATACCCTGTTGTTTTATGTACGCACGTTTTTCTTGGATGGATCCGCAGAGTTGAGGCTCTGCTACGCACGCCTGCAATATGCACGTAGATGACTCTGGCTTCGGCGGCTGTATGATACCATGCGCTTCTAGAATAGACTCGTTTAAAACGCTGCCTTATCTCATGTTCGTTACAGATGGCACTAGAGGTTCGACTATGCCTGAGTAGGCTGAAGACATCCAACGCAAACGGTTAGTGTTCCAGGTCTAAGCGCGGTGCAGGGTAGGATTCCCTCACGTGATAAAGCTCATCTCGACCTGTGCTTGGCATCGAAAAAGCTCGACCCTAACTCCAACCTCACTCATCACTACCCAACCCAGCAGCCACCATGCCGCCCAAAGCACCCCTCAATTGGGGCCTGCTGCCGCCGTCCTTTCTCCTTCCTTTATCGGCCCGCACTCTCCTACCGCACACATCCAATGCCGCCTGGAGGACAACACCGTCCACCCAGCTCCGTACGATCAAGTCCACAAACAAACCACGCCCGTCACGCTTCACCTACACGCCCAATGGCGCACCCCTCGAATCCACCGCCGCCGCCGCACTCGCCCGCCGCGCCCACTCCACGCCCCTCCGCACCGGCCTGCTCGCCATAAAGCGCGGCATGACGGCGCTCTTCGACCCCGAGACAGGCAAGCGATCACCCTGCACCGTTCTGCAAATCGACCGCAACGAAGTCATCGCACACAAGACGCGGGCGCAGAACGGGTACTTTGCCGTGCAGATGGGGGCCGGGGGCAAAGAAGCGAAGAACGTGACGAGGCCGATGCTGGGGCATTTTGCGACGGCAAGGGTTGCGCCGAAGAGGTTTGTTGGCGAGTTTAAGGTTAAGGGGGAGGAGGGGCTGGGGGTTACGGTCGGGAGTAGTATTGGGGCTAGTTGGTTTGTTAGGGGGGCGTGGGTGGATGTTAAGGGGGTTAGTCGCGGGATGGGGTTTGAGGGGGTGAGTTTGCTGCTTTCTCTTTTCTATTCCGAAAAAAGGAAGGAAGGGAGGGAGGGAGAGCTTGAGATGAGGAGCGAGGTCTGGATGAAGGGATTGAGCAGAAACTGACAGAATTGTAGGGTATGAAACGGCACGGTTTCGGCGGTCAACCCGCGTCGCACGGTCAGTCGCTCATGCATCGTGGTATGGGATCTGCAGGTGCATCGCAGGGCTCTGGATCTCGTGTCTTGCCTGGAAAGCGCATGGCGGGAAAGATGGGCAATGAGCAGGTTACGGTGAAGAACTTGAAGGTTATGCAGGTGGACGAGGCGAATGGGCTGGTTGTCGTGAATGGTATGCACCACACTCCCCTTCCCATTCATCTTTCATCCTTCAGCACGACGGCTAACATGTCATAGGATGCGTCCCAGGCCCCAAGAACCAGCTCATCAGAGTCCAGGATGCGCTAGGCAAGCCCTGGCCCAAGGGGCCGATGACAGTCGAGGAAATCGTCCCTGCTACGATCCCTGTGCCAAATATAGCTGCAGCCGCTGCTACGGCCACGACTACGGCGACGGCGACTGCTTGAAAAACGCTGCTGTAAGTTTATTGTACACCAGAAGGAGGACATGTATCATATAGCATACACGGCGTTTTCTTCGCACAGATGCACTTGACTAGGGAGCTAGCATCTATACCCATACTTTCTACTTCACATTTCAATATGTAACAAGTACCACCCCTTTGGATCAGTGACGGCAATATGGTGGAACTAGAAGCATGTCATCGGTATACGATGCATTCCAGAACTCGAGCATCACTAATCTTGACGCGCGTTGCTGACCTTGAGCAAGCACAACGTCAGGGCATGTCGAATGGTGAGTAGCGGTAAATATACACATCACCCAAATGTTAGAGTTAGATCGATACCTAGCAGACTGGCCGCTGCTCTGCCGCCCCGTTTGAACCCCACGCAGCAGTCTACGATGGGTGGAGGTGCATCGGCATCGGCATCGGATACGCAAAGCCGCGAGGGAGGGCCGTTTGGAGGGGATTGTTGTGACGTCTAAGATTTACAGTTCTTTGATCAACACGCCACTCTGATCTCAATGGAGAGAGAGGTGGAGGAGGGAGGGAACCTGCTAGGTAGCTGAGTGGTATGAGTGAGTCCGTTGGATACGTTATATTGTATCTAGTAACAACCGCGTTTGGAGTTGGTTGGAGCGCGTGTGGAGTACTTGTAGTCTTGTTATGTATATATATGCTGCTCGGGGAAATCTAATATCAAGCTCTACTGTGTTGCGCCTAGTGTTTAGCGTGGATGGGTGAGACGAATACTACGTGACCTTGACCTTGGTATAGGATTGTGTTGTCCTGATAGTGCAGTACGGCGGGTTGAGTGTCGGGTTTAGCGAGAGTTTGGTGAGTAAGTGGTAATTGATCATTTGAAGTGCAGGCGATGGTGGTAAGGTGTGGCACTATCAAATGCAGGTCGCCATAAACATCTTCCAGGATGTAAATGCGCTTAGGTTGTGTCCTCATGAGCGGTAGGTGTTATAAGGTGAAGTTCATCAGAGTCCACCTTGCCAGTCACGGTGCGCTATACTGGGCTATGATATTTCGAAGCGACAGGGCTTAATAGTACTTTAGAATGTATAAGCTTTATATCGATATATATGAGCTCAATGACTTCTTGACATATCACAAACAGCATTCGTAACCAGGAACTCGCACCCTTCCCCCGAACACGCTTATATCAAAAGCCGACTCTTCCCCTCCCCATCCCCTCCTTCTTCGCCACCAACCTTCGTCTTCAAAGTCCACCCAACATGTCCACAAGCAAACACAACCTTCCTCTCAATCTGCGACCACTCGTACGTAGACGGCAATGTATAAGGTAGTTCGACGTCCCCGGGCACGCTGAGCCCAGCATCTTTACAAGCATAGCAGAACCTCTCGGTCTTCAAGACGTCTAGTTTCCGCCCTGCAAGCTGGGTTTCTAGGTCCAGCTGAGACGCTTGCAAGCTCCTAGAAGAAGGTTCAGTGTCGACAAAACGTACAGACTTCGAATGGGAATTTTGATGGGATGCAGTCCGTCTTTCTGGTTGTGATTGTGATTGTGATTGCGAGTGCGTTGATTGGTATCTTAGTGAGGAGCAGGTGTCAAATACCGATAATGCATTCTCCGAGAATAGTGGGTTATTTTCGAGACTCTCCGATAAGTGGTTCCATATTTCTTGGCCTTGGAACTGAGGCGATGGATCTTCATCGTCGTTCAACTTGGGCGTCTCGATGATCCGGGGATGTTTAGGCGGCACTAATGTGCGCCACGAATCCTCCCTACCCGGTGGGGTGCCACAAATCAGGCCAACACGAGGCATCTCGGACGATGCCGAGGAGGGATAAGGTTGCCGTAGCAGAGACGCTCCGTCCGGTTCGGCAGTGGTCCTTGCCACATGGCCGCAGGCGAATGTAACCTTTCTCTTATTCTGCGACCACTCGTGTGTTGATGTTGGTGTTGTAGATAGCTCACCCGCTATCATAACACCATGACTGGCGCCTTCATAAGAGGGACATAGTTGGTTTGATCGGAAGACTTCGAAACCCGCGTAGGTCTTCGGCTCCTGAACCTGGCTTGCTCGTTGCTCAGAATGGACGTCAAGGTGTGAGAGATCAGTCTGTTCGTCGCAAATAGGCTGAGGGCATACTTTCTGATGTTCTCGCAGGAACTTTGCGTTATGAAAGGACTGACAGCATGGTTGACATGTAAAATCGGTTCTGGTGTGAGCCCGGGGAGGGCAATTTCCCAAATGCCTTTGCAGCTCTTTTTCGCTGCGACATCTGCGGGTACAGAAAGATATAGGACACCGAAACTCGGAGTCCTTGTGGTGTTGCCGTCTCACAGTAGAGTTGTTGCCTTGAGATGCCTGCGAGCTTGTGGGCGGCCCCTGGATTAAATTGATGTTTGCGCATTGGCCGCATGACCAAGCATCTTCAGGTACCAATTGACCCAAACCTGAGGCGGAGTCGACGTGGAATTCGCCTGCGACTTTGCAGCATCCCTTGAATGCATCCTTGATATGATCACAGACCGTACATTGGGTCGATCCAATATGATAGCCGCCAAAGGATTCAGAAGTCTGATTTGTAGCAGCATTCTGCCCTTTGATAGTTGATACCGAGCTCTTGATGAACGCAGATTTGAAGGAGGGTGACCTCCAACCTGTAGAAGCAAGCTCAAGTGTACCAGCGGCGGTCGGGCCATGAGCCTCTACCTCCTCAAAATCGTATGCACGGTTGCAAACCTTGCGTAATTGCGTAAGCATTGGACCCTGATGACTAGACGATGTGGAAGGCGATGATTTCAACTCCGCGAAGTGAAAGACATCCGGGACATCGTACTCATATGTTGTTGACTTGGCTGGGTCTGCATCCTCGGCCGGGTTGGAGCATGGGGTATCATATGGTGTCTGACCAGGGAGGGACTGGATGGAGTTCGTAGGCGCAAAATGTAGACCAGTAGGAGTAGTCGACGCGGGCATCACGTCCGAGTCTACAGAAGTATCGCCTTGTCGCTGAATCGAGTCCCAATCGCTCGACTCTGACAAGGTTACCGTAAACTCAGAGGTCCTGCAGCCCGCACATACCGGGTAATGATAGCCATACTTCACTCCGCGGGAGAGACATGATGTGCACCTTCTGACGGAGGGCGCTGGCACATCTGAGCAATCCGGCGACGTGAACGATTTCTCGGCTTCGCGTGGTGCGACTTTGCTGTAATCAAGCTCGGGTGTGCACGAAAACTCCATTGTGGGAAGCATGCTGTTTGGGGAGTTATGGCGGTAGTCCTGCTCTGTTGATTTAGCGGCGAGATCGGTTCCCAGAGACGTGAACGCATCGAGGTCGAACCAATTGTCCATGTAGGTCGTCTCTGATAAAGCACGTAATTGGTCGTTGAGATGAGAAACCTCGAGACTCGAAGCGACTGTAGTTCCGACATCCACTGAAAGCTGGTTCATCCAATCCTCATTCAGAGCTGACTGACATTTCTGACATACTCCGATAGTATCGAGATTAGCCCAGAAGGTACCACAACCAGCGCATTTATGTAGATCAGTATTTACGGTAAACTCGTCGGCGTCTTCCAAGCTGTCGAAGTCAAAGTCATCCAAGTCCAGATCGATACTACTCATAGACTCGTCCTCGGAAGAGGACACAATCCAGTCTTCATGAGGTTGTATCCGGTAGTGCATCTCAAGCCCCGTCGAATAGTTCCAGGTGAATGCGGCAGGTTTGTTCCACTGACATTTCCACTTCTTTACCAAAGTTTTTTCGTCACTTGACGCTTCGATCAGGGAAGTAACTTTGCCAATGTAAATTAGATAGTGGCAGAGGAGACGGAGAAGCGCAGCCTGCTTGGGATCCGCATCATGCCCTTCAAAGCCTTCATGGTCTCCATCGACGAGCTGATGCGAGTGGTGAGTGGAAATCTCTATGATCAAGAAAATCTCAACTTACATCAGGACACGTATACCTCATTCCAACGGTAGTACCCAAGAGGAGGAGGAACAGCGACTTTAGCTTGGCGAGTTTGTCTTCAGTCCCTTCTAATTCGGTCGGACGCAGCAGTGGATCAAGAGCTTGGAGTAGCCTGTTCCCCACGCAGTCGCGTACTGATCTGATCTCGTCGTCGGTGTACTCTTGGTACCCGCCCTGCATCCCAGTGGTGTATAGATGGGTAGTTAGATGCACGAACAACCGCAGGTCTCTGGCTAGAGCAGGATCTAGAGAGTTCTTGAGGAGGTTTGTGTTAGTGCTACATGAAAAGACGCCGACAACGCTGAACGTTGAGGGAGAATGATCGTCTGATAACCAGCTGGCGAGAAGAGCTGAAGCCGCGTCTACGTTCAGATCCCAAGGTAAATGAAAATCCAGATAGACATCATCGTCAAGAAGATCGTCCAGAATCTGGTTGACCCGGATCTGATCGGGCATCTCTGTTCCTATACAAAGTAAGTGCAAATGCACTTGATGCGGGGTCCACAGACATACCTGCGTCGAATATGTTGATGGCTTGGAAGGATGGACGGATGCAATCCATCCACATCAAAGACCTTGATCCAACAGCTGCTTTCGCAGCAACTATGCATGTCTTGCACGGATCTTCACCTGAACACTGTGTAGATGTTAGGAGAACTGCTGGAGAGCTTCGAAAGAGTCAAAGACGGACCGATCTCTTCAAGAGTCTACACCTTAGACAGGCTCCTTTCCTTCGAACACCCTTGACCTCCTTCTTTCTCTCCTTTGAGAAGGTCGACCTTCGATGGAAGTTGACACTATCTCCGTTGAGGGCGAAGCATTGAAAGGTACCGGCTGAGAGATGAGCAGGCTCATGGGACGTCTTATTACGTTTGGATGATTGGCGTTGAAACTGTCGTCTCTTCCGTTTGGTATCCGGAATGAGTGCAGAAGTGGGAGAGCCTGTTTGCGCTGTGTCCATGGCTTCTGAGTTCACGTCAGGTGTGCTCCTTTCCGGTGTGACCTGATGCTGTAGCCTGGCGGGTATCGAAAGGGTCGCGTTCGCGTTCGCACTCTGCTGAATTCTAGATGGATATCGGAGAAATGAGCTGAGCGAAAGGAAGTACCCTCCATCTTATAGCTCTAGGTACGTAGGTCAAAGACAGCAGTGAAACGAGGCTGCCTGAGGCATGATGGAGATCGATTGGTCACTGACCCTCAGCCACAGATCCCTGTCACCGCACTTCCGAAGTAGGTTTAGTGGACATCATGGCTCAACAGGCACTAGTGTAACACCTCCAATGTTGGCCGTCTGAAGAGACAGGAAAGGAACACTCTAAGAGTCTATCAGAGTTGGAAACAGAGAGAACATTGTTTCGTACCTCCATGAGTCTTTTAACCATATGTGGGAACTGATATTGAAGAGTCAATATAAGAAAGGCGCTGGAAATTAATGTAGTTGGTACTGTCCAGTATAATGTCATGAGAAACATGCGACTTTCAAAACCATTGAGCAGCTTCATGCTCATGGTCTTGACAAAGGCACTTTTGAACTCCATACCTGTGGCAGGGCCGAGAAAAATATGTACAAGAATATTTCACAGGGTCTCACGCTTGTACTGTTGCCGTTCTCAATCTTTCTTGCCCATCACCTGTCGCAGCCGCTCTTCTTCCCCAGACCGTTCCGCTTTCCCTCCGACCTCTCCCTCCTTCGGCCGCTTCTTCACCTTGACATCCGACATCAGCGCCTCCCTAAAGGTGCTCCTGTCGTCATCGACCCTTTCCATTTGCCCATGCCGTCGCCTGCTTTCATTGTGCCAGCTTATCTGTCCGCCATCGGCTTCTCGATGCTTCTGCGCATTCAGTTTCGCGGCGCGGATCGACGTCCTAGAATACACGAAGAGTAGACCAGCCATAGTGAAGGCGGCGAGGGGCGCCATGATAGTCTGAAACGCAACGTTAGTACAAGCTGGGTTTGGAAAGGGTAGTGAAGATGCGATACCCTTCCATTGATGATACCTCTGTTCCGCGACAGGCGAGGCCCGGAGCCAGACGTTGGTTTAGACAACTCGTTCATGCCATCGGCGCCCCGAGGCATCGACAATCTGCCGCCCATAGCAGCAGCGTAGTGGACTATCCGCCCCTGATGCTATCGTATAAAGGGAAGTTTGCTGCGAGTACAAGGAGGCGTAGCTGTCGGGTCGCGCGAACAATTCGTATCCAGGTACACCAGGCAGCCTACTTGGAAGCCAATCGCCGTCACTACCATCTGTCAGCATGCTAAATCTATAGCAAAGTCGAGCCCCGTTGTCCACGGGAAAGGCGTACCTGGAGCATTGATATGGAATCACAGTCGATGAAGCTGCAGGTGGCGTTGACGGCTCTTGATCGATGAGGTAATCACAGAGCAGATTACCCGAAGCAGCTAGTGGCTAGGCTCGTCTGATTGGCCCGAACCCTCTCCATGCACGTCTTTCGCATGTTTCGTCATCAATTGCAGAATTACAACAAAACAGTCCTTCTGCCATCTTTTCGGGCCGGAACGTGCGTCCGGTAGACCATCAGATAAGCGTGCATTCGCATTCTTGACAAATCGTTGGAGGAATCGCCATAGAGCGTCACGCCTGCAGCGAGAACACGGATTACTAACGACCAGATCCCACACACGCCTCGTCAGATCTAGTCTCTGCGTCATTCTCTATTTAAACGGCTGCAGGACCCTGTGCTGCTGCCTCCATGCGCAGAGCAGTTGTTTGTCGGCTGCAAGGTCTCTCACCAAGTGTTACCTTGACCCGCGCCTCCCCTCTTCTGAGGCCCCGTACCCCACACGTTCCATCAAGCGTGCTTTCCACAGTAACGGTGGCAAGCTCCCGCCTGTCCGCGTTATCTCATCAGTTTTCCACTTCAACCCCCAACATGGCCCCCACCAAAGAAGCAGACTACCTCGTTATTGGAATCGGCAGTGGAGGCATTGCCTCGGCACGGAGAGCAGCAAAGCACGGCGCAAAAGTGATAGCCATTGAGTCTAAGCGTTATGGTGGAACGTGTGTAAACGTGGGCTGCGTTCCCAAAAAAGTTACATGGAATGCGGCTGCTATCGCAGAGACATTCAAAGATGCGAAAGCGTACGGCTTTGGCGGATACGACAAACCCAGCTTCGATTTCCTGGCCTTCAAGAAGAAGAGGGATGCATATGTGAAGCGGCTGAACGGCATCTATGAAAACAATCTCAACAAAGACGAAATCGAGCATATCAAAGGGAGAGCGAAATTTGTGGCCAAGGATGAGGTCGAAGTAGCTCTGGAAGGTGGGGGGACCCAACGCGTCAAGGCCAAGAACATCCTCATTGCTACTGGCGGACGACCTGTGATACCAGACATTCCAGGCAAAGAGCTCTGCATCGACAGTGATGGTTTCTTCGACCTTGAGTACATACCCAAGAGCATCGCCACAAGTGGCGCAGGCTACATTGGTGTGGAGATGTCCGGCATGCTTCACGCACTGGGGTCCAAAGTACACTTCTTCATCCGAAAGGACAAACTCCTCCGAACGTTTGACCCTTTGATCCAGGACACCGTGACAAAGGAATACGAGCGACAAGGTATCGATATACAGAAAGGAACCCAGATCACCAAAGTAGAAGACATTGGCAACGGGCTCAAGCGAGTGACGTATGAAAACACCGAAAGCAAGAAGCAGTCCACCGTCGAAGTAGAAGAGGTCCTCTTCGCCGTCGGCCGAGCTCCTGAGATTGAAGATCTTCACATCAAGGATTTTGGCATCAAGGTGAATGATAAGAGTCACATCATCACCGACGAGTACCAGAACACCAGTATTCCCAACGTCTACGCTATTGGCGATGTGTGCGATCGCGGCTTCGAACTCACGCCAGTCGCCATCGCATCAGGCCGCCGCCTTTCAGACCGCTTGTTTGGAGGCAAGAAAGATGCCCATCTCGAGTACAGCAATATCCCCTCCGTGGTTTTTGCGCATCCAGAAATCGGATCTATCGGTCTTACGGAGCCCGAAGCAAGAGAGAAGTACGGCGACCAGGTCAAAGTCTACAAGACCGAGTTCACGGCCATGTACTACGTGGTGATGGATCCCTCAGAGAAAGGACCGACGGCGTACAAGATCGTCTGCGTGGGTCCCGAGGAGAAAGTCGTCGGACTGCACATCCTCGGCGTGGGCAGTTCTGAGATTCTGCAAGGGTTCGGCGTGGCGATGAAGATGGGAGCTACGAAGGCGGACTTCGATAGCTGCGTGGTACGTTCTGACTCCTTTCTCATCTTTCCAACTCTTCTATTCTTTTCTCTTCCCCGCCTCTTTCTATATATACCAGTCACCGCGCTCTCCCCCGCCCTGATCCATGTGCACACCCATCCCCTGCATCGGAACAATGCACGCCCGTCCTTGCATCCATATTACCGCTCCCCTGCAACTGTGGGGAAGCGTAGTGAAGCGAACTTGGCGTCCTCCCAATATAAAACTACTATATAACGCATACTGACTTGTGTTCTTTATAGGCTATCCATCCCGTTTCGGCCGAAGAGCTGGTAAGTTGTGCCTTCCTATCTAAGTGAAGATCCCTATGCTAATTTGTTTGAAAGGTTACCATGACCTAGTCTGGTGTCACACACGTCGGAAAGAAGGTTTCGGGTAGATGGACGGGTTCGGGTTGGGTAGAAATGAGTGGAATGAGGCGAATTGCATTGAATAGAATCAGATCATGGATTGCTGTCGGGGTGTTCGTAGGATGCGTATGTTGTCTGTCCGAATGTAATCCACCTTCGTGCTGTGATATTGTGGTTGTATTCAGGATCATCCCAACTTTCAAATCTAGACAACAGCTAGCCAGCAGGCAACGGGTTCTCGCGGGCCTTCGTTACCGTACGGCGTCTAAAGACGTCAAAGCAACCTTGAGCACCTGAATACAATCAGCTGCTCATTAAATTTGCTTTCAGTGAATGTCACAGAGAATCTCTCATACACCACGCCACACACTACCATGCACCGATCAAAACAGCGCTCACTCTGCATTACCCTAAATGCCCGCGCCAGACTGTCTACCTATCCTACGAGCTTCCCTTTCCTGCCTCGCGTCCGGACTATCGATAATGTACTCGTACATTTGTAAGGTCGTGACATTTCATCGTGCGCTGCGCTGTCCTGCCGTCCGTTCCATTCCATTCCGTTTGACCACCCAGCTTCCTACCCGTCCAGGTAATCCTCCATCCTATCCTCGTGATGAAAACAGCGTCCTCTCCTTAACGCCCAAGTAAATTTTTCCGAATGCCAAAACCAGGAACGAAGAACCAGGAATCAAGAACCAAACGCTGCTCGCCGCAAATACCGAAAAAGAATAGAACTGTACGCTGCGCTCTGAAAAGAAAGAGGACGGGGAATAACATATGATGGCTTGGTACCCATATGTGCTAGAAGAATAATTACTCGAAGCGAAGAAACCGGTTCTTTTTTCACTAGTCTCACGACTCTGCGTACTCTGCTCTCCGTTCTTTCTCGTCGTTCAATTGTCTCTCGAGATCATCACCACTAATTCGTTTGAAGCGCGAACTAACCCCTCTCGTGCTCGTGCTCATGCTCGAGATCTTTATTGCTTGTGCTCGACTCATGCTCAAGCTCTGGGTACGCGCGAAGCCTTCATTTCCTACGCACCCCCTGCGCTCCCCAGAAAATAATCCAGCTCACTCGGTCCACCCCGACTAACCTCATTTTCCGCCAACTGCTCCAGCAAGCTCAGAAATGGGTCTTTGTCTGGATCCGTATGCACGCTGCCGCTCGTGCTCGCCGCGCCCGGTGTGGGCTGCTGGTCGTACGGCGTCGGCATGCTGAGCATAGGGTCGAATGACGGTTGGTTTTGAGACTGAGACTGGGACTGGGATGGAGGGAGGTTGTTGGGAGGAAGAGCGTGTGCTGACTGCGCTTGTGGTGTTGGCGTTGGCGCGAGGCTGGCGAGAGGTGGGAGGGGGCTGAATGTGAAGGTTGGTGAGAAGGGGAGGACGGTCGAGGGCTGGGCGTTGGCGGGTGGTGGGGTGAAGGGGGGTAGGGATGTTGACGGTGCAGTTGCATCGTCGGGCGCTGGGTCGGAGGATGCGGAGGGGGCGCCTGTTGCTGAGGGTGGAGGATGTGTGGCCGATGTTGGCGTTGGAAGAGGTGCGGATGGAACTTGGGGCTTTTTGGCACTCGAGGCTGTCGATCGTCGTTTCTTGGCTGGGTGGCCGTTGGTGTAAGAGTTGGAGGGGATGGTCTGTGGCGGGAAGATCAGGTTGACCATGTTGGGGTTCATGTACATGTTGTTTCGCTGTTCGATGTTATAGGTTGTAAGATTACTGTCCAAGGTCAGAAATTGCTCTAAAAGAAACTAGTGTCGGGTTGAGATGCTCACCTCTCGTGCACGGCCTCCACCTGAATATCCGTGAATGTGACATGCGCGCCGTCGAAGAACTGCCCCGGATACCTATCGAAGAAGTCCTCTAATTGGAAAACCGGAGAAAATCGCATCGGGTTACTTGCTAACGATTTGACCAGTTCCGAATGACATCCGTATATCGTCTGTAACGTTTCGCGTTGATGCTGAACCCCAGCCCAGATGAAGCGCAGCTCGGAAAGCTGGTGCATCTCCCGGGACAAGAACTCCGGGCTGACCGAAAAGACCTCGCCATCACCACCACGATAATGCGCTCCATGAACGTGTATGGTACCTGCGGTACAGACGCAGTAGCCGACAAAGGCAGGCCAATCGAGAATGGAGGACGCTCTTCCTATTTCGACGAGCTCCGCAATCGCATTCGCATGCAGGAAGCACAAATTTGTAGCCTCAATCTGCCAGGATTGGTGTTGAGACGTTCCCGATAGCTCGGCCAGGTCAACCGGCAAAAACGGGCGATAGATGAGACAATGTATAAGGTGATATACAAGCTTGCTCAGGACCAAAATCGTGCTGTCTGTTTGGCCGAATAATGCCTCGATGGAAGTAAATGTGTCCTGGGTTTCGGATGCCCAGATATCGAGTTCTTGTCGAATTTTGGATAGGTTTGAGAGTGAGTGCCAGGGAAAGTGTGAGTCGCCTTTGACTCCGCCAGCGGCCAGGTACCGATTTGTTATACCCAGGATCTTTGCTATGCCGATCAGCATACCCATGCTTCCCTGTCCACCTTTACCCGAGCCTGCCATGTACTGCAGATTCGAGCCGTTTGCAAAATAATCGCCCTCGAGAAGCATTGCGCCTGGATGAAGTTGCCATGAGGGCAAGCGAAGAACGATGGATTCATCCGCAATCAGGGATGGCCTCTTCGATCCTGTTGCCGCGAACCGGTCCATTAGGTAGATGCTCCAAAAAAGTCGACGACGGCCTTCTCGCTCTGCGGGTAGAACCTTCAGTGCGAGTGGCAGTTCTCGATGGAGATCGAGTGCAAAGGCCATGCTGATCGCAGAAGCTTGAATTTTGATTAGCGAAAGAATCGTCCGACTGGGCATACTACGTACTCAGTAGCATGAATGTCTTCTTGCCCTTGCCCGTTTGGAAGCTCGCTTGTGATAGCAGCATAAGCGTTTGCAGGGCTTCGATAGAGGGTTCATCAATATCGAGCTCCAAGCGAGAACGCCTGGCGTACTCCTGGCCGACCCTGACAGCGGCGTTGTAACCACCGAAATGGGGTGCATATCTTGGTACGTTAGATTAATTGCGCCTGCAGCGATCATGAGATGATCTGACGTACCTTGCACTGACTGCGTAAATCGCGTAGGCCAGAAAGGAAGGAAGCTGATTGGCCTGCAGACGCTGCCTGGTAGTCGCTTCGTCCAGAATATGGTAGGGCTTGCCATGTATCCTGGCAAAGTATGTGTCTAATAGTAGATCCGGTACAATGCTTGGTGATTGGAGGCTGACATGCTATTAGCTATTTGCCATATTCCATGCTTTGGGCTCTGTTCATAGGCACCTTGGCTCGACGGGTGACATCAACTGGTCTGCCGCAGGCGCGGGATTCGGAGCTATCTCGAGCAAAGGTCGGCTCTGAGGTAATGATGCATTGTGGGCTTTGGTGTCGCTGGAAGAGTCCTGGCTGGTAGATGATTCTGCATCTGGGAGACTGTCACTCTTGCCTTCGGTACGCAGGCGCTGCTCAAGCCCATCGACGCGCTTGAGGAGAGCTTCGAGCACGTCGGTCTTGGGTCCTCTCTTCTTGGGGACAGCATCTGGGGGTGGTTGTCAGTCGGTCCGAGCTGTTCGACCCTAAGCGCCGTCACTCAAGCGTACCGTAGATGCATGGACAGGCAAACACTTGACACGCCTCGCAGGTCGGGCGAGTGCGATTGCATTTGATCTGAAGTATGCATCAGTCAGGTCAGATCAGGGATGGGCAGGCGTGATTGGCAGCTACCTTTCGCTTCCGGCAGCTTTTGCAATTCATCGATTCCCGCGGCTCATTGGTGACGCGCCGGGTGGGCAGTCTGTCGATGCCAATCTGGGGCCTCGACATGATGGGTGCCAATTCGTGGGCGACCTCGATGGACGTTCAGAAGGCGTGGAGCGCAAGTCAAGACGCATCTCTGGCGGGGAGCGGGCAATGACAACAGGGTGCAGAGGCGTTCGGAAGGGCAGGAAATCACAGGAAAGCAGAGGCGTGAGATGTAGGTTCAAATTAAGGCCTCTGGCGCCCGCACAGGCAGTGGGACGAATCGACCAGGGCCCTGGGGTCACGGACGACATGGGAGCTCGCGCTTCTGCGGGCAGCGGGAGTTCGAGCGCCGATACGAGTAAGTTTGGGCCGCCGCTGAAGCAGGACAGACGCAGAGGAAACCTGGGGTAGAGCGCGTGATGGGCGCCCGCTAACTCGACGCGGCAGTTGGGAAAGCGGCCCCGGCGGCGGTGACTGACGTTGCAAATACTGGGTGAGCGGCGGAGAGGATGTCAAGATTATTGCAAGCATCATCAGGCCGAGGGGTGGAGGCAATGGTGGGCTAGGGAGCGGGCCATGGAGCAAAGCAGAGCGAGTGCGAGCCGTCGAAGCCTCGGTAAGCATCCTGGGGCCCGTGTCGTCCTGCACGCTGGTGTCGTGGTCGCGGCGCAATTTGCACTTCGGGCCCAGATAGATTGCACGCCGTTGCACGCCCCACGCCCGTCGCGGCATGGCGTCGGAGACGTTCTTCTAGACGGTCCTCTGGAATCTGGGGTAGGGCCGCAACTCGCCCTAGACGAGCCAATGCTGGCCGTCAGCGCCATGCACAGTGGCACGCTGTGCCCGGTACACGCACACGAGGGGCCGTTGCGCAAAGTACCGGGCATGATGCTGCTGCTCTCCCGGGATCCTTGATCACCAGAGAGGGCGTTTGGCGGTGCTATTCGGCCGTTTGGGGTTGAGCGATTGGCGCATATTCAGGACGCCGCAATATCTGTAAGGAACAGCAACAATGCCTCAGAACGTATCACACATTTCGCCATGCCAGGGGTAATATACAGAGATTGGGAAGAGCGCTCTAAAAAGACAGTTCCCTCCCAGATGCAAGCCTCACGAAATCATAGCTGACGTTCTGCCCAACGAGCAGCCGGAGCGTCTCCACAGTCGTCCAGGCGGAGACATCCGATATCCCATATGCAGTCCATCCTGCAGACGCCGCAATGGCTAACGGATCTGCTTTGCGCGGTCCGCTTGCCAGATCAACAAACACCTTGCCTGCGGACCTGCCTCGTCCGATCCCAGTGCCGTTAGCATTGCCGTTGCGCCCATCAACCCTATAATGCTTCAGCAGGGGTGCCACGAGAAGCGACTTCTCTGCCGGGAGTGCTGAGATGATCACAAACGGTTGCTCCAATCGCTTCATATCCTCGACAGATCGGACAGGCTCTACCTCGGCTGCAAGCGACCCGTGCGTCTTAAAACCGATGGTATAGATCGGTCCGATGCCCAAGCTTTTGATAGCGAAAATGGATGCAGCTGCGTCTGCCTCTGCATTCGCCAACAACAAGGCGGCTCTTCCACTATAGGCTGAGGGGACAAAGTCGCGCGTCAGTGTCGAGCGAATGCCTTTCCACGTCGTGTTGTCTCCGACAAACGTCGTTTGACCCCCTTCAGAGCGCACCAGCACCGTGTCGACCTGTCCAATTGCCCGGGCGGCGTTGGACAGGGCTGGTAGGTATGACGCTGACGCAGCGAGAGGCGGGTTGATGTAGGCTCCTCCAAAGTTGGGTCGCCGCAAGATGTTCTCTATCGATGCTTTTGGTGCTCTTTCTGCAAACATGAATTGGTGCGGCAGGCTCAACTCGTTGAAACACTTCTCGAAGAACATGGCCTGAGACGTGGAACGGAAGCTGCCGATGCCGTAGATGTCCATTTTAGGCATTTGGCCCATACTGTGCAATGCTGTATTAATCTCCGCAGCGCTTAATTGGCCAGGCGCTGCAATCATAGGAAGGAGCGGGTGTGTTATGGGGGTAAATATCTTGTTCAGGGTTCGGGACAGCTGGCCCATGGGACCCATGTTAAGACCCGAGAACGGCGGATGTGGGTATTGTGTCTGGATAGTCGACCGGAAGTATTCAAGTTCGTAGTTGTCTTGCGGCGAGTTGACCATTGCGTACATCTTGACCACATCCCCGTATATCGCGCCGCGTTCAAAGAGCTCTTTTGTGGATGGCGCTGCCCATCTGAAAGTACCGGAAAAGTCGTGAAATGCGGATATTATTTTGCTGCTGCCTTTTTTCTGTGATAACTGCTTTCGGATGTCTTCCGGTAACCACAACTCTACGTCGATGTATTCGCACCCCCACTGTATCGCGCGATGAAGGTATTTGTAGAAGAGCATTGGATCGTCCATTGGAAATCGTCCGTTCTCTTGTGTGCATCTCGTGGTATAAATAATGGGCAGTTCTGTGCGCTGTCGCAGCAACATGACCTGCTCTCCCACATACTTTAGACTCGGAACCCTGCCAATGCTTCCATCTGGTAGGGGTTCCTCTAACAAGTCTACCCGTATTTCTATTGCATCTGCGCCTACTGATAAGATGTCAAGGTTCGGCAATGCGGCGTGGACATCGGGAAAGGTGGTCGAAATGAGTGTGGTCCGCGGTTTCTTTGCTAGGTCCCGGTGAGGGCCAATCTGTCCCAGGATGAAGGAAAGAAAGCGCGAAATGTCTCGCCGAAAGAATGGCGCGCGCGTGTAGAGATACTCGTAGTCGCAGCCCTCCGTCAGGGCGTCGTCGCGCGGATGCGGTCCATCTACGCAATGTGTGTTGATCACCAGCCTCGAACCATCCCAGTTGTCCGAACGCGAGTCCCCAACCAATGTACTCTGCAGGGCGTAGATGGTCGACGAGGGCCCCGCCCGCACCTCCTCCAAAGACGCCGCTGATTCCCAGGGCTGGCCAAGCACGTCTGCAAACACGCCAACAATGTCCTCCTCCCCATCCTTGTGTATGAACAGCAACGCCGGCCTGACGCCACTCGGTACTTCAAGGACGTCGACCATGACACCTTCTTTCAGGTGTGAGGTCTCCAGGCTCTGGGCTTGTATCATCGTCGCCATAGAAGGCGGTGTCGAGGGTAGTCTGTTCGTAGGCTGTGCTGGTGTTAACCGTATGTGTTGAATCCGTTGATGCGGAGCTGGATCTCGGCCAAAATGCGACGGGACTTGTTCAACTGGCAGTCGTACAGGGCCGTCTCTACCATCTCCGGAGAAGCAGAAGCAAGCAGACTGGGTGGTGGGGCGATGTGTGGATATAATTCACTGCGTCAAGCACCTGGTGGTCGCAGGTATGCACAATGGACGAGATATAAAACGGGACGAGCGATTGATCGACGTGCGTCTGAAGGCTGATAGCGAGGTAGCACCATGTCCTGACCAACGGAAACCACTAGGTTCCGCAGACTCCGCGTGTTTGACAGTGCTAAAGGCGTCGTATGGCTGGACTCTGAATATGCCGTTCGGGATGGCACTAGCAGTCGCATGTCGGGCAGCCCAGCGCGAAGCGGGCAGGGCGGACTTGCGCCGAGACGAGGGTGCGAATTTATCCGCCGGCCTGCTCATACGGTCGCTAAGAGGGCCAATTTCGCACCAATCAATCTATTCGCCTGCGTGCATTGTATCTTTGGCGCCAAGCGTGCTTCAACCATCGCAGGCTCGATATCGCCATATTGCTGACCGGTCTCTGGAACACCGCGGCATGTATACGCTCCCCAGCGCGGGATTGGTGGACATATGCGACTACACCACGAGCGTGCCCAGGCACAGTGGCCTGCTTCCGCCACCAGAACCGTGTATGGCGAAAAAGAAACAATGAGTGGTTTCTTCGCACTCGAGATGAGCAGGATGCTAGGAACGCTGCTAATGTTACACAGATGGGGTTGTTGAGGACTGCCGTGCTGCTACGGCGGGGTGAGCCGTGCCCAATCTGGCGTAAAGCATCGTAGAATTGCATCTCGCATCGATCTTGAGGTCGCGGTGCTCTCTGCTCTAGCCCATTGATCGGCCTCTGAGCAGTGCAAAGGCCCGATGGAGCCGGCTCCTGGATCGGGCAACTGTGTCCGCGTTCATCATCTGCTCTCCAGTCAGTGTCAGTGAAGGATTCCACTTGTCCTGTATCTACTACCTAGAAGGACTGTACAGTTACCAAGCAGCATCAGCCCTATGTCCTTGGTCCTGGTGTTTTAACCGCCTATTCGTCATTTAACCGGTATGTTCTGGGTGAACGACGTCTATTGACAGTGCTTGAAAAATCTGTCTTCGCCGCTCCACCGAGTCTGTTAGGCAAAGGTGGTTGAATATACGGACGAAACCATCATTCAAGCGCTTGAGAGATTGACGAGTACTAGATTGATGCATTGAGAAGTTTCAAATTGCGTGACGACCTGCCAGCGTGACGAATGGTCGTCGCTTCCAAGTTCAGTAAATCCAAAACATACCACCGTGGTAGCAGCCACCAAGAATCAGAATACAGTAGAAGCCTAGGACATTGCAGGCATACGCGTCGAACGAGACGAATGTTCTGACTATCACGTCATTGATCTAGCAAATTTTGCCAATCTATGAACATTACCTCTGCTTTAGAGATCTAACGTTTCAATGACCGGGTCGGGTCTCTGGAAGCAGGCAAAAGAAGCTTCCGCGTCGTCCCCACTACCCGGGTCTCAATACATGTCATCAACATGCGGCATCTTGAATCGGCAGATCTTCAGGAACACGAGCGATTCACAGGTTTCTGTGCTACCTTGCGAGCACCAAAACGTCACCCTTCCGCAAGGCCTTGTGATTTCATCCGCTGTCAGGGAGAGCATACCTGCTACGCGTTCTCAACACTTCCGCACCCCCTCGGTATATCACTCGTTGCTATGAGCGAGAGTAAGTCCTTCGATATCATCCAGATGTAGCGCATGTCATATTCCGCCGCGTCGGAGAAATGCCATGTGCTTCGATATTATATTTCTCCGCCACGTGGACCTGTCGGCGGGATAAGACCGTTGTCCAGAGGTGGCCTACGTATGAGAACCACCTTTCATTTCATTCTCCGCGTCGTCAGATAAGATACGAGTCACATTTTGCTCGGATCACATGTACCAAGACGTACCAGAGCTCATCAAGTCGACGAAGCCTCTTATACCAGATCTTCATTTCAGCTAGAAATGATAGGACTGCTTTAGCCCTTGTAGAACTTCTTTCCTCGTCGTCTCCTTCTCTCTTTCCCATCATATTTTTTCTTCCCTCCCCAGTTCCTTCATCCTCTACATAATCTTCGCCTTCCCCCCACTCCCATCCACGACGGCCCCACTAATCCACCTGGCCTTCTCACTGACCAACAACCCAACCACACCCGCGATATCCTCGACCTCTCCAATACGATTCCCCACTGCGACTGCGGCGGCATCTGCAGCTGTGAGCTGGTCGCGAATCGTGGGCGGTATGTTGGCGTAGGCTTCCGTTTTGGTGAAGCCGACGCTGACAGAGTTGAAAGTGGTGCCGCGCATGAAGGGTTTGGTGCCAAGTTCGTCGGCGAATTGTCTGGGGGGTTTGGTCAGAGAAGAATTATCGGAAGAAGGAAGGGGAGGGGGAAGCAAGGAGAGGGATGTACCTCATGAGACATTCGAGACCGGCTTTTGTTGCGGCGTATACAGCTCTATGAAAGCATTGTCAGCTCCGTTCATCGCTATCTAGTTCTGCGATGGTCTAATTGAGGAATTTTGGGATTCCAGGTCTAGGGCATGCTGTAAGCTTCGAGTGCTTCATGTAGTAACCACGACCGATGACCTAGGGAAAGTGAAACAATGCTCCAAGAAGTACATGGCGTCCAACAACCTCGACTCCAACTTTGGAGTTCAGAATTCAAGATACTCTTCGCAAGATGCGCTAGTATCTCCATATCCATCCGGAATTGGTTTCCACATCCGGAATCGGGTTCAACGACTATCCGGTCGCGTATGAACGGTCCTGGACACTACGGGTGATGTGATCTTTCCAGTCTTCTCTTCCCAAAGCTAGTTACTCGAAGAGACATTCCTGGTACTCCTCGAACCCCCCTCTTCTTTCCAGAACTCCCTCTGCATATCCGCACCCCGGATAAGCGCTCCGCGGACCTTCCCTTCCCCAGGCCGCCCACCGGCACTTGACCGATATGCCGCATGCCGCATATACCCGCACCTAAGCAGCGGCGTCCTCGGTCTTGATCAAGCATTTCGTATTCGTTCCCCCATCTTCCTGGATCCTGAGGCATGAAGTTTCTCCACCACCCACACTGGCGCTTGGACTTCTCCGCCATATCACCAAGACATGCCCAAGCATCCAAGACGGTGGAATTTGTTTTGTCGTAGAACTCCGAACTCAGAGCATACGAGGAGAAGGTAGGAGAGGGGAATGGAAAGAAATTGCTTTTTCGCATTGAACTTACCCACCCCAAGGTCTCTTGGCCCTGACACCTTCACTGCTAATCGCGATCACCCGCCCGTCTGGTCGTATACATTCGTGCTTGACCAGGTCATCCATGAGCAGAATCGGAAATTGCAGGTTGCCCATTAACCCCTTGCTAACAAATTCTGGCGTCACGTCACCGGATCCCATATTGGCAAGGCCCATGACGGCGGCGTTGAGGATTACGATGTCGAGGTGACCGGAGAAGTGCGTGGTGAGCGCCGAGAGAATGGTAGATGGGGCCTCGGGCGAGGTTATGTCTGCGGGTATGCCGATGAGCTTGGGGGCGGAGGGGTTGGGTGTGTGGGACGTGGAGGTGGAGGGGTCAGCGTAGAGGGATGATATGCTGTGTGAAAGTGTGTCGAACAAATGCGCGGATGAGGGCGAGGTATAGGTTCCTAGGATTGAAGCACCTCGAGTTGCGAGTTCGATGGCGATGCCGCGGCCGATGCCCTTGGTTGCTCCGCTAAGGTGGAAAAGTCAGTAAGTATCGGGAGGTAACGGTCAGTAGATGAAAACTGCCGTGAGAGGTCGTTGTGCACTGGTATGTATACGACTGCCTCATTGAAGGTGTCGTTCGAAACGGGAACGGTATGTGCGCTCATAATCCAGATGTACGCTTCGGTTTTGGAGGTCTTGCATACGCTTTTCCTCGGACTACGGATTGACAGATGCTTTATGGAACAGCCAGAAAGACTTTGCAGCTTTCCTGGGCTTGCTATAGATACTTTTCATGACTTCTGTGCTCGATGAAAAGATTGAATGCATTCCGTGATGTTGCTTGAAACTAGTGATTGAGAGTGTAGGAAAGGCAGAACGAAAAGTGGATAGGGAAACCGACTCGTCGTTCCCATGCGTAGACTTAACCAAGAAAGCTTGAGTTGGGGACCATAAAGGCTCAGGACTGAGGGTCCAACGGCATGGATTGAGAAACAACGTTGAGTGCTGTGGAGCCCTGTGCAAATTATCCTGGTGTAGGGTACCAAGCGTAGAAAAACTTGTTGAAAGCAAACAAAACAAGCAAAAGCAAGACATGGAAGAGAGAAAAGAGGATTCGATGACCAGCCATGCATGTCGGAAGTAAAGGCCGGGACCCCGAAAGGTACCTTAGGTATCGTCGAGCTACCCATTCCGACGTGAAGAGCTTCAAGGTGCATGATGTCGAGCAGCCACGTAGTCAAGTGAATCAATGGAATTCCTCATACGTTACCAGCGCAACCTTGCCCTTCAAGTCCTGTTCCTGTATCCTCAACGCCCTAACAGGGGGTGGAGGGTCGAGCGTCAATGTCGCCATGGTGAGTCGTCACACAGATGTTTTAGTGAGAGAGGAAGAGTCAGGCAGACTAGCAAGTAAGCACTCCATACATGCAGGTGCAGTGACCCTGCCGATATACACATCCATCGGATAGACCTCTCCGCAATGAGGCGCACGTCAGGGGTGTGTCCGTGCAGGTGAGAGCCCCTCGGGTTTGGCGAAGCGAACCCCACATCGACACCCCGCCACATGGAGGGGTTCTTCAATCTGCGCAAGCTATAAAAGTCGACAGAGCGTTAAGACGTCAATATAGACACGTTTGTTGTCGAATGCTGAATTTTTTGTAGGGGAGTAGGTTGAGAAGTCTACAGGTACTGGCCTAGGTGGGGTGGTGTCAGAACCCGCACGTGCGGACCATACGTTTTGAAGTCTCGGAATTGCCAACGAACATTGGAAGGCAAGAAATGCAATGAATAAACTTGTATGAAGGTGCAGAAAGTAGTGAATCCTTGATTATAGTGCCGTGCTTTGCTTAGAGCTTCGTTTCCCAACGTTTCGCCATGACTACGAATGCGAGGTACAAGATTGCGCACACACATTTCAGAATTCTGATTCTAGCTCTCGGAACATGACCTTTGGGTATTAACCTCTCAAGGAATGATGATTAAACTTCGTGTTGTTCAAATCAAAATGCTCTTCCCGCGAAGTGTTTGTCCCGAGTGCGGGTCTGGTAGCGCAAGCCTACCAACGCAGTTTGCCGCCCACCCACATGTCATACACCGCTAGAAGCCCGTTCAGTGACTCACCGCCGGGGCACTGTGTATCGTGAGAGCCCAACAAAGGTTTCTGATCCCTGTTGTTATTGTATATATTTTCATTTGAGCCAAAAATTCTTCAAATTCTCTACGAAGCAAACTCGGGCTCCCGTGGCGCAATGGTAGCGCGGTACGTTTCCTACCTATTGCCTGGGCATTTACAAATGCTGACTAAGCCAGTTGGACTTCTAGATTGATTCTACAGCGATTACGCTTCTTAAATGAGTCTAAAATGAAATCCGTAAGATGTCCTAGTTTCCACATGATAATATCTTTACTAACACGCCTTCAAGAAAGGTTGCGGGTTCGAGCCCCGCCGGGAGTGTTTTTTTGGCATCTAGAGCTTCCTTTTCCAGGTCTCAGATGGTCTTCCTTTTGTTTTTATCAAAAGTTATGTCCCCTGACGTCTGTGGCACGTTTTCACGAAGAATTCACGAACTATTGAATTTACGCATACAAAAACTATCGGACGTGAATCAGCGCCCTCAAATTGTGCTACCCCTGCTCTCAGTAGTCTAGTTTTACTGGTGGTGGAGGGGTGGTTGAGCAGTGGGGGCCGAAAGCCGGGAGCTAGGACAGTGACCTACAAGCCCCTCACCACAATTCGAAAATCGACATAACAGTTAGTTTGGGCCGTTTACAAGTCTGGAGCAGCTTTTGAATGTGTCTGAAGAACATGCGCATTGATTTTAATCTGTATGCTAGATGTGGTGGACGAGGGTCCAGGAATACGCACATGTACGGGACGGAGACGAAGCATCTCGAGCACATTTCAAGGCAACGGCGCAGACCTCGTTACAATAGACTATGTTGACTTACAAATCCTTCAATAGCCTTCTACTCTGCTAGATTATATTTCCTAAACTCAGGATTCCTCACAAGCTTAGCTTGCGAGTGCTGGAGAACACCAGCTTCTATCGATACTCTTCCGCTTTCGCAAGCTTCTCATTCTCGGAGTCCTCAAAATCTGATACAGCGAAGCAGAGTTCTTTGCCTCTTCAAAATTCCACGATGAGTGATTAGTTCTAGCTTCATGGTCGTCAGAACCTGACGGGATCCAGCAGGCTTCGTTGACCTTTGCTTCGCCTTACGATGACCTCCAGACAGCGTTTTACGGAGTCACCAGAAGCTCTCTGGACACAGATTGATTGACTGATCTGCATAAACATACGCTAACACATACGCACTGATTAAAGTACAATGAACGTGAGCTCTGGACTTGATTGACTCTACAGTCCAACGCCATCAAATGCACACCATATGGAACCTCATGATATTTCAAATGCGACTTTGATATTCGAACACTATGCTTTCTAGCGTAAGCGAAGACTCCGAAAAGGTCAACTCACCTTCCACATCATGAGCACGCACAAAGACGCCAACAGTGCACATCGAAGAAGAGCCTTGGACTTGTCATTACCACTCAAAGTCCTCCAAAAGTCATGATCTATAGTCCAGAGTTTTCTGATACCCCCATCTGCCTTCTCTATCCCCCTCCGTCAAATCACGCGCCAGTGCCTACAAAACGACCCTCACAGTGACCCTGGGGACGGATGAATCACTCACTACAAGCTTGACCGCCAGATTGTTTCAAGACACAATTAACAGAACACGGAAAGTGCCTCATGACTATATCTTGCAATTCATGCAATGCGCTACTTACTAACTCAGGTATGAGCGACAAATCATCTACCTAAGCCATCAATCGTCTGGTCCTCTAAACGCCACCGTCCACGCACAACATCAGGGAGGGGCCTCAGCCTTGAACGTGAGCCTGAGACTTTGACACAATAACGAATGTAACCTTCAAAACGCTGTCTAAACCCTAGGAATGTCTCAAAGTGGTCCTCACACATATCGTGAAAACATACAAACGCGAACGTAAGGTACCCATGCAGACGACACTTCACCCACAAACTTCCGACATGCCATAACCATCTGAAGTAACCAAAATCCATCATTCAAAAGCACTTCTTCTAAAAACCTCGACTGCGTAGACACTAATGTAGAATCACTAAACGCATTCTATCCATCCATCACACATACACTCCCTTTCTCCGTCCATCCATATTCATCTCGATGCGGATGCATACACACAAGCACGAGCTACAAAGTCCTGCCGAAATGTACAACAGGAGGGACGCAGTACTTTGCAGAGCACTTTCAGTCTTCACGAACCCATCTGCAGTCGTCAAGCCACACCATGCAGAGCTCGAGAAGATGCGATTCCATATTCGCCATGCACGATGTATGCCCAAGGCACCACCCTTCAATAACACATGAATTACACATCACATCACATCGAAATCAAGGAGCGCTTAGTGTAGAAGAATCAGCAGCACGACGCAACGTGCCAAAAGCTTTTCCCATTGCCTATCCACCCCATACCAGTCCTTCGCAAATAGCCATGACCATTCGCGCGGAATCGATACTTAGAGTACACACTACCATTCCTAGGCATACGCCTCCATCCCACCAACCTTCCATTTCCACTCCCAAGCCTTCGCACTCGCCAACCAAGCAGTCAAACCCTCAAATAGCCCTCATACCATCCAGAAAAATATTGAAAAGCTACAAGAAACATGAGGATATGAAGCAGACATTACGGGTAAAGACGGAGTCCGCCACTTGCGGCCCAAGATGCCGTAAACGCCAAATGACCGACCATGCACAGAGACAAGCGTGCCATGGTCATACACACCGCCACCTTTTCCGAAAAGAACATCGACGCCGGTATGGCCAGAGAGCGCCAGACCAGCCTGCAGGTCTGCACCTCAAACCACACCAAGAGAAAAGCATCCGTTAGGAGCGCTCGCGCAGCTGATCGGCAAACGATCGTGGCAAGCCGACCGAAGCCCAGACCTCGTCCGAGACCACGTCTCGCCGGACCAGACGCTCCAGAATCGCTCGTGCGTCGCGCAGGTCCTGATCCAGCGTCTGCAATTCGTCATCCAGACTGTTTGGGTCGTCCGCAGGTCCGTCCACCTGAGGATGCCAGGCGGGGACCTCTCGTGGGGTACCAGCTGTCCTTCTTTCATGCCTCCTGCGACGCGCGGCATCTGCAAAAGATGCTCGGACGGCCCTGCCAGCATCCGCTCCGCGCTCCTGGACCGAGCGTGGATAACGAAATGGATTGCGCATCGGCGGATCATCGCGTCCAGGAGCACTATAAGGCGCTTGCCGAGGTCTCCGACGCGCCGAAAGAAGATGGGGCTCGAGATCTTCCTCCTCTGTATCAGACGCCGTGTCGCTATCGGATGTGTCGCATTGGCGCATAAACAGCTCGCTTGAGGGCGACGGACGTCGCGAGGGGACCGTTAGATGAGTGCGCGAAGACGCGGCAGAGTTCGAATTGGAGCTCCCCGCCCTGGAGCTGGGATGGGAATTTGAGAATGAATTCGAAAATGAGGCTGACGCAGCCGCGGACGTAAAGGAAGAGTCAGCTGTAGGCGCAAGCGGGTCCGGCGCAACGGTGCTGAGCATTGTATCCCAGTTATCATCAACGGGGCTCACGCTGCGCTCGCGGTCACCGAGCCCATCGAGGCTGGTGCCCGGGCTCCAAGACTCGCGCAAAGAGCTAGACGGCAGAGGACCGTCCGCAATGGTGCGGCGTCCCATTCGGCGCAGAGGTGGGAAGCCAACTGCATTGCTGTCGCTCGCATCGTCCTCGGAGGCATCGCTGTCGCTCGGCTGTCCAATATGAATCGGAGGCCCTCTCACAATGCCCACGCGTCGCGGCGATCGAGCAGCTGCGGCAGGCGCAAAGTTCGGGGTCAGGGCGGGCAGCGAGCGCGAGCTGCGGGAAATCTCGCCGAAGCTGGGGAGGCTCGAGTCGTAGCCGGTGCGATGCAGGCCGTCGCTCTCGCGGGGGATTGCGAAACGCTCCTGGCCAGCCTCGCGATGCCGAGCGTAGTTTCTGGATTCGGGGACCGGCGGTGGAGGCAGGCGCGGGCGGCCGCTGGAGGGACGCGACACGGGCTCTGCGTACGTGAAGCGCGGCGCGGCGACGACGTCGTTGTCGAGGATGCGCACGTCGTTGTCGAACAGCCTTACCGATCGGCTGGCGGGCCGCGCGCGTCGAGGGGAGCGGCGGCGGATAGGCGAGCGCGCTGGAGCCGTCAGCTCCTTGAGCGTGTCCGTTGCCTCAGGAGAGGGCGCGCGCCACACCGGGAGACCCATTCTGTGGCGGAGGGGAGTCGGAGGGGAGAGCGGAGATGGGGATGGGATGAGTGGAGAGGGGGGAGTCGGTGGTGGTGGTGATGCGGATGGGGCGAAGCCTGGGGACGAAGGCACGAAGTTTGGGGCTGGGAGTTCGGGGTGCGGCAAGCGCTAAGGCGAGGGGGGATGAGGCTGAAAAGGGTGGTCGCTGGTCGCGGCGCGATTGCTGCTGCTTGCCCGCAGAACACGGCGACGGCGCGCTGTCAAATATGCGCAGCGCAGAGCAACAGCGTGGAGCAGGCCGCTGGACAGACGCTCGCTCTGCCGACGGTCCTGGAGCCTCCTCTTGCTTCAACATGGCCCGCGCGGGCTTCGCGCAACCCAAACAATCGCACTGCCGCTGACTAACCGACGACGCGCCAAGCCAGCCATCCCGCTTCAGGCACCGACGCCTTCGAAACCATCCGAAGGCTCGCTTTTCATCCAAAGGCTTGTCTGAGTCACTGCTCTCTCTGCAGGAACCCTCTGCTGCGCGTTTCAAACGATCCGCGCTTGTCTGCCTAGCTCCACCGCCGCCCATGCTGCCCTGGTAACCCTCAAATCGTGCGGCGATGATCCAGCCTGGCCTCGAGCGGATAGGCCTGCTCTTGAAGGATGTCCACTTTCCGTGGAAAGCTATCCACGTGGCGGGCACGAACGGCAAGGGCTCCATCTGCCACTATGCTCACGCCATACTTTCTCGTCGCTTGATACGTTGCGGCCGCTTTACGTCTCCGCACCTCATAGACAGGTACGCGCCGTATCACGTGCATGATCCCTTCACGCCCGCGGCTTGACACGTTCTGAGGGGCGCAGGCCCGAAGGTAGCGTGACCCCACTTGATAATATGTTCTGACGCCGAGTATAGATGGGATTGCATCCATATCGGCAATGAGCCGGTCCGGGAATCCGCATTCAAGAAAGTAGAAAGCCACTTTCTTGCTCTCAATGAAAGGGAGAACATACAAGCCTCCGAGTTCGAGATTCTGACCGCCACTGCCTTCCAGCTGTTCAACGACCACAAGGTGGAGATAGGGGTCGTCGAAGTAGGCATGGGAGGGAGACTCGACGCCACCAACATCCTCAATAACCAAATCGTATCCGTCATCTCAAAGATTGCTTACGACCATCAAGGCTTCCTAGGCCACACTCTCGAGGAAATTGCCAGACACAAAGCTGGAATCTTACGCCCAAATGTCCCCTATATAGTCAGTCCGGGGAACGAGTGGAATGTCAAACAGGTGATTGACGAAGTGGCTACAGAAGTGGGTGCCGGACCTCGCCGGTCAGAAAAAACACTTGACTTGAGGACCTTTCTCTTCCAGAGCCAAGCATGGCACAAGGCCGTGGGACATCTCCCACCTCCACTTCAGGACAATGCTGGCTTGGCCATGCTTGCTGTCCGGGAGGTTTTAGGAGGCGAAGATGTTCATCCCAAGAAGCTTGAAAAGCTCGCCAAAGCCATCAAGAAGCAATTTCCAGGCCGGTTAGATACACTGAAAGTTCCGGCGGTGTTCGGGCCCTACGGACCAAAAGTACTCGTTGATGGGGCCCACAATGAGGATGCCGCCAAGGTACTTGACCACGTTGTAACCCATACGATCCGGAAGAAGGTGCGCGAGACCCACGACGGTCGCATAGGTTCCCCTCAGGATTGCTGGCCCATCACCTGGGTCATTGCCATGTCCGAAGGCAAAAGTCCCTTGAATGTTTTGAGACGTCTTCTTCTTTCCGATGACAGAGTCGTGGTCACCACGTTTGGTCCCGTGGACGGCATGCCCTGGGTCAAACCGATGGACCCTCACAAGATCCTGGAAGCAGTCAAGTCTGTTCAACCTGATATCGTAGCAATGGTAATGCCCGAGCCTGGTGCTCTCCGAGCGTTATGTGCTGCCAAATACCTGACTCCACGCCATGAGAAGATCGTCGTCACCGGCAGCTTGTACTTAGTTGGAGATTTCTATCGAGAAGTACGTAGTTGGGAGGAAGTTAAGAGTTTTACCAACATGGCTTTGATAGACAAGCAGGAACGCACTCGCGTGAACACTTTCCTGACTCAAGAACTGGATGGAAGCGGCTCGGGAACGCCCATACTTGACTCTGCAGACCAAGACGCAATCATAGTAGAGGAAAGAGAGAGACGGAAGCTCGAGCAAGAAATTCAGGCTCTTAACGAACAGCTTCGGAAGCTCGACGAGGAGTCTGCGCAATTAAATGTGAATTATTCCACCGGGATAGCTAGCGCCGAGACCAATAGTCTGAACGAGCAGCTCCAGGGTTTTGACGAGGCCAAGCAAGAAGAAGCGCAACAGCACGAGATGGCGCATCCGCAAGAGCAGTCCGTGAAGCTTAGAAAACAGCTAAAGTGGTACGCGACGGAGGATGGCCAACGCGTCCAGTCCCCGACCTTCAGGATCTTGAAGCATCTCTCTAGCGGTGATTCGAGCGCGCATAGCCCCAATCAGCATTTCCAGCCGTCGAGGGCTAGTGTTGTACGGGTGGAGGGCACAGAGAGTGAATGAGACTGAGCTGAGTTCTTGTAGGATAGGAGGGGACAGCATCTGCAAGTCATGCAGGAGTGGCTGTTGAGAGGCGTAACTCAAGGGGTATATCGGTTGCATCAGACGGTGTTGGTTTGTGCTTCAAAGTGTAAAATATGTACAATGGAAAGACAATCTGCTGCGGAGGGTAAAGCTCACAATATCTTTGTATGCGGCGCGCGGTCTAGTATTCTTCACTCACCAGCCATTGTAGCTGGCATCATGTTGTAAGGAGAAGGACGCACAAGACATATTTCCCGACAGTCTAATGCAAACGAGCTCCGCGAACCGTCCACCTCGGAAGGGAACTGATGTGTCCAGCGTACTGCCACAGCGCGCGCTGATTCGCTGGACCTGGCGTCGTGGTGGTGTTAAGCTTCAAATTCACATGCTTCCCCGCATGCTGCACAACCCGATACATTACATGCCTAGGTGGTCCAACACGGTAATCTTCTGCTGACTGGACGTAGCTCCAGGGCTATCGAGGTGTCCAGGGGTACCTCTCGAGACACATGTCACCGTCATTACCTGGTACTAGGCTTGCTCTTGAAGGCGCCTGTGCCTTCTAGCGGGTGGTCGCGGCTTCCCTACGACGCTGCGATAACCACGCGAGCATGCTCTCCAATTGCCCCTTCACATAGAGTGCTGAGTGTGCGTCAAACACTTCTCACAAGGTACGGATTAGTCGATTTGCGGGTGGATCAGCCGTGCAGCAGCCAATTGCAGCCATCTGTAATATACCGTTTTGGTCACACAAACGCAGCTCTCCAACCCCACCACATTTCGTCACGGTGCTTCCCAAACCCCATTACGGCCAACCTCAGCCATTGTCGCCCAACCCACCTCCATACCGCCCTGTCGGCCACACTCTCCCCCTCACCACCACGGACAAGGCCTTGCGACCGTATCTGGACGTGCCTTGATGGATTTTGTGCGGCTACTGGCCTCATCGCGATCGCCGTGAAGAAGACCTCTGCGTCTTCCACAGCTAGCGATAGCCAGTATGCCTGAGCCGGGGGAGCAGCAGACCTACACCACCGGCATCAACAATAAGCCGAGAAACTTGACCGACGTGTCCCGGACTGTCTTGAGGTCCGAGCAGGCGAAGCGATGGACCAAGCGATATAGGACGGAAGTCGCAGCGAGCTCGAGCAGTCTGCTCTCGACCTTTGCCGCGGTGAGTCGCTCACAAGTCCGCCAATGGCTCGGCTCTCGCCCATGTACTGACCCTGTCCAGTATCCTTTGGACTCTGTCAAGACTCGTTTGCAGGCGTATGGCCCTTAGACCCCCTCCGAAGACATGCTCTGATACGCACTAGCTACAAGTTCAACTCCTTCTCCGACTGCGTACGACATACATACAGGACCGAAGGCTTCCATGGGTTTTGGCGCGGTACATGGTCCCCGTTAACATTGATCGATAATGTCAGCTAACGTGTAAACAGGCGTGTGGTCACCTCTCGCAAGCATTACCCTCGTTCGCACCGTATCCTTCTCCATCTACCAGAAGTCGAAGTATACTTTGGATGACTGGATATATCAAGCTACTGGAAGCTCGCCGCTTGTGGTTGCGAACACTAGGGATGCGTGGCCCACCTTCTCGACTGTTGCTTGTTTCGGGCTCGCGGGCGCAACGGCTGGAGCGACTATCACAGCTATTGCATGTAAGCAAGCAAGAGAAATTGATTTGATAGCAATGCTGACATACGTGCAAAGGTCCGTTTGAGCTGACGAAGCTGAGCGCCCAAATATCTGTCTTGATGGCCGACAGGAAGGACGGAGGTGGCAAGAGTGATGAAGTTCGAAAGAGCTATCAGAACCTCGGCACTTTCCGCACTGCCCAAAACCTGATTAAACATAGGGGTTGGATGGGGTTATATTCTGGGTTTCATCTTCATTTTCGTAAGTGTACGTTGAAGCCGAATGACTCTAGGGCTGACCTCCACCAGTGCGGGACACGATTGGCACGGGCATCTATTTCATTACGTACGAGAGCGCGAAACAGCTTCTAGCTAATGCTCGTGGAAGTTCACCCACAACGCCCTCTGCCGTGGTTATCGCTGGTGGGTTGTGCGGACTCGTAAGCTGGGCTTGTGTATGTTGAGCCACTCAATCATTGCATGTGACGGAGTGCTAATTAACAGCCAGATATTTCCCATCGATACAGCGAAGAGCATCTACCAGCGCAACTGCCTCACCAGCGGCCGGGAGAAGGCTAACCGGCCAAAGATCCAATTCTTCAGCGCGCGAATGTATCGTGGTATGCCCTACTCATCTAATCCTCCTCATCTTAACCATCAACGTCTAATCAGTCGCAGGCCTCGGTGTATCTATGAGCCGTTCATGCGTTGTCAATGCCATTTTCTTTTCCGCATTCGAATTCACCAAGAAGCGCATCAACCGGATGGCGGTCGATGAGGAGCTTTTACGCGCGCACGATATCTGATTTTGCGACTGCTGCGATCGGATGATTGTGATTTTACCCTGGATCTTACTTCGCGATTACGATCTATTGCATTTGGTACGGAGTAGAATTTACGTGTGTAATCTATGGTGGAACTTTTGTCCCACACAGATATGCTGTAGCATTGTATCTGAAGCCAGCTGTTGCAGCCTTTCTGGACCGCAAATGCCATCGATGTGTTGCCTGAATTCCACAGAAAGTATAAGACAGCGACCTCATGGTGTCGTCGTTGGTCACGCACGTGTGTATCGCAGGGTGGCCCGGTGGCTCTTTCCCTTGATAACGAACAGAGGGTCGGCCCGATTAAGAACCCGAAAGGAGGTTACATATGTATGCGAACGACAACTCGAGCCTGCCGAGCTCATCCGGTCTTCAATCCCACACTTTTGCTTTCCTGGTGCACCTTTCCTAACTAAAATGCTAAGCATATGCCTTCTGAACGAAAGGCCTGCCGAAATAAGGTGGTGACTGTCAGCCACGTCGAAGTATCCTCGAGTTGGGAGTTCTCGACACGGCTTATAAGATTGTTGTAGCCGTATCCTACCAACATCCGAGCTTACCTGACTACACACCTTGCCAAGAATGTCGGCATCACTCGGATGCTGATGCTGTACGGCTTCCTTACAAATTGCACTCTCTGGGTTGGACCCAGATAGTCTACCGGTCTACCCAGGACCGCGAGTCAACATTCTTGGGAGACCCCGGCTCTCAGAATGACCAGACCTCACCTGCAACACGTTACCATTTAGCCTTCGGTCTCAGTTGGGAACAGGTCAAATTGAATGCCGACGTGGGCGTGACGGGCGGTGAAAGTCAGCAACGAGTACCTGGAGGTTTTGATGGCGCACAGGTGCTCTTGTGAGCCTTGCTTTGGCGCCAATCGTCGTCTATCAACGCGAATCGATAACCTTTCCGGAACAGATAGAAAGTTCGATTGAATTCAACATCCGCCCCGAGTCCCTCGCTGATGGCTTGAAGGTTTGCTTATTCCAGGACCTGTGTACTGCAGAACTCGAGAACTCCATCCTTAATTGCATGCAAGAGCTGATGGAGTAGTTCTTATCTACCGGGCGCACATGGAGGGTTCCGGCCTACCGCTTCATCGTCGCTCACGGGCGGTCAGACGAATCTAGCCTTGCCCATACCAACGCCTGATGAGCCGCCGCGAACCTATACCGGAAGATTTTGTGGTCTGAGGTGGCCACCGGCAAGCTTCCACCCAATCGCTAGCCAGATGTACACTTACAGGAATGGTTAGTGCAAGTCGGACCCTGGATCGGCGGTTGCCCTGCATGAGAACACAGCTGGCCCGTCTTCGGAGACAAGGATTGTTGGGACTTGTCTTTGGACTCACGATAGGCCTTGACAGCTTCAGAATAGGTCCTAAGGTCCATGGACTGCGTTGACAGCTTTGAGACACTCAGTGACAGGCTCACAAGCAAGCAGACTACCACAGGATGCGCTCTCAGATTGCGATGGTAGCCGTTCGACCGCCCAGAAACCACCACTCTGACGCAAGTAGGATCTGTTCACGCCGCAGCCAGTCAGGGACACCCCAAGAGCCGGCTGGGCCGCCTCACGTTTATCAAACTTATCAGCGCCATGCAGCTAAACCCGGGGAAAATGTAGCCTTCCTCCAACAGCTCGGGTCCGTCTATCCTCGGGGGGAAAGAGTCAGACAAAGCTCAGTCCGCGCGGGTACATAAGGACCTCCCTTCATCCTCCCATTAGAGACAGAGAGACCTTGTGATCTTTGAACAAAGAGGGTTCTAGACGTACCGATAGGCGTTGGAAGATTCAGAAGTGTAGGACGATCAATCACGCGGAAGAGGTGGAACACCTTGTCGTACGTGCTGGTGTCTCTTCTCCACCTTCTTGTCCCTCGGGCTTCGGTTTACTACGGGCATTGCTCTGTCCTCTCGAGTATACACAAGTAAGTACCGTACGACATACTTACCCTTGGCCTTGCGTGTGTAGGACAGCGCATACCGCAAATCCCAGAGTTCTAGAACAACACCCTGCTCCGAGGAGGCTTACTTGCCAGACGCGCCTTCAGCTCAGCCAGCTAACATTTGAGATCAGGAGCATACATTAGAGCTCCGAGTGGCAGTCATATCGTCCAAACGACCACGCATATACTTCTCCTACATTCCAGCATAGACGACTCGGCGCAATGTGTTCCTACACGTATTCGTGGTACTACTGCAACCACGACTACTACATCTGGTGAGCCTCATCAAGCTCCACCCGGGCGCAAAGCACAAGGCTAACGCTTTGTGCAGGGCCGACAGTATCGAAGTCTGCCACAACCGCCTCCTCTCCGGATACTCGTACGACGCATGGAGCATCGACATGTGCAAGAACATGAAGGTTACGTGCGGCGGTTTCTCGAATTACTACTGCTCGGACTGTTCGGAGGACGTTGCGCTCGAATTCGAGCTCGATGAGTTGTAGATGCGCGCTGCGCTGGTGGTAACTCGCGCAGACTAGTTATCGGGTAAGCTTCACTTTTTCTTTAGTTCGACTGGGCTGTTTGCTGCGCACGGGCAAGCGCAATGCAGCCATGGCCCGAGACGCACGCTTTGGAGATGGGGATGGCAGGTCGATGTCGTTTGTGGCACGATGCACTGACGGGACGTTTGCTGCAGGCCGACCCCACCCTTTCACACCGCCGGAGGTGACGCGGACTTCGGTTACCGCTCGGTCACTGCTCCGGACCCACTCACTGAGGCCTCACGACCCCCACATACCTCTCCGAAGACTCCACAGACTTGCGAACACGATTCGGCTTCCTTGTCGACATAGCATTTATATGCATATACTCATATTGTGTTTTTTGGGGCATTTGCATCGTTTATAGCGCTGGATATAGTTTCCAATGGGCGTTGCATATGGTAGATACCTTTCTTCTGTCAAGCGTTGGCATTTTTAAATGTAGCGTTGCAGCGTTTGGCGCATTTTCACAGTTTTTCAAACACGTCTTGGTACATGGAGGAGTTCTCTGGATGTCACCGCAGGCAGTGATATGCAGAGCGGACTTCTGTCTCTTTGGTACGCGGAAACAGAGAGCATTCGATGATGCTTCTGGCTATAAGCAGATGGGCATCGCATCCGGACGATATTCCACAGCATAGATCGCATCTGGACAAGATTACAATAAACGATGCTTCAAGTCCATCTGCTAAATGCCATTCTGTATACAAGCACGGTTCAGAACTGGGCATATATACAGCTACACACCCTACACCTACCTTTATACACATTGTTCACGTCTTCCCACCCGCCTGGCTTACATCCAAGCTACGCAACTCGGCCACGACATCTCTCCCATTGTCCTCTCCTCCATCCTTCACTCCGTCAGACTATCCTCCGCCACCTTGGGACTAAGCCCCAAGCCATCCTCCCTCACATTCTCCTTGATCTGCTCGCTCCGCCGCCTCGCATCCAAGTAATACATCATCTCCTGGTACGTGCGCGGCATGACGCGGATATTCTTCTCAACCGTGAACGTGTAGTTGAACTGGCCCGTCGGCTTCGAGTGTCCGTGCTCGACATCGCGGACCTTGGAGTCGACGCGGACTTGGATGCGCGTGTACGGCGAGTCGTGCTCCTTCTCTTTCTCCTTTTCCTTCTCATTCCCATTTGTCTGCGCCTGTCCCTGCTCACCCTCCGCCGCCGCCGCCGCCGCCGCCGTCTCCGCACCATCCCCCTCCCCCTCCGGCGGCGCAATGAGCGGCGGATCCGTATACACGACCGTAGCCGTCAAATACAGAATACTGCCCACGGGCACCGGATTCTGGAACGTGCTCGGATCAAGACTGACAAACGTGGGTCGTGCATGCGCAAACGCAGCCGCGCACGTAAACGCCAGCTCGAACGTCTGCTTGAGCAGGAAGCCGCCGAAGATCATGAAGTGGTGGCGGTTGCGGTTCTGCGGCTGCATGATGGTGGCGCTGCGCAGCACCGTCGCGTCCATGTAGTGCACGTTGGCTGGCTGCCGCACGCTGTTGTGCGGGTCGTGGTAGGCCAGTTGTCGCTGCCAGAAGGCGTGGATTAGGTCGGATTCGAGGTCGTTGGGCGTGTGTTTTATTAGCGCGGTAAGGTTGCGCTGTTTGCGGATGCTGGAGGATTTGCGGCCTAGGTCGTAGAGGTGCTGTTCTTCGGCGGTTTCGGTTATGAGGGGGTTGACAGGGACGGGCCTGCGGGTGTCATGTTAGTTGGTGGTTGAGTGTGAGGGTATTGTGGATTGGTCGAGGGCTGGAGTGGAGTAGGAGCATATGGTGTCGGGATTTGGGAGGGCTGGACTGACTTCTTGGTCCCAGGATCTAGAGATACCATGGTGAAGGCGCAGTTTATGAGGACGTCTTCCTTCTTGATCTGTTCGCCCTTCTTAGGTGCTTTGGCGACTTGCATGGTGATCTCTAGACTGCTGCGTCCAGTCGCATAGGTGACTTTGCCGGAGAGCTCGAGGTCGCATATCTCGTCCAGCGGGTGTTGGATGATGATTCTGTCGCAGGACGCTGTTACAGTCGTGACATCGTCTCCGGTGTGCTTGTATCTGTTGTGCCGCTTTAGACGCAATGGCTACTCCTCATAGCTGTCCAATGCTTACGCAATGACACCCGATAAAGCATCCAAGTCCATGAAGATGGTACCCAGCCGTATGTGTCCCGAACTGTTCAGATATGTATCGAGGAGCCATGGGTCTTGCGCGAGTGGTAGGATGACGGAGTGGTAGCTGTCCGCCATCCGCTTGGGCGTCAAGTCGCGATCTGGCGGTATCTCTTGCTTCCCTGAAGCTTTGTGTGGATCTGAGCCTTCGGCCTGCTGTTTTCGGAGAGCCTCAACCCACGGAGTGCGGACGCGCATTGACGTGAGCTCGCGGAAGACGCCATCGGTCCGCCGGGAGTGTGTTGAGTGGAAGCTCCGTATCGTTGCTGCTGAGAGCAGTCTCAAGTGAGGGATTAAGCATGCTGGAGGAACAGTCAGGCGACGGAGCGCCCTTGACACGTTGGCCATGTTGTTCAGAGGCTCAACTAGAGCTACGACCTCGGGTAAAGCTTTGGGCTATTCGATGGAGACATCTTATCGATAAGCTTTGTTGGAGGGGTATCTTGGGCACATTTTTCCATTGGACTTGAGGAGCTCATTGAGACATAATTCAGTCGGTACGAGGAGCGCGTACCCAGCTAGAAGCCAACAGGCTTTATTGGCCTTTGTTATACTTTATAACGTTCTTCAAAAGGCGCATTACAAAATCGGCTCGAGCCTGCTGATATGACTCAATTGACACGCGCTCCTCGTAGAGACAGACCAATTGAGCCCTTCGGCCGTGGAGTTCCTCACTGCAGTGACTGGTTTGGCCCGTTTTTCGGCGGTCGTGCCCCTCACGTGCCCCTCTCCCCCAGGTTGCACCTCCCCAGGCGGAGAATTTGCACCCAACATATGTTTGCGGTCATTTGAAAAAGTTTGACTGTGCCATTGGGTCACATTAGGCAGCTCCCAAGCGGTCTATATAACCTTCCCTTCTGGAGTCGCTCAATCTGCACTGTTACACCACATTTGCGCCACAGGGACGCATACCTCAAAGCATTATGACGTCCTACGATACCTATCAAGATCCCTTGAACTCGCGCTACTCTAGCAGTGAGATGAAGTACTTGTTCAGCCCGCGGAACAGATTCAGCACCTGGCGCCAACTCTGGATCTGGCTGGCCGAGAGCGAGAAAGAGCTTCGTCTTGACATCACAGATGATGCTATCCAGCAGATGAAGGAACACCAGATCATTCAGGACGACGAGTTTGATGTCGCCGCCAAGGAAGAGAAGAAGAGGAGGCATGATGTGATGGCTCATGTCCACACATTCGGAGTGAAGGCACCAGCTGCTGCGGGGATCATCCACTGGGGAGCGACCAGCTGCTACTGTACTGACAATGCGGATCTGGTACGCATGACTGCCTCTCGAGAGAAGGTAGTGATACTGATGGGGATCAGATATTCCTGCGCGATGGACTTGACATTCTCCTACCCAAGCTTGCTACCGTCATTGAGAAGCTGTCATCGTTTGCCAAAGACTACAAGAGCCTGCCTTGCCTAGCTTACACGCATCTGCAGCCAGCTCAATTGACGACTGTTGGCAAGCGAGCATGCCTCTGGATCCAGGACCTTCTGAAAGATCTGAAGAATCTCGAACGAGCTAGAGAGGACCTCCGGTTCAGGGGTGTGAAAGGGACGACTGGCACACAAGTAAGAACCGTCACTGCGCTGGATCCATCATTTTCTTACATTCTCAGGCATCGTTTCTTCAGATCTTCGACGGCAATCATTCCAAGGTAGAACAGCTCGATGAGCTTGTGACCCAAAAAGCAGGCTTCGAGTCTGCGTACATCATCTCCAGTCAGACGTACACCAGGAAAGTTGACGCAGACGTACTCAATGCTCTCAGCTCATTTGGTGCCACCTGCGAACACATTGGTCAAGCCATCCGCCTGCTCGCCTCGTTCAAAGAGCTCGAGGAGCCTTTCGAATCTACACAGATCGGGTCATCCGCCATGGCGTACAAGCGCAATCCTATGCGTAGCGAACGCCTCTGCTCGTTGGGCCGAAAACTGCGGAATCTCAACGCGGACGCTTCAGCAACCTATGCCGCGCAATGGATGGAACGCACGCTAGATGACAGTGCCATACGTCGCATGTGCCTTCCTCAGTCCTTCCTTTGCGCCGATGCATCGCTGATTCTCCTGAATAACATCGCATCTGGCCTCGTTGTCTACCCAGCCGTCATTAAGAAGCGCGTCGAAGCCGAGCTTCCATTCATGGCTACAGAGAACATCATCATGGCTCTCGTGAAAAAGGGTGTGTCGCGCCAGGATGCTCACGAGGAGATTCGAGTGTTGAGTCACGAGGCGGGAGAGCAGGTCAAGCAGCACGGCAAGGACAACGACCTCATCGATCGGATACGAAGGACAAGCTTCTTCAAGCCCATTATTGGGGAGCTGAATGAGCTGTTGAAGCCAGATACGTTCATCGGACGGTGCCCGGAGCAAGTCGATGCCTTCTATGAGCGGGAGGTGAGCAAAGCCGTGAAGAAATACGTGGACGCAGGGAGCCTGAAGGTGCAGGAGGCTGCTGAGTTGCACGTGTAGAGTGTGTCGCTGGGTGGTGTCATATTCTAGCTAGAAGCTAGAAGGCTTCCTCGGCCTTTGTTATCCTTCATAGTGTTCTCCAAACTGCCTGTTACAACATCCAGGTAAGCCTCCTAGATATGACAGACTTGTCCTCGTACCTTATATTAGATTTGTAGATTGTACCTAGTACCTCGCCCAGTCTGATCAATTGTTAAGACAAGTGAAGTTTGTCACCTATCCAGGTGGTGTTTCCTAGAGTGCGTCACACAACCCACCATTTAGGCAGCCGCTGGTCGCTATAACATCATCTTGCTCTTTGTCGAGGTCTCACCTAGGCGCAAAGCACACCTGGACAAGTCGCTGCCTTGATCCGTCACGTGTTTTCGTTCTCCCTTCGCGCTTGCCTTTCAGCTCAACCCCGCCCAGCCTAGACTTGCCACCTCACAACCACCAACTCGACAACAAGCAACAATTCTATTTCACCGAGCTACACTCACCACTTTCTCGATCAATCACTCACTTCATTCGTCTTTCACTTGTTCGGGCGCATCAAAATGCCTCGTAAGAAAGTCGACGCCGTAGATCTGGAGCAGGCCGAGGAAGTCCCGTTGCAGCCTAGGCGCTCAGGCCGAAAGCGGAAGAGCACCAACTACGCTGAGCCAAAAGCGGAGGAGGCAGACTGGAAGGCGTCTCCAGAGAAGAAGTCCATGATCAAAAAACCCAAGACCGAGAATGATAAGGCTACGATCGCAGCTCCCGTCCATGCCGCCATTGTGGTCGATGATGCATCACCACCGCCACCGACGCGGCCCAAGCCCAAGAAGAGGGCTCGAAAGGCGCGTGACGATGAGGTCGAGTATGACCATCATGGGAATGAGATCCGCAAGAGAGAGTATGTGTGGCTGCGAAGCGTCATTGGCTGAAACTGACCGACTCTCCAGGTACCTATCTTACCCTCCTGACAAATTTGAGGGGAAGCTGGAGCGTGCTCTGAATGAGACCCGCATTGCAGTTATTGATCGTGAGCGCACTGATTCCGACGGTGTTCCCCGGGAGCGCTTCACGATGATGGGAAATTGCTACAAGGGGTATACCGTGAACATCGGTCTTGTTCCTAAATGTGACTGCATGGACTTCCTCATGCGCAGGAACTCCTGCAAGCATATCATCTATGTAAGTTCGCCCGTAGCTTCTGGCATGAACTTTCCTCGGCCTTTCAAATCAGGTTCCAGTGTCTTCAATATCTTCGAGAGTTTGCTCCAAACAAGCAGCAACTGATCGTTCGTTCAGGTCCTGTACCATGTCCTCAACGTCGCATATGATTCAGAGTTTCTCTATCAGCATGCATTCACCACTGACGAGCTTCACCGATTGCTCAACGAACAGACTCTTGCTCCGGCCGCTGCGCCACAAGATCTCACGAGAGATGGCAAGCAGAAAGAAGTCGAGGGCGAATGCTCAATCTGTTACACAGAGTTCGAGCCGGCCAAAGATTCGACTGTTCATTGCAAGTCTCAGTGCGGCAACAACTTCCATTCGGACTGCATGAAGCTCTGGATCAGAGCTCAGACTAACCAGTATGGCAAGGCTACTTGTCCAATGTGCCGTGCTATCTGGGTCCATTAGAATGATGGGCGTACCCCCAAGGTCTGATGTGCACTATCTGTCAACTTTTCCTCCCTTTCTCTCTTTCTGTTTCCCCTCACGGCCTCATTCACCAGAATAACTTTCTCTATGTACGGCGCTCAGGGCCATGACATTTCATCCACGAGGTCCAGGGCCACGAATCATGCTTATACCCAACATCTCTTCTTTTGCTTCTTTCCGGGCCGGCGAGCCTTGGGGCTGATCCATCGGGGCAGGCCACGGGCACAGTGTGGCAATACAGTTACACAGGGCATGTCTTCTTACCAAAAAATCGATTGTTCCTCGGGTGCACCAAACATCTAGATCTATAGGTATCATTTCATGACATGTTCGGTGCCTGCGTGATTTGAACCAAGTGATACGCCCTTACCACTCTGACCCCTTACATAATAACCTTTCTCCACTTCTCCTGCGCAATCCTCAACCTCTCCTGCCTCTGCTCCTCCGTCAACATCTCCTCCTCCCAATCCCTCACCCTCTTGCCATCGCCAATAGTCCGCATGCGTATCGGCTGCTGCTGATCTGTAGCAGCTAGTCCCGCTTCCTCATCCTCCATAGGCCCTCCCTGCCCTTGCCCATGACTACGTCTCTGCTCGTGTGTCCCATTCCCACCCCGCGACTCCACAGGCACGATACGCTCTTTCGCCCGAAACCCCAGATACACACGAAATGCCATCCACGCAACAATCGCATACCCCGCAAAACTCACCATCCAGAGCCCAACGCAGGCATTCCAGAAGGTCTGGCTGATCCGGGGTCCGGTGCCGGAGGGGTCTGTGTGTGGACATTCTGCGCGTAAGGAAGACGTTGAGGACGCAGAGGAAGAGGAGGAGGAAGAACAAGCCACGATATCGATAAGCGAGGCTGCGAGGTAGAGAATAGCTAGTATGGACGAGAACCAGAGCGCGAGGAGCGGGTTGTTGGTCCGGGTGAAGAGGTGTAGGTGTAGAGAGGGGATTGTGTTGAAGAAGGAGAGGCAGGGGAGGACGAGGGGCTGCAGGACTAGGGGGCTGGTTGGGGAGGGGTTAGTGTGAGTTCATTTGGGGGTTTTGGAGGTAGGAGATTAAGGGAGTATGATGGGGGGATGGGGATATAGTATAGGAGAGAACAGAATGTAGAAAGAAAGATATGCAAAGATACGCATCTCAAAACAAAGTAGCTAGGGTGATGGGAAAACCTGACAGTACAGTGCAAGTTCGTGCGACCCAAACCTCAACCCTCAAATGAAAGCAAAGCAGAGCAGAGCAAAGCAGAGCAGAGCAGAGCAAAGCAGAGCAGAGCAGAGCAAAGCAGAGCAGAGCAGCGCAGACCTGCCAAACCTTTCCCGCAAAAGTAAGAGAATGAATAGAGTAGTATACGTACAAGCTCAAATCCCCCTCCAACCGACTAATCCACACCGCGCCCAAACAAATCTGCAAAATCGACAGCACCAGCAGCGACAGCATGACGCACGGCGCGTACGACGCCAGCGGCGATATGTACGCCCATCGTGAGTCGCCCGCGAGTCGGGCTATGGGCTGCGGTCTGATTTTCATGTTCGTCGTCGTCGTCTTCGTCAAAATTCTCTTTTATCGTGATTGAGATCTGGACGATTCTTTGCCTGGGTGTGTGTTTCGGATGGATTGATTGTCGAGATACTGATAATGTGTACGAAGGTACGTGGTGTTGTGTGTAACCGGTCCGTGAATGGACGTCTGCCAGTTCCTCGTCGAATCCAGGGTACGGCTTCTCGATGGAAGTCACGGCGACTCGCTCGTCACCTTACGTGCCCACTTCGACTTCAATGTCCACGTCCACTCACGGTCTGCGTCAGGATCCAAATCAAGTCAGGAAACCAGAAAGCCCATGCATCAACATGCCCAGAGCCCGAACAGTGCGTCAACACCCAATCTTCCAACAACCGAGCCGAAATCCCCAGCGAGAAGAGATGAGGTAGGTGTATAGCGCAGCGTACCACTCGCACCTACGACATCAGCATCGAAACGCACCCAGCCTCGGCATATGCGCATGCACAGGATCCGGAGACAAAGAAAGACCAGCCAAGCAGCGGCGCCCATGAGCTTATCAGCCTGCGGTGGCTGGCAAGGATCGACGGTGGTCTTGTGCGCCTGACGACTGTATCGTGCCGTGCGGTCGTTGTGGTGAGGTGGGCTTTGCGGGCTAGAGCTAGGCTTGACGAGGTTAGAGGGGTGAATGGTCGGGTCGGGATAGGACAGTTGCGCAGACCGAGCGGTAGGTGCTTTACGACGAACTTACTGTTACGAGGTAAGGAAGCAGAAAAGACGATAGGGATCTGATGTAAAGGCGTGATGGAACGTCAATGATACACATAGCACTAGCGAGGTTCAGACATCAATTTGGTGAATTCAATTCGTGTATAGAAGAGTATGCGCATACGCCCGCTATGAATGCAACAAAGAAGCCTGAAGTGGATATCAAACCGAAAGAGAAACCTGCGAAGGATTGACCAGTCTGTCTTCTCTGTCTCGTCTCTTTCTCATAAGTCTATAACTAAAGAGCCCTGTTCCCAACTCCTAGCAAATGCATACATGCGATGGTTAACACAAAAAGCATTCTCTAATGTAAGACGCCAAATCCTGCTTTCTTGATGCTTGCGCTTGGGTCCAGTCCAAGTGGTTCGTATGAATGAAAAGTCGACGTATTGAGGAAGACTTGGTCAATTTGATGTACAGAAGTAACGTATTGGGGGTTGTTGAAAGTGTCATCTGCACAAATGCAGGAGTGTACTGAGAATGGAAGGAGGAGAAGGCTATTGGTAAGATGGCGGCCGGTGAGCAAACTCTAGCGCTTCTTGACCATTGTCTGGAGGTTCACCGGCCTTCATGCTTGTGACAACCGCTGGGTCGAGATTTGTACCGGCAGGAGGCGGTGGTAGTACTCGAGGCGGCGGCGGGGGAGACGATGATGTTGTAGTCGTAGATGAGCTCCTTGGTTGCAAAACCTCCGTTGTTGAATTATGGTCTTGCTCGTCCTGTACGTAGGCAATAGGACCCCAAATCCTCCAATGGAGTAGTAGGATGTGGGTAATGCGATTAGATATATCAGAAAATGGTGCAGGCTGAGAATGTAACGTATTGGTCGGGCCAAAGAGCGGCGGTGGTGTCGAACTGTGTGAGATAGTTGCAGGAACGAGACTGTTGAAGAGTTCCATAGGCGGTGAATAAATATGGCGGTTAACCAATGCCAGCACTTGCAGAACGACGTAGGACTCAAGGTCTGCGGCGTGGCTGTAAAAACGTTCCTTGAGCATAGACCGGAGATATGTGTTCGCTCGTTGGAGGAGGTCCAGATCATGGGTCGGCGGACAACTGCTGAATATACGGGCTTGTCTAACAAGTTCGTCGGAAATGGCTTCGCTATTCTTCATCCATTGTGCCAGTCCTCGGTCTGCTGATTGACTCAACAGTGCGTCCAATGAAGACCGAAGGACTTGTCTTGAACCTGGAGATGTTGACTCATGGTTGCCGAAGCCTCGCACCAGTTGATCGAGCATAACGAAGCACATTTCAAAGCAGACAAGATCCTCAATCTCCGTCTGCAACACAAGCAGCCGATCCTGGTCCATGTAGAAAGTGTCGGGGAGATTTAGAGGGCCTTTTGAGAAGAGTGCTGAGATCGTAACGCGAACGAAAACTTCCAGTTGTAGTAACATCATGTTCCTCTTTCGGGGCATGCAGATTTGTTGATAATTCGTGAGCGCAGACTCAAACCATTGGTGTGATGCCTCAACATTCACCCTCGAACGTCTATTGACGATTCTGTCAAGGTGATAGTGGCGCTCGAAGTTGACCGAGTCCTCGATGAGCAGCGTCTTAAGGTTCCTTATTTGGTGGTTTGCGACGTCCTTGAAAGTGTTAGCTCACATGTCCGGGGCTTCAAAGACAAGGAATGAAGTCTCACCAGCTTCATGGCCTCGAGAATGCCTAGGAGGTGACTCAAGCCTTCAGTGTACCCCTTCGCAAGTTTGCCGGTGTCTTTCGTCTCCATACTATTTCTCATGAAGCCCACCATCTCGTCGACCCATACGTCCCTCATCGGTGCACAGTGCTCTTTGAGCAGATGTGCTATTGACTCTGATAGGCGTAGTAAGTCGCATACACCCCGTTCTATTTCCTGCATCAATTTCGGAACGTCTAGATGCTCATCTACACGACCATGATCTCTGGCCGGTACCAAACTCTTCAGCACCTCGCGAAGCGTTTCAAACATCTTCGGTATGCGCCTTTGCATACATTGAACGGTCCTAGTGCTCCTCGGCAACGGCGGCGTTCCTTGGAAATACCGAGCATACAGAATCAACTCTGCCTTCAGCGCTAGCCAATATGTCCGTGCTGCTGCATGTTTTTGCTGCCCCCTCGTTCCATCGAGATTAGGTCGGAAGCTTAGATCTCGATCATAGTTGATATCATGTCGCAATTTCGGGTTGTAGATGATGCTTTGAATATCAAGCTCACCCAAAGAATCCTTGGTAACTGGTGGAAAGTCCGATGCTTCTAGAAAAGCCCGCGCCAACTCTTCCCTCTCAGTAGCGGGGTCCATGCGGATGACGTCTGCGAGTTGTTCGGGCATATCCTGAGTAGTTGCATGAGAGCTGGATGTCGACAGTGATGACCTATCATCCTGTCTAGACGAGTAAATGGGCGTTTGAGGCATCCTGTCTCGATTTATGCAGTGATTCCCCTTGTGTGACCGCGCGTTTTGCTTTTCATGATGTCTGTTACACGCTGACCCCTCCGCACCGATGCGAGCCGATTTGTCTTCCACGTCCACCGCTCGCTTGGGGACCGGACGGAGAGCCAGGTCAGCAGACCCAAATCCAGCATTGCTGCCGACGACTTTGCGGGTTCCCGTACCCATATTTCCCTTCCGGCGATAACCGTTGCAGTTTTGTTGTAGCGGATGGCGAGCAGTCATCGGTGACGAGCAACAGTCGAGTGGTCTACACAGGTTGTCTTTTCAAGAAGCAAGTTCCGGACGAGCGTGCGTGGGGCGTGGTGATGCTGATATGCCTAGGGAAAGCGAACGCTCTTGAGCTGCGACAGGCGCGACCTGTGACAGGTTAGCCACCAAACCGTACAAGAGGCACCGCGGTTTGTAAGACACAAGCTGAAAACGTGTCCATGGACTGTTTGACTGACTATGCGGCTAGCCGCAGGGACGGGAGAGGTCCTCCGAGTCAGACAAGCACGGAGACGCGGGCTTGGTGTCGGTTTCGCGCTTGTGTATAGATACCTTCTCATGTGCTCACGCCGACGGCAAGTCAAGTGGAGGACTTTGGACGCGAGATCAGGGCGTGTGCCTTGCTAACATGGTGGGGGAGGACAATATGGTCAGTCGTGCTAGAAGGATGACGGACTTGACGTTTGCGGAAATACAAGTGCTTTCGGCAGAGAACACGAAAGCAAAACAGAGCGGGAGGTAACAAAAGGCGACCGGCTGGAATACGAGACGTCTTATTCCAAGAAGCAAGTGAGGCAAGGTGCGACGACGCTGCAAGGTGCAGTGCTGTGGAATTCAAACTGAGGCTGACTCGTCCTCCTGTGTCTGCTTTGTGCGATGGTATGGTGAGAAGGTGCGAATGGGGGCTCACCGGGGCCCTTGCATTCTTCTATAAAGGCTACCAAAGGCCTGTTCATTTTTCGCTGCACTTGATACCGCCATCGTCAGCCGCGGGAATGGCGCCCGGGCGCTCTGACTGGAGCGAATGTGGATAATTGTGTGGAGTGCATCTATTGTGAAGCTGCATTGCTCCTGGACCCAGTAGTCACACCGCCCCAGATTGCACGTCCCCTATCGTGAGAGTCTTGGGTAGACTTGATGCGCCGCAGTAGCTCGCTGCCGGTCCAATGCATCTGCTGTAACACACAAGCTCTCAAGGGCTGGATGGAGGGGGTTCGATGCACAGGAGAGCAGGCATCATAATCCGGGCAGTAAAAGGTTAGGCGAGACCTGGCGGAGACAACCGAGATTGGTGGCCAGCCGCATACGTTCTCCGACTCGTAGCCTCACTTTTTCGCCCTGTTTTTGGTCAGTGAGGGACGCGAGTCTGCGCATTACCCGCGAGCCTCCGACCGGCGAAAAGCAACGTTGCCTGTTCTCTTTCGGCTGCTCACACCAAGCAGCATGTCATTCTCCCGGCGGCACGGCGACTGTGGCGGTGCGCGATCTGAGATCATTCATATGGCGGATACTCCCAATGCAGAGAGACGCAGGTGCTTGCATCGTGTCTTCGTACATGGATAGATTTGACGCGATTGCTGTGCTCAAACATGGGGCCAAACGCGTGCGACTGTCGTGTCGTGTCTCGGTTGATGACTCCTTGTGGGGTGACAATTGTCGCCTTCCTCAGCAGCCTCATGAATCGGCTGGTCAAGCGCAGGGGAGAACTTGGGGCCTGGAGGCTAGGAAGTGACGATGCGCATCGTCAGGCCCATATGATGGCGATAGCAGTATTCGATAAGGCGGGAGGGATGTGGCGAGTCGAGGCATGTCAGGTGGGGGTACCATTCACTCGGCGAGGCTGGTGAAAGGATAATGCCCGGACGGGTTGAGATGTCAAAAGCACAGAGTGAGCATCACTGCCAGAGGCAGAAAGGCGCTGGATCAGCAGAAGAAGAGGGGACAGTTGGGTCCACTATTTTCTATATATACAGGGCTTGAGGCATCGATGCCCGAGGCAGCAACACCAAAGTTCAACGGTCGACGATGCCTCATCGGGTATGAGCTGGGACCAGGGGCAGGGTTCCATGTCTCCGGCAGATGACCTCCCAAGAATAGGGCGAAAAGGACTCTACATATGATGCTCTGTCTCGCTGTCTGAAACACAAAGCACCAAATCAGATGGCGATGCGCAGGTGGCATAGAGAGGGAGCTGAGTCACATGTCAGCTCGGATGCCCTTGGAGCGCCACTGAGGGAAATGATATTCAACCTGCAAGCAGGATTAGAACAAGTAGATCATGAACTTGCTTGGGAATGACCTCGAGCACGCAATAATTCGTTCGTAATTATGGGTCAGATTTGCGGTTACCATAACCGCTCATTCAACTAAACAACAGAATGCCAACCCTTCCAAATGCACTGCTATGACATTTCAAATCTACCTTGCCTTCCGATGCCGAACGCGTCGATTCAGAACCCCCCAATGCAATCCAATATGCAGTCTATCCCAAGTGCCAATGCCCAAAAGGAATCCCCATTAACGACCAAACTCCAACCAGACCTCCCCGTCGCCATGCAAATGAGACTCCACAATCCCCCAACCGTCCACCTACCAATACCACACCCTCGTCAACCCACTCAACCTACTCCCACGATCCCACCTCCCCTGCCCACCATCCCAATTCCACCCATTCCCAGTATACACCCCAACCCGCGTCCCGCCCTCATCAAACCGACCTCGACTCCCATCCCCAAACACCAGCCTTCCACCTCCCTCTCTACCCCCTCCAAATCCAAGTCTACTTCCCCCTAACCCACCACCCAACCCACCACCTATCCTACCCCCACCATCCCTAACCAACGCCTCCCTCCTGCCCCCCAGCCTCTCCGCACGCCAACCCTCCCTCTCAACCTGCCGACACAGCCCGCACGGCTGGCCCGTAAAGGCGCATTTCTGGCGCCGCGCGCCCGGCAGACAGGCTTGTGGCGGGTGGCGCGATTTCGCAGTGTCGCAGAGGAGGTTGTAGGGCCAGGTGGGGTGGGGCGGGCAGCCGCAGGTGGGCAGCGCGAAGAGGACGTGGCACATTGTTAAGAAAGAGGGAGGAGGGAGGAGGGGGAGGGATGGGGATGAGGAGGGGGTATGAGAGTGAGGTTGTGCCCTCCTGTCCACTCTCCTCTCTTCTCTTCTCTTCGAAAATTTGCGTAGCTGTCCCAACCCAGACGGATGTCTGGGCTTCGAGTCCAGTCTTGATCTGTGTACGTAGCCTCTTGTCCTTGCTCTTACCCTTATTCTTGCTCTTGTTCTTGTCTTTGCTCGTGCTCTTACACCCACCTCAACCCTTCAAATCCCCTCGACAATATGCAGTCACTCTTCTTCTGCCTCTCCTCTCTTCTCTTTCCTTCCAAACCCGCTCCACGCCCCAGCCTATGCTTGCCCGAGGACTGACTACCTCGCCGAGATACACGCCCCCCAACTGTGGTCAACAGCGAGTGTGTCCGTGTATGTGTCCGTGTATGTGTCCGTGTATGTGTCCGTGAACGAGTGTATGTGTATGTGAATGCGTAACGGATGCGTCGAAGAACTTGTGTGCGTGCTCAAGTGCGGTACTCTCAACGCCGACGTGTGTAGCTACAACAATCGTAATCGTGCTATACTCCGTATCTCGATATGAACGTTGTTCCGAAGTGGCGTCACTGATGTCGACCGTCAACTCGTAAGAAACGCTGTCCAGGATTGACCAAGAGTGACTGTTGACTCTTCCACTCTTCGTTCGTTGTTTCGTGACTCACTCACTGGCTCCTTACCCACAACACAACACCCTACTCCCGACTCTCAGCTCAGGAGACTAAAGTATGCTATGCTGTCAAAGACCATACACCCAGGAAACTGTGCTATGCGGTCAAAGATTGGTCTACACTCTGGTCAGCATCAGCGAAAAGGTGCGGCTGCTAGATGTACGACTACTAGCAATCTTAGTCTTCCAGGAGAGTATCAATCAGAATCCGAGTAGCTTGATCGAAGCTGCTTGACTGACTGATTGACTAATCGATCGAGTGAGCAATTGCCAGATCCGCAACGCAGAAAAGGGCGTAAACTGTAACAGCAACAATCGACATGCATTAACTCGACTTGACTACGACAGCACCTTTCGATTTTCGATAACGCAAGCATCAGCATCAGCGTTTGAGTGAACAATCTGGCTACGCATCGCAGCAATCCACCATACCCGCTATCAGTACAGTCAAGAAGGCACGGCACCTCCGAACGACTCATCCATCACATAATCCGATCCCGCAATCGAAGGGACCAGCAAGAGCAAAAGCACAAGCAACCAGCACACCCTGCGCTGGCAAGGCCCCACCAGCTTGCCGGGAAACAATAGGGTTGATCGATTGTCGTTTGCCCCAACCGAGGACAAGAGATGTGTGGCACAAAGCGGCAGGCGTTTTGCTCCGGAGCAGCAGACGTCTACGTTTCGGGGCACCGGGAAGGAAAATATGGAAATCGAGTAATTATCTGATTAGGCCTAAGAACAAAACAAGGGAAGAACACAACGTGCGGGGCCCACCGGTCAAAGCTGCGGCTGCAGGGGTGTGCTCTTAGACATGAGGACTGGTGTTGGAGTCTAAGGTCGTACATCCATCTCATCGCTCTGAGATTGTTTGCCCGGCCGGCCTCGTGGCGTATCCTTGACGCTCCTCTCGTCGGAGCTAGAATCGCTCGACGGACTCTGTGGCCTGCTGTCGTTGAGGTTGCGCCGGCTGCGGGCCATCTGTGAGTGGGTTAGCACGTCGTAGCTGTCGCTTTGGATTTTGAGTCGTCATCTTACCCATGACCGTACACCACCAATCAAACCAAGACTATACCCTGCAGCGAAGTCTGAGGAGTCTCTCACTTGATTCCCTACACGAGGTATGTCGAGATGGCTCAAGCGCGATACAGCTGATGGGGAAACCGCGGAGGCAGCGTTGGGAGTCAGTGCACCCTCTTGCTGAGCAGGTGTCCTCGCCGGGCTAGCAGGCCTACTGCTTTGCCAGAACTGCTTGATGTCTTTGCCGAGCTCTTGGCCGGTGGTGAGCCAGTTTGATTTGATGCTATCGCGGAACTCGGCCATGTTGCGCTTGATGTCCAGTTCGTTCTTCTTCAGCCATGAGACGTTCAGCTCTTTGCGTGAAGTACCGCGTTTCAGCTGGCGGTCGATGTATTGGTCGTAGTCCTTGACAATCCTGCCAAATAATGTCAGTCCACAGATGTAGATGTGAAATGTAGAAACGGGGTGGCATACTTTGTGATGATGCCGGTCGTGCTCAGACCCTCGGTCCTCTGAGTTACGAGAAACATGCCCCTCTCCTTGATAGGCGCATAGACGTCATCGCCCTCGTCTGCGCCATAGGGAATGTCATCGTGAGCGACATAGTCAATCTTGTGCTTCTCGATGAACTCGGGGGCATGTCCGACGATCCAAGGGCAGTCTTCGACGACTTCGTCCACCCATTTGCAGTGTCGCACGCTCTCAGCCCGCTCCTTGGCCGAAAGCACAGTCAAGCCCTTCCTCCGATGGGTCTCCTTGTCGCCAGTAACACCAACAATGAGGTACGTGTCCGGGAAAGCGGTCTTGGCCTGCTGGAGAGCGCGCATGTGCCCTAAATGGAAAAGGTCGAACACACCATCTGCGTACACCCTGACGGACCTCCCAACAGGCGGCGGGTTCGTCTTGTAGCCTACAGGGTCGACCAAGCCGGCCTTGGGCGGATCAGGCATCCTCAAACCGCCAGCTTCGCCATTTTCGCCATGCTCCGCTCGTTCCAGGGCAGCCTTCTTGGAGTCGATGGAGGTCCTTCGGCTCTTCTTCAAGCCACCTTCATCTTCACTGTTCTCTGCTTCATCTGCTCCATTCTTTGCTGAGCGAGCGCGTTTCGAGGGAGCGCCAGCCTCGATCTGGCGTTCTTTCTTGGACGCGACCTCTTGGAGAATGGGGTCTTCGGCATCTTCCCCAGACGCATCGCGTGACGACGGCTGCGCGACGTCTTGCGCGGCTACTGAGTCTTTGACAGACGAGACAGTGTTGCCTCTCTTGCGTTTCGGCGGCATGGCTGTGGAGGTGTGAAGGTGGTACGGTGCGGAGAAGGGACGTGGGGTGGCTGCGGATTATGACTGAGGAAGCAGACCACCGGCCTCAATTGGACGCGAACGGATATCGGCGCGCGTAACTTCAACAGCCTCAAGTGTGTACGCTGTGCTGCTGGTGCAAGCGCAGTTACTGTGCCGGCCGGAGACGCGAATTTGTTGGTCCTGATGACGTGCGGGCGCTATATGGCGCAGCAGGTACCACGGATTGATGGGACGCCGAGGGAGCGTGAGTATAAGGGTCCTCGCAGGGACGGTGCAGGTGGTGATGGAGGACGTAGGAGAAGAAGGGGTTGATATGTTCGAATAAATTTAAGAGCGTGACGCGTGAAATTAACGAGAGCTCTGCGTCTGGTCATTCCCTGATTCAGTTGTGCCCAGTCCTGGCCTGGCCTGGCCATGACGTTGCGCCACATGCTGGCTGATGCATGAGGCGCAGGGCCCCTGCTCGCCAAACGTGCGTCGTTCGCTGACCTTCATTCACTCGCATTCGCAGGGCCCTTGCAAATTAGGATTCCTCCTGAAGAAAACAATCAGGACTGATGTAGACATCCAGATTACTGGGAATGAAGAGGGATCTCTGAAGACCTTGTCGCTCCGTGCACGATTTGACCTCTCGCAGAACATAGTGTACAAGCTCACTCAAGTTCATTACTATCGTTGCAGCCCGTACATCATATGCAACCCACGAAGATCCCAATGCAGTACCTCAGACCTCAACGGAAGAGGCAATACCATCCCATCTATGCACTTTGTCTAATCAGCCGTAACCCTAAATGCAAGTTTCCGCCATCCCGGAGAGAAAAAATCTTATGCAACAACTCCGACCCATCACGAACTTTCCTCCAGCGTCCACACCTTGACCTCTCCATCATCCCCCGTACTGACAATCACCTCCTCATCCTCACTCTTCCTCCCCTTATCCGCTCTCCGTACCCAGCACACATGATTAATCTCAAAGACATCGTGCGTGGAGAAGAGCTCAGCGACGACCACCCACTCCGTCTTCTGCCTCTCTGACTCTACCTCTTTCTGTCCATCGACATCTGCCTCCGTCCCATTGGGCGCCTGGCTTTTCCACCTCTCCTTGTACACGACAACCTTCCCGTCGCTGCCCGCGCTGACAATCATGCCGGTCCTGCGACTCCAGCTGACCGAGTAGACCGCCCTCTCATGCTGTCTCGGTAAGATGGCATCGGCCACCCAGTCCTCATCGACCGAGAAACTCCTAATGATACTCGGCACGCCCGTGTTCCTACTCTCCGTCTCGGCGGTCTCTTTGGGTGTCCTCCTCCAGATCCTGACTGTGCAGTCATCGCTACAAGTCGCGAGCCGCGGTCCGCTCTTCTGCGCCTCTTGGATCCATTCCTTTTGCGCATCCGACAAGCCCTCTTTACTGGCTCTGAAGTCTTTCTCCTGGATAGTAGCCACCGGCCCCTCGAACTCGACCCACCAAACCGTCATGCCATGCCCCCGCTCCCCTCCAATGTACGCCACCTGACACCAATCATCCCCGTCCTCTCTATACAGCCGCACGGTATCATCATAGCTCGCACTGGCCAGCAGGTCCTCCTCCGGATGCCACGCCACACACTTGACATCGCCCTCGTGCTCGCTGAGCACAGCCACCGTCTCAAAATTATCGTCTTCAATCTCCTCCCAGATCCAGACACTCTTGTCGCGGGAGCAGGTAGCCAGGTACTGGCCAGTCGGCGACCAGGACAGCGATTTGATCTCGGATTCGTGCCCGTCGAGGATGCAGGAGAATTGGTAGTCCTCTTCATCCTCCTCTTCCTTCTCGTCTTCGCCCTCGCTTCCCCCTCCTTGCTCGATTTCATCGGCCCCTATCGTACCTTGCCGGCTCGATTCGTGACGTCGCCATATCCCCGCACTGGCATCGAAGCTCCCCGTCGCAAGCACATTCTGCCCGCGCGTCCCGGGCTTCCAGCTCACGCTCCGTATGCTGCGTTTATGCCCTCCGCTGACCGTATGTAGCAGCGTGAAGCTCGTTAGGCTGTATACGCGCACGGTGCGGTCTGCGCACGCGGTTGCGACGAGCGGCTGCGTGGGGTGCGGCGCCGATTGCCAGGTTCGGGAGTTGGAGGGCGGGTTGAGGGTAGCGAGGGCGTGCAGGGTGTGCGTGGGCGCCGGCGAGGGCGTGGTGAGGGAGGGAGACATTTGCGTGGTGGGGAGTAAGAGCCCTGCGAGCGCGAGCACAGGCCGGTGCGCGGGAGCAGTTGTGGAGATTGGACGTGCGGGGGTAAGCGGGTGTGGTATGGGAAATTGATGATATTAAAAGAGATTTGAGCGAAAAGCCATGTGCAACTGCGAATTGCCGGTGCACAAGCAGTTCAAAAATCCGTGAAGCGCGTGGTGTCGCGAGTGTGCATGTGGGGTTGAAAAGTTAGGCGTTGAGGCGTTGACGTAGGTTGTGCAGCTTGGCGCCCTGTTCTAAAGTTCTTTGGGACGCATCATCTTAGCATTTTCTGACTTCTCTCTATTGCTTGAATATTTATTTTTCTAATGATACAGTCATAGATCTGCGTGCCAAGTCATGATATCAACAACCGATAAGCATGCCACCCTCAACCCGCAGCCTGAGAAACGCCATTGCACAACAACCTAGTCAACAGAGATCCATCCCATGCCAAAGCATTACCAAGGAACCGCCCAGTAGCTCTCGCACCCGAACATACGAAACAATCAAAGAACGGCCGAAGCCTGACTGAAAGGGTATTCTCCACTAGCAGATACCAACGCCGAACATGCTGTATAGAGGTAACAAAAGAAATTCACAGTTCATCGCCGACTGTAGTTGTCCCTAAGGACTTTGTTGTACGGATCTCGGAATGACGTGGTGATGGTCATCAGCTTGTCCGCAATGGTCTGCTGTTCCTTGTCTTGCACCCCAGCCTCGGAGTGGAGCCCCATCTCGGTCATCTCCATCTGGCTGCCGTCCTTCTGGTTGTCATTGATGACAATGTCCTGGCTAACCATGATGCCTCCCCATGGATGACTGGTGGTATTCGTCGTCTCCGTCGACACGTATTGTGAGATGTTGACGAGGCCCTTTTCTGAACTGGAATCCGGATTCAACGTTTGCTCAGATACCGACATGCCTCTTCTGGCAAATGGCCATTTTCCCCATGTGTTCCTACCGCGCGATTGCGCAGGGGTTTCAGGAAGAGCAGGTTGAAGAAGAGTGCTGAAGTCCTTGTGGTTCTTGTGCGCAAATATACCGTGGTCTGGGCAGCCAGGATAGACACGCTGTTGTGTTTTGAAAAAGCTCAGGGGGACACACTTCAATGCTCGGCTCTGGAGAGTCTGGTTGTATACCTCTTTAATGCCACAGAATGCAAAGATGGTGGCATTGGTCCCGTCATTCTGCCCAGTGATGACATTACCGTGCGTTGCACTAAGCGGCTGGGAGGAGAAGACGGCTTGCTGAAGCGAAGCCTCAGGTACGTCACGAAGCAGTGCAAGCATCCTGCCCCGGAACTTCTCTAGCCATCTCTCTTCTTCGGTATCAAGGTTGGCCCGTAATTTGATGCGATTTACGCACTCTTCCAGTGTCAACCCATTGAACTGTGATAACAACTTCCGCTGAGACAATTTGAGTTCCTCGGATGAGAGCTTGACCATTGGCAGACGATCTGGAGCAGCTCTTGATACGATGACATCGAGCCCTTTCATGGTAGGCGATGGCTGAAGCAAGAAGGAAGCGAGATAGGTCCCGTCGGATGGCGCGAACGCTTCCCTCTGGCAGTACAGCTGGAGGCGCGCGATCAAGAGATTGAGATCATCCCGGGGAATCTGCATGCTGCGTGAGAGCGGGTCACCGATCTGATCCATGCTTGCAAAGCGGTAACCGTTGTTCTGCAATCGATTGGCTTCCTCTGTCCCAACCTTCCGAGTTAGAACCAGAAGTTGGCCCTTCCCGAAGAGCACAGGATTCGCAACTCCAGCCTCGACGTCGCCCGATGTCGTAGCAACATCAGCAGCAATGATGTTTTTGTGTCCTTGTGTATCCCTCCAGAAAGCTCTGTTTAGCAAAGTTCCAGTCGTTAGGACATCCTCGTAGAGACAACCGAGATCCTGTATCCGAGTGTCCATACTCCTGGCAATATCCTGGGCCGTGACGCAGAACAATTCGCGAAATGTTGTGGAGTAGCTGGAATTGTCTTCAACGCTGTACGAAGACCTACTTCCGCTTCCTATCGCATGACTCTGGAGATACCCAGTAGATTGGAGGTGATCGCGCATTGAGGGGATAAGGTCCGAGATGCCCCCCCAATGTCGGGAAACTCTGTAAATCCAATTGAAAACAGGGTGCGCGGTGTCGAAATCTTCGTCGAATGTCTACGGACGTTAATAATCGTACTAATTTGTAGATAAGGTGAAAGTTCACTTGCCCTTTGATGAAACTGTCTGGTGATGGTCTGGCAAGGCATCAAGCCGGACTGAGTGACAAGGAGTCTACCTTCGCCATCAAAAGTTGCCAATGCTAGGACAACCTGTTGAGCTCGATCCTTGAGCTTCCGAGTTCGGCGTTGCTTCAAGAAACCTAGCGCAAAGCAGACGACGCAAGCGCTCAGTGACTGGACAGGTATCAGTACACTCCTCTGGCCTTGGAAAGTAATGACCAACTTACAAGGCAGACGGCGATAATAAGATTGACGTTTCGGTCTGTCCCGGTTCCTTGGTGGTAACCAGTGAGCCTAAAGAATTGGATACAAGGTCAGTAACTTTTCTTAAGGGGGGGTAAAAAGATAGGTGCCCTTAGCAAGCTTTGTGAAATGCAACCTGGGTAGCATTTCACAAATCTACGCCATAAGGCACCTTGTAGTAGAAATTTTCGTACTCGTATGATGTCCCAGCAGCCGCCGTCCAGTGCATTCCAGAAACCGCTCCAGCAAGGAAGCAGCTCACGATGAGTCGTCTCCATAGAGTGTTCATCCAGTGACCGGCCCAATGAAAGAAAAGACCGAAGGCAAGACAACAAGCTCCGATTGCGATCGCTGCTGCCCCAATGATATACCCGAGCCTAGGCTTGAGATTATAATTAGTCGTACCCTGATTTCCGAGGTAATGCATCTCCGTCACGGCTGCTCCCGTCAAAACTCCACAAACAATCAAGGCCAGGTAGCGCGTAAATGTGCTCCGACTTCCTTTATAGAATCGATCGCCGACCAGGAAACCAGGAAAGATGACGATGATGGGAAGAATTGCGGACACTGCGGTGTATGCGGGGCTGTAATACAGCTGGATTTCTTTTTCGCCATCTCCCAGAACGATGGCTCTATTACCAACGAAATGCATGCACCAGATCGCCACCAGACCAAACGACACAGAGCAAGCTGCTAACTGAACCCTGCAGACGGCGTCAGATCATTTCGAAACAAAGATAATGTGATAATATATACCAGCTGCGCCATCCTTGTCCCGTAACTCTTCGATGGAGAAGTTCAACTGTGGTGGAGGCTCCGATGAAGCTGACGATATAGGAAATGAAAATCAAATAAGGTAGGTAATGAATAGAAGGTCTGCTACCGCGAGGGTATTTGGCCGCGATGTCCATTGTAGCGTTCCGAATTCCCTAGTAGCGATATATGGTATCAAACGTAATCCGGCCGGTCAGACGGGGTTTGCCAGACGTGAGGTTATAACGGCTTCCTGGAACTAGACAGGCCGTCACAACTGCTCTCCCCGCGAAAGAGCGTTGAAAGGTTGAAGTTGTAAACTGATCCTACGGTAGTCAAGGGGCACCGTATACCTTAAGGCTGTCGTGGGTGGAGGCGCACTTGGGGCTCTGCGCCTAGACTCCAGTCGTGAGGGACGGACTTGTAAACCGCTGTACCTGGCTATCGGGTCTAGCTGGGGTGATAGACCAACTTTAGTGCGCCGTCAAAAGGGTCCCATAGTTCGGTCCCGGCACTTTTCCAGTGGCGGCGAAGTGTAGATGTAGGGCAAAACCTGGATGGGGTAGAGTTGAACCGTTTGAAAATGTTCGGCCACGTGAAGATGAAGTATATGAATGAAAGTCGTGGCACGCCGACAAACGAAACAGGTTGGAAGGCTGGGGTTGGCTGTAAAACGAGGGGACTCCTCTCTTGTACTTCGTCATATACCCTGTTATGCTTTCCATGGAACCTTGTACTCTCATTCGGTGCAACCAGCGCGACAACGCAGACTGGCTGCCCCTACTTTCCCCACTCCTCTCAAAAGAGATCGGTCGAACCCATCAGGTCCGGACATGTTCCTGTCCTAAGCGCGAAACCAATCACAAATACTTTTCACGATCGATCTCTGGTAGCGATGACATTACGGGCAGCTGTAAAAGTCTAGTCCTCTGCCAAGTAAGCCATTTCCGCCAGTCAGGGTCGCAGGAAGACTCGAAACAGGCGTCAAGCTGATGGGTGTTGAGGCACTTGCGCCAGGTGGCACACTCGGCGCTAGAGATAATAAGCTTCTCGCGGGTCATAGGCGCTTTCCGTGCATTTTCGTTCAAGCATGCTTTGGACTCTGGTTGTATCTTTACAAGTTAAGCCTTCGAAGGAGACTCTCTCGGAGGACCATCCCTGTTTGAGGTGCACCTAGTTTCTCTCTATGAATCTAGAGTCAGTCGCAGCGTTGTTCCGCGGACCAAGTTGAACTCTTCCAAATGGGTGTTTATCATCATTGTCCCCAAAGGCTGCCGTAACACAATCTAAAAATCAACGCAAATTCTTTTTGGTGGACTGTGCAGCTGCACTGGGGCAACTCGAGCCTGTTCGTGATCTCCGTAAGTGTGGGAACAAGATCTTCAACAGGGAGCTTCCTAGCCACGGATTGCGGGTCCGGCCTCTCATGCTCTCGAGATGCCGCCTCTTTTCAGTCAGCGGCTGACAGCTTGTGTGCCCCTATAATGGCACCAGCCGCCCCGTACTCCATGAGCTTCAGTGCTGTACAACCCATTGTGGACGAAATCGTTTTTAGAAGATAAGGTATGACGCTCACATATTCGAAAGTGTCAACGTGCGAGCAAAAACAAATCTCTTCACCGTTCTAGCGAGCTCCGTCATCGGCTTTGAACGAATGCATCCTAGATGCATGAGAGTGCGACATAGTGAGACACCAAGGCGAGGTGTAGGTAGAAGATCTGTGCGAGAACCCATCCCCGCATCTCATCGGTAGCTGTTAACAACGGATGAGACGTTGTCCATGACTCTCGAGTCCCATGCGATCGAGAGTATCTGCTAATGGAAGCCGGACGTGATTCTTCGGGGGCCATCCATGTTGGGAGATCCGAAGGTCGATCGATCTAGCCTCGCCTGTGGAGCTTGGTCTGTGAGACATCCCGAGGCCGCCGGCTCGTCGATCGTGCACATCCTAGAGGACAACCACTGGCCCGGGAACAGTTCCAAAACCCCGAAATCTTGCGTGGTATCAAGGCTCGTCCCCAGACCGATCATGGTCGGAACCTCGTCGCAAATCTTAACGATACATACTGTTATCCGGACGGGCGTAGCTGTCGTTCATGTGGACCTACGGGTCCTCCGGAGAACGAACTCAATTGGTCTTTACGCCTCGGAAGTTTAATGTTAGAAACTTTGACCGTCAGTTCCATCTTGCCAGGGTACCACTCTTTTCGCTCGCTTATCGATAGCTCCGTCGTCGCCATAGTTTAGACAGGATCTGGAAACCGTAGTGTGCGTTTCACGTGGCCTGATGCTTGTCTGGCTGAGATTTCGATTTGTTGAAGACGGCAAGACAACTCGATGCAGGGGTAGATGAGCTCATGCTCGTTGAAAACGACAGAACCGTGCTCCTAGTAGAGAGTCGCTACGGTGACTACCGTCTCCACCGTTTCAAAATTTAGGTGCTGCCAAAGCCGTTCCAATTGCACTTGCATGTACGGTAGACGGCACGTGCAATGAGATATTCCAATCCTGCCGAGGTCGAGAACCTTATTGACTGGACAGTTGACAGAGCAGCGTTCTTTTAGCCTTTCTTGCCATTAACGACACGAAATTTCAAGCGAATTTCAAGCGACAAAGTTTTGCCACCAGTCATGTAGTATGGTAAGTGTCACCTGAAAGCCGACTGACCTGCGCCATAGTAGCATGCGCAATTGCGTCGATGGCCTTCCTTATGATCCGGAGAGAGACTGGACGATCGTCTTCGATTCTGCACAGCTAAGGTATATCGTACGATTACTGCTCTCCTGTCGAGTCAGGAACTGGTGCTAGAGTCGCTCCCAGGTTCTGAAGTTATGTCAGTCTCTTGTTGAGGGAATGTTGTACGTCTTTCCGTCGCCGCTGACGGCATATACACCGGCATCGTCGAATAGCGTATCTCCGTCATGCTCGCTACCTGGCAGCTCGCAATAGGAACTTTGGTACCTTTGCTCAAGTCTCTTCATCAAGTCCTGGCCGTCTGTCTCGTTGCGATAGTCTGAAAGCGGATGAACATCCGAGCGATCACCCTGACTCGCGCACTCACTGCGAAGTTTAAACCTATTTCGTCCGGCAAAAGTTTGTTGCTTGAGACTGTTGCCCGCATAACGTTCTGTAGGGAAGTGGCTGCCTGGTTCGGCAGGCGATTCAATTATTGAGGAATCCGATGTCGCCATATGAGCCACGAACGGCAGATTTGTTTCAGACACCAGGTCTAGAGCGGAGAAGGGTAGGTCATTATATTGATTCAGAAGAAGATCGTCATCGCTTTTCATGTCGGGAACAGGTGTCAGTCCGGCTTTCTGTTGCTCACTCGGATTGTAGAAAGACTCGAGCGGCTTGCTAGGCTTCTTGGATAGGCTTGCCTGAGTGTGAAGCCAAGTTCGGACTGGAAGCCCGTCGACCGGAGGTATTTTCTGGAATCCTGAACCCCTCGTCGTTCTCGCGATCCGAGCTATCGATCGGTTGAGATTCGGGAGGAGATGAGCATGTTGTGACAATGCCTATGAGACGGTTAGTGGTGGGGCCCATTGGAAGAGTAACTGCAAAGCGTACAGGAAGATAACCTAGACGCCATATCGAGGGACATATATCTGACAGACCACCATCGAATGTACTAGTCACGAGTTTGATTCCTTGTGTTAGCCTTGGCGGTCCTCTGCTGATGGTGGTCTGCAGGGCGCCATCGATGAGCCTCCCCATCTCTTCCAGCTCCAGTGACTGTTGGTTATGATCAAATCTTTCACTGGATGTAGACGAGGTCCGTGGACGTTTGGCTTTCCCCTTCTTGTTAAACTCCATTTTACGGCTAAAAGAACTCGAAGGAGTAATCTCCACGTCAGGAAGCGTCATTGATCGTGTGAGGTGCTCATCTCTCCTGCTACTTAGTTCTGATTGTTTATAGTCGCATTGTTGTTCAAGTAAGAGCTCATCTGAGCCATCGACATCCGGAGGTTTGGTATACAGGCTTTCTACTCTTTCATTTTGATCCGTTCGGCTATTGGCAGGTGATCTGACGCTTCCAGGAAGAGAAGACTTGAAAGACCCTTTTTGCTTTTTTGTGATTATATTCCGAGTTCTGACGAAACTCATGGAAAGCTGTACTGACTGCAGGGCGATCGTTGGTACCCCTTCAGGAGGCTTGACATCTGAGAAGGGTACATTGTGCCCCAGACGATGACTTTTACTTCTGTTAGCGTCATCGTCTCCTTTAGCATGATTGATGTTGATCAGTAGTAGCTTGTCTCTATGGGGTACAAGACCATCGTTTAGGTCTCTAAGAGGCCAGGAAGCGTCAAGGTGAAGTTGCTTCCAAGCCTGCGATTTGGTCAGTCTGGCCTGCAGATTGCGAGTGAGACGTGGTACGTACAGGAGCCTCAATAATCCCCTGGCCTAATTCCTCTTTCTTTCTTTCCCCCAATGACTGTCCTTCCACGTCAAGCTCTAGCGCGAGGCACATAACATTGCCTCGATACATCCATGCGCCTCCGGACAGCAAGTAGTCCAGGATATCGATTTGATTGATTTTCTGTAGGTCGGGTGAGAGTTGCTGCGGGGATATTGTGATCATGGCGGTGAACCATAGCTGAAAAGGTGAGGTCGTTGAAGTCAGGACGGCCCGTCCCAGCTCGACAGTCCGCAACATACCTTTTGCCATCGAAAATGTGGGGCAATAGAAAGAACTCGTAGACTGTCAAAGTTCGCCGAGGTTTAGGTGAAAGGGTGACGTGTGAACAAGATGAGTGCCATTGTCGACGCGCCAAGGCTTGTTGGAGGCAGGTACGACCAAGCGCTCCTACCATCACCCAGAGCATATAGTCCGAGATGTGACTTTATAGTGCCAGAAGAGACCCGCGGTCATTTGAAAGAGCAAGATTCATTAAGGACATGGTACATGGAAGACCCGATTCCCTCTCATCATGTGTACCTGCTAACGAGCTATGGCATCCAACACTTGGAAGAGCCAGGGCAGAAAGCTTCTAAGCTAGCGACTTCCATGACAGACAGACAAAGAGACCAGCAGAAAGTCTAATCTAGTCAAATGGAAACACGCTTTTGAACGATAGTATATGGTGGGTATCTCCGGACTCGCATGCGCGCTATTGGGGATGAAGAAAAGGAAGACCCCAACTTGAACAATACAATTACACCGCAAGAGACACGTGAGGAAGGTCAAATGTTTTGGAGGGGCGGGCATCAAAGGGAAAAGAGAAAGAGAACAGAGAGAGGCAAGGACCATGCTGCTCATATCGCGTTAAACTTGCCCATCTCCTCTCCGACTTCCTCTGTCTTCAGCCTCTCGCCCTCTGCGCCCCTTCGTCCACCCATCATACCTCGGATACTCCACGCAGCGCACAGGAACGCTACCACTACAAAAGGAATCATGATGACTCTTCCGGCCATCTCGATCCCACATTGTTTCGAATAGTCACTCCAGACCATCATTGCTCCGGGTACAGACTTGAGTTCACAACTCCAGGTCTCGAGATCGAAGGTGCCGATGTTGTACCGGAGATCGTCGTCATTGGAGGTGCGGTCTGCTTTCCGCATCACGTAGCCTTCGCGGAAATGAGAGGCGGATTTGTGAGTAACGAAGATGGAGACAAGGCTAAAGAGGACGAGGATGGAGTTTGTGAAATGGAGGAACATTGCGTTGCGGCGGAAGTGATATGATTGAGTCTGCGGTCTGCGTCAGCAATAGAGCAAGCGTGCATTGACTCCCAAATCCCGCATGATGTCAAGCATCGGGACTTCACGAACAGAATTTCTAGCGCTTGCTGTGAATCTCTCGAGTGTGAAGTAACGTACCCTTTTACCATCCTTCCAATCCATGACCACAAATGCGCCGTGCACAATGCCAACACAAAAGGCGATAACCGCAGCCACTATGGCTAGTTTTGCAGGTGCAGTGTAAAGCATCCGCGGAAGAGCGGCGAGGACGGTAGGTTCTGAGTCACCAGTATCGAAATCGAAGCCCTTGTCTTTGTTCTCTTCGATGAACATCACAGTCATAGCCTTTAGTCCGATAACAGTTATGGACAAGGCCATCAAAAGCGACAGCAGAGCGGTGTAAAGAGCCCTCGAGATCTTGTATTCCCGCTCTAGACATACTGGTCGATTGAAGACAGGCTGAGGCGATGCTTTTCGGAGCGAAGAGAACATTGCGGGGATTCTGAAGGACGGCATTGGGAGGTGTGGTCTCTTCATTGCGGATACGCCGGCCTTCAGTAGCCTGGTGCTATGGCCCCGTCTCCAACTGATGAAAGAATGGTGAAAAGAGGACAGTCCTTCCTGAAGACTCCAAGGATGCGGCAGAGGTGTATTTTAGCGAACGAAACCGAGTACGAGTGTAGGAGATACTGCACCCATACATAAAAGCAGATGGGAACGACCGGAGGACTTAGCAGAACAGAGCGTGCGTGGATATCAGCGGAATTGTCATCTTCACACTCGTCTTGTCCCAAAGCAGAGATCGAGCAAGGTTATGTCTGTGTCCGCCAGTCTCGGCTTTTAATGCTATGCTACTGCATTCGGTGGATGTCGGGGGATATGCTTGAACGTCATGTTCCACAATGGCTGTTTTCTGTTCGGCAGATAATGCGGGTGAAGACTGACAGGTGCCGGTTGTGGATGAGGTTCGGCTGCGAAACTGGTAGTGTTAGAAGTTCGCGACGTGCAGGGGTCACGCGACCGACGAAAAAGGGTATCATGAACACTATCTGTCAGTAGCCTGGCGTTTTAAGCTTGTTTTGACCTTGCAGCGATCGAGAGTTCATACGAGAAGCGCCTTATGATAGAAGTGTCGCATATAGCCAGCAGTTCCGAGTTACTGCGCTCCTACAAGGCACCCCACATGTCTCCTAAACAGCATGAATAGACATCTGGGAAGCAGCAGAACAACTCTCCGGAATGATCTTGTTGCGGTCGATCATGGTGTTTCCGGGTAGATTGGCTTCGGATCTTCTGGGCCATCTATCCCCACGCCCCCACACGACAGCTACCACAGTCGACCACGCATAGGCTACCACGCGCCTGGTTGAGGGAGGCTTAAAACCGTAAGTACTAATGGCATTGAGGGTACATTCTTGAGGCTCAAGCACACTGTGCGGCCCGTACCAATGCGAGCCTGTGGTCGAGTCTCCAGGAGTAGTGTTGGAAAGTATCGAGCAGAGTCGCTTGCAAGAGCGATACGCACGAAGGAAGCAGATGATGCGTTCTTCCGGGCCTAGCAAGTAGCAGAAAGCCCACGAAATGGCTTGTTAACTGTGGTGTCAACGCTGATAGGCATGAGATTTCATGGAGTATCGCTCCCCGGGTGGCTGCTTTCGCTTTCGCATTCGCGTTTTCATCATCTACACCTCTTGACTTCCCATCTAGCGTACGATGCTTCGTCTTTCTCCATTCGATCGATTATGCTCATGCATACCCGCTTCGTGTCACTATGGTCTCTTTACCAAGCAATGAGCCTTCGCACGCGATTGCTGTGGACCAGGTACCGACTCTTAGCACATTGGCCTGAGGACATGATGAGATGCTTTCTATGGCATGATAGAATTCGCTCGCTCGGGCACATGATCATCCAGGTATCGCAAGGTAGGCATAATCAAGACTTTGATGGTCGTCGGTGAATGTGCACGCTCAGGGTAAAGAGCAACGACGTGAGTGATGGTGCAACGGAGACGGGTGGTGTGGGCAGGCAGAGAGGCTGATGCCTCAGGCACCAACGGCGCGCCGCGGTCAGGGCGCGTCAACGGTCAGGCTAAAAAGTCCACCAGCTACACACCACAAGCCAGCATCACGACACCACGAATCGCCACACGGCCAGACAAAACATGGCAGGCGCGCATCCTCAGGAAGTCGATGCCGCATTTGCTGGCAACCATGAGCTACGCAAAAGAGTGCACTCCGCCATAGGTATGGCCGCTCAATCCCACCACGTCTAATCCCTAGGTTGGGCGCTTGACGTTGACGTGCTGTACAGATCAGAACCCAGGACAGGGTGCCCTCTTCCGCGACATCTCCTCCTACATTCTCGATCAGACTTCGCACAACCTTGCCGAGCCAGCATCAAAGAAGCGCAAGCTCGACGACAGCAATGGCGCACCGAACGGAAGTGCAGGTGGATTGGGCAGTTTGGCCAGCACAGCGGTCAGCGCGTTCAAGACATGTCCAGGCGTGAGCTTCTCGATTCCCCAGCGCAAGAAGCTGACGCTGGAGCTGGTGTCCAACAAGAAAGAGGGAGGCATACGCGGGCTTGGTGTAGACGGCAAGGTGGAGTTTGGCATACCCTGGAAGGACGTCGGTGAGCCGCCCCTTGCTTCCTCAAACGGCCGACTTTCTGCTAACGAAATGGCAAAGAGCAGGTGTTTTGTCTTCCAATACCCGAGAAAGCGAAGCGGCAACACAACTTCATTGTGATCCCCGTGCACGGCGATGGTGTCAATCCCGTGCCCGAACATCTGCAAGGCTCACCGCCAGAACCCATCGTGTGGACATTCGAGGAGGCAACTGGCAAGAACATTGTTGAAGGCGAGGACCCTGGCCCCCGGCCCATGGCCGATGCCATCGACCAATGCCTGGCACAAGCTGGTGTGAGAAAGCATGTGATATTCCCCGAGGAGGATGAATTTGCAAGTGCTATTATTCAGCCCCACCGCAAAGGCGAGAAAGCGTATCACGTCAAGGCACATCGAGGTAGCAAAGAAGGTACGCATCCCCTCCTAGCTCGTGTATTGGGACTTTCGAGTTTGACTTTCGTTCAGGCTACCTATTCTTCACATCCGTAGGCATCGTCTACGGTTTCAAGAAGCCTCTCGCGTATTTCGATTTTGCATCCGTCAATTCAATATCCTACACGGCCGTTCTTCGCAACACGTTCAATCTAGTCATCACTACACAGACGCAGGAGATTGAGTTCGGCATGATCGACCAGGCAGACTATTCAGGAATCAACGAATATGTTCAGAAACACGCCTTGCAGGATGCCAGTCTGGCCGCTGCAAGGAGAGCGACGAAACTTAATGTCAATCCACCTGCTGAGAAAGAGGACGGCGCCAATGGGGCTGCTGCCGATGGAGATGATGGCGAGACCGAGTTACAAAAAGCAGAGAGGATGTTGCAAGATCAAGAAGACGAAGAGGAGGACGACTACGATCCCGGCAGCGAAGGCGAGAGCGAAGGGAGCGGATCAGATAGCGATGATGGAGATGGCGGGGGTGGAGAGGGCGCCGAAGAAGTCGAAGGCGAGGAGTATGAAGAGGAATATGACGAAGGAGAAGGCGAAGAGATGGACGGGCACGAAGAAGAATACTGAGTACTATCCTCGAGTGAAAGATCGGACTTTCCACGGCTATAGGATACATATTTTGGTCATCTTATGTGCTACTGTCAGCCGAAATCACGATACCTATATGTATTTTCTTCATTTTCAAGATCGACAAGTTACAGGTGGCTCTCTTGGTCTTGTTGGGTATTGCCCCAGATTTGCCGGAACAATATACATGAAGGATCGGCACGGCGGCTGAATGGGCCGCACGTAAACCCTTTCCACGTCAACTCGACCACGAACTTCGTCATTGCTGTCCACTTCTTTCTTCCTCACAGATTTCCTTAATGCTGTTCCTTCTTCTCTTACCATCCAAGCGCACGGACTTGCATCTGACGTGCACCCACTGCATCCAACGGCTCGCATGAAACGTAACTCGATTATGCCATAACTCAACCAAGACCCTGGGTCCCGGAACGACACCTCGCCTGGCTATTCAACATGCGTAGCTCTCCACCCTTCTCGATGCCCTCAAATCGAGCGCTACGATTCCTAGGCTTGACATCGGTCTGTTTCTGCATCATCATCATCGTCAGCGTTACCCTTTATGGTACAGATGCATTTCCCCAAACTGTCATACTATGGACTCCCAAGTTTTCGAAGCCGTCGGGACCGGAAGTGATTGGTTTGGAAGACAATCCCGATGCAACAGGCAGTGGAATTCACACGCATCCCCTCGACCAGCTTCTTGCAGAAGCCAAGGATAGCTTGGAACAGAATCTGAGGACGCAGGCCTTTACGCTTCAAGAAGCGGCAACACAGTACCGCAGGAGGCGGGGAAGATACCCACCACCAGGATTCGATGCATGGTACCACTTTGCGTCGTCAACTGGCGCGGTGATCGTAGAGAAGTTTTGGGACCAGATCTACCATGACTTGGAGCCATTTCGGGAAGTCGCGCCTTCGACGCTACGACAACAAGCAGCTGCATTCCATGTTGGTATCTCGATAAGGGAGGGCAAAGTTTCTGCGAAAGGGAATAACACTGCTGGCAAGACCAGCATATGGATGCATATGCTGCAGACCTTGGCCCAGCAGGAGCATGTTCAGATGCCAGACATCGACATACTGCTCAACGTCAACGATGAACCCAGTCTCATCGTTCCATGGGATGATATTGAAACCGCCATGTCCTATGCTCGCAAACTCAAGCTTCCTCCTCAGGACGTCCTCAGAGTGTTTCCAGAGTACAAAGATGGACTACCCTTTAATTATACTTTCCAGCCCGAATGGCTAGGTCCACGTCTCACACATCCCGCCTCTATAATGGGCCCACGCCCGTACTGGGAGCTAGTTCGATCAGCATGCCCTCCAGGCTCACCCGCACGAGTGGCGCCAAAATTCATAGATATTTGGCATCCGAAAGGTCACACTAGTGAGGCGCATCAGGCGATCAACATGTTCCCACTGTCCACGCCCAAGGACACTATACAAGGCTATATCAAGAATTGGACTACAGCGACCGACCCATGTAATTTCCCGCATCTACAGGGTCTGCATGGCGCTTTTGTGCGGCCCGAAGCAATGAGTGCATGTGTGAAGCTGTTCCCACAGTTTGGAGCAGGGAAGATGGGTGTTAACAACGATATCTTGTTACCAGGGACGGGCGAGTGGAAAAGCACAAATCATAATCCTCACGAAATGGAAGGCGAGACAATAGCTTGGGAGCAAAGACAAAACAAGCTATTCTGGAGAGGCCCAGACACGGGCGGCCACAGTACCAAGATCAACTGGCAAAGGATGCACAGGCATCGATTCGTCAGTATGCTCAATGGATCCCAAGTCGCACTTGCAGAAAAGACTTTTGCGTCCGGAAACAAGACGTTGGAGGGACAAAGTCCGGCCCGGAACTTCCGCCTCCCTATCTCGAATCCCTACAGACTTGCCACACAGGGGAAGGGCCGACTCGGAAAATGGGTGAAGACTTGGGCAGACGTGGCGTTCACCGAAATCTCCTGTGATGTCTGGAGTACGAGCAAACTCTGCCCCTACAATGCTGCTTATTTCGGCTCGCTCTTAGCTCCTACAAGTATCGAAGAGCAACGCCAGTACAAGTACGCCGCGATTATTGACGGTAACGGCGGCGACGATGGCGGGAACTTTACGCAAGTTTTGAATAATGGTATTGTCGCCTTGAGGGCGACGGTGTTTCGCAACTGGTATGACAGCCGGTTGTGGCCCTGGGTACACTTTGTCCCTATGGACAACACGTTCATGGATGTGTACGGAATTATGCAGTACTTCATCGGGTCTGAAGATCCTGAACATCCACAAAGGAAACGACAGCCTTCGAGTTTGGATGATCCTGAAGCATCCTTTTCTTCCCAACCAGAGCGGCCTCAGAAAAGAACGGACCATGACGGTCACGATGCTGAAGCACGCCGGATCGCGGAAAGTGCTCGAGATTGGTCGCGAAGAGTACTTCGAAAGGAAGACATGCTGATCTATACGTATCGTTTACTGCTAGAATACGCGCGGATGATGCACGATGAGAGGGAAAGGCTAGGCTGGGTCGAAGACTTACTTGCAGAGAACGGCAAGTGAAGATTACTCCACGGCAAGAGCCACCCACCCACCACAAATAGTCATCCTCTGGTGTAACATCAGATTGGAGGTTGACGAGACAAAGTATTCCTACCTACCTTTCACCTTATACGCATAAAGGCCTAGATCGCACAGGCCTGCACAACTCTCTACTCCCAACTACCACGTCCACCTGATCTCCTCCAGTCCGTACCGCTACCGATCTTCGACCCGCATTTGGATGTTCATTGTCCTCATTGTATGCGCGTTCCTCATTTTCCTACCGATTGTCTGGGTGCAACTCGAACGCGCTGCGTCCACGTCAGCATCAATCTCGCCGTTCTACGACTCCTCCGAATCGTCGTCGAACACTTCGGGGAGCCTGACACCCCTTTCACCTCCTCCGAAGTTCGACGGCAGTCAGGAGACTAACGGCAATGTACAAGCTAGAGAGAATGAAATCGCCCTTTCGCTGCAACGACTGGCCGGACAAGTACTCCCGCTCCAACCAGAGTCACTTTACGCGTCTTCGACCGTGGATCCGCAATATTCAGTACGGCCCAGCTTCCAGAAAGTCGAAGGAGGTGGCATCCAAAAAGCGAAAGTGGATGATGTTGCTGGAATAACAGATGACGAACACTGCAAGCCAGCAAACATGGAATTACCTCACCTAGACGGCAATCAAGACACCGACAGCGAAAGCAGTATTACAACAGCACGCAGACAGCCGACAGCTACACCCACACAGCGAAAACCCTGGGATCCACCGTTTCCAACCTCAACAGCGGGAACAAGGAAGAGCGCTTGGCGCAGCTTACCGGCCGTGGATGCAATCAGTGGTTCTCCGAGGCGCTTAGAAATACGAAAAGGAAGTCAAGACGGAGAGTATGATGAAGCTGCAGAGTCAGGTATACACAACGAGAATGCGCGACGGTCTGAAGAAGAAGAGCATGGCAACGAAGAAGACGACCTCCAACCCTTGTCCCCTGGCCCGCCTCGTCCCTTCGACTCTCCGTCACGCGAAGCACCAGTAACGTCCCAATCTCCGGCAGCTCCATCACCGAAAGTTGGTAGCTCGCTCTACTTTCACAAAGAGCAAGGACCAGAACCCAGGAACTCTTCTGTACAAGCGCAGAAGGACGTAGGTTCCACTGGCCATCCTCAACTCTCGTCTCAAGCCTCCGTTGCGCTGCAACAGGTAGCTTCCCGCCTGACACCAACGCGACCGGAACCTCGCATTCCATTACCACAAGTCAAGGGACCCGTGCATTTCCCGACGATCCCGCTGTCCTCTCAACATCCCGATCATCCACCTCCACCTCCACCTCAGCCTACCCCGTCCATCTCCTACCCCAACGATGGCGATCCGTCTACATCCCGTTCACCCACCCCTAGACCACCTCCCCCTAACTCCCACTCAACAGGCCACCTCTCCTCCTCCCCAGCTTCGATCCTCAAATCAATAGCCCTCATCCTAGCATGCCTTATCTCCATCTTCCTCTTCGCAGTCCTGATCGCGCATTGTCTAGCCTGGTTCATCGTGTACAAGACAGAAGCCCGACTCGGGGAGGCGAGGAGCGGGCTTTTGAGGGGCGGCGAGATGAGGATGTGTCTTTGTGCTAGATAAGGTATGGGCTGTGGAATGGGTAGAAGAGAAGGGACTGGAAAGAGGGAGGGATAGAGTGGGTGGTTGGGTATGGAAAGTAGGGCGTCTGATTGGATTGGTGTAACGATTTGACCATACTTTATCCCCAATTTCAGGATAAACCAATCGCCATCATCCGAGGACGGTGGTTCCGGGAGCCAAACGTACAGTAGATTAAGTCAACTCCCTAAATGGTCAAATCAGCTCATTCACAGATCCCCAAGCAACTTGATAAATTAGTCAAAAGACCTTGCGAAGCGACAGATTCACAGTCAAAAAGCGCTGACAACCTTCAAGGCGGCGCACATTTAAGAAAACCCAAACAAAAGCCCCGCTGAAAACAAAATAAGCCATGAAACCAGGCCAACCCGCTCATGTTCTAGGTACGGGTATCATGCCATGCAACCAAATCAAACCGACCAGGGTAAAGAAAAACATGAAACAACGAGGCCGTGACAGGAACTCGAAAACGAAAGCCCAGCCCAGCACCACGATGCAATTTTCCTTCCCAACCCTATAGAGTCCCAGTGGCGAAACCATTCCAGATCCAGATCCAGAGTCGCAGTCTTTTCTACAGTTCATATCCTTTCCGGCAGAGACAATCGTGTTTGAACATCTACGCCCGACTCCCATGAGCCGCGCCTTCCGCCTCCCTCCCCAGATCACTGAGTCTTGACGAAGGGCCCTCGCTAGACAACTGCCTATCGATGCCTTCATGTTCACCTCTCGACGCCATTCGCACAGCTTCCTCGACCGCAATAGCAGCAACATTCGGACGCTCGACTTGCGCGGCGCTGTCTGGGTTGGACGGGGGCTTGAAGAGGGCAGCCTGTGGTTACCATTAGCACGTATTCATCTCCGCTGAATTCTGGATATAGACACTCACCTCATGGTCATCGAAATCCTGTCCAGGATTGACAGTCTGATACTCGACGCTCTTCACAATCCTATACATGCCCCACGCCAACAGCGTCCCCATGGTCGGGCCGAACCAGTAAATGTAATGGTATCCCGGGAAGTTCTTCGTCACCACGCACGGTCCGAAGCTCCGTGCAGGGTTCAGACTGCCACCTGTGTAGAACACGCCTACGAGCTCGGCCACGAACAGGGCGAGTCCGATGCCGACGGGAGCGAGGAACGTGGCTTTGTGCTTCTCGGCTGCGAGCATGAATATAGTGAAGACGAGGAGGGAGGTCAGGAACATTTCGAGGAACACGCCCTGCGCGATTGAGGTGTTGGCTCCGAGGGTTGTGGAGACGTTGAGTGGACCGGGTAGGATGGCGGAGACGATGCCGGCGGAACACATGCCGGCGAGCATTTGGGAGAGGAAGCAGAGGCCGGCGCGGATGGGTGAGATAGCGCCGATAAGGTAGAGACCAAGGGTGACCTACACAAATGACGTATCAGTATTGTTTGTATCGTCAGGCTGGAGTTTGGGCAAGGCTAGAAAGGCTTCCGCTTTTGCTCGGGTACAGGGTCCCCAGGCGAGATGAGAGATTGGGACTTACAGCAGGATTAAACAGCCCTCCTGATACCCGGAAAAACACCCACACGTTCACCATCAGACTGAATCCGAATGTCAACGCGATGAACAACAGCACACTCGTGTTTGGCGCTTGAGTGATACTGTTATCCTGCTGTCCCGCTGTGGCCGGGTCGCTCGCTATGGCCGACGTATTTGCTACTTGTGTGCCTCCAAAGGCGAAGAACAGAAACATGAATGTGCCCGCAAACTCGGCAGCCATGGCTACGAGCTCGTTCCGCCATACTTGGGCAAATGACCTGTGCCTCGAGGCTGTGGGTCCTGGGGCTCCATTGGTAGTTTGTGGACCAGGGAGCTTCTCTTTGTTATGGAGGGGTAGAATACCGCGGGAGAGTCGAGGCATGATGGAGAGTTCTGAGGGTCGAGGATGAGAGAGTAGAAACCTTCAGGCGGTGGATAGCTGAAGTGTCTGAGCTTGTCGATCCTCTCGTCCCAGCCTCGTGGTACCGACAGAAGGTTCGAGGAATGCCACGCTGCAAAAGAAGTGCACACCAAGCGGAGTCGTAAAATAAATCGTCGACGCCACGAAAGAAAGGTCTGGTCCGGCGGTGTAGGTAGCACACACGTCAATGAACGGTGTCGAACGTTGATATAACGATACGCTAATGCTCGTGATGCTTCAGCTCTCTGACCCCGACGACGACAGTGGCGTTTTGCTAAACGCCGGACTGGGGCAAGCGAAGACTATCATTTATACCACAAGCTGCCACGACTGTGCTTCAGGTGATGATGGAATGCATCAGCACGCATTTGCGTGCGACGCGTATGGCGGGACGTTGGCCGACTTCTACCCAAGCCATCCCCACTCGCGAGTGGAGTCTGGGGATGGGAATAAGATATTGGCAGTGGAGGGCGAAGAGTGACGATGGAGAAAACGGCATCTCAATGGTGAGATGTGAGGATCCGCAGATCTGGAACTATGTGGGGATCGCCACAGGGAACTCGTAACGCAGGGTCGATCGCCGGAGGTCTGTTGGGATGGATGTTTATCGATAAGGGCATGGTGAGGTCATGACGGAGGTGGCGTCCGCGGCATCGAGGCTCTAACGTCCAATGGTCGACCGTCGATAATAAGCGAGCTCAATAGTGTCTGAGGAGATGGACTATACACTTATAGCGCTGATGATATGTATGCCTGACACGGGGGCTAAGACACCAAAGCTGCCGACACTACCGGTGTCGAAGGCCTGAGCATAAGTAAACCTCAGGACGCGCATTCTTCACGTTGTGGTCTCTCACGCACGGGATACGTCAGCATACTGAACGTCTTCTTGCAGTTGTCCGGACCCCCAAATTTCTCGGCGAGCACTCGTCGATGGTTGAAACTGATGGTTTCCAAAAAAATTCGTGTTCCGGGCCGAGGCGAATAGGTCGGGGCCAGATTTATGCATTCGAGGATACAGAGCTAGAGATTCAAATCCATCACACAAAGCACGGCTCTTCATACAACCTGTTAGTCTCGGCCGATCCTTCGCCATCGCCATCGCACATCTGCAGAGTCCGCATGGGCCCAGTACGGTAACAGCTTCGTGGACCCTCCAATTTACGTACTACCTCCTTGACCGTAGCGGTCGCATGCATGTTGGAGGAAGAGGATGGTAAAAGGCTACCTGAGTTCGCAGCGTAGAGTATGGACATATCAGAGGAAGCTGCGGATGCACATGCGGCATCCTATGGTTTCAGGAGCTATCAGTATACTGGACATCCTAGGAGGAGAGCGACTGATCCGATGGAGAGAATGGACAGAGAGTGTAATAGGGTTCTTCAAGCCGTTGAGTCCACGTGCCACAAGTACTTTGCCCGCTGAGAAGGTATGTTCAAGGATTGCCGACTTCATCCCTCGTGAGACGCAAATGACCCGCTCGTACAGTCTGGAATTTCGGTATCGTGGCTGTAGGTTCTGATAATGAAGGGATGGTATCACTTTCGCTGCATATAGGGTCTTGGAGGACATCGCCTGCCTGGATTTCTTTCCTGGGTTCTATGTCTGATCATTAGAACTTCGCGAGCATATATTGCGCCGAACTACACATCAGGCAATGCCCCAGTGCGCGTTGTTTAGAGATGTAGGATATTTATTCTCAGGGGCTTGTTTGAGAGTCGTGCAGTGAAGCTTCCAATTGCATCTGCAGCAGGACGTTGTTTACATCAGCAGTGTATTACCCTTGCGGCATGGGCTATCAACAATTACGAAATTACATCGTGCCCCTCGCAAATGTGACTTCTGTCGAGGATCTAGAGCCCCTACAGATAAAGCGTAACTGGAGATTTAAATATAGTAAAAGAGAATATGTACTCTCTTACCATATACTTGAAAGTATTACTGGACGATATTCAGTATATCTACACCACAGGGCGATCGTTGTTCTCAGAAGAACGAATCAAAGCCATGGGAAAGACTGAAAACACTCGATGTCGTAGACCAGTCAAATAAGGATTGATGTGTGGCGGAGACCCCGTCAGCCGACTGTGCCCGCCGCAATATGGGCGGCGCGGAGCGGCGTAGTTAGGTATGGGACGTCGAGTGCCTGTTATTTTAGATTAACTAGACACGCACATAATCACATGGCACTAGTTATAAGAGTTCTTTAGGGCTAGGTACCTAGGTACGATTATAGGGACAAAATTTCATACTGTGTACCAAAAGATATGCTAACCCAATGTGAGTTAGTGTGCGCTAACGCAGGTGAAACGATGTTCAACACCAAACTCGAGATCTTGTCCAGCTTCAGCGGATCCACCGAACATTTTCAACTATCAGTTGCTACGAGCCTTCGCCCTAGATATCACACAACAACAATGCTATGCTGGCATCTCTTCAATACACGTAGAGTAGGGTCGTGAGAGTGCGCGAGTTCCGTTGTGCGGAACAGCCTTCACTCGGAGCTCTACGCCGTATCGTGCCGTACTTCCGTAATGTATGACAAAGCGAGCGGAATAAAACACTACACAGTACTTGGGGTGCGACCCAAGTGTCTTGGGAATGATTGGGATATAGAGGCTCCGTGCTGATCCGAAGAGGACGAGTACTCTGGAGCTTCGCCTGTGGCGTTTCAAAACCTTGGGTATGTTGAGGACAAATTTAGGCCCTTTGCTCAGCCGATACAGGCAAATGTGAATCATTTCACCCTACCACCATGGTGTCCTAGAGACATTCATTACCAATCAGGTCAGAAGATCTAATATAGCCCTTGGACATGGACTTTGCCTAAAGTATTTATTCCACACTTATGCCGTCAAAGTTAGCTGTCCGGTTTCTGTACATACCATTCTTCGACTCTCACTCCATACCAAGTTCACTAGCCTCGATTTCTTTCTTTGGAGACTTTCACAGCACCTTTCCTATCTGAACGCTCCACTCGCTACAATATCACTTCGTCATGAAGACTACCTTCTACATCTTGGCTAATATCTTGTCCCTTGCGACTGCTTTACCTCAAGGACATTCGAATCTCATCTCTGGTCGCCAAACCTTTATTGCATCGCTAGTCCCAGAGTTCGGCAACGCGGGCATCGGGCCACGGCCTGGTGTGCCAGCCGACTGTATCACATCGGCGGGTACTCCTGTAGCTTGCGACTGCCCGGGAGATCGCGGAGTCTTTCTCAGCGCAGTCCAGGCTGCGGTTGAAGCTGTAGACGAGAATGGCAATCCCGACCCCAATTCTTTCGGAGTCCCGGTCGAATTTCCAACCGACGGCTCATCGCTCTCAGTGCGGAAGCGTATCGAAACTGCTATTACAGTGCTACAAAACATCCACGGAGCGAAGGGAGATGGATGTCCAGCGATCAGCACAACGTTTCCAACACAGCTGGCCAATGTCCCACTTCCCGGATAGGCATGAAGCGCATAGTAGAGTGTAGATCTACTGACTGCGCGGTTGAGGTGTTGGGTGGCTTTCGTTTGCTGCGTTAATGATATATCCTGGATAGACATGGGGCACAGTTGGGCATATACCTGCATCAGCGTTTGTACTTCTTAGCATGATTCATTCATTAATTCGAGATTATCATTGCATTAAACTAAATGAAACATTTCTCTAGGGAGCGCACAAGATCCAATGACGTCAGCTCGCGGTGAAATGCTGTTCTGTGTTTGTTGTGATCCGTGGACCTAACGACCAACACCCAGGGAACTTCACCACACCTGAAACTCGAAAATTTGCAAGTTACTGTCATCTCAGCACGCCAGATACATACGATACGCCTGATAGTACTTCTCCTAAAAGTAGATATCATCTTTTCCCATCTCTATTCCCTGCACACTGTCCGACACCGCATCTCTTGACTGTACTTGATTGTTGTAGGTATACTCTCTCCTCTCATCCTCTCTGCTTGTTTCTTCCTTCACCATTCCAACACACACGGTTCTCCTTTTTCTCCCCTGAAATTATACTGCCAGTGGCGATTGTTTGATGTGCTTCGTCTGGTGATACAAAACCAAGTCCTCTCATAAACAACAGGTGATTATTGGACGACTACTCAAAGCAATGTCGACCCACTACGAAATCCTCGGCGTAGAGGAGACTGCAGACTTGCCAACGATCAGGAAAGCGTTTTGTCGCATCCAATTAGAAAACCATCCCGACAAGACTCAGAGCCTTCCCATATACGAGCGAGAGAGACGAGAGAACATCAGCAAGGCCGCGAACGAAGCTTGGAAGATTCTCTCAGACGAGAAGGCAAAAGACGAATACGATGCGAGCTTGCAATGGTTTCGGCCCGCAGACCAGAGCGGTGAGGATGTTTCGCAGACCAAAGCACACCGCAAGGCAAAGTACAGCAAACGCCACGGATGGTATGAAACTGCACAACCACCCCCTCCCCCACCGACAAATTTCACGGCATATGCGCACTGGGACAATGGCACAGAACCCGGCTACGATCCGGACTTCCTCTCCTACAGCAACAACGGCTGGAGCTTCGAAATGAGAACATCACCCCGCTGCCGATCGGTCGAGACCTGGGAGGCGGATGCAAACCGCGTCTGGGAGCATGCGAACGGAGTCGTCATCAAGACCAGGCTCGGAAAAGTCAAACTGTACCCCGGACAAGACGACATTACAATCACAGTCCATTCCACACCGAACCACCAGAAGGTCTGCGAGATCCGATCGTGCTTCCAACAGACGGTCACGGACGATGGCAAGGAAACAGTCCTCTACGTTTCAATACTCACTTCGCCTACTGCGCACGGCGACACGCTGCCCAAGTGGAAATTTGCTTGGAACGTAATACCGGCAAGAGTCATAATGCATGTTCCGAGAGAGGCGCAGCATTGGGCGGTGTACTTGACTTTTCATACCAAGGTGCCGTCGTTGGAGGAGGGGCCTATGCAGTATCTTGTGCAGTTCGACGTCCTGCAGCCTATGGTACCAGTCGACCTTGGTACGATCGCTTTCCAGAAGTTGTCGTATGGATACGGTGCGGATATGCATCATGTATATCGTCTTGCGGCTGCGGCGTATAAGGTTATGGAGTGTGCATAGTGGTTTGGTTCGTGGGTCATGTCTGTATATGTCAAAATTATTTCGAGCTTCGACGTACTCCACGAGAGTCAGATGAGAAGATGATCGTTATGTGGAGGAGGACAGGGCTTGTTTTGCTCTATCGGAAGAACCAGAGACGTTAGTGTGTAATGATCAACATACCGAATGGGAGAACAATAATAGGTAGCCTACTACATACCCTACAAGCCTTTCGATTGCCGAGGTATAGGTTTGAGACACACTCGTATACTCGGCTTACAAGCATCCGCAAGTCGCCGGAGGAGTTTCAGTAAATTTTGGGGGCCGATGAGGCACTGATTAGTCGCCTACGCTCTTCACACAAACCAGCATTGTCGACTCAGAACTCATAGAGTTTATTGTACAAGGGTTCATGCGAGCTCGACGAGATTTGGACGACGGGAGGTAGTCGTTAATGGTCACTTTTGTGGCCCGCTATGTGGCTGCTGTACGTATTCGAATCTGTACCAAAGACGGGACAGGGAGCTCGGGCGTGGCTGACCAAGTGCATATCGGTCGTTTACCTAGAACGATCCTGTGCGTACCTGGTACGGCGTACAATTCGACGTCACGAGGGCTATTCTTAGTGATAAGGTGCTGCAGAGCAAGATCGCGTGGTGGGCTCTTCCCTTGACTCTTCATGCGAAAGGGGACCCGGCCTCTCGGAGCCCACACTGCTGCATCGGAGCGTCCCAGAAAAGATGGAGGATAACACGGCAATATCAGGGCGCACGCGAATTGGCCAGCACGTCCCCATAATGAGGTCAGGACGGTCCGTGGGACCACGAGGTAAGATCCCTGGACATGGTCGCGGGAACGCCGCAGACGGGTGGATACGGGCTGGCGGCCTTGTGGGGCATCTTCTATCATTCGGCTGCCGGGCTGCACGCAACGCTCAAACATACATGATGAAATGTAGACGAGCGTGACTACAGCAGCTAGAGGTATGATAGGCATGGGTGAGGATCTAGTCAAATATCGAATGCCAGCGTGACCCTGTTAGCAAAGGACATCAATTGCAAGAGGAAAGAGACTTGGAGCGCAGAGCAAGGTATGCTCTCTCCTGCTCCTGCTCCTGCTCCTGCACAGCAGACCTCGCCGCAACAATGAGGTCCATCAATCAAGCGCGTGGTCACCTTGCATGTGTTCTTCACATTGCAGGGGCACGCGCATGCCCATCTCGGAAGCCACCAGCCGACGGAAGCGCCGCGCGCTCTAGTTTTCCAGAAGAGGATGCTGCCACGTGTGGACTGGGTAGTGACGGCGCAGTCCTCCGGTCTCGCGGGGCGTAGTGTGGACGGCTCCAGTGCGTTCTTGCGAGGAAATCGGCGTCGAGGTGGAGGCGTAGAGTGGGAAGATCGCAGACGGACGCTTGGAGAGGGGCGGACGATGACAGCCGCGCGCTGACGGGAAGAGGCGTCAACAAGCGCCAGAGCTCGACCTGAGCTGGAGAACATCCAGTCATCTCGTTTCAGCATCTCATCTCCTCGCCATGGCCCCCCACATCCCAGATTTCATGCACTCCCACCCTGTACTGAGGGCATTCCCGCCCCAGCGGTTCGAAAGTTTGGGTTCTGTGCCTTCTTAAGGACCAGGGACGCCGTGCACCCTCCACGCGTTGCGCATATCTCCGCTCTGGATCAGCCTCATTGAACGGAGAACGTCGATAGAAATCCGCCTGCGACGCTGCTCTGACGGAGCATTCTGTGCTGTCATGTCCAACGAGACTGGTTCCGATAGGGACTCTGCAATCGAAATTGACCCCGCCGTGAGTACCACCGCCGCACAACCATTCGTGGACAAGTCAGTGCGGCGGAGTGGGCGTCTGCCGTCATTCAACACCAATGCTAACACGCGTAGGTGCTTGCCGACGACGGCAGCTCGTATGTTCAAGATTTTACAGATGAGCTGTGGGTCACCATACCGAGCCGCCTTTTCCGTACCGTGTGCTGACGACTGCTAGCGATTCGTTCTCCACGAGTGCCACCAGCTCGATAACCAGATACCCCATCGAGAACGGCAGGAGGTCCGTACCATGCGCCAGTTGTTCAGTAGCCTACCTGACACGCTACCTGCAGGTACCATGCCTTCAAGTCGGGTGCGTACTTCCTTCCCAACGATGAACCGGAACTCGAGCGGCTGGACATTGTCCACGAGATGATAAAGAAGGCGCTGGATGACAGGTTATATGCTGCGCCAATCCAGAACTTTCATAAGGTGCTGGATATGGGAACTGGTACGACGGCTCTTCTTGCACACATGGAATCTCCACTCGCTCGCGAGACTGAAGTATGCGAACTTTTTACTGACAAGTTTGGCAGGCACTGGCATCTGGGCGATGGAGATGGGCGATCAGTGTCCACATGCAGAGTTTCTCGGAAACGATTTGAGCCCGCTCCAGCCCTCGTGGGTTCCACCGAACGTGCGATTCGAGGTTGACGATATTGAGAGCCCATGGGCATACGGAACACAGTTCGACTTCATATTTGGCAGGACACTGCCTTGTGCAGTGAGCGATTGGCCCAAGTTGATGAAGCAGGCGTACGACAACCTCAGGCCTGGAGGCTGGGTCGAGTTCCAGGACTTTGACATCGCATTCTACGCCGATGACGGTAGCTACAGCCCGTCGAGTGACACTGCGAAATTTATCCAGTTGCTGTTGCAGGCTGCGCGAGAGTCTGGAAAGGTCGCATCTCCAGGTCCTCAGCTGGAAGAGTGGGTGCGGGGTGCAGGATTTCAGAACGTCGTTCACCAGAGAATCAAGTTGCCAGTGGGGCCTTGGCCGAAAGAGCAGCGGCAGGTGCGTTTGTGTCGCCAATAAAACCACGACAACTGCTGACTTGTACTAGAAAGACATTGGTCTCTTTAACTTGGTGCAATGTATAGACAGCCTCGAGGCATTTTCGATGCGACTGTTCACTTCCGTCCTGAAATGGGAAGTCGAAGAGGTGCAAGTGTTGTGCGCCAAAGTCCGGACTGAGCTGAAGAATAAATCTGTGCACAGGCTGTTAGACTAGTGAGTTTCCCCAAAGCTCAGTATGTGCTTCGCTGACGTTACAACAGCCATGTTGTGTATGGACAGAAGTCAGAGTCATGAATTTTCACCTCCACATAGCATACAATCTGGTCTTTGATGCACCCGTCTATTCTTCATTACCAAACTTAGACGTTGATATCCCTTTTGCTCAACAATGAAACTGCTGCAGTACTGTCCAAGGTTGTGGACTTGGTGAAGAATGCCACTTTCGCTAACAGAGGCATTGCTGAGGAAACTACCAAGGCAAACCTGCGCGGTATCGTGCCCTCATTGCTCATTGTATTTCGTTGTACAAGGCCTGTCCCAAATCAAAGAGATTGATCTGGAGTTCCTAACGGCTTGTAGAGACGACTGACATGTTGTCCCTCTCATCTGGGATGCCCATCCGCAATTGTCAATCCTCAATTTAATGTAGTTGCGGGACGCATAGGATCACCATGTCTTTCGCGACAAGGCTCACTCAACAGGACCATCCTTAGGCACAGATTGCATGCGGCACACGCACGCACAAGGCTGAAAAAGCCTTGTCGGTTCGGGTGCGGTTCGATTGGCTCCTTCCCTATTATCAATGCAGCTTCTCGGTCAGCTGCGAGTGGCAAAACCAGTCTTGCGACCTGCGACTCTCACCTCGCTCAACCTCTACAATGTCCAAGCCATAATCAACAAGCAAGACAATATGGTTATGGAGGCCCTTGCTGCAGTTAGTCTGGCTGGGAACGTTGTGCAGTTCGTGGAATTTTCTTGCAAATTGTTCGAACAGGCTACAACAATCTACCACACTGGAACGGCACGAGGTGCGCAAGACATCGAAACACTCACCCAGCAGCTGCAGGCATTGTGCGCAGATCTAGCGCATGGGAATAACAGCGTTCAACAGCCTAGACCTACACGTCTGCCAGATCAAGGCTCGTTACAGAAGCTTGCGAAAGACTGCGAGACTGTGGCGAATGAACTGCTCTTCGAACTGCATGAACTCAGGGCAAAAGATCCTAATTCGAAATGGAGCAGCTTTCGAGCTGCGCTTGCCGTCTCCTGGAAGGAGAAGCGAGTCGATGCCATGCAAAAGAGGCTCGATTCATATCGCTCGCAGTTGGTGGTACATCTTCAAGTCTTACAAAGGTGAGCAGGCTGAATGTCCAATGGCTGGTAGTAACTGACGATCATCAGCGACAAACAGTCAGGCATGTTCCGCTTGCTAGAGGACTTGCGTCGTCAGAATCAACGATTGGGGGCTGAGCTGGCAGACCAGATCACTGACGCAAAAGAAACATTTCAGCTCGCCATCACAACGCTGAAGGACGACCTCATTGAGCGGAGCTCATCAGGGACACCTGTTCCGAAGTCCACGCAGTTTTCATTGGACGAAGAAGTCAGTGCTTGTACAACGACGCTTTTGCAGATAGCAGCTTTCTGTACGAACACCGATGCCTCGTTGCACGTGCTAGACAGCCTTCGGCTAGAACAAATCGACTATCGCCAAGCTCAAATCCGTGACGCACACCCACAGACATGCACTTGGATGTTTTCAGACCAGTTCAGTCGTTGGATTGAGTCTCCAGAGCCCGTCTTCTGGATAAGCGGTAAACCTGGGAGTGGAAAGAGCACCCTGATGAAGTTCCTTGCGGACAATCCCCAGACCTTGGAGCGGCTGAGACAGTCATCCGAGCAGCAGATACAGGTGGTCGCTTCGTACTACTTTTGGGTAAATGGCACAGACATGCAACGCTCACAGGAAGGTTTACTACGGGCTCTGCTGTTTGACTTACTCCGCCAGTGTCCCGCGTATATTCCCAAAATTATTCCTGAGCCATGGAATGTACAACAGAGAACCGAAGCTAGTAGCACCCGCCTCAGCTATTCGTGGAAACGGTCTGAATTGCTCCGTGCTTTCCAGCGCCTCACTAAGCTCGATACTAGGGCAACGCGCTTTTGCGTCTTCATTGATGGACTCGACGAATATCATGGCGATCACGACGAGCTCATCGAAGTGATCCAAGACCTAGGCCGGTCTAATATCAAGCTCTGCGTAGCTAGTAGACCTTGGAATGTATTCGAAGACGCCTTTGGGAAAAGCTTAGAGTTTAAGATCTACTTGCAAGACTTCAACAAGGCGGATATTCATTTGTACGTCAAAGAGACATTGACGGGCCGTACAGATTGGCAAATTTTGGAAGAAAAAGATCATCAGGCAGCTCTTGAAATAGTGGAAGAGATTGTCAACAAGTCAAAGGGCGTCTTTCTATGGGTATTTCTCGTAGTACGATCCATGATCGAAGGCGTCAGGAACCGTGATCGACTTTCACAGCTGCAGATGAGATTGAAAGCATTTCCTAGTGATCTGGAGGAGTACTTTCGCCATATCTTCGAATCGCTGGATCCCACGTATCGCACACAAACTGCGAAAGCCTTCCAAGTGGCCCTGATTGCCCACCGGTCGCTTCCGCCTATCATCTATTGGTTTCTTGATGAGGAAGAAGATAGCCCACGACACGATATCTCTGCGCCGGTTAAGGAAATTCCTTTAGATGAGCTTGACAAGCGGCAAAATGAGATGCGTATTCGCTTGAACGGCCGATGCAAAGGACTACTTGAATGCAGTAATATTACCTGGGGAGAAGAAGACGTTGTCGACTTCCTACACAGAACGGTCAAAGATTTTCTAATGACGCCGGAAATGCAACGTACCTTCGCAAGCCTCCTGAATGAGGATTTCGACCCATATTCGTCAATCTGTACTGCTTCGCTCGTCTTACTAAAGTCGACACCCACTATCCTTCTCCGCCCTGTTCTTGTGTTGTTACTTTTCGAGGTTTTTTTCAATTCGGCTCTCCACTACGAACGGAGCAATCGTATGCTACCAATGGAGTATTTCTATGAGTTAGACCGCACCGTTTCGACTCTTGCAACGAATTCTGAAACAACAAAGAGCGTGCTGTGGTACCGTGGCACTCGCCAACATTCTCTATTGTCCTCTGCCGTGCGTTACAATCTTCGGTTGTTTGTTGAAGCCCGATTGAGATCCTGCAAAGATATCTCGGCGAGTACCATCATAAGTCTTGTCAAAGCCAGCTCACACCTATCAGCTGGTGACAGACTAGAGATGTTACAAGCGATATTGGCATTCTCACCGCAGAGGATCTTGACCGATGACATCCAGGATTGTCTGGCACAAGTGATGGCGAAAGGAGATGATGCGTATCAATTACTGCGGAACCTGTCTGAACTTGCTACCTTCGAAATAATAGGCGAGGGGAGATTCGAGGGGAGATTCACATCCCAACGGCTGGACAAAAAATTAGAGCAACTTTCCTCCCATCAGCGTGATGAGATACGCGGCTTAATTGCTCGCAAACCAATGCGGGAGGCGGAGCGAGCACCCTCACAGCTTGCGGCATTGACACCATCTCCAGTCTATCTCAATGACACGAAGGGAAAGTTACGCGTAAGGCAAAAGCTTCGATTCTTTGCACTGAGGCGGAAAAGGGATGTTGTAAGGTCGGAGTCCAAGACTGAAAGAAGGAGTCGAGTTTGGTGCTGGTGAGAGCTTCATATCAACTTTTCATCGTGAACATCTTTTTGTACGTTGAACGTCTTTAGTGATGATGCGTGGCTTTCTGATGGCAAGATGAATGCTTCCAGTAGTCGTGAGTAAGGTATGAGTCAAGAGGTATTTGGGAATGACCCGATGTGAAGAACAAGCTTGAGAAGATAGTAATACCAATGATAGCGCTGGATTTAACATCTATGCCATGGGAAGACTACTTACACAGGCTCGCGGACTCATAAACGGATAGCTGTAGATGACTGGATTATGTCACCCTAGTTTCGGCGCATGTTCGGACCGACTTCGGAGCTTGAACCCCGCTTGGCATCGAAACGAATCTTTTTCTCCCCCTCGAGTTCCTCGACACTGTCCACAACACAAAATGCGACAACTCACGTAGCGCGTCAGACTTCTAATTGAGACTGGGACTGCCTGTGTCTCTGGGACTACCTACCAGCACGTTCACCACTGCTCTGGACACATTCGTCCAGGATAGCCGTACGTATCCCTTCTCAAGGATTTCACTCTCGCTTCATGCGTACAACCAGTAGACATATAGTTATATGCGTGTACGATACACACGTATCATGGCCCTATCGAAGACTCGGCGACCTACTACGCTCCACGGTCACGAGTTCAATTTGTGAGCCTAGATCAAGCCCCAAGTGACCTGCCAAGGTCCATCCCACTCGTGTTGCAGCATCAGAGCGAAAGCCAGGACGATGTTGCGTCTTATTGTTGGGAGACATCACACCTATCATAGATTACAATTCATAGCTATGTTATCAGTGTATTGAGTCGTTCAAACGCTCCAGTACATGAATGTTAAAGCTATGTAACTATGCTGCGTGATGTCGTGAGCTCCATAATTCAGGATCTCGCCCCGAAGTGAGAGAGCCATCAGCTTTCCTTGCTCTACAGCTCCTTCTTCAAACCCTGCCTCGCCTTCTCCTCCCTCGGTGTACCCTTCTCCCCTGCTGTCCTGTTCTCAGTTGTCGCCTCGTACGCCATGGGATCGCCCTTCGTCGGGACCGGCTTGTGCGTCACCAGCACCCAGGTCGCCGCCAGCGCCTCGCCAACCAGCGCAATCATGCTCGCGCACGCAATGCCCCAGACATTTATACTGACGCTGCCCAGCGGAGCCCGCGGGAACGAGAGTATCCATTCAACGTAGTAGGGGACCCAGCCTGCAGGCAGCCAGAACATGGGTTGCTTCGCGAACCACATCTGCAAGAGGAAACGTAGACCCTGGGTCCCTAGCCAGCGCAGGGTGGAAATCGTGGATTGGAAGGTGGTTTGGTGGGTTTTGAGGGAGGCATCTGGATCACAAATTTGTTAGTATATAATTTTAAGGGTTTGAGACGGGCTAGAAAAGAGAGCAGTAGAGCCACGTACCTATCTTCTGATACTCGTCCGTTGCCTTCTTGTGCTCGCGGTCCAGCTTCGCCCAACGCGCAAAATCATCCTGTGGGGACACTTTGCTCAGTTCGCGCTTCAAGCGAATGATTTCGGCTCTAAGTTTTCGCGCTCGTTGGGAGGATGAGGACGTTGGTGTCGGTAGCTTGTTGTAAAGGATCCATAGCTGTGTGTTGTTAGTTGCTCGTTTACTCGTCTGTCTTGTGGGGAGGCTGATATGCTTACTAGGTCGGTGATGGTGCTTGCGCCGACGGTGTTGATGATGTGGAGAGAGAGCTGCAATATGAACATTACAAGTAGTAAGGAAGGCATGGCGGCGGTTGTGTGAGTCCCTCAGAGCTTGGCTTGGGGAATGCTTTTGGTGGGCTGTTATGTCATTTGGGGTCGTGAATTTGGAGATGGTCTGTGCGTTCTCACCGGCGCCTGCCCGGGCGCACCGAGTACATAGGTATCAACAATCAGCCTTCACGCTCACTGCATTGCGCCGTCGAGACTACACGCGTCTTACTTCACAAGGTCTTTCAACCGGGGTGTCCGCCCATCATTCTCATCAAGATTGTCTCCACATTGTGCCATGACAACACGCTGGTATGGCCCAGGACGAGGCCAGAAAGAACCTTCAGTATCAAGCTTACGAAGAGCTAAATGGCTTCTTCTCGAATTGTGAAGACCATGTGGTCGAGATTGCGATACTGCCTCCAGCTATAGAGCCTCCAGACGGGTTCCTTATGCGAGATGGATCGAACGTCGGCATCTCGAAGAAAATTCTCGCACTGGCATTTGTCGAGGCAAGACAGCGTTTCTTCGAAGGTCTAAAATTCGGAAACGATCAGTCATGCTTTAATTCGTCTAGGGTTATATTGCTCTTTGACCCTGAACATATCACAGCAGCGAATTACCGAAAGAGGAAGTTGCTTATGGTGTGGAAGAAAGAGTCTGGTAGGGACGACGAAAGGTCACACGAGTTCGAGAGGCTTGAGAAGCGCGAGTTGGTTTTCCTGGACACCATTTTGACCTCACCGCTTCATCGGCAATCCAAGTCACCTACGCTCTGGCACCATCGCTTCTGGCTGATCAACCTTTCTCTGCCTCTCGTTCATATGCATACGGACATGGCATCTTATTCCAGGTTTCTCAAAGCCGAGCTGGAAGCTGTGTTTAAAGCCGGCGAGCATCATCCGAAAAATTACTATGCTTGGCAATATGCGCGGAGGCTGATAGTAAGAGCGGAAGAGTTGATTCAAGATGCACCTGAATACCGGAAGGTCTACCACGAAGTCAGGTGGTCATGGACTAAAGACATGACGACGTGGTGCCGTAAACATCCGAGCGACATTTCCGGCTGGTCTTTCCTCTTATTCCTCCTTTCGAAGGTCGACAACGTATCCGAGAGAACGACCATCATCAGAGAAGTGATGTGCTATGCCATCAATTTTGAGCTCAAAAATGAATCCCTTTGGGTGTTTATTCGTACCGCCCTCGCCAGTGGCATCCTTCAGGAAGAGCAACATACGCTTCTAGACCTATTAAGACGTCACGTAAAAGCCATCAGTGCTACAATGACTGAAGCTGCACGATCGGAGAGCTCACCAGTAGTCGCATTACGATGGATTGAATCCAGTGGATACCAAGAACTTGAAAGTAGCCGAGATGAATTGTGGTTCAGCTCGACCATCCCCGAATTACAGAAAACATCCGGGTGAGAAAGATCCGAGGCCACCATAGTATGTACTCAAAAATATACCCTAGAACTTCCTCATGGCTCGTCCTTTTACTTGGATCTGGCGGAGCTCTCGGAGGGCGCTCAATATTCTCGACACTCACAGAACTCGAGTCTAAAAAATCCCCTGGTTCTGACGTAGACCGGTCAAACCTCTCTAAAGGTGGATTCGATTCTTCATCTGATTGTCGAGAATCTGGCGCTTCGTATACCAGGTCGACAGACTTTGTCCGAACATAGGGTGCCGTTGCCTGCAACGACGCAAACCTTTGATGCTGTTTGCCAGCTACGTATGTGGTTAGGTTCCTACCCTTAGCCCTATACAAGAGCTATGGTCAGCGATATATCTGAATCGCTCCAGACACCTTGCTAGACTTACAGCATACGAATCATCGAGTCCCGCTCGAATCGATAAAGAAGGTCTCCAGGTATGTCGGGATTAGTGTACGGACGTAGGTGCGCCCACTCGACCTTGTAGATATGTCGAATATTCACATAAGAGCCCCACCTCAAGGCTGCATCGTCCCGCAACTGCATCGTCGGGAATCGCTTCCTTGCCTTCTTCGACACTGCGTCTGGATGATCTGGCGTCGGTGAGATCGGGAGGTACCAGGATCTTCGACTGGCATGGAATTCATTCGCCTTGCCGTATATCTCATGGAGCTTCTTGCCTTGGAAAGAAGTTATCTGAGCGTTTGTGAGTGTTGATCGTTCCAGCCTGTTATCTTGTACTCACTAAATGAAAGTGAACCAGGTTCTCTTCCTCTGCAGGTCGTGAGATGACCACGACCGGATGGTTAAATATTCCCTCTTCTACTGCACCTTTCCCATGAGCTCTCCGTACCGCTCTTTCAGGGAGGTCTTTCTTTGGCGGCAGCCACAGTATATGTCCTTGAACCACGTCGTCCCCATCTACTGTGTTCTCTTCTTTTGCGGAAGATGATCGGCGGCGTTCGGTGGACGACCTTGGTGATGTCTGCGAAGAAGTATCGCTGTCTGAGTATGTCATATTGAAGATCAACTGAATGACTTCAATAGTTCCAAATGTAGCGCAGCGCCCATGTTCCTCATATGTATAGAACGGCCTCTCAAGGCGAGCCACATGCAGCCTAGCATTTGCATAACGACCTCCCACCTGAGCCTCAAGGTTACAGCTCCTATGGATCCAGCGGGCTCCTATTACCACCGAACTACGACTACGCCGCGAGATGACCTATGCGAAAACGAAGGCCGCGCCTCCCATACAGACCACATGTTTCTTTTCGCATGAATCTCATTCAGCTGGAGAGCGCGATGTGCTAGGCATCGCTTACCCCGACACGCGTCTTGTCGTCCAATTATAAGGTACCGCCACAATGCCAACCGCCACACAGCCTCACCTTGGCATAGATGATCTCAGCACGATCGGCGGACTCCAGCGCGATCGCACGGATCTGATGCCATGGATACGGATAAGCGGCTCGCTCCCGCATCTGCTTCTGCGTTATTAGCCTTCGTCCTGAAGCTTGAACTTGAGCCTCTTTCGCAATCGTACAGGCATCAGGCTGTGCATGGATTTTCAGCGCCGTCTAAACCTGCAGAAACCCACGTAGGGCCGTAGAGTCGCCAAAAGTTCCCTTCAAGACTTGCAGCTAATCCTCCGTGGCGCGTCTTTGAGAGGCTTCTCCACGACGATCGCTGTGGCCGATAAGGCTTTCTACACACTTCCAGAGGCCGAGGTATGTTTCAGATATGACAGGCAAGAGGCGTCATGGTTCACGAATGTTCTATGCAGTACCACACATGCAGTTCTGCATCGTAGACTTGTTCCACTAGTCGCACTACCACTGATGCGATCAGGTACTGGTTCGCCTGTCCAGTCCAATGTTTTGTACCCAATGCGTAAATCCATCCATACGCCTTACACGCGGTCGTTTACCGGGGTGTCCGTACACATACTCAAGAGATGCTGTCTCCTGAGGCTTTACATACGCCTGGAGGCATTGCCACGCACCATGTATTTTCAAAGATACCCACATCGCAGGATCTCCCTGCCTTGACTACCTGTCTGCAGTGCTTAGAACCTGCCTCGGTCTCGCCACCCTTTTTCACTATTTCCAAAAACCAGTAACTCTTTCTCCGAGGCCTGCAGCGATGACACTCAGCCTCCTGCTCCCACTCCTCTCTCTAACAGCCAGTCTACCTTTGCTCGTCTCCAACCTCGGCTCCACGCCCCTCAAGTCCAGTCTAAACTTCTCAACCTTCGCCCCAATACCCTCGAGTTGCCTCACCGGATGCGCCACATGCCTATCCCACAAATCCGGACTGACGCCATCTCCATTCCGGCCCACGCTCTTCTGCAACGGATGTTTGAACCGCTCCGCATCCGCATGGCTATTCCACTGGAACAACATGACTAGCGTCTCGTCATCGTTCTTACCTATTACACTTTCCTCATCCGTTCCCTCATCCTCAGGATAGAACAGCGCCATATTCTTCTCATCTGAATTCATACTCCTCAACACCTCCGGATTCGCAACCTCATAATCAGACCCTACACTCCCCAGCGACCCGCTCGGCGAACTCGGATCGTTATGCTGCGACTGCAGTTCTGCCCACGCCCAGAAGTCTCGTGTTAGATCACCTGGGTGGCTAAACGCTGCGCCGGTCCCGGATCCGATCTGTGCGGAGAGGGAAGAACGCTTTGGATCCCAGCCAAACCGCTTCCCGATCGCGCTGGCGATGCCGGGGGTTGGTGCACTGAGCGTGATGATGTCGCACGGCGTGCGGGCTTCGGGTGAACTTGCGGCGAGAGAGATTATGGAGTAATCGAGTAGGATGTGCTGTACGCTCGGTGGCTGCGCTAGATGTTTGGACAGTGCTTCGAAGACTGGGGATGAGGCGCTTGAGCAGGTTTCCGATGCCGTGGTGAGGATTATGACGGATGATGGGTTGAGCAGGCAGTGCGACCATGTTGTGAAGGTTGTGGGGTGTGAGGTTGAGTCTGCGGCGTCGGTGATGTCGTTTAGAAGGGAGTTAAGGCCGATGTATGGTGCCGTGGAGGTTTGATTTGATGTGATGGGCGCTCTGAAGGTCAGACTTATGAGGCAGACATCTAGCAGTGTGGGAGTAGATGTGTGTATAGCATGGTTGCGGTGGTCGCACGTTCGACAGCAGGACGGCATGGTCGGTTATGTCTTCCAAAAGTCGGTCGTGACCTCTCCAACGACAGGTCTAGAATTTCTGGGAGGCGTTGATAGCACGATGAGCGGATTGCAGCGAACGTATGCCCTGCCTTCACACGCAAGGTGCCCGTTTCCTGTATAAGCTCCTCTCTCCCTTATTCTTGCTCCAATTCCCAGATGACCCCTCTCTTCACGAACCTACTCTTCTCTGATTGGTCCGGGCCCGAGTAAGAAGGATGAGGCTGTGAAGCAAAAACTCAACACGGCAAATCACGATCAACGACCGACAGGGTCCACAGGGTTCAGCGAGTGACAAAAGCGAGCGTTGGTAGATTAAACGTTATGGAAAGCGAAAGAGCAAAGAATCACCAAGATCATGAGAAGCGCTTCATGCAGATGCGTGTAATATGTCAGATGGGAACTGGCTGTGGATGGGCTCCACGGGTGGCGAGCGCCGCACGTGTAGAGATGCCTAGCACCGCCCGCCTGGAAGCGTAATCTTGCCCCCGGAGTCGATAATGCGATTGATCACGTAAATGGCGGATGGGGATGGTGCGCTCGGTGCTGTAAATATAGAATACGGAGGATAGCTGGTTATGAGGTATTGCGCACTTGCGTGCCAGCTCGTCTATTGAGGGTCTGAAATGGCAGTCACTCCTCACCTGTGTATTGACGAAAGGGGTCCATGGGTGTGTGGAAGATGCTGTTGAGTGGAACAGTGGAACCAGAGTAACAGGTGAAATCGCCAGCGAGTGTTTCAAAATCTAGTGGAATGAGATCATACAGGAGGAATGAGCGAGCGGATTGGGCGTGTTTCGACGGGTCTTTTGGAGAAAGACGGTGAGTGGAGTGCTCCGCCACAATGATGGATGCCGTTGGAGTTGATGGCGTCTTCCGTAAAAGGAAAGGTGCAACATCATTCTGATGACTAAACGCACCCACGCACGAAGTGTGCGTGGAACGAAGCTTCAGCTTCAACTCCTTCCACTATGCCTAACGATCATCGAGCATTCAGTCATCAAGGTAGCCGGCTTAGTGTGCTGGGAGTTCACTCCAACTCGCAAGGCGTCAGCCGTAAATGCGTGGGTGCACCTGTATGGCATCTCAACCTTCCTAATTGGGTATCTTCAAATATCTTATCAGATCGTCGATCTCCACCAATTTCTGGACGACCGAACGGTGACGCTCGCCAGGGAATGTTCTAGGAAAATTTCCTTGGAATCAACGTTCTGGGCTTCCACGCACTTACTACTGCCGCCAATACACGAGCATGCCAACTAGGCATTCTGTAAGCCCATGCACTACGTCTGAAGCATGTTTGTCTCTTATTTGTCTTTTGGAAACTTTCACGTTAACGCACTTCTCGTACGCACCTCTTCTGACATTGTACGGCTAAAGCAGCTGGTCGCGATTGCAAAGCTGCGATGACCCGACGTGGCTCATGTCGACTATCTGAGGTGGAGAAGTAGAGTATAGTTTTGCAGTCACTTGTCTGAGGTGAGTATTTGACCTAGGATATCATACATTTCAGAAGCAGCTTCACCCACGATCCGCCAAATTTCACACCTTCATGCCACGACTGGCCATCTTTTTCTGATCGTCTCCCCATACTTCCAGAACAGGAAAGGAACTGGCATGAAAGCAAAACCAATGAATCCCAGCAGACTGTTTCCCCAACCAAGACCAAGCGTCGAGTACATTTTGGGGCCTGCCATGGGAAGGAAAGCACCGCACAGCGATCGCAACAGCAGGTTCGCTGCCAGAGCACTTGCAGCAGCTTCCGCGCCATGGATGTCGACCAGGTACGTCTGCGCAGGCATGAATATGAACAATGATCCTATCTGGGAGTTCTGTGAGCTTGCGTATCAACGCGCGCATGCTAGACTTACACCGATAACGCCAGTCCCAAGGATTGGAACAATCCAGTGCGTCGCTTGGTCCGCGGACCAGCCATACCAGAAGAAACCGATAGGCAGAACTGGGGTGAGGAGGAGCATTAGGAAGAGTCGGTATTCTGGCTTGAACTTGAAGTTCGGCTCACTGCCCGGGGTATTGTCCATGTTCTTTTCGACGTCTTTCTCTTTCACTGCGGCATCTCTGCTGGTCGTTTCCGCGTTTAGGGTTCCGTTCTCCGCCTCTATCACTTTTACGTGCGCACCTTCGTTCTCCTCTTGAGCAACTTCAGCATCTCTGAGCAGAGCATCCTTGGCAGCCTGCGCTTCTAGCAGCTTGTCGCTGAAACGGGTGAAGATGCCAATGCCAATGAGATATCCTAGGCCCATACCTAGGTACGCCAGACCGGAGACTCCAGGGCCAAAGTGATATTGCTCCTCGAAGACAGCAGGAAAGGTGGCGAAGAGTAGGAACGTCAAACCATACGCGAATGCTACGTAGAGACTGATCAGACCCACGATGGGAGAGAACAGCAAGAGTTTCAGTGGCAGCACGATCGATCGCTTCAGTATTTGGCTGGGCGGAATACCCTTATCCAACCTCGAACGCAGATGGGGATTGTTGCTGGTCTTGCGCAAGCGAGCCGCCTTGCGCTCCAGGATGACAGGAGCATATGTTTCCCGCATGAAGACAAGAGCGAGGACATTGACGATACCCGACTACTATACATCAGAGCAATGTCGTTACTATGCCTTGTTGGAGACTCACGTATATGAGGATGACCCAGAACGTCCAACGCCAACCGATTTCCTGTCCGATGAAACCACCTGCTATAGGTCCGATGACTGGTCCCAAGATGGGCCCAAGCGCAAGCATTCCCATAACTCTGCCTCGCTCTTCCTGAGGGAAGAGGTCGGCAGCTGTACCTCCAACAACAGTCATGGGCGCTGAAGCAGCAGTTCCCGCTATGAAACGAAACGCGAGGAACATTCCAACCTTAGTACTCAAGGCGCATGCCAATGTAGCGAGCAGGAAGAAGCCATTCGCAATCTGGTAAATGATGAGACGTCCGTAAATCTCGGACAGAGGAGAGAGGACTAGCGGTGCCACTGCGAAGCCCAAGACGTAGATGGACACAGTCATGGTGCCCACTGTTGATGAGGTAACATTCAGGTCCTTCATCAACAAGGGCGCAGCAGGCGCGTACATAGTGGTCGCGAGGTTACTGACACAAGTTAGAATGGCTTTGAGGACTTCGGAGACTGACTTACACTCCCAATGCGATGACGCTTAGGATGGTTGTGTTTGTGTACTTCTTCTTCGTACTCCAATTCAAGGGCATCTCTGGGTCATCTGGGCCTTCCCAATCCACGATATTCGAGTCTCCATGCTTGTCGATACTGGGCCCCAGAGTGTACTCCGCCATCGAGCCAGGCTCTTGGGTATCCAGTGCTTGGGATTGGCTGTCCGATAGCATCGCTGTGGTGTACGAAGCTCGGCGCCCAGGAGTTGGCCAACGGCGCTCTTACATATTCGCGCACCCTCCGACGCAGCGGACTTGAAAAATATCATAGTCACAGTGCTGGATATTGGACCTCTCAAGTCGTGACATGCAGGTGTGAATGTCCGTTCTTCGCGAATGATCGCCATGATGCTCAGCTTACATGCCTGGGTGTTCTGGGGATGGTCAGCAATACGATGAGCTTAGCAGCCTTATTTCCTGCCAAGGCGGAGGGTCGGACGGTGCAAGCGGACAATCGGAGGCCTGAAATAATCTAGGCGTTGGACCTGGATCCAGAAGATATCAGTCAGAAGAACCCTTTGAATATCTAGGTTTGAGGGCAGTTCTTACGATATTTTAGTACCTGAACAGGAGCATAGATTCCGGCGAAGCAGTCACAGGCATCGTAGATGAATTGGAGATCTAGGTGTGCCATTTTTACCCTTCTCAGGCTTACGGAGCACTCGAGGCTCGCAGCAACCGGCGTTTGACTTGCTACTCGCCGTCGAATATACGTAGACGAAGTATGACCGGAGATGTATGGTATGAGTTCGCCATATCTTTAATATGAAGTCGTGAGCTCTGTATGTGCTGCGGAAAGCAGCAGCATTAGATGGTAAACTGATTGCTCTTGTGATAGATGTACCCAACAACAATTATGACCTCGCGTCCTCGGTCTATAACTTCTTTGGGTCTGCACTTGAAGTCAATACATAATTCAGAGTCTTCTTGGGAAAGGAATTTCCATTAGGGAGATCTGTCTTATCGCCAAGACCCTGCTTTCCTCCCTGGCCGCGACTCTCTTGCCTTGACGCTGCTGACCCTGACCCCAAAAACATTCGCAACTGGTTGAGATCCCCTTTTCGGGCCACGGCCTTCGTCCGAACGTGATTCCGAATCGGACTGGAAAAGATCCTTCATACGCTCACGAAAGCCTCGTTTCCTGTTGTCTTCCACGGCCCAATGCGCTGGAGGTGGTGGACACACTGATGCAATTTCCGACGGAGTTGAAGGTGTTAGGGTTCTTGGAGTTGACTTGGGCCGGGACTGAAGGGATTTATTCATGTAGTCTGGGGGTTGAGAAGATGGTTGGGAATCATAGTAAACTGGAGGTGCTGGCACTACAGGACTCGCTGTCCGTCTGGTGGTGGCACTGCTGCTTGATCCTGATCCTGATAGGAGTTCGTCGCGAAGATAGGGTGGAAGATTGCTATAGGAGGTCCTCTCGCCTTTCTTGCTGGGTCCATCATCTGCAGTGGGAAGCTCGTCCTTTTCATCGGGGTTTCCCTGAGCCCTCGCCTCTTTCTCCTTCTCCGATACTGATCCCAGAGTATCCCCTTCAGTATTTCCTTCCATTTTAGTGGCTTCAGCAAGCTTTTCCATCATGCGGAGCGCTGGGCAAATGAGTCAGACCCGTCGCGACAGGCCAGGAAGCGCGTTCTGCTCCGAACAACCCACTCCTAACGTACAATGGTTGATGTAAAGATAGCTGCCTGAGGTAGTGAGGAATCTATACGTCCGCCGTATGTGGCCGTTAAGGATAGATCAGGATGCCACGATTCGCAGAAAGCTGGTGCCGGTGATGCCTGATGCTTACTTCGTGTGCACAGCCACTTTGGGCTAGTCATGACAAGGTATCTTATTGATGAAATTAGACGCTCTCACCATTCAGACAGCACCTCGCTACATAACTTTATCATTCATCATTGAAGGCGTTGACCGGAAGTACTGTTCAGGGAGCAAAAAGGACTGTGGCGGACGGATTGTTCAAGGGCGACTTCTACCTTGGTAAACCTTTGAACTTGGCAGGTTAAGATCGGGCACGTGACTTTGATTCTCATTACGGTTAGCACCCTTTCGGCATCTCCGTCTCCAAGCTTTCAAATCTGCGTGCTCACACGGACCTCCATACATGTAAACACACCTTCAACTAGTGCGATTCAGTCTTCCGCTTCCCTTGGCCTGTTTTAGACCACCATGAGCACCGATGGGCAACCGCCCCAGCAGCGGATAGTCCCGCCCAGTCGCCGCCGTGACAAACCCATCCTTTCTTGCGTTCTGTGCCGTCGAAGAAAGTAAGCAAGCCTCTACCCTAAGCTCCGACATGATCGGATCTGGATCACTGACAGTACATGAGGTTAAAATGCGACCGGCAGCAGCCATGCAAGACATGTGTGGATCGAGGACTGGCGCTCTCATGCACTTACGCGCGGAATATTCCTGTGCCCGCCCATGAGCCCAAGCCTGCCAACAATGTGCATGATCGAATAGACCAGCTCGAGAAGCTCGTGACTTCTCTCATGGGTGTTAATAGCCAAGGTCACCAGCATTCGGTCACTGAAGACAATGACAGCCCGTGGCCCCAACCGACCGAGACTAGCACTAACACCGAAGACACTGGCACTACAGATCGCGTCAAGCTAGAAAAGGACGCTGTAAGTTACACTGGTAGTGGTCATTGGACAAGCATCCTGGATAGCATTTCAGAACTGCGCGAGCAGTTGGATTTAATTCCCACTGCAGCCCAACCGAACGATCCAACACAGGACGAGCTTGCTGGACCTGACCTGCTCTTTGGAAAGCACCCACATGCGAAGCAACATGAATTACTAGCTGCTATACCTCCCAGAGCGGATGCCGACGCTCTCGTAGCTACTTATTTCGCCTCCATGGATATGGCACCAAACATACTCCACAGGCCAACATTTCTCCGTGAGGCAAGTCTATTGGCTCACTTCAGCTTTCTATTCTGTCTTCGTCTTGCCTCCGTACTGACTGAAGAAGTATGACCAATTTTGGGCCACCCCTTTTGAGACGCCAATCATGTGGCTTGGGCTACTCTTCTCTATCTTCGCTTTGTCTACCCGGTTCCAGTCTGTCCTTAATTGTCAAGACACTTCGTATGGTCTAACCGATGTCTCACTATACTCGGCTCGAATGTCACTGTATAGAGAGAAGTCGGTGCAATGCTTGATCCTTGGTAACTATACAAAATGCCCACCTTATACACTTGAGACCTTTCTCCAGTATTTCGTCACCGAATACTTTCGGTCGCAAGACAGCCAATTCGGCGTTTGGGTTGTAGTCGGAATGATTGTGCGTAAGTAACACTCCACTACAAGCACAAAGCCTGCTTCACTAAACTCGAATTTCCAGGCATTGCGTTCCGCATGGGCTACCACCGTGAGCCCTCACGGTTTGCCAATATAACGCCGTTCAAGGCCGAGATGCGTCGCAAAATGTGGGCAATCATAGTACAGCTGGACCTAATGACTTCAGTGCAGATGGGTTTGCCGAGGATGATCCAGCCAACAATGTACGATGTCTGGCAAGCCCGCAATCTAACAGATGAGGATCTAGATGAGAAGATGACTGAGCTACCACCGTCAAGACCCGATACCGAATCGACTGTGATGTTGTATACTATAGTTCGCAATCGCGTACTGCAAGTATTTGCCCGGATCACCGACTTGACGAGCTCCACCGTTCAGCCATCTTATCAGAGTGTAATGGAACTGGATGCCGCCCTTCGTGCGGAGTCCGAAAGCATGCCTCCGTCAATGAAGGCTGCAAGAGCTAAGGACCTCCTAGTGGCAGAGACAGATGTCGCTATGCGCCGTCTCTACCTCGGTCTCACTCTTCTCAAAGCGGAACTAGTACTACACAGGCCTTTCCTGTTGTTGGGTCGCACGGACAAAAGATACGAATACTCTCGACTTGCGTGTCTCGATGCTGCTCTCGAGATTCTCGACTTCCAGAAAGCCTTGGATATAGAAACTCGGCCGGGTGGAAGACTCTGGTCGAACAAATGGCGTCTCTGGTCTGTGAGCTGGAGGTTCTCCTCTCTCGTGTCGCTCGACTTCATTCTCGCCACTACCGTCCTTGCGCTCGATCTGGACAAGGACCTGATAACTCCGATACCCATCCCTGAGCACCCCACCGATCGCGTAAGGTTCAGGAACGGACAGCCAACCCGGACAGAGATCGTTCGCGCACTAACAGACACTTATGAAGTATGGATGCGAAGCAGTGAGACCTCCCGTGAAGCGAAAAAGGTCGCCGCCGCTGTACGTCTCGTGCTAGGCAAGGTGAATGCTATTGACTCGAGTGGTACTTCAGGTAGGCTCATTGCGTTTTCGCGATCTACGGCGATATATTCAGATATTATCTTGGGGCTCTTGATAACCATCCATGCAACTGGTGCCTTTTATAAGTGTCATTACTGACATCCGCATAGTCGACCATGGCACCCCCCTCTCCCCGTTCGACTTTGCAAGCTTCGGCCAACCATCTGCAAGCACAAACATACCGAGTGCAGACCCAGATGGCGCATTTTTCGATATGAATGACCCTCGCTTCATGCCACAGTTCGATCCGCTGGTCGATATGGGCATTCCTGGATTTGATTGGGCAAGCGATCCGAGATCCTCCTAAATGGGACTTCACTAACAGCTTCTGAACTACAGAACGGTCTCGAAACTACAACTACGTTCCCAAATTTCGAGCATAATTTCCAGGATGCATACTTAGGCTGAGAAGCCGGTGCATACATGTGTAGGACTATAAACACATCACTCGATTGGCTCGAAGTATCGGACGCGATCGTCACACAGTATTCAGTTTCCCTCCAGCGAGACTCGCGCATGCCAGGTTCATATGTTTAGTTCCCTCTGTGGAGAAACCGCGCATTCTCGGCTCCGTGGCCTTTTGCTGTACCGAATGACTTGGACCCGGCCATCGCCTTACTATTTCAGCACTGTCCAATCGTACAGTGAGATAGACCCCGAGGATGAGCCCGAGGATGAGATTAACATAGAACGGGCAGTCAGGTGCCCTAGCTATATATTTTCGCTCATTATTGTATTTGTAACGTACAGTACGAAAGAAATACCTAACTATTGGCCTGTAGTGATTGTACGGGCGCTTGTTGAGTTCCTTGGGTTTATTACATAACCATGCAGTTCCTAACGATGAAGGGCTTGATTCGACCGAAGGGAGCGCTTGCGCGCAAGCGATCTGAGTTGATCGTCACGATCAGCATCGGTTTCAGATTGTTCTACCACTTGAAACGCGGTTGCATGGAACCCGAGGTTGTCCCTGTTACAGTCCGCCGAAGAAGCTCAGAAGCGGTATCGCTTTTCGAGACAATGGTGGACGCATTGGGCAATACTATCGAGATCCAGGTTGGATCTACTAGCCCATTGAAGATCCTAGCCATCAGCGCGACACTGCGACAAAAGATGATGCAACAGGCTCCCATCGTCCTGCAATACATCCATTAAATCAAAGCGCCTGCACACTGCAATGCGGCCCAGCTTTTCTACACCCGCTTTGTCGTTCTTTTATTTTTGTTCTTCGTAAGGATAGAGGCAACGCGATAGAGTTTGCCGCTGGCCGTACAACATTCAAACGCACCTGGCTTCTTCTGCTCGCGTGGATACCCTGTTTCTTGATTGTATACTTGGAAAAGTTCGTTTCAATCGTTTCAATTGTTTCGCAGGCTCGAGCAAATACCACGTCATTGCAGCCTCCATTCTGATCCAGAGGATCATCATGGCCCGGACAGGACCTTGTCAGCATAGCCAATTTTGACAACAAATTTCGCATTCGCTACCGACATGGCATCCTATATGGATGACCTTAAAATACCGAGAAGACCTTCAGCGATACAGAAGAAGAGCTATTCCTCCAAGATCTGCGTTCCAATCGAGCCTGAGCCTGACCTTGGAGACCAACGACATTCTCGGAACAAAGCTCTTCCCGCCAGACCTACCACACCGAAGACCGTACTGCACAAATATAGGGTCTCGGCGATCTGTCCTTTAGCGTTTGCAGCGGCGAGCTTCGCGTTGACGTTCGTACTTCTAGTCGCTGGACATAGACCCGGCAGCCTCGAAACACAGTATCTTGTAGCTGTAGGGACTTCAGGATGCCAGGATAAAGAGGAATGAAATGCTGATTCGTTGTGCAGCTTAATACATCTAATGTCGGAAAGAACGTCATTCGCTTCGAGCCCGCAAATACCACAACGGCCAGCCCGAACGACCCGAACAACCTGCTGAACAACCTCACGGATACTTTCGATTCGCTTTTCGAGAATTTGACAAGTTCGGTCGATGAGAGTTTTCAAAGCGGACTCAATGAAGTCGTTACAACAATAGTTGAAGGTGCAGGCATACGGGATCAGTACTTTCTCTACATCCAAAACGTATGCGAAGGTGACGCAAGAATTGACAAATGCACGTCCTACGGTGACAAGAACAGTGGTATGTGACGGCTACGACTGTCATATAGGCTCTGGTCTACATACTGACAACAATACATAGAGCTCGCATCTGTCACAAACAGCGTCAGGTCCTCCGCCGTCATCGGTTCAACGAACATATCCGTACCCTTGATCTCCCAGCTCGGAGACTCTGTCAATAGACTTTCTTCGACCATCTCCGGGGTCCGCAGGGCTGTCTTCGCATTCTTGGTCATTTCACTCATCGGATCCGGGATCACCATCTTTACTTCCCTCCTAGGGGTTCTCTTCCCTGCAGCACGAGTTCTTGTATACTCGCCACTTTGCTCTTCCACGCTTTCAGTGTTCTTTTCTTTTATGTCAGCGATACTCTTAACCATTCTCGTCGCTGGAACAATTAGTGTGATAGGCTCTATAGGTGATGCAGTGTCCATAGATAGCAAAGAGGGTAGTCAGGCCTTGACCCTGGTATGGTTGAGCTGGTTGTTCGTCTTCTTTGCTAACTGCTATTGGGTTGCGGTTTGGTTTGTGGAGACCCGGTCGTGGGCGTTCGTAAGAAGGACGAGAACAGCGGAGCAGAAGGGTGACTGGAAAAATGTGTCTAGGGAAATGAGGGACGATCTTAAGGGAAGGCATAGTGGCACACTCCAAAGTCACTATACAGGAAGCGATCTTGGAGATTAGTGTCAAAACCAAGCTGTCAATGTTCCCTGGAGGTGACCAGCACAGTGTGAGCTTGAAAAGCAGGGGCAAAATCAATTCCACGAAAGCAACGATTCAAGTGGGGTTCAAGGGACTTATTGTAACACTTAGTCATGTATATCAGCCGTCCTCATCAACCTTCTGGTACTCGAATCATCCTCTTTTACCGACTAGAATATATACATAAAAGTCGATGGAAAATTTCGCGTCCTGATAGACAGTGTCTTGAATCATTACCTTGCTGTAATTTTGCGCTCGTGAGCCATCATATGCTCAAAAAGCCCGCGTCACAAAGTGGTACCTGGACAAACGTGGTGGTGCTGTCCGCGAAGTTGTCATGCGGAAAATGCTTCAAGAAAGGACGGGCCAACTACCTTATGCTGGTTGTGCAAGCATGGTCAGCGTGAAAATTGTTATTTATATCTCGTCAACTACAGTAGCAGAAGTCTCCATTGACCAAGTCGGCCTGTCGTTCAATTTCAAAGCACGATGAGCAAACCTCGAACGTTATTCAACACCACGACAAGGACTATAGAGCTTTTGGATGATAGGCTACATAATCTACATGTTTCGGGCTATCGACAGGATATTCAGCCTTTACATTTCAACGTATGAATATGCCAGCGACATGTTAGTCCTTAGCAAGGGTTTGTGCCACTACAGAACGAGCAGAGCTGACACTTGCGATGTTCTCCTCACATATACTGGCATTCTTCGAGTCATCATTTATCAATATATATAAAAAAATCCACGTGCCGTTCCCTTTCTAGATCTGTGTGAAGTCCAATCCAAACATTGCCAATACTTCGCTTCGAGAAATTGACCACAGAGTGTGTTAATCCTTTTTCTACGTTACGGCTTGTCGTTGTACTAGAAGAGTTCCATACCAGATAGTGCCCAAGTAAACGATTTCGTAGAAAATCAACTCGGCGCACGAGAGAGTGACTGCTGGGGTGCTCATAAACCCAAAAACTATGCCATAAAATGCCCGTAATCCAACACAGATCAAACCCCTCAGCCACGAATCCAGACCCCTCCTTTCGAAAAAGTGCCTGCAATATATGGCATGGCAAAACAGAATCCAAAAGATTTCGAGTTCTGCCGCGGCGAAATATGTGACTTTGGACGGAGAGGTCATCGTGAATGACACGAGAACACCTGAGACATATTGAATCGACGCAATAAGACAAATCCATTGCAGCAGGTGTATAATAAGCAGAGGTAGGCAACACTGCAATATGATCGCAATCAAGCCATATATGCCAAGGGGTCGACCAGATGAGACCTTGTCAAGATATGTGACCGGACCATATACTTTGCTCGTTATGTAAGTCAGCTCGCGTTCTTGGTTTCTAAATCAAAACGAGGAACTGATATAGTAGAGTAGCGATGCAACTGGACATGACAATGGTGCAAGAAGTCCTCGATCGCATACAACGTAGCGCTCTGCCCGACCAGAGTAAACGCGCCATTCGTCGAAGCACTGTTTGCCGACGATGTGACCGCAGCCTAGCTTGATAGGATCGTAACGTGATTGGCTATTGTCATCAGCTGCATTGTGATAAGGCTCTTTGCATATGAAGCATTCATTGTCTTCCTGTGGGATGTTGTCGACATCTTCATACTGGTATTGAAAACGTGAGTTGTAGAGGATATCCGATACTAGCGCCATGGTCATTTGAATTCCCCGCGAACTTGGGTTTGGAGTTGGAGTACTGGGGATCTACTTCGGGTTGCAGACACTCGATTGAGGGTATGGTTTAGACAAGAGAAGAGTCTGGAGAACGAATATTGGCCTGAAGGCAATGTAAACTATTCAATGATGACATTGTCTAGTGGCTATCTGCTGTTATGTAGTGATTGTGGTCGAATATCCTTTGACTCTTACATCACTACACAATGGAATGTGGATCACTATCAAGCAATCTCCCGTATATTCTAGATCGACGGATGGACTACCTGAGATAGCGTTATTCCAGTAGCAAACACAGAGGAATACATCTTCGTCTGGGTTTTCTATCTCCATTTCTAACCAATAAGATCAGCTTGAAAGAACGTGATAGAGGAGCACTTTGATTTGCTAGCTTCACTTTGTGCAGCAACATTCTGAAGCATCAGGTGACACCTTCCTTAACAATCACAAAGCAGTCATAGTCCTATAGTAGGAGTAATACAAACCCCAGACTGCATGCTATATATCTACGAATGCTAGGATGAATGCAGGGTCATGCGGCTATTGAAATGTTCTGAGGATCAAGGACTAACAGTTAGGTGTAAGCTTGAAAGTATGATCTGCCTCGAGTAGAAGTGTTAACGATGCCTACAAAGAGCTCTTCTCGGCACATGACCATCAGTTTGGTCGATTTTCTCACGTCTCGAATTCCTTTACATCAGTGGCGGTGGCTGTCGTCAGAAAGAGTTGGAGACGTGCGCATAGGCGGCTTACGTATTCAGTAGTGCAACAACAATCATTCGCCCTTTGCAAAGAAGCGTATGAGTGGGTTCCTCTTATGCTCGTTCCTACGATCATGGGTTATCGCTCTGGCAGTGACCTCCGATCGGACTGCGGTCCACTACCTATCGCCGCTTGAGCACGCACTGGTCATATTTACAGGCTAATAAAGTTCGGCCTCTGATCATGACCATTATTGCATACATCGAGTTGTCAAGATGAAAAACCTCATTACATGGCTGGCGATCTCTACCACCGAGAAAGTTCTCATGCATGGCGTAACAGCCTCAAGCTTAGCAACTCGATGCCCCACCCACCCGGTTCTATCGAATACAGTATGCGTCAACGGATATGCTGCAGTAATGCCACTTCCGTTTTCACGACCAAACTCTCTAGCTGGATCGTACAATCCTCTCGACAGATTCAGCAATACATCAGTCAATGATCCTTCTTTCGCGCTCGTTCGGGGCTCATCATTCGTTGTCTTTGATGAAGAGAGGGGGTTTGGAATACTAGGAGACACGCCTAGTATCGAGGACGTCTTCACCGTCGATAATGTTACACATGAGGCTCCTGTCTTTGTGCCTGGCCTCAATGCCATCATCGTCTCAGCACTCGATCAGACCATCCTCTCGCAGATTCTCATCAATCTCAACAACACCCCTCCAACTCTGGAAACATTTTCGCCAAAACCGCCCGTGTACGGAGTGAATGGAGGTCGCTTCTTCAATGGAACAGTATATTGGGCAGTCTCCGGCGGAGACGCCGTCGTCAACGGCACCTCAATCGTACAAGCCCCAGGCATCTTTACGCTCAACCCATCCACAAACGAAACTAAGCCGATTCTGAACAATTATTACGGCCAGAGATTCAACGGACCAGATGACCTGGTAATAGCGTCCAATGGGGACATTTACTTCACCGACCCCTGGTACGGCTCCAAGCTCAACCTCACACAATCACTCCCCGTCTTACATCAGCAAACGTACCGCTTCCGACCCTCGACAGGCGCAGTCAGCGTGGTCGAGGCTGACATTGGGATCCCAAATGGCATCGCGTTAAGTCCTGATGAGAAGACCTTGTATATCACAGATACCAGCGTAACAAATTTCACTAACGCGGATCCGAATATAATCCCGAGATATACGTGGGGAGCTACTGCCGGGAAGTCGGTATACGCGTTCGATACGGTGGACTCGCCTACTGGAAAGTACTTGATCAATAAGAGACCTACATGGTATCCCGAGGAGTTTGCCGATGATGGATTTCATGCTGCGGCCAACGGCGTACTGGTGGGGGCGTCCGGTTTCGGAGCTGACGTTCTTAGTCCTTGGGGTGAGCTTCTTGTGAGGATACAGACTGATTTTATTATCAACAATATCCAATTTGCAGGGCCTCAGTTGGATGAGTTGTGGCTTTTCGGAGTCGGCAAGATTGGAAGGGTTCGGTGGAACCTGAAGGGCATTGAAGGAGCTCGCAGCTAGACGCAGGTGGACGAGGCACAAAGCCATGTCCATTTTTGTGTAATTACTCTCGTTCAATTATTAAAGCTTTCGGCCTCATCGTTGAGCCAGCGGGAAGGGCTCCGTCTACTCCCTCTTCAACCCGACCTTCCCGGCCTTTCTCAGTCCAAAAATGGCGAGAAATCCACAAATTGTCATATATCCACACATCAGAAAGAAGACGGCTCTGTACGAATTTAACACGGCAGCATGTTCGGACTCGCCTGACGCCCCTTCCTTGCTCTCCTGGCTTTCAGTTTTCGCCATAACAGCCAGACTCACCACCTGACACGTGCCGATCCCTAAGCTCATGCCAAACTGCGCTACAGTATTGAAGACTGCACCGGCGAGAGCCTGAGTCTTTTCCGGAAACTGATCGCTAACGATAATCAAGCCGACCGTGAACAGGACGTCCGAGGAGAAGGGCGCAAAAATCTGCGCCCAAAACTCCAGATACCAGTACGACCAGCTGGGGTTGACGAGAGACATGCCAAGTGGAGACAGTATGCATAGGAACGACGATGTGACCACGAGCCAACGCGCGGGCATTCGGTCTACAAAACTGCCCACAAGCATATTGAGACAGACGCCAGTGAGCAAGTTCGGGAGGAGGTAGAGAGATGTAGTCAGTATTGAGCGGCTTTGGACTTCTTGGAAGTATAGGCTGGAGAAGAGTTCGATGCTATTGCAAACGCCATTGGACAAGGCGACCATGACGCATGTGCTAGCGAAGGGAGTGTTCTTCCAGAGTGCATTGGGTACCAGAGCTGGTTTGCCTGCCTTTTCACGGATGTGCATCCAAACTGGGAATGCTACGAGGAGAACAAAGCTGACTGCTAAGAGGCAGGCTGTGCTGGCCGAGTGAATAGATTGTAGATCGGCGCTTAGTACACTGTACTTTTTTATTAATAATGGATCTCACGTTTCGAAGCGTGACAACTTACGCGAGAACGTACGAAAGGATAGCAAGACCAGCACTGGCCAGCATACCACCAATCCAGTCGAGCTCCATGTACAATCTCCGCAACGTCCTCAGTCCAGTAACAGCTTGTCCCTCTAGTTTCACCCTGGGCAAGGTCCATATGGCCGTGATGGCAGTGACGAGCATCGCCCCACCAGCCAGATAGAAACAAGAGCGCCACCCAGTCCGTTCAATCATGATTCCACTGACCACAAGGCCGACAGAGAATCCTAAGGGCTGGCTGAGACCCAAACACGCGAACCCGATGTTACGAGTTCTCCCCTGAGGGACAGCGGCTGCGACAAGAGCAACGGAAGCCGGCAAATGCATCGAAGTCGCAATTCCTTGAAATGCTCGGAATATTACAAGCTGGACACCTGTAGCGGACAGTCCACACGCAAGCGTGAAGCATCCTAATAGGAAAATACCGACGAGATCAACAATACGCGCGCCCACGATGTCCGCAATAGCACCTGCTAGGAGAAGCATGGCGCCGGACGTTAGGCCGCAGACTGAAGTGGGCCAAAGATATAGTTCGCGAGGCAGTGCGATGGAGCGCGATATGATGGGCAGGCCGACTGTAATGACACCATTGGTGAAACTGGATAAGAAGTTGACAAGAGAAGGTTGTAGGATGATTAAAGCGATCCGTAAGGTAGACTTTCGCGACCTATGTGCCAATTCCTGGTCTGGCATCCCATGATCTGCATCGTTGCGTGTAAGGGTCTCGTAGAGATCATTAGTGTGACTCTTCGATACAGATGGCTCGAACGTAGCAAGCGGAGGGATTGGTTGTAACAGCACTGTTTCGGTGGCGGAGGTACTCATCCTGCGAACACGATCCAAACTTTTTCTTGTTTTCAGAAGAAAAGCGTCAACAATCGTTTTTGCGTTATGCCGAGTAGCTTTTGTATTCAGGTTGGAAAAACCTGACAGAATGTTTGGACTAGCTGCGCCCTGCCATTGACATAACCGGCTTGGTTAGGCAACCAGGCTTGTGCTTAGATTGGCCAATCAAAGACAAATTCGTTCCACTAGCGAGGTGATGTGGATCCTTCCTCTCGCGTTGCAGGCTTTTCCGGATGTCCGGCTCTAAGCAGGTGGTTAGTAACGCGCTTAGAGCCGGAGAAGCCTGCAACGCGAAAGCCTTCCAAACCATACGACCGGCAGCTCATATTTTCTCAGGTAACATCATGTACTGGTGTATTCCGGTCTTTCACCATGTCCGGAGTGCGTAAAAAATGATCGTGCGTGTTAGGAAATGATTCCGGAAGCGAGAATGTGAGGTAGACGCCTCCTTTTCCCACATAGGCGCAGGGGAGCTATAGCAAACCAACGCAGTCTTCAAAGAGTGAACCCTCTGGCTCGTGGTCTCTGCATCATAAGGGGTGCTGCTTGATTTTACTGCATGTTCGAATCACTGGGCTGGCTTTGCTAATCCAGCCCATTACGGCATGTTACAGCACAAGGCGGAAGCGTCTTCGTCAGGATAAGTCCTCTAAAATACTATGGCGATGGCTTGGAGCCAGAAACTACCGAAGGGTCTGCGAGAGGAGGTCTATGACGGGCTGCCGAATAATTTCGGTAGAAAAGACGCTGCATTTGCTCGCGCGGTCGGAGGTTGAACATGCGATTGGCCATAAAGACGCGCACCTGGATGCTGAGCGGCCTTTGCTTCATTCGATTGCGTAGAATAAAGCCGAGGATGAGGTCGATGTACTTCGGGGGTGCCATGACTGCGGAAGTTCGGGGACCGAGCGTGGACAGAGAGAGGTTGCTTGCCCAAGCTCCCAAAGGACCGTGGAGGCAGAATCGGTGATGCGCGCACTAGACTCTGAGAGAGTACTGTTGGGCTTTCTGGATTGCACTGAGAGTCGATGCTCTGCGGTCTATCGGTACCTGGAGCAGGTCGTGGGAAGATCCTTTGCTCGATAATGGAGCGGGCCCCCTCGACTGCTGGCTGGATTGCAAGCTGCATGCGTGGCGACATTAAGCTGGGATTCCGATCTGGTTCTTCGGTCCTCAGTTCGACATCCTCTTCACCTCGAATGACTTTGACAACCTCTGTCAGATCCTGGAATATGCCATGCTCGCGCCCCAACAGACAGAGTTCAGTGAGTTTCTCATGAAACCTCGAGCGAGAATCATCGACGTTTGCCATCGCCTCTAACTCTATTGGGTCCATCAACATCAAGATATCCACCATCGCGCCTTCGAGGCAGGGATCGGTTATGAACTTCTTGCGCACTTCCTCGCCGAGGGTCCCCTCAGCAGAGCAGATAGTCTCGCCCACATTGCGCAGAGTCTCCATGCTTTTCTTCCGGTTATCGAAGTCGGCCTCTCTGCTACATGCATACTCGCGTATTCGATCGATGACCCAAGCAACCTCCTTGTACACTTCAGGTGAAACCGCGCGCTGGCTTTCGTCAGACTTATGTCGATGCTCTTTCGTCATAACGAACGAGATCTGTCTGCATTCATCATCTAGGGACAAGCCAGGTGGGCCTGCGTTTGCGCGTCGATTGCTATCTTGCGGGCTGGTGGAAGATTGGGGCGTAAGATCCTGTTCGTTTGACGGGGCAGCACTGTATCTCTGCGGCACGACCTCGCTAGCTTTTCTGAGTGTGGCTGCGTCGCCAACAATACTTGGTGAGGCGAAATCACCAGCATTACTCTGAGATACGGACCCAGCAACAAAAGAGCCTTCCTCTTGATCTGCTGCCTGGAATCCTAAATCATCCCAGGAACCCACTTCGCTTGGATCGTGATTGCGGCGCTCTGTCTCTAGCCAGGACTCGTCGACACGGCGCTTATAAGATTTTGTAGAGACGCATGTTCTTCTCCTCTTTCTCGCTTTCTGTTTCTGGTATTCTTGCCAAATCTCCCAGGCGACTCTTGACTGGCTATCTGAGATTTGAAGGAGGAGTGTTCGTACCCATAGGCCATCAAGACTGGTCAGTGCCTTCCATATATCCTCGCGGACTGGCACAGCAGGCCATTCAATAGCGCCAGGTGAAGCTTGAGCAGAGGATGAGCTACGTGCACTAGCGAGACCAGGTGACGTGCTGTTGCGCCAAAGCTCCATGGAAACGTCGGATTGCTGCACCGAGTCACTGGAAGCGCTGGTCCAAGAGTCGCGAACAAGACCTTCGCAGGACGCTGGTGTAGCTAGCGGCCGTTGGGTTCCCCACTCGCAGGACGCGTAGTTGTAAACGTGGGTTGCGCGTTCAAATTTGGCGTCTAGCAAGCACTTGAGGAGAATTCGTACACGGTTCTCGGTCTCCAGGTATCGTCAGGGCCACGAAGGTCATACTTTGGGTTGGTAATGAGAGGTGTCAACGAGATTGGGCGGTTCGCGAGAGCCGAAGCGAGGCGAGGGATGTTGAACGGCACGCCTGACGGGCACTGACGCGGTCCTTGCGTCCCGCAGCCGCCTCCCGTAACCCGATACTAGCTAAAAGGGAGCAGCATGTGTAACCAAATTATATTGGGTCCTCAAAATCCTAGCAGATGTATTCCCCAAAGGGAAACTACGTTGAAACAGGCTGTAGTGGGCCGCAGCTGCAACTGCAGGCTGGGTGCATTGGAGACGGGGTCGACGCTCGCTCGAACATGAAGTGAGTTGCTCTGTCACCAGCTACACCATCAGAGCTTTGATAATGTGACAGACCCAACAGAGCTGTAGAGGCTGCCGCAATTCTAGAGAGCTATCTCGCCTGCATGCCATGTACCGTGTGCGCGCTTCGATCGGCGTTCAAAGAAAGAGCTTAGGATTCTCGCAGCAGGGGCCGTTGATAGATTAGGTAGGCTGACCGCATACTATCCAGGTCCTTCGTTAAGCAAAGTCCGAACATTCCGCGCGGCATTGAATACTGCCGAGCACGGACCGAGTTCCTCCTCTACAGTAATGCGGCACTGCTCACCACCAAGGCACTGCTTGGGCTCTCCCCAATGCCAATCCTTTGGTCATGCGTGTAGAACCCGTCTCTTACGTTCCCCTAAGAAGCGACACAAGGATCGACACGCTCCATGGATTGCTTCTCAGCCTCTGGGTCCATCTTGTTCTTCTTCTTCTACATTGTCGCGATCCCCTCCTTCGTCAGTGAAGTGGCCATCATCACCGATGAGCGCATGGACAACCCGTCCAAGGCGGTCGAATACACAATGAGCGTCGCCTAGCTCCTGTAATTCCCTCAACTTCTCCAAAAAGGTAGATCGGCCATCATCAACCTGGCACATTGTGTCTCTCTCATTGGCCGTCATCCTACCGACAATGGACTCCATTGCGTCTTCCAGACATGTCTCGCAATGACTGAATTGTTCTTGTACCTCGTGCCTGAGTGTATCGTTTGAGCTAAGACATATTGTCTTCCCAATCTTGCGCAGCGTCTCTAAACCCGACTGTTTCGTACCAAAGGAAGTCTGCGCAGCGCTTGCTTCGTCTCCGATCTCCCGGATTATGTCACAAATCTCGTGAAAGACCTCGCCGGCAATATCGCAGGCCTTGGACCCGCTCAATGAGCGATACTTCTTGTTCAACGTGTACCACACATCCTTTGAATTGTGATCGAAGTTCAGGATCCTAGTGCGTCTTCTCAGAGCGATAACTTCGTATCTCAGTTTGATCGATGCTGCGATCTGTGTGTCCTTCTGGGCAGCCAAGAGAAGGAGAGCCCTGACAGACTGGCCATCGTCCTCCTTGTCGATCTCGTCGATGTATGCCTGCAATTCGGTCGCGGTCTGTCTCGTATATGCGGGTCCGGTGTCATCGATAGCAGTGTCACCACCAGTATTCGCTCTCTGTCGTTTGTGGGAGCCTTCCATGGGAGAAGGTATAGAGGTACTGGGAAGTACAAGGGTAGCAACGCGACGCGTCTCCCCAGCCCCCTCAAATTTGTCGCGCTAACGTCCAGATGTCCTCGGGCTAAGTCCAAGAAACAGAAACAGATCAGCTATGATAACCTCGAAGCGACCTCGCATGCCTAGATGTTTTTCAAACTTCCATACGCAATAAGAAAGGGGAACCTTCACACCCTAACTCACCAAGCTGACGCGCGATGTCACTGCATTCAACACTAGGGCGCCCCCATGTATCTATGGACTACTATCTATTGGTTAATCAGACTACGTCAGATTTCCTTGCATTTGAACAATTGGAAGAATGGAGGTATGAATCGTGACCTGCTCTCTGAAAGCTGTGTTTGCCAAGGGAGCGTTTCGACTGAGGGAACCACCTATCAAGAACACCAGAACATTAGGAAGCATCTCCAGCTAATAATCTTGACTATTTTGGTCTTTAAAAATAGGACCCCTTTTAACGCCGATCTGAGGATCGCCCCGTTGCGCCCGAGAACGATCGCCTACTAGACCACCCATTAGACTACCAGGCGCCCTCCAAAATATCTACAGTGTACGAGTTTGTCCATAGAAATCGACTACGCTGGACATTTTGGACCAAGAGTACCTGTTTAGTATCGAGTTATTGGACAGCAATCTTCCCGTCTGCAAGACTCTTCTTAGACGCCTATGCCGACGACACCCGTCTCTCGCTGATATATAAATGAAGCAACGCAAGGCTGAGTAGTCGAACATTCTATCAGCAGAACTACGACTACAATTTCTCATTTCACTAAACAGGAACATCAAGCGTTTCGAGTCGCTCTTTACCTCTACTCAAGTACATTTCCTTAAATACCCGTCTTCGAATTTTTAAGATGAAGCTCACCACGACTTTCACTTTGATCTTCGCCACACTCGCTCTCGCGAACCCAGCACCCATCGCAAACCCGGAAGCTGCTGCAATGGCAGCACCGGATGCTAAAGGTGGTGGAGGTGGTGGCCATGGTGGTGGTGGTGGTCATAGTACTGGCAGTGGTGGCGCTCGTACTGGCGGCAGCGGCACGACCTCGGGTAGTGGCACCGCCGCCTCAAGCAAGAAAGGTGCCGCAGTTGCTCTCACAGGAAGTCGCACCCTACAGCTTGGTGCTCTTGGTCTTGGTGTTGTAGGGGTTGTCGGGCTGTGGTTGTAGTTGCTCCGACAGAAAGGAGATTGGGGGAAGCAGACGTGTATTGGTGAAACCAGATATCTGGAACATGGAGAGCAAGCAGCTACGTTGAGAGTTCGTTAGACACTGGGAGTCTTGATTCGGAGTTTGCATTTGCGTGTCATGGCATTGTCGGTTAGGGGCACTTTCATAAGCGCAGTTTTCGTTAATGTAGAGTTTTGATTTGAATGCTCACCTGTTTCTTGAATACTTTCCAAGCCAGTACATGTGACAATTTGGTCCTTCTAAATTTTGCTCCTGATAAGCTGACATCTTTATAAAATCTATCGATCATGTTAGGAGATCCCATCGCTGTCGCAATATCGACAGATCAAATTATGTCATTTGAGATTTACCTATGTTATTCCTTAGTGGTCTTACGAAAGTCAACATGTACACAATATTCCAACATCTTGCTCAACACGTCTTTAGTAGGATTTAGGCACACTGGACTCGTAATGTATATGGCATGGTCATCTCGAGCTCACTCGCATTATGAACCATGACTATATGCGAAGTAGATTTACAATCAGATTCATTGTGCGATTTACTTCCCGTACAGCAGAGTATACTTGTGCAACTACCCATTGATGTGTCTCAAAAACTAGGCTGGCTAACGGTTAGAAAGTTTGGCAACTTCAGCAAGGAACAAATACCAATTGGTATCAAGCAAGCGAGGTCACAAATACATCAAACACATCTGATTCAAAGCAGCACCATGTCACCGAGCAACAGGACGGCTGGAACGATGGTCATGCATTCCTCCCTAGATAAGAAGGACTAAGTTGTACTAAACGGGAATGTCTAGTATACCTTCATAAGCAGATTATGTTGAAGGTATGAGAGTCGAGGGGTTTGGAGAAGCTCTAACGTGCTCGCAATGCGAATGCATTAAGTGCACTGGCTGTCAGTGATTTAGTCAAGTAGGCCTCCTCATCTGTCTGAGTTACTTACGCGACCCAATGTAACTCAGCTGTCGGAGATGGCGTCGCCCTCGTCGACTATATACTGGCGGAGATTTGCGTCCTTGTTGTTGCATAGAAGTTGATTAAGAATCCAACCAATATCGCCACGGAGACGATCGGTTGCGTTGATGAGTGCTAGATAAGCATCCAAGCTATCTTTCCTGTGAAAGATGTTCAACTTGGCGTTGATGCAGTTCGTGTTCAGCTGCTGGATGACCTTGAACTGCGCGACTTGTTGCGTTATCTCCTGGGGTGTTGTCTGGAAAACCAAATGGCGAACCTCGAGTTCTTGACGAATACACAAGTCAAGATTCTCCTTCAGAAGATGATTTCCTTCGGAGATGGTAGGCAAGCCCTTGATACTATGGAGATCCCGGAGTATCTGGGATGGCCGAGTTGGCACTGGTATCACGCGGCGGCACATGGGGCAAGCCTTGGATCGAGCCCCCTTTGACTTGAACCACTTGTCGATGCAGTTGTAGCCGAAGATGTGACCACATGGAATCTTGACTGGCGGATGGAAAAGCCTGAAGGATTGGAGGCAGATAGCGGATTGGTCGACTGTGTCGAATGACATATTAGCGGTACCCTTGCTAAAAAAGGTGGTCATGGAACTGGTGACTTCGATGTAGCAGTCGTAGGTATAGCAGTCGTAGGGTGTAGCAGTCGTAGGGTGTAGCAGTCGTAGGGTGTAGCAGTCGTAGGGTGTAGCAGTCGTAGAGTGTAGCAGTCGTAGGGTGTAGCAGTCGTAGAGTGTAGCAGTCGTAGGGTGTAGCAGTGTAGTAGTGTGACGTTCGCCTTGCGTAGCGGTTATATAAAGCTGCAGCTTAACGAGTGAGTCTGCAAGATTTTTCGCGCTTCTTGAAGCCACTCAGCACAGGTTGCCGTGCAGACATCATGAACGAGGACTCGAGATCGACCTCTCTTTCTTCGCTTATGCACACACAAGGCGTGATTAGGAGGAAAGGACATCGTACGTCAAGTCAGCTCAAGCTAGTCGTAGGACAAACTCACACTGTTCAACAGTCATATATGTGAGTAAGTTTGCTAGTAAATCCTTCTATTTTCCTTTGATCATACGTAGCTACCTTATATCGCGTCTATCGTCTAACCGAATACAGGGATAAGAACCCCATCGTCAATAGGGTCATTGAATCGCAAATTCTTGTTCAGCGAGCTGATGGCTTCGAGTTCCTCCTTTGAAAGATCAAAGTCTGTGTTGTTCAAGTTCTCGCTGAGACGCTTCACGTTGTTGCTCTTCGGGATTACTGCAACACCGCGCTGCGTCGACCAACGCAGTAGCACCTGAGCAGGACTCTTCCCGTACTTCTGTGCAGCCTGCGCCACAGGGCTCTGCTCGAACAGCGGCTTCGCGTTCTCCGAATCCTGAGCTCGGTTCGAGTTTAGCTCAATGTAGCTCCCGGGACCGAAGGAGCTGTACGCCGTAACTTGGATTCCGTGGTGGTTTGCAGTCTTGAGAAGCGTTTCTTGGGTGAGATAGGGGTGGTGTTCAATCTGGAGCGCAGCGGGCTGGATCTTGGCATAGTCTATATTTGCGTCAGCTGAGTTGCATATTCACTTTGCACCGTGGTGCTACGTACTAATCAGATCGTTCAAGGCGGTACCGTTGTAGTTACTAACACCAATGCTCTTGGTGAGACCCTCCTCGACTAGCTTTTCCAAGGCATGCCACGTCTGCTCAAGCGTCGTCGTGCCACGCTTGAAAACCCCTGGGACGTCCCAATCCGCTGGGTACTGCTCGGCCGGATCAACGTAGCCCATGGCGTAAGGAAAATGGATGTAGTAAAGGTCGATATAATCAAGGCCGAGGTCGGACAGAGAACGCTGGATGGCTTCTTTGACGCGGTTGGGCTCGTGGAATACACACCAAAGCTTAGAAACGATGAAGAGGTCGGAGCGCTCGACCAGACCCTCTGAAATGGCTCGCTTGATGCCTCGGCCTACTTCCACTTCGTTACCATAGACTGCTATGTATTAGTCACCAAGTAACATTCGGCTATGATCATGAGAACGTACCAGACGCTCCGTCAAACATGCGGTAACCGGTCTTGATTGCCTCGTATACGAGATCGGGAGCAACTGCGCCATCGACTTTCCAGAGGCCAAAACCGACCAGTGGCCTGCAAATGTGAGTAATTTCCAGAGTAACATTACGGTTCGACTTACATCTGTTGGCCATTGTTTAGCTTCACACTTGGTGTAGGCATTTTGAGAATTGAAGGTTCGTGGTCAATGGATGTCGTTGGCAAGTTGGAAAGGTGAGCGGACTGTAGTTGTGAAAGGACTGAATTGAGGCGGATGCCAGTACGATTTAAAGGGAGCTCATTCTCTCTACTGCTATCTCCCAGGATGAGTGCCATGATCTGCGCGATCGGATACCGTCCTGCATCTTCGAGCGCGATGAGCGCAAGTCTGCGTGTTATCGACCCGCAGAGAAGCTGGACAGCGCGGTGCGCGCTTCACTAAACTGGGCATTGTTGCGCGTGGTACGCATCGGTAGGATGTACATGAGATGAATCGGGCATGCGATTGTCGTGGCGCTAAGCGCGTACTAGAATACCCAGGAGGGCATGGGGAGCGCGCCAAACTAGTGGTAGTCGCGGCCATTGATGCTAGGAACTTCCTACTTGATCAGGCCGCGTGAGAAGGCTCCGTGGGGTTTCATGTAGGAACGTCTAGGATTAGAGTCCAAGTACACTATGGAAGGCTAGACAAGAGTGACAGTGATGCCCTCTTCAAGCGCAACAGCTTGCCAGTCCCACCAATTTGACTCGCCACATCTGTCGTCCAAACGAGCCCACCACTGGTGTAGAAAGTCGCGAGTTGCCGCTATGTTACCAAGCCCTGCCCAAGCTCCGTAATTACTCATTTTGGAGGTCACCAATTGTCTCTGCGTCGCCTCTTGCGTGGCGATTCCGAGTGCAAACAGCGGGAATAAGGAACATGTCTGCGCGGTGTCTGTGTGCGAAAGCCTTTCTACCCACTCTAGGCCTCCAATCAAGATGGCCTGTATCTTCTCGTCGCCCAGCGTTGATTTGTGGATCGTAGAGTAGAGAATGAGGAAAGCGGCCCAGCGATAACACTCGGCGACAATGCGTGATTGCTCTGAAAAGTAAGGACATGTCCAATTGTTGAGATCATTGCTGATTCGCAGTCCCTCAACCAGAAGGCGAGTCTTCTGACTAGAAACGAGAGTTTCCTGTCGTGACCGATGCTCAAGGTCGACGATACGGTTGAGTAAGTCAAAAAGACCATCTCGCGGGCCAATAAGAATGGACTCAGATATTACACTATCAGGTTGCAGTGCCAGAGCTAGACAATGGCCTGGTGAATAATCATCCTTTGGCGCAATAGTCTCGGAAAACCGTGCCAAAACATCGTGGTAGAAGAACCAGTCAAGGAGGACGTTTGGTTGCTGTTGACCAAAAATAGAGCTATTTTGCGTGACTAGTTGCCGTGCAATGCGGAGGTGGGTTTGCCAGATGCCGCATGTTCCGCCCTCGCAGGTGTCATATTGCGTAAGGAGCATTGTCGCCGCAAAGGCTGCGTTCCAATCGTGCAAGGATTGCTGGCTGGCGGTGCTCAGGATGTCGTTGATACGTCTTTGGTGGCTGAGAATAGCCTCGTGGTAGAATTGCAATCCGGCCTGACGAATATTGCGTAGGTCTCCAGGGTTCACGGGGTTGTTTCTCTCCATTCCCTGTGCAAGATGGCTAGCCGCCACGCCGAGTACTGTCTTCATGCTGGTTGGGTCGGTAATTGCGTATTCGAGAATAGTATCGGTAAATGCGTCTCCGCTATTGGGTCCATGTATGACTAGCGTTGGCCCTATAGAAGAGATGAAGTGATGGAAAAGACGCCGCTCCATAGATGTTTGAATCCCATCTATCAGGGGTGGAAGCGGCCTTGGAGGTAGCTGGTTTGTCCAGTCATCTTCAAGCCAAAAAGAGTCGACCGAATTGTCAACGAGGGAGAGTTCCGTGGACGTGACAGGCCATGAAACTTCAGGTGCGAATGTCTCGGTACTGTCCCAGTCAGGAAAGGTGAAGGTAATCGACTGACCGCTCGCATTTTCCTGGGTTTCGGCGGAGGGCCCAGCGGGCGTATTATCGATGACAGGCGAGGCACATGCAGGTGAGACAGGCTCGTCCATTCCTGTGTCGGCACGTTTTCGTCTGGAGGAGACTCTTCCATTCGCTACCCACGTGACGCGGTTCTCGTAACCCTCGCAAATTAAACGATTTCGTTCGCAACTGTTACAGGCCGGCTTGCGCTCGTCGCACTTTTTGCGGCGACGGCGACAAGTCAAGCATCCTGTCCGTGTGCGGGTGATTCCTGTCCAGCGCGTGGACGAGGTCATTCTTATGATATCAAGGCAAAAGACAACTGGACTGGCGCGCGGCGTGCAGGCAACGATAGCTCATTCTGCTTGCAAGATGCGTGAGGGGATGAGGTCATGTTTAAGATATGGCGGGGGTACCGCTATCCGCTCTCCAGCATTATCGTAGACTCTCGTTACTAAATTATTTCTAGTCCGTATAGAGAAAGGCGCCAACAACAGCAAGCCAATAAATATTCATATGCTGACAACTAGTTCACGTCAACGATCAACCTCTCTCTTTTGATTGGTTCTCTGGATCGGCTCCGGATGAGGCCTAGAATCCTGATAACGAGAGTGCACGATAGCAGCATCGGCTAGACCCTCGGCACCACCGGCGATTCAATGGCTTCCATACAATGCGGGGAAGCTGTCGCATCATGCGAACAGGTTCGTGGACCAGGAGAGTGTGGCGTTTCTTGCCACTGCGCTCATAGCCAATACCAGGTTCAAAACATGTCGACACATGAAGACACCGTCTTCTCCTACACGAGTAGCAATCAAGAACAACTCCCCAAAGTAACATTTTCCTTGAATTTAATATAGGTATAGACGTATCCAAGGAATCGTTGCGCCTACTACTTCACGTCCAACCTATCTCGTAATCCTGTCTTGCGCCAACACGAACCCACGGATCATCACTAAAGACTGCGAATAGACTAAAACTCAGCGAACAACTTCAATCTGTAGCTTCCACGAGTGCCAGACTGTACTCTTTTTGCGCATCACTCTCATGCAAAGCCTGCAGGGCACACCTTCTTTAGCCCGACGCCGTCGCCGGTCTCTGGATCAATCTCTGGATCTTCCCTACCCAGTATCTCTTTGCAAAACTTCTCGAAAGTGTCGCCCCAGAGGTGCCTCACCTTATGCTTGGCCACATCCTCAGGGAAACTTCGGACATGCGCCCATAGTCTCTCCAAAGCCTCGGGCTCTTTTGCCAGATCCATTAACGGCGTGACATATGTCCGAACCGAAAATACGACTGCCCCGGACTTGGGAAGCCGTCGAAGCGATTGGAGCTCTGTGCGGAGGAACACCCCTTCAGGTTGATGCACAACGGGATAAGTCGCAAAGTCGTCCCAGTGAAACAAGCCACCGCAAGGTTGAACGAAGAGGTTGTTTCGCTGAATGGGTTGCGAGACCTTGAGGTTGACAAAATATCTAAACAGCGAGCTTGTATCAGCCCACACCTCCGACGACACTCATAAGGGTTAGCTGAACTCACTTCTCCATTGACTTCTGCAGTCTTTCCTTCCAGAGCGGAACAGCCCCATGGATCTGGTAGATCGGCCACCCAATTCGGTCACTCAGTTTCCAAGCAGTTGGACATGCCAAAAAAGCGCCACGTCTGCAGAATGTCAACATCAAGCTCTTATAGAAGTGTGAGTGCTAGACATCACATACAGATAGTAAAGATTTCGTGTGCCTTGCTTCAAGATGTACATGTCGTCCATGACCAACAATCCGATGAGCTCCATAGGCGGCTGGTCGAGCGGTGCCTTGGCGCGGTATATCTCATCTGTCGGCTTAATCCTGATATAATCGGCTTCCAAGGAGAACATGTCCGGATATCTGAGAGTAACATAGTTCACAACTAGGTCGAGCAACTCGAGAACAGCGATATCATCGTCTCCGTCTAGGTAGTCCACAATATCTCGTTTGTTGGGGAGCCTGCAGTATTCCCGTTTCTTGTTATGCTCGGTCAGCCATTGGTTGTCGAACGTCATCCAGTTGTTCATGTCCAGCTTTCGGAGTGCCATGGTAAGCTGATACTTTCCAGACTTCCAGTATCGGGGCCAATCTGGTGGGTGGCTGAGAGGGATTCCATCGTATGGGATGATTTGCTTCAAGTTGAAGGGGTCGTCATTCTCGGGAGAGACCGATTTCTTGTTCAAGAACAGAGGCCCAGATGTCTTGCGCTTTCTGAGTGTCTTCTGGACCGCGCCTATCAAGAATACAGCAAGAGCCAGTATGACTACCGAGATGCTGAGGTTTTGTCTCAGCCTGGTAGGAATGTCGAATAGCTGGAGCGATTCCATGGCTGGCAGGATACGTCTAGATCATCCGTCAATGCACTTATCGGACTGCAATGGAGCACAAGAGTTGGTATAGGTGAAATTAGCTCTGAGGCCACTCACTGGCTTGACGTCGGCTGAATCACTGATTGTTCAAAGGTGGCTGACTGGGAGCAAGCGAATCAATGAAATTGATAAAGAATTCCAGATAAGACCATGGGATCATAATCTTGTCCTCTGTCAAGGTCGGCTGGTTGTTCACTATCAAGGTAGATAACCCCCCTTTGGAGCATATGTTGACGCTAAGATCACTCCCGTGGTGATGCTCAGACCACTCCATACCTGATAGAGAAATCCGGAGCGCGCACGCTAGTGACACTCAGTCGGCTGGCGTCTGCGCAAACTTTCCCCCGCAAGTTCGTTCGACTCCTCCACGCCCAGTCTCCTTAGACGGCTGTGATAACAAGGTCTTCCATACATGATAAGCCTAGGACGGGTCCAAATGTCAGCTATCGTATCTTGGTACAACACCATAAAGTAAACGCTGGAGGCACCACAAGGGACCACTTTCTGTGGAGAACGAGAATTTTTTCCATTTCATGCCACCATCGATAGTTCATCATCTGACTTCCTGGTTAACCGAGTCCATGGAATCCACATCCACCCCAAACACGAGCACCAGCTCAGGGGTAGTGTCAAGGATCAACAAGAAGACTGACAGTAATGAGCATACCGATCTTACGAACTGCATATCCTACGGCACGGGCATCGTAGAGAGTGCAGATGACGAAATTCTGCGGCAACAAGGGCATGATGCCGTCTTGGAGCGAAGCACTTTTAATATATGGGCCGCGCTTGGACTTGCCTTCAGGTATGTTCCGTCACATTGAAATATCCTACTCTCGTTCTCTTTGAGGCTATTGTTCGGAGACGTATCGAAATCCTATTCCTAACACCTGAAAGTGTCACTGGCTCCTGGGTTGGCTACCTCAGCTGTTTCGGCCAGAACCTTCTGTATGGAGGTCCACAAACTGTCGTTTTCGCGCTTCTTGTAGCAACCTTTGTCCAGATCTTCATCACCCTCGGATTGTCGGAGCTTGCATCGTGCTTCCCATCGACTGGGGTAGGTATTACTTGTAACTTTTGTCTCCTTACGACTACTTACTTGGTGGGTGCCAGGGTCAATACCACTACGTCTATCTCGTCGCTCCGCGTCGCTTCAGGCAACCATTGGCATTCTTCACAGGCTGGTTCTCGGTTCTCGGTTGGTGGATCGTCACTTGCTCAGGCCACTTGCTTGTCGCGGTGTCTATATCCGGCCTGGCTCAGTTCTATCACACCACTTACGTCTCTGAGCGCTGGCATGTTTACCTTTTGTATCTTGCCACAGCTTTCGTAACAAGTATGAACACATCCCCTATCAAGATCCCGAAGGTCACAGCTGACTTCACCGAAACAGGCGCGCCAGTCTTCTTGTGTCCAAAGAAGATTGGATGGTTCACCCAGTCATGTCTATACCTGTCTATCTCAGGATGTCTAGTCGTGCTCATCATGGCGCTCGCTATGCATCAGCAATGGTATCCTTCAGAGAGACTTCTTCGATCGGATCTTGGGACAAGCGGTTGGTCATCTAGCTGGGCCTGGGTACTGGCGATAGGGAACTCTATGTAAGTGGAAACTGGTCAGCCACTACGAACGATACTGATGGCCTACAGGTATGCATATGTGGGGACTGATGCCGCATCGCACGTTGCTGAAGAAATGCCACACCCAAACAAGCGAGTCCCGTCGATTATGTGAGTTCAGTCCAATATGGCTCTTGATTTGAGCCCTAACGCTTTTTGTAGGAACGGAAGCATCATTATCGGCTTCTTCACGGTGTTCCCACTCTTTCTTGCTTTGATGTACGGTATGACGGATATGGATGCCGTAACTTCATCGGCATTGCCTTCGCTGGAGATCTTTCATCAAGTGACGGGAAGCAAGATTGCTGCTGGATTCATGCAAGCATGGGTTCTCATTGTTTATATCAGTAAGTTCTCTAGAGGAAGCATAGCTGGGCAATCAATAACTAGATGCAGACAGCTTGAATGCACAATGGGTCACCAGCGGAAGGATTGTGTGGGCATTGGCAAGAGACGTGAGAACTTGCTTTGGTTTTTGAGGATGTTCATTCTAATCTGCTTCTCAGGGTGGTGTTCCATTCGCCAAGTATTTCAGCCACGTCGACGAAAAGCGCGTCTTCCCTCTTCGCTCCACTCTCCTCGCAGGCGCATTTATATGCATCTACGGTGTAATTTACCTGGCCTCCACAAACGCTTTCAACTCCATAGTCACATCGGCTGTGCTATATCTGGTAAGCCTGCATCCCACAAGGTTTCCTACAAATTCCGATCTCTGACCTGATCTATCATAGAACATGTCATACACAATCCCCCAAGCCGTCGTTGTTTGCCGTGGCCGCAAAATCCTACCCAATTGTTACATGTCGCTCGGACCCATCGTCGGCTATTTCTGCAATATCTTCTCCATCGTTGCAGTTCTGGCCCTCATCGTGATATATTCGTTCCCAGCTACGAACCCAACGACGCTCGGCTCCATGAATTATTCTTCAGTGGTACTGGTTGGCCTCTCCGCCATCCTCACAGGTCTATGGCTTGGCATCGGGAAGAACTTCCAGGGACCCGGTGCGGACTTGGAGAGTATGGTCATGTTTGCACATGATGGCTCCGAGGCTTAGACGAACCATACAGTGAGCTTAAGAAGACACGGAGGGGAAAATCCCCTTTGCTGAGATTCGAGATCTGAGATCTTGCTTTTGTGCTGCTAGAAACCTCTTCACCCGCTATGTTGTGTTTTTGCACTGCGTTCAATTGGAAACTTTGATTTGTCCCAGTTGTTGCTGCCTTGGTAACGCCATCGCTCCTTCATGTATACTTTAGTTCTATTCACTTATGTATTTTCGAATCAGAATGTGTTTCTCAATGGTGACCCATACAACTTCGATCCAGTTCAGTGAGCTGACCCGAATCCGAATCTAGAGAGATATGATCATTCTAACAGGAATTTCCTTTTCAAAGCAACTGTTCGTATGATAGTCATTGGCTGCTATGTTCATCCTTCAATTGATGCAATATTGATTACGTACTGCATTATACGTCACATCTCGGCTCCTAAGATTCCTACATCAGCCTTCCTCTAGCTAATTCAAAGGGATCTCCTTGCCTAGTAAAACACGTTCTCTTGCGCATGATAACTGCCCGGGCAGCTTAGTTTGACTCTACCGAGTGGTATGGATAACGAGAACATAGCAGGATTGCCTGGTGCTTCTTATCTAACTCGGTCCGACTAAGAACGGCGCGATTTCCCCAGCGCTTTGGTGTGCCTAAACAGGTTACACTAATACACTAATTCTCTTCGTTTGCGTCGGCGGTTTCAATGGAGACCTGCGCGCTCTGCGCGCAATTTGTACCCCAAACTAGCAACGCCATACCGGAGTATCGAACAGACATCTCGTTCTCGGTCCGCGCGACAACGCGGTATTCGTGAACCGCATGGCCCAAGTCGTAAGCGCGAGCCGCGCAGAGCTCGTAGAGACCCAGGTATTGCCAGATGATTGCTGGTGTCCCAGACGATCATGGGCCTTTCTAGAGGATCGTATGTTGCTGCCGAGGCCAATAAATGACCATGAGAGACACCCGCTTCAACCAGCACCTAATTTCTGTATAGACAATCTCAATCTGTTACTGAACGAGCCGTATCCGTCGACATGGCCGTCCACCCTTTCGCGGATCTCAGCGTCAGCGAGATCGATCAGGCGAGGAGGTTGATCCAATCCCTTCATCCCAACGTACTCCTCTCATTCAAGGCGATAACGTTGGAGGAACCCAACAAGCAGCATATGCTGGATTATCTCGAGGCTGAGCATGGTGGCGCTGCAAAACCAAATCCGCCACCAAGGATGGCTTATTGCCCATACTACCTACGGGGAACAGTAAACTGATATTTTTCGGAGCATAGTAGAGCCATGCTGATGTGTCCACGCAGACGGACCTCCGAACAGCATGGGTAAATCTCACCAAAGGCACAGTCGCCAAAACGGAAAAATTGGACCCCGAGTTCCACGGTAACGTTGACTTTGCCGAAGTTGTTGAAGTCGAGCAAGTCGTCATGCAAGACCCTGCCGTACATGCTGAGATTGCGAAACTCGAACTACCGGACCATCTTGAAGTCATTCCTGAACCGTGGGGCTTTGGCTCGGATGGCGTCGACGATGCGCGAAGGCTATACCAGATTTACATGTTTGTCAGAGAGAAAGGCAAGCCCGACTACAATCACTACGCGCACCCACTATCTTTCTCGCCTGTTTTTGATCCCGTGCTTGGGAGGATAATTCGTATTGAGCAGATCCCCACAGGAGCTGGTCATGAGACGAAGGATGTCGAGCCTTTCAAGATGACGCCTTCGAATGAGTATGTACCCGAGGAAGTTACGCCTCGTGGAGACCTTAAACCGCTGCACGTTGCTCAACCCGAAGGGCCCTCTTTCTCAATCTCCCAGGATAGAGTTTTGAGGTGGCAAAAGTGGCAGATGAGGCTATCGTTCAACTACCGCGAAGGACTTGTGCTTAGGGACGTCCGGTATGATGGAAAGCCACTGTTCTACCGAGTCAGCCTTAGTGAGATGACTGTACCTTATGGAGGTGAGATGCCTTGATTCGAACTTGAGAGCGAGGCTAACTCTTTTGTTAGACCCGCGAAGCCCCTACCACAGGAAAATGGCATTCGATCTTGGTGATGTTGGTGCGGGCATGGTTGCTAATAACCTAAGCCTGGGATGTGACTGCCTGGGACACATTGCATATCTGGACGGACTGCTGTGTGATCGGGAGGGTACACCTGTAAGGAAGGAAAACGCAGTATGCATCCACGAGCAAGACGGTGGCATCGGCTGGAAACACTCAAACTACAGAACTGAACGTGAGTTGCCTCGGTGACTCCATTAACCGTCTTTGACTTATGTATCGTCCAGGGGCATGTGTTACGCGAAAACGCGAGCTCGTTTTACAGAGTATTCTAACCGTATCCAACTACGAGTACATCCTCGCATTCGTTTTCAACCAGGCCGCTGAGTTTGAATACGAAGTGCGTGCCACGGGTATACTCTCGACTGCCGCCATTGATGAAGGTATAACAGTGGACTACGGAACTGTCGTTCATCCTGGTGTACTCGCGGCCCACCACCAACACATCCTGTCTCTCCGCATTGACCCTGCTCTCGGCTCGTACCGCCAGGGCAATCGACTTACCTATACTGAGGCACATGCCATGGCCATGGACTCGGAAAATCCGTTCGGCAACGGATACCGGGCAATCAGCACACCAGTCAAACTGGCTGGAGGTCTCGATCTTGACACTAGCAAGAGCAGAACATTCGCAATTCAAAACGTGGGTATGAAGAACCCTATTAACTCCTTACCAGCTTCGTATAAAATCCAGGTGCCTCCTGTGCAACCGCTACTCGCTCATCCTGATAGTTTCCATTACCGAAGAGCTGAGTTTGCAGATCACAGCATCTACGTCACCAAGTATGCAGATGATGAACTGTTCTGTGGTGGAAAGTTCACCAATCAGAGTAAGCCATTCCATTCCCAGATCATGGGTATTGTAATCGCACTGACGCTGTGTCAGGTCGCGGAGGCACAGGCATCAAGAACTGGGTATCGCGTGGTGACAACGTGTTGGATGAGGATATCGTCGTATGGGTCCAGTTTGGTCTCAACCATATCCCGCGTATTGAGGATTTCCCTGTCATGTAAGTACTTCTTTACTGCACCGACTCGAAGCCACTGACAAGAATTGCAAAGGCCGTGCGAGACGGTCAAAGTGCACCTAAAGCCAGTCAACTTTTTTACACGCAATCCCGCTTTGGACGTACCCCCGTCTTCGCAACATGCGAACAGATCAGTTCTTGTAAGCCAAGATGCCGCAAACGGGTGCTGTGGAGGGAAGCTATAGCGGTGTATTGTTTCATTACTTCTTCTTGCTGTGTATAGTTAGTTACCAGGCCGGCAACGCGTAAAGGGTTAGAAACAGAACCTCTATATATAGAACTTGAGAGTGCGAAGTACAAGTCTTCAAATTTACCTTGATATCGGTTGCATCAAGGAGTTGCAGACAGAGAAGTTGGTCTCTCACGAACCTCCAGATGTCGCTATTCTCTACAGAAGTCGCGTCATAAGGTCAACGTTCCTGCCTCGCGGTTCGCCTAATTAGCTCCGGTCGCGGCCTGCGTGTCATCCCTCGGCCGAGGGCCTGAAAACAACGATGGACGTCCTACTGTGAGCCATGTCTCTGTGATCCATGAGTATTGCCATCTTGCGTAAGCCAGCTGCTGTAGCTTTTACAACTCGCAAGGCAACTTGGCGGGCCTTCACAAGGACTATGACGAAATCTTTACCTGCTGCTGCTGCTGCTGGCCGCGCAATAGGCAACGAGACAGGTGTAACATTTCCGGACGCCACTACCATACTCAACGTAGAAGAATATGGCTCAGCATTTCCGCAGGATGTAACGACAGGCTTTCCCAAGCAAAATGGCCAATCGCTTTCGTACTGGCTCCAACAGGTTCGATGCGACCCACTACTCGACCATCGGTCGACGCCAAAACTTCCGAAGGAGTCAGATACAGTCGTCATAGGATCCGGGGTATGGATATTTGATGTGGTCCAAACATTTTTGAGAGCTCAAGCTGATCATGTACAAGATCACCGGAACCCTAGTGACCAAGCACCATCTCGAGACGTGGCCCGATAAAAGTGTTGTTGTACTGGAAGCTCGTGAATTCTGCTCGGGCGCTACGGGCCGCAATGCAGGACACTGCAAACCCGACCAGTGGCGGCACTTCGCCAAGTATGAGAAGGCTTTTGGTCCCGAGCAGGCCTTGAAAATCCAGCAGAATGAAAAGGATACTTGGGCAGCGCTCGTGGCGTATGTCCAAGAAAACAAGGTGGACTGCGACCTGTGGGTGGGCGACACGTTGGACGTACCCCTTGACGAAGAAGTAGCGGATATGGCCAAGACGATTTTCGAGAATTACCAAAAAGCCGGGGGCAAGACAGACCATATCCGAGTCGCCCAAGACCCTGCAGAAGCTGCCAAAATCTCACGCATCAAGAGCGCAAAAGCCTGTTACTCCTGGAAAGCTTCTACTCTCCAACCCTGGAAGCTCACGGCTCACATAATGCGCGAGAACCTGGAGAAAGGAGCTAATTTGCAGACCTATACATGTGCCAGGTCAGTCAAGGCAGATGGTACAAGTAAGAGGAGATGGATCGTGCAGACTGATCGCGGCGATATAGCATGCGATACAATTGTGTATGCTTCCAATGCTTACACCAGTGCATTGGATCCGTCTTTCAAGGGCCTCATATCTCCAAAACCACACATGTGCAATAAGGTTATTCCACCCCGTACCTGGTCGGGAACCAAGGCTCTGCAGAATTCGTATGGTGTTCTTCTTCCCGGCGGTGGGCTGTTCTCCATTAATCCGCGCTGCACTGCTGATGGAGCCATCATGTTTGGCGGTTCAAACCCAGGACAGAAAGAGCTTGATAGATGGGTCGAACAGCATCCTGAGCAAGGCGTTGACGATAGCTGTGCGTAAACCCAGGGCGCAAAGTCTATAGGCAAGCCCTCCCTACACATTGAGGACATGTGCTGACTTCATACCCTAATCTCAAGTTGCTAAGTTAGAGAGTGTGACCAAACACGTCCGCGAGTTCGTCGAGGCAGAGTTCGAAGGCTGGAAGGATGTTCCATCCGGGCCGGGAGAAGGCTTCGATTACAGCTGGAGCGGTATCATTGCACTGAGTGCAGACGGCGTGCCGTTTGTTGGAGAACTGCCAGAGCCTGGAAAATGGATCTGTGCAGGGCATCATGGACATGGAATGGCTCGAATTTTTACGGCGGCCCCAGGTCTTGTGAAGCTGATGAACGGCGAACCATGGAGCGCAACGGGATTGCCAGATGTGTACCAACTTACCGAAGAACGCGTACAGAAGCTACGCAAAGCATCTCAGGCTGCCAAAGTCGCCATCGTGTAGACTGGTATCAGATATGTAGAGGATGAACAAAAGGAAAGCACGCGTTGCCAGTCCGGATGCTGCCACTCCATCTCGTCATTGGGCGAAAGGACTCTGGGAAGACTGAGGGACCAATTCGATATTCTTCAGAACGGATGAGGAATTGCCCGGTGGACCTTGGAAGCTTGTCCTCCTCGGCATACCCTTGGGCGAAAGCTTACGCAGGGCATTGCGACGAGCAGAGTAACCACCAATCGAATGCATCTCATTATGCGAAACGTGGCAGCCCCACATATTATCCTGTAAAACGGGAACGCTATGCTGCTAAATTTAAGCCTAATGCTAATCGGTCCGGACAGATCCCTACGAAAATCTTCCCTCCTGTTTCACACCCACTCAGAACGCGCAAACAACCTAGAACCCTTTCATGGCCGCGCAATTTGCATCTTGAAGTTATCGTCATCTGGTTGGCCATTCCCAAGAAACAAGCCACTGCTAGCTAGAATGCCAAGTCGGCCTGTGTCCACAGATGTGGGTGAAGCACGCAGTTCGCGGCCCTACTTCCCAAAAGATCGAAATTCTCCTTCTTGATGGAGAGGCGGAGACGCCGCGTCACGGTCGATGACGAGGCTTCAGCAGGCTCGACATTGAATCATTCTCACCCAGAGATGTTTCTCTGAACACAGCAAAGAGTGAGTCCGTATAAAGGCTTCAGGTCCTACAACGGAAGGAAAACACCACAGCACTGCAATCCTTTCGCTACACTTCTTCTTTCTATCTTTTTTGGGCATTTTCTGTTACTATAGCCTTTCACTTCCATTCACAATGGTCAACTTTGCTTCCATCGTCAGCAGCGCCATCGCCGCCTCCTCGCTCCTCAGCCTTACAGCCGCCCACCCTGGCGAGAAGCACGATTTGGCCAAGATCAAGCGCGAGGTCGACGCTCGTGGACTACGGTCTGCTGCCGCGAAGCGCTCGCTGTCGCAATGCCAGAACTCGCTCAAGCATCGTGAGCTGATGAACCGCTCGGTTGAGCGTCGTGCTAAGAGACTCGTTGAGTTGCGCAAGAAGCACAACATCCAAGCCAGTAAGCCACTCTGCACCTGTCAGTCAGCTTCCCCGACTTGTAATAACGTACCACAGGCTCGCAAAAGTGGCGCCGCGATCTTGCTACGCTCCAGGAGTTCGAGAGTGTGAACCACAATGAGACTGGTATCCTGGACTACACCCAAAATACAGATGCAGCGACTATCTTCGCTGCCAACACCTCCTGCATCCTCGCCCCTGAGGTCACCGATGGACCGTACTACGTCACCGGCGAGTACATCCGCAAGGATGTCAAGGAGGGCCAAGCTGGTGTAGACCTCTACCTAGAGGTGCAATACGTGGACGTCACAACCTGCGCCCCCGTCGAAGGGCTCTTTGTTGACATCTGGAACTGCAACGCCACAGGTGTATACAGGTAAGTCAGACATCAAGCAACATCGTCCAGAGGACATAAACCTGACAACCATTAGCGGCGTCGAATCAGGACAGGGCGGTCTCAACTCGACATTCCTAAGGGGAATCCAGACCACGGATGCAGATGGCGTCGCAACGTATGAGACCATCTTCCCAGGCCACTACGAGGGCCGTGCGACCCACACCCATCTGCTGACCAAGACCAACTCCACCGTCTTCCAGAACGGCACTACGGGCAGCGATGGGGCCGTCACCCACATTGGCCAGCTCTTCTATCCCGAGGATCTTCGTCAGGCCGTTGAAACCGTTGAGCCCTACAACACAAACACCGTCACGGTAACCACCAACGACGAGGACATGTGGAGCATTGTCCAGGCCGCAGACGCCTACGACCCATTCCCGGAGTTCGTCTACCTCGGCGAGTCCATTGAAGATGGTCTCATGGCTTGGATTCAGATTGGTATCAATACTACGGCCGACTACACCGATGACGACTACTACAATGTTGCTGCTACGTACCAAGCTGGGGGCGGTGTCGCCAACGCTGACAGCTCTTTTGGTGGTGGTAACGGGACTGGCAATGGGACCATGCCTAGTGGCGCTGCACCCAGTGGCGCGATTCCCACTTCTGCTTGAGCTTGTCTAGCTTGACAAGATAGTCTGTGGTGGACTCGTTCTGTTCATTGTATATATGGAAGTGTCTGTTTGCGCGTCACTCGTTCTGCATTGGATGGAGTTGGATGGCTTTTCCTTGAAACTGCATGTGCTTAATATAACAGTGGTCAAAAACAACTCGAAATCCCAATGTCAGCAAAGTATTTGCGATATCGCTCCCTCTTTCTAGGCTGAAGGGTCCCACTTTCTTAATAACTGAATTGGCTCGTGAGCAGGTTATACACGTCGTTTGCGCTCTCGCTCCCAAACGCCTCGTAAATCAGGCTATCATTCATAATCATCATATTGTTTCCCAGAAAGCCGCCGTACTCCGTCCCCGGGGTCTCGTTTTCATCGATGCCTGCGCCTGTTGCCACGCTATAGTTATTCGGCCACGGCACTTGGAAACCATTCAAATCGAGATTCGCTGGCGCGTCGCTACTACTCATCTGCGGACTATCATCGAGTTGATGGAAGGATTGGCTGTGCAGTGCTGCCGCTGCATTCGAAGACTCTCTTCGTCCCGTCCCGTCTGCAGATGGCCATGAGCTCCCATTTCCATGCGACAGCTTTGCGACTGCGCCAGCCACAGCATTCGGGCCCTGCGCCCTAGCCTGTCGACTCCTTTCGAGCATCTTTTCCAGTCCTGCAGCAATGTGGTATAGTAAGTGGCGATCGCTCGTCACGGAACCTTTGAGTAGCTCGATCATGCGCTCAAGGAGGCCTGTGACGTATTTCGTCTCGACGTTGAGTCCGATGATGGTGTTCCAGTTCGTGGTCACTTTCATGAGGAACACAGATGCGAAAGCAATCATGGTGTGCACGTACAGGGGTGTGCCGACCAGCGCGCGACGCATGTCTTCTTCTTCGAGCACGAAGGTTAGGATGCTGGCTGCGGAGCTGATGGCCATATTGGCGAATTCTTTGCGTTCGGTGCTCAGGCGGTGAGGCGTTGGGGTTGTGGTTCCGGTGCCGCTAGGGTAGAAGGGCGTTTCTCGTATGTTAGGATTGTGAAAGGGAGAGATGTTTGAGCGATCAACAAGCTGATTTGTAGATGAGGCGTTGTCGCGCGTATGAGACAGTGTCACGCCTCGGATGGCGAAGGAGTTGAGCTGTAGCTTGGCGAAGTAGGAGTAGAGGATGATGCCTTTTGGCGGGAATGTTCCGATAAAGGAATTGTTTACTGAAAGTCTGATTAGTATGCAAGTATCGTTCATACAGATGATCAGCATGCACCTTGTCTAGCATGCCATTTCATCCGCCATCGGTCAATCTCTACATTGAAATTCCGCATGTCGACGAAGTCGCTCTCCGATAACAATGCACCACTAGAATCATCTTGTGGCAATCTCCGCTCGGCAAAGCGGTCATGTACCCTGGTTAGAATCTGCATCAGGTGTACTTGACTCAAGATTCGATAGTCCAGTGCGTTGGCGAATGGCAACTGAAGAAACCGCTCGTGTTCGCGAATCTGGACGCTCTCTGCAGTCATCGGAGGACGGCCGTATGCGATGCTGAAGTGATGGTCGCATACGTAGAGCATGTACCAAAGTCTAGCTCGTAAGAAGTGTTCCTGGTCGCCTTCCAGGGCCTTGAAGAAGGACGCGTGAATATTTAGTTCCGTGGCGATTCGGATTGCGTGTCCGGAGAGTTTCCAGCTTACTACAACTTGTCAGGGTCTATATGGTGTGGGAGAATCACCAAACATGATCTGTTTCTGAACCAGAGTAAAGGACAAGAATAGAAGAAAGGAGTACTCACCATCAGACAACCAAAAGGCCGCTATACACAAGGCCCTTACATCATCGATTGAATGATACCTCGAGAACATACTGCTGGATATCAGACCCAGAAACTCCTTATAACACTTATCAAACGTCTCCCCACTCGTCGGTATATGCAAAGCCGTCACTGTCAAGATAGTCGCAGTCAGCAACTCACTGCTCCTACGCACAGAATCCAGGCTTCCATGCAATTGCTCCAAACCCACCCACAGATAATGATTCAGACTCGTATGGAATATAGCGTAAAGCTCTTCGGCCTCGTGTTCCCTGATAACACCTCTCGTGATGAAGTCGTCCAACTCTTCAGATGAGCGGTGGGCCCCTCGCGCCGTCTTTGCACGATTTGATCGGATGTTTCGGAGACGCGTGACTTCGTAGAGCGAACCCATGGGTTCTTCAACGCGGACAGCTTCCTGGCGATCAGTCTCGTCGTGGCTTGCTTCTGGTTCGAGAGAGTTCTCGCGCGTCATAGCCATCTGAGCGTTGTCGATCTGACGAGAGTGCAAAGCCTCGGATGCGGCGCTGCGCGGGTTCAGGTCGGAGCCAGGTGTGGTCATGGTGTTTACAATAGGGGTACATTGTGTGTTGCGCGGGTTTGGGGTACTGTTCTGATTTAGGAGAGCTTGCAGTGTGAAATTGATGGTTTTTATTTCGTCACGCATTGAGTCCAGCTTTTGTCTACGAGAAGTTAGAGCGACTGAGATACATCTGCAGTTCCAAGTGTCATCGGATCGAAAAAAGGGGAATTCCTGAAGTTCTCCGTCAAAGATGGGCAGGAGTTCGATTAGACAGTGCAGGTGCGAACGGCATGAGTCGGTTGCCTCTCCATGCACATCACCACATTTCAAAGAATGGAAGAGACATACTCATAGCGATTCTCAACCTCCGCGATGCCAGGGTTTAAGTTGTACTTCATGACGCATTCGACACCTCGCCGTAAACAGTTCCGACATCGACGGTCTCCTGGAAGAGCTTCGCATTTCATCTTTTGGCGTTTGCATTCCTGGCCTGATCTTGTTGTTAACATTGAATTTTGATAGCTACGTCCCAGCTCTCACTTACAAGCTCTGGGTTTCCTCCCTGGCCCTCCATGGCCGCCATCACCCCTATGCTTACTCGGTTTGCTTGTACCTCGTATTGCATGCTGGCCATCCTCTTCATGCCCATGCTCTTGTTCAAGAAGCTGCTGAGCCGACTCTGACTGCGTTTGTTCATGCCTTGGGGTCAGCTCCAATGGCAGATGCTGGTCACGCTGTGCCTGGGGTACGTCCGCTCGCTCATCGGGTATCTCCATAATCCACGTGTAAATCCACTACGAGCCATCTCTCTACTCGGTATATAACCGGGGAATACATATCGTGTGCATCTGTGGAGATGCAACTTGGAGGCTCGGAAAATGCGGCGGGAAACCGGCTAATACCCGGCGCGGAGAACGTCGCAAAGAGGGGAATTCGGCCCGATGATGGGAGCAGTCAAAGACTGGTCGCATCTTGAGTCCGCGTAAGAAAATGGCTGGTCGAGCTGTGTCATGCTTGTTTGGCGTGCTTGGCCCACAAATTCGAAAATGGCCGTTGGATCGTACCTGTAGGATGGTAAAAGGCATACATGTAGATCGCTCGAGTTGTCTTTGGGTTGCACCTGAACACCTTTCATAGTCCCGTCGCACTGTCTTGATCATGTCCCGCTCAGAAGACCAGAGGTGTGTAGCGGAGGCATGTCTTGCATGGATGACGCTGTGTTGGGTTTGCCGCGACGTACGCGTACAGCAACCCCTCCAATGCTCCCATCCATGGGACATCGCGAGACTTGCAAAACACCATGAACCACGGATACCACGCAGGAATCAACACATTTCATCCCTGATTGCCTATTTAGGTTGGATATTGGCTGTGAGCATGAGATGACGTGGTGTCAGAGCCGCCTCGAAAGAGCGCCTACAGCAAGCCTTCCATGGGCTATCGTGAGACATGCAACGAAGTGAACCACAGAATTGCTGCAGTAATCGACACTTTTCAGCACGAATTACCCGTTCAGGTGGGTTTTTGATTGCGAGACCCACACAAGTGGGACAGCTCCGTGACGGTGCTTGCGAATCATGGTACCGAGCGCAAGGTGGAAATTGCTTGTCGTATTGCAGGAGTCATGTACATCTGGACGTTCGCACGAAAGAAGATCATGAAGTCTACTTGCTGAATTGAGGAAGTACTTCGATATATATTCTCGGGTGTTATAGGCAAAATTTGGTACTGTCCATCTCTCAACTTGTTACAAAAACACATAACCCGAGCGCATCATGCGTTGCGAGTCCTCGCATCTTATGTATCGTATTTCGCAAACCTCGATCCTCGGGCGTATACGCCTGAAGTCTCGATTGCTGATACGTCTGCCTTGTCGCCGCTTCCATTTTCGAGAGAGTAACCCGTGGCGTCCAGCTCTTCCATTTTCTTGTTATCTCTCTTCAGGACGAAACTCAACGCCACTGCCGACAGAAGTGTCACGACCGTGAGCGCCAGATTGACGGACCACGCCATCGTGTATCGTGGACCATCACTACTCGGATACAGGTAAGGAGTCCAGACTAGTGCGGTGTTGCCTAGAGCGTTGTTCATGGCAAGTGCAATTGCGCGCTTTTTCTGCGGTCGGGCGGCAATGTTGGCCATCCACGCATTTGATATCTGGAAACATCCGTACGCCCCAGGAAGCATCAGGAACAGCGCAAAGTAGCGTGCTGGTACGTTTGTGGTTGCCATTGTGATGATGATTCCCGCGAGACATACCACTGAAGGGTAGATAATGTGTGGCGATCGCTTCGACGTGCGGTCCGAGTACCAAGTATTGAAGAGACAGAAAAGTGCTGTGACAACGTAGGGAGGCGCGGTGAGGAGAAGTGTTTCGATGGTGCCAAAGCCGAAGGACTTGACAAGCGTTGGCAGGAAATTGGTCAGCGAAGCAACAGCTTGCACTGTCATCTATTACACGGTTAGTAGTTGCCTTGCAGGCATCGAGATCTTTCTACGTACCTGCCCAAGGATGCAGAGCCACACTCGATAGTCTTTAGCGGCCATCTTTAGTGACTGCACAACAGTAATCTCTTCATCCTCTTCGCCAGCATCTTCGATCAACCGAGTCACTCCAAGTGCTTTCTCTTCTTCCGACAGCCACTTCGTTGTGCTAGGCCAGTCGGGAATGATGAAGGCGGTGGCAAAAGCGAACACCACCGTGGCAATGCCTTCGATGATGAACAGCCAACGCCAGGATGGCCATTTGTTGTTCTTGAAAGCGGCAGCTATACCTGCTGCGAACAAGCCACCGAAAGCGCCGCTCAACTGTAGAAATCATCAGCGCCTATCCCAGTTCTCTTTGCTGTTTTTGAACACTCACCATTGCACCGCAGAAGAAAATGCCCAAGCGCATACCCAATTCTTTACGAGTATACCAGCCCGAGAAGAGGAAGGCAACTCCAGCGAAGAAAGGAGCCCTGTTGGTATATTAGATTTGGTGACGGTCAGTAGCCAAAGTACATACTCAGTAACACCCAAGAAAAACCGGGTGGCAACGAGTCCTCCAAAGCCGTTGGTTGCTCCAGTGCATCCGGATACTATGCCCCAAGCAATCATGACTGCCGAAAGATACCACGATGGGCGTAGCAGACCCAGCATCATGTTGGAAGGGACTTGCATGAGAATGTATCCGACGAACGTGATCGAGAGAACGATGTTGTATTCGGATCCAACCAAACCGAGGTCCTCTTCGAGACCCTGAACACGTGCTTGAGGAAGGGCGTTGCGATCGATGTAGTTCATGATGTACATGATGATCTGTGAGTGTATTAGTATATGCTGCCCGTGACAAGGATGGGTAATTGAGGACAGGGGTTGGTAGAACAGGACTTCGTGATCAAGGGAATACGTACGAGAATTGGAAGAAGATGCAAATCGATCTTTCTCAGGAATTTCTTCTCCTTCTCCTCCCGCTCTTCTGGGCTCCAGGAAGCAATCTTGCTTCGCCATTGGTCAAGTGTAGCAGGTGCCATCTCGACTTGATGATGCACCTGATCCGTGGCCGTCATCTTCGTGCTCTGCGGCATCGCGTCGACGGTAACTGACATGATGATAACTTTGGTGAGTATGCTGATGGAGTAAGTGTTGAGACGATCCACTGACGCTTTCTCAATAACCTAGGATGGTCCCGAAGGTACGGCTTGAGAAAAGGATTTTATATGCACGGTACTCGTTAGCACATTCCAGGACTCCGGTAATGCGGAGAGCTTCTCCAGGCTTCTCGCACAAGACCGGTCCCTGGTCCGGGGCACAAAACCTGTCCAGCGGTCATTGTCCGAAAAGCCGGCCATGCTAGGCACTGGGGAATGCTAGGCCACTCAGTCTGCGCTGATCGCGTGCCCTTTGTTTGATTCATGTGGAGGTGGAGTCCCCAGATATTTCGAGTCGTGCAGATCTGCGGTGCCGTTCAAGGCGGAGTAGTGTCGGGAAATCGGAGAATATACCGGTGGACCACAAGAAGAGCGGCTATCGACTGAAGACCCCTCGGCGGGGTATGTAAATAAATAATAGCTGTACATCTTCCCTGAAGAGCATCTTCAACTCTCCAGTCGCTTTACTTACGCATTCATACGATTCTTCATCTTGACTCTTTGACTCTTTGACTCTTTGCAATCAGGACCCGACTACACCATGACTAGTCTTTCCACAAAGTTAGCCGACCTCGAGGCCAATGGCAGGCCTATTCAGGTCGGCATCATAGGCGCCGGGAAGTTTGGCTCCATGTAGTACGTATAAGAACCATCATTTCGACAAGTCTTGTGGCTAGCGAAGCTTATGTCCCTCAGCATCTCGCAATCCCATCGCACCAAGGGTGTCCGACTAGCAGCAATTGCCGATCTCTCTCCGGAGCGCGCTCTCAATTCTCTGAAGCGTACGGGTTTCCCGCAAGACAAATATGACGCTTCTGCTTCATTGTCTCTGGAAGAAGGCCTCAAGCAAGGCAAGACTGTCATCACCACCGACTCAGCAGCCATGATCGCGACCCCTGGTATTGATGTCATTCTGGAAGTAACGGGAAATCCAGCTGCCGGAGTTCGACATGTTCTTCTGTGCTGCGAACACAAGAAGCATATCGTCATGGTCAATGTGGAAGCTGACGTCCTTGCGGGACCTCTTTTGACGCGTAAGGCCAAGGAAGCTGGTATCATCTACTCGATGGCCTATGGCGACCAACCTGCCCTAATCGCCGAGATGGTAGATTGGGCGCGCACTGCAGGATTCGACGTCGTTTGCGCAGGCAAAGGAACCAAGCATCTCCCGCAATACCACGGTTCCACCCCAGACACAGTGTGGGACTACTATGGCTTTACGGAAGAACAACTTGCCAGTGGAGATTTCAACCCGCAGATGTTCAACTCGTTCCTGGACGGCACCAAATCTGCTTTGGAGATGGCGGCTGTTGCAAATGGCTGTGATCTGTCTCCTCCTTCTGACGGCTTGATGTTTCCCCCTTGTGGCACGCATGATCTACCGGAAGTGCTCAAGCCAGCCTCTGATGGAGGTCAATTACAGAAGAAGGGAACTGTTGAAGTTGTTTCGTGTGTGGAGAAAGATGGCAGATGGGTTCATAATAACCTTCGCTGGGGTGTATATGTTGTGTTCGAGGCCCCAGGTCCGTACCAGAAGGACTGCTTCAAGCAGTACGGCTTACAGACCGACTCTACCGGAAAGTACGCCGCGCAATACAAGCCATACCACCTCATCGGACTGGAGCTCGGGATCTCCATTGCCACCATCATGGTACGCGGCGAACCGACTGGTCAATGCAAAACCTGGTCTGGGGACGTTGTCGCTACCGCCAAGCGCGATTTGAAGGCTGGCGAGAAGTTGGACGGTGAGGGTGGCTTTACGGTCTACGGCAAGTTGATGACCGCCGAAGACTCCCTCGAGATTGAGGGCCTTCCCATTGGTCTTGCGCACGGCTTCGTATTGAAGACGGACGTGAAGAAAGGACAGGGCCTATCGTGGGCAGACATTGAGTACTCCGAGAAGAGCCAAGCTGTTGCAGTGAGGAGGGAGATGGAGGCCATCTACCGCAAGGAGTTTCAAGCAGCAGGCAAGATAGGGCAAAAGACGAATGGGGTCAATGGCGCGCATTAGTAATCAGACTCATACAATTGGTCGGCATTTCAGCGTGGTACATGGGATAGAATTATGATTATTTTCAAATCTGGATTCGCAATACATATCATTGCTACTACGTTCAAATGTTTTTTCTACGCGAGTACCCAGACTCGTCTTCACATTGGCCATTGCCTAAGACGCACTAGAATGAGGTGAGTGAGCTGATCAAGGAACAGTCTCTGGACACCAAGATCTTACTCAAAGATCTAATCCATGTGAAGGAGTTCCAGTCGAATAAGGGTACTTAGTCATGCCTTCTATACATGTTAACGCACCTGACAAATTTCTGCTCACTCAAGGGCTTTGCAATGTCGACGGGAGCTCTTTGAATATGACTCGATTAACACCAGCTCCTCCTAGGCATCGATCAAAATCGATAAAGCCAGCTACAACTTGAACGACCCAGCTCCACCTCTCGCCTTTTCCTTCACGTCTCTACCCTCAGCATCTGTGACCTGCCCCTTCTTGCCAATCACCCTTACACCACCCTTCTTCAGCGCACCAACAACCTCCTTCTTCTCATTTGACTTCTTGTTGGCCGTCGTCTCCTTGTTCGGCTCACCGAGATTGGCTTTCTTGATCCTCTCCTTCTCACGCCTTCGTCTGCGCAGCTTCTGTTCTCGTGACATCTCCTCGCGCGCCACAGGCATACCGCTCTTCGTAACAATCTCGCTGTTGTCTTTTTCGTCACCGGGCTTGTACAGCTCCTGCGGTGCGAGCATACTTGCACCCGCAACTTCTCCACCTGCTGTAGGTCTCGCATCTTCCATTTCAATAGCAGGCGCGTCCACTCGGATTTCGAGGTTGGGAGCTGCTGGCTTGGGCTTGTAATGCCATGAGCTGAGTGAATCGAGCTTGGCGCTGATCTTCTTCCACGACGCGTCGATCTCGGCGTGCTCCTTTTTCAATTTTTCGTCTCGAGCATCGACAAAGTTCGGATCTGTATGCTTGAGGTGCTCTTCCTCGTAAATCTCTGCTAAGCCCTTGCCGGACTTGGTGTCGTCGAGTTCAAATTGACCTCGACGTACTTTGGGCCCCGTGGCGAGGTCATCGGGACGGCGGCGTCGCACTTCGTCGAACTCCTCGGCGAGAATGCGTCGCTTGATCAATGCTTCTATGTCTTCGCTGACCTCTGCGGTGATGACTGGCACAGGCTTGCCTGCTCTTTCGAAGTCGAGGTCTTCTTCTAGGAGAGAGTTGAGGGGTCGATCAGCAGCGCGGGCTTCACCAGACAATTGCCAGTCACGCTTCGCTACGTTCGCTGCCTCAAGCTTTCGAATTTCCTCAGCCAGCTTGGCTTGTCTGCGCTCGTGAGTAGATCGGCGAGACTTGGGGTCGGATGGGTCTAGGTCAGATAGTTGATCATCAGATTCCGCATCGTCGTCATCCTCAAACAGATCGCGATGCACAGCAGACATTGTGCGGTCAATATCGTCCTCCTGGACGTCAGGTTTGTTGTCCTGGGGATCTGTCGCTGAAGGAAAATTGTGGGGATTCGGACGACCACGCTTCTTCTTGTTCTTCCCTACTTTCTTCGCTGGTGGCGCAAAGAAGTCCCCATACATGATGTTGTTGGCGTTGGACATGCCACCTGGACCGTCCATATCGCCGTCCTCTAGGGGTTCATCATCTTCACTTTCTCCTTCGGGTGCATTCAGGTCGGCGTTGCCGAATGTTGGCCCGTCCTCCTCTCCATCCTCGTCCTCTGAGAAGGCGTCCTGCTGCACCCTTTTCGACCCGACAGCTTTGACCGCAAAAGGGTCGCCATCCCAATCGACCTCTTCATCATCACTAGCTGCTGGTTCACCTCGGGCATCCTGTTGTTCTAGAAACTCGGACTGCTTGTTGAAGTCGTCGATGGAGAAGAAGCCGTCGTTGAGACCATTGGGGTCCGGGCGATATATATCCGCTGGCTCATCACCATCAGAGCCCTCTTCGAAAGGATCGTCCTCATCTTCTATGTCCTCGCCCATCTCGTCGAAGTCGCTTACGTCTTCATCTTCCAATCCGTTGATATCTTCTTCTTCTTCGCCAGATACTTCGTCTCCGGCGTATTCCCAGTCTACACCTTCCTCGCCAAGCTCGGAGGCGCTGATTTCACCGTCCTCAATGTGATCGACATCTTCGAGGTCTTCGGATTCCTCCGACAGTTCTGGAACAGCCACATGATCATCTTCGCTGTCTGGCAAAGAAAGTTCGACCTCTCCCGTAGCGGCTTCGAGCACCTTCCGCGTCTGCTCGAATACCTGATTGACGCCGAAACCTTGTAGATGTACCCTTTTCAGGTGCAAAGCTTTGATGTCCCTACTGGAGTCTTCGCCCCGCTTCCTCTTCTTCCGCAAGTCTTGCTGGCGCTGGACTTGGCGTTCACTAACCCCGGCGGCAAGAGGGTCTAGATATTGTTTTGCAGTGGAGAGAATCGAAGCTTGCGGCTGTGGAAGTGGCTGTAGGAAGGCGTGGGGCGTCCTGAGGAGGCTCGCGAGCATGGCAGCTGGCGAATTGTGGAGGTCCATGGGCGGGGGTTGCGCCGAGCCGGCAGAGAGCGTGTGGGAGGAGATCGAGGCGTCGGGCGAGAAAGAAAGCGGAGCCATGTCAGTACGAGGCCTGAGCACTGGCAATGGGTAATAAAAAGTTCTGGCTATGCTCGAATGAAAGTGAGCGGAAAGAAAGCGTTCGCCGGTCAAAAGTTCACGAGCGCCAAGGGAAAAGTTCGACGTCCGTGCACTCGGCTCCACATGATTATCGAGCCCATTCACTCCTACTCTTCGCAACCCCATGGGTCACTCACAGCTCTCAACTCAAACGCGTTTCAGAAGCTTCAAAGTGCTGTGTCTCAGCCTTTTTCATGATTCCATTCATCATCTCACGCCCGCCCAGTCTAGTGATTGTTCTTACCACGCGAGTAAGATACTTTCTGTTTCGTACACGGTCATATTACAGAAAAGGGTAGAATGCTACCTAATCATCACCTTCCTCGTGCGATATCACTTTCGTCATGCGCTTCTTCTTCCTCCACGAGGCATTCGATGCGCCGTCGTCTCTTTGGATGAACACGCGGACCGCGTCCCAGTAGTGCCATGCAACCACAGCACAAAAAGCGAGTTGGAATATAATCGCCGTAAACACTATCCACGGAGCTTCATGTCTGATGAAGTACATCAGTCCCGGTTTGACGTCCGGTAATTGAGGAAGGTTAAGCCCGGTCATCCCCCACATTGACCAGCAGGAACACCGGTTCATGATCCCCCATTGCGTAATGAGGACGATAGCAATGTTGCTGAGAGCAAAGAACACGTCTTTCGAAAACACGGACCAGAAGATCCAGCTTTGGCTTTTGAGCCATCTCTCCAGGACGCATTCTACGACGAAGCTGAGGAGCCAGAAAACAAACCTGGGTCTACCATTAGCAGCAACCTATCGGATCAGCCAATGCGACTCACATGAGCGATTCAGGCACATGACGACACGACGGTCCGCGTGGAGCTACCATGTAGGATAGAATGGCTGCGGTAAGGAAGCTCATTCCCACAGAAATGATTGCGATCACCGAATAGCACACCAATGTGCTGGTCCCGATTTCAAAGTGTGTCGGTACAGATCGCCACTTAGTGGGCCGCCAAAGGGGAAGCCCTCCATGCAAAGCTCGATCAATTCCCACTCTGGACCAGCCGGTCTCCTCCCGTTCTTGAGCCGACGGCCGTCGAGCTTGGTAGCCAGATATATCAGCCATGTGGTACTCGAATCCTTGCAGCAAGCGCGGTATGGAGCCTTCCGTCTGAGAGGTTCCGATGATGCAGCCAAAGACGACAGCGGACGTTACCCAAAGGTACATGCTAGAGAAAGCCACAGAATGCGCCTCAACATTGACCCAGTTCGTAGCATTCGGCTCTGAAGACATGGCCTTCACCAGAGCTATAATCCATCCTCCGATGAATATAAGCTCCGCAAAGACTACTGGAAGTGATTTGGTGGACCGATCTGCTGCCAGTGCGTATGCAGTCTCCTCGTGCAAGTTGCGCACGTCAGCACCAAGGTATTGGCTCGAAGTAAGATTGCAGCTGCAGCACGCAGTCAGAGACAGCCCTCGTCTGTTCAGATAGACTTACTAGTTTCTACAGAAGCCTTCTACCTTTTCAGGCCTACCACATTCGTCGTACGAGATGAGCATGATGGCGAGAGCTTTCCAAGTACGCTCATATTCTGGATGGCTGCGTTCAATCCCTGATTTCAAGGTGACTTCCTTGGCAAGGTTGGCTCGGGCATGGCAAATAGCGAATGTCAACAGCATGCTGGTCATCGAGTCAATCGGATCACCAAGCAGGTGCGCCAGGGTGGCAGCCTCTATGTTGAACCCAAGAGGTGGACGTGGAAACTGAGAAGTCAGTTGAAAGAGCGGCAATTTCCAGGTTACTATCCGAGTCCAGATATCCGATATTGGATATGGGGTCCAGCCGCTCCATATCGATATACTGTTTCCGGTAATCTCGCGGCAGACCGCCTCGGTCAACAATTTGGTCCCTGGGAAGAAAATATCACTATCTGGAGAGCAAGTTTGATTCAAATGGGCGTAAACAACGAACAACTCGGCGAAATCGAACCCATCAGTACGATTGGTAACAGTAGACAGAGTGCACGCCATGGAGATATCAGACTTGTAAAGCTGCAGTTGCATCTGGACGTAGTCGTCATATATACCCATCACCAGATCCAGATGCCTCCTACGCCATGTCTCATGCAGACCGTGGATTACAAGGCATCCAATCAGTGCACGCAGCACTAATCTACAAAAGCAACGCGTCACGAGCGTGCGAGCCACATTCTTGACTACCGTCACATTCGTGCAACGCTGATAACAAATAGCCCAGCTGAGAGTACGAGCGCAGAGTCAATGATTGCGTATCAAAAAGCTGAACGTAAAGGCAACTCTTCAGCCTTGCTTCAGCCTTGCACCATCGACCAGAGTACACAGCCCCGCGCCGACGGCTACCCACCCCACGTGGATACCGCGGGACGACACGCGGGATGCATGCAATAGTACATGCATGCACTGCAAGAGCAGTCTGGAGCCAGGAGGGTGATGGATGTAGTGGGTGTTTGTGAGGGGTGAGCGAATCGTATCCGAATCGCTCATGCAGCCTCACAGTGGCTGTGCGCATTCGCATCAAGAGCTAGTACTCGTCCGAAGACCGACACCTTTCCTCGACGGTGCAAGACGACCTCGATGGGGCTCCAGTGAACACAGTATGATGCAGTAACGCCCTTTGATCAACCGATAGCGGGCATCCAGGACCATTCCCCGATGGAAGCACTTCGTCACGCGTCACGCAGAGGTTCGCCTTCGATTACCAGGGCTTCGATTGTCGGTTGCCAAAGATTCCCCGTTGAAACGACCGTCGCATGTTTCGGATGCCTTCAATGTTGTTCGAAATCGCCGGCTTGCTCCTCCATATGACGTCCCATCCTCTGACTCAACCTTCTGCAGCCGCCTCGTGCAACGTCGGATTGGAGTCAGCTCACAGCTCATCATGATCGCTCCCACTCTCGACCGCATCACCCACATCATCTGCATCTTCGCCAAAGACCTGGCCGTTGTCCGCCTTTCCTTGCAGAATAGTCATCAGCATAGCCTCCGCCTCCTCGGCCAATATCTTCTTGCCCTGCCTGTACACAAAGATGTTGTCATTCATGGGCGCATGAACAGCCACCGCCGGCCACTTCTCCTCGCCTAGCCCAAAATTCTTGGCCATGGGTCCGTACTCGTAGGCATCCGCAACACCCATCTTGACATACTGATTGTACTTCTTTGCGAGCGGAGTGAGTTCGCGGCGTGCTGTCATCGCCTCGTCTTCGTTTGCGGCGAAGATGTAAAGCGCTAACTTGTTCTTGACCAAATACTCTTCCATGTTTCTCTCCTGAAATTCGCCGATGACGTCCTTGCTACATTGCTCCAGCATGTCTTCCACATCCTCTTTCGTAAACGCGCCAGCTAGCGATTTATGGTCACCATCTGCGTTTTTATAGCACACGATGCTCGGCACCGCAACGCCTTCTTTCTGCGCAACATCGTCATCATCCACATATCCAAACACAAAATCTGTGTACCGCTCTTCCGCCACTTCTTTGTAGGTCTCTAACAGCATTGCCCCCTGCTCCCCATCGCCATGTCCACTCGCAGCACGCAGGAACGCGACAACGACAACGTCATCCACCTTTTTGAATCTTTCCAGCTCATCTGTCGTGTGACTTGAAACATGCGAAAGCCGTGGCAGCGAGTATCTCACAGCAAAACTCCTCAACCCGCTCACGCTCTTCTTGCCCCTATACCGCACAACCCGCAATTGGCCCTCCGCTTCCTCCTTTTCTCCACTTTGTCCTCCTTCTCTCCCGTCTTCATGTTCCTCTTCCTCCCCCTTTCCCACTGCCTGTCCCTCTCCAAACCCTTCCTCCCACATAAACAATCTTACAGCCGGATACGCATTGACATCCTGTTCCCGACAAACATCTCCCTCTTTCTCACAATCTACGATTGCGAAAGGCAATGACGAAGTCCCAGCAGCTTTCTCGAAGACAGTCTGGAAGGAGCGCAGGGAGGGCGATGCGTCGGACGGGTTTGTGAAGAGGAGGATGAGACGTGGGTGTGCGCGGTAGAGGGCTTCGACATCGAGGTGAGTGGTTTGGGGGAGGAGGAGGGCTGTGGAGAGGAGGGGTCTAGAAAGGAAGAAGAGGAGGAAGAGGAAGAGGGGTGGGAAGCGCATCGTTATCAGACCTCGGAATGCGAGGTCAGGAACTCTTAGCATAGCTAGACATTCAAGAATATCAGATTTGAGAAAGTGGGATGCTGGAATGAGATCGTCGACCCATGTTAAGAGCGGACAGGATCCCAGTCGTAGATCAGGCACATCTGCACGCGACAGAGGTTGTTGTTACGGATGTGAAACAAAAGCAGTTGCAGCGTGTGCCTGAGGTTCGAAATATCCGTATCCATGCCACTTTGCACTGTGCTCATAAAATGATCTCATCGCCCTTCCCAATAAATTCCCCAGTCAAAAAACTATATTGAACCTAAAGGACGATCTCGTCCCAGACCTCAAACGATCAATCGCACCCAAAATGCTCCACCACACCCTCCTCTCCCTGCCCCTCCTATTCCTCACAACCACCGCCTCCGCATCCGCATCCGCCTCCTCGTCTCCATCCTCCCCTCCAACCCAAAACTACACCTGCCCCTCCCACCTCTACACCATCCAAATCTTCTCCTCAGACCCTCTAATAATCTACATCCCGCAATTCCTCACGCCCTCCGAAGCCTCACACCTCGAGTCCATATCCACGGGCCATTTCCAGTCTTCTGAGATCGCCGACCAGACCGGTGCCCAGCACCACGCATCAACGCGGACCTCGCGCTCCACCTCCCTGCTCTCCGACCCCGTAGTATCCTGCATCGAAGAGCGCGCCCTCGCGTTCCAGGGCTATGACATCCCGCGCTCGCGCCTCGAGCCCCTGCAAGCCGTGCAATACTCGCTGTCCGAGGAATACCGGCCGCACACAGACTGGTTCACCTCAGCTGCGCAAACGCGTCCCGAAGTCGGCGGGAACCGCGCGACGTCGTTTTTCGTGTACGTATCGGCGTCGGCGGACATTGTCGGGGGCGGGACGCAGTTCCCGCTGCTCGAGGCGCCGCGCGACGAGAAGTGGTGTGGGGTTGTGAATTGCGATGCCGGCTGGGATGAGGGCGTGACGTTTCGGCCGATTGCAAGGAATGCGGTGTTTTGGCGGAATATGGTAGATGCGCCAGGGGCAAAGGGGAAGGGGAAGGGGGAGAAGGTCGGGGACAGAAGGACGTTGCATGCGGGGTTGCCGGTGCAGAGGGGGAGGAAGTTGGGGATGAATATTTGGACGAGGGAGGGGGCTTTGGATGGGGTGTATCGGAGTGCGTGATGGTGGTTGGTTGGAGATGCCGTTGGTCATTGGATAGTTCCATTCCTGAATACGACGGATTCTGGTAAAGCGGTCACGGCACTAGCGGGAGGGCGATGGCCAAGATACCAAAGATAGATGTCCAAAGCCAAGGGAACGAAACCATGTGTCCAGAGCTGGCCGCGGCAACCTTTCCAGTGACTTGAGTGCTTCCGCTGGCTGTAGCAGTGCATTGTTGTCCACATGCGTACCCATTGAGACAACATCCGCCACCTACACTAGCAGCGCAGCTGTACCAATTGCTTGGGCAACTTCCGGGCGGGCCTGTTGCTGCTGCAGGCGCTACAACAGTGACTCCATTGCTATTCAGGACAGTTTCACTGGAAGTCTGAATGCAAGTTCCCGTGGTCTGACAGTCTTTTCCTACCCTACAGCAACCGCTAGGGTAGTACGCACTGCAGACGTAGAAGCCCGAGGGACAGATTGACGCCGTATCTGAGGTAGGGGCGTCAGAAGTGACAGCCGAATTACTCGTTGGACGGACAGGCGCGGAGGGAGTTTGACTGGTGGCAGTGACGGTGTCAGAACCGAGGCAAGACGCGCCTGTTGCGCAGGTTCGGCCATTTTGACAGCAACCTCCTCCAAGAGAAGCGGGACAAGTGAACCAGCCTGTACTGCATATGTATGAAGAGGTAGACGAGGGCACAGAGGAAGAGGTAGTTGGTGCAGCAGAAGACGTCGTGGGTACAACGACCACTGAGGTGGATGAATGTTGAGATGCGGAGGTCGAGGAAGTCGAGGAAGTCGAGGAAGTCGAGGGCTGCACATAGGTGACGGATGTACCTGCAGCAACGCCTTGTGGTTTTGTCAGTCTAGAGTTAACGTGCGAATCTGGAATACACTCACATCCTATATCCTGACAACTGTATCCGGGCAGACAGCAACCGCCATTGGGGCTGTCTGGACAGCTTGTGTATCCACTGCCCGTGTTGCACGAGATGTCTCCGGCACATGTCTGTCCTTGCGGGCAGCATCCCACACTGCCAAAGCCCGTATCCTGAACTGTTATACATGTACTTCCAGTCCCGCAGCAGACGTCGGGTGCGCCCATGTCCGAACAGCTGTTGGTGCCTGTGGGACATTGAAAAGCTCGCTCGAACAGCGAAGCGCGTGGGGCAATGCGGAGGAATGAGTCGCGAAGCTTCTTCTCAGAGTGAGGACGCAAGGGTGAGAGGACAGGTATCGTGGCATTCCCAGCGGGCGCATCTTCCGCGCGCTTGTCAAGACTTGGGTTTTCCTGATCACCAGCAAATATCCAGTTGTCCAGAAAGAACATCTCTCCCTCGTCACTGCTCATTTTCTTGACACCAATTGGCTTCTCTTTCTTCAATCTTTCTTGGATGCTCACTCCTCTCTTCGCATGGACTTCTTCCTCTGGGAAGTATTTCATATGCTTCGGTAGGTTGTGCGGCCATTGTGGCTCTGCCGCAATCGGCGGGATGTAGAGAAGGAGAAAGGCAACGAGACTTTCGGGCAGATGCATATTTACAGATCAGAGTGTGGTACAAGGCTGGAGTAGCTGTGAACGAAGAAGATTTCTAGACAGCAAGGTGGTTGGGTTCTTCCACCCAGTGCACGAATCAAGCAATTGGCGAGGCTGGGATGAGCTGGCGCCGCAGAACATGTGCCATGGCAACGTCTGCCGGGGGTATGCCAGCAGCGCAAGATTGTTGGCAACCAATGCTGATGCAATCCCGAATAGCAGCTTCGTGATGCACGAGGGCGCAAGATGTGTGAATGTCGATGACATCTTGAATCCTGGAATGCCATGACACTCGGCCGGTACCGAAGGCTGGCCTTATCGATAAGCCTCGGTCACGCTAAGGAAGCCGTGCCTGGACCCTTTCCATACATTTGTGGAGTGAGAAGGAGCACACACTCCAGCTCTCCTTTTCCAATTCCACCCACACTTCACACTCTTTTCTGTAGTGTTTGACCGCAATTATGCGGTCTTCAGTCGCTACTGCCACTCTGCCGCCGCAGGAACCTACCAAAAGAGGTCCGACGACTATAGTAGGCAAGAATACCACTGCGGCGGAGCAAGCAGAAGATGACCACAATCGCTTTTTCTGGACCTACACCGAGGAGCCGCACCGGACACGGCGTATGGCGATTATCAAGGCCCATCCAGAGGTACTGCATCTTTTTTATATTCATAGGTCGCGCCATACTGACTCCTAATCTTCCAGGTGACGAAGCTCTGCGGCCCCGAACCGCTCACCAAATACGTCGTTGCTTTCGTGGTCTCCTTGCAGATCTTCTGCGCATATCTCCTGCGCGACACACCCATCATCTCATGGCCATTCTTCCTCACAGCATACATTATCGGCGCTACGGCGAACCAAAACCTCTTCCTCGCCATCCACGAAATATCGCACAATCTAGCCTTCCGCAACCCCTTGGCCAACCGTATCTTTGCTGTATTTGCAAACCTGCCCATTGGCATACCATACAGCGCGTCGTTCAGAGTGAGCAACACGAATCCACTCACTGTGCAAGATGTATCTGACTCCGGCAGCCGTACCATCTAACCCACCACAAATCCCTCGGAGTCGACGGTCTAGACACGGACCTGCCCACACCTCTCGAGGCCATCTTCCTCGACTCAGTCCTCGGAAAAGCCTTCTTCGCCACCTTCCAAATTCTCTTCTACGCCCTGCGACCCATGTTCGTCTACCAGTTGCCAATCACCAAAATTCACCTCTTCAACATCGTCGCACAACTCACCTTCGACTTCGCGCTCGTGAAGCTCATCGGCGGGAAAGCCGTATGGTACCTGATAATGAGCTCCTTCCTCGCCGGATCGCTCCACCCCTGCGCCGGACACTTCATCGCCGAGCACTACGTCTTCGAGAAACAGCCGGCCGGCGCCAAGGACGCTGCGAACAAGATCCCGGTCCCGGAGACGTACTCGTACTACGGCCCGCTCAACTTCTTCACGTACAACGTCGGGCTGCATAACGAGCATCACGACTTCCCGGCGATACCCTGGACAAAGCTGCCGGTCCTGAAACGCATTGCGCACGACTTCTACGACGATCTGCCGTGCCATAAGAGCTGGGTGTACGTGATCTGGCAATTTATTTGGGACAAGGATGTTGGTCTATGGTGCCGCGTCAAGAGAGCTGAGGGTGGAAGGAAGGTTGGAGCGGGAAGTGGTTGGAATGAGGAGGAGCTGGGTGCGAACGAAAAGAAGGGCCCGATTCCTGGTGTGCGATAGGGAAGGCATGCTAGGTTAGGTGAACAATATAGAGTGGGAGTTTTGGCGTCTTTCCACTCGGTTCAATATGCACTTTCGACCACAACGTGAGGAGTCAGATCATCGCCGAGCCATCAACCTCGTAACTTGATGCTGTGACAACACCCCATCACGCTCAATCAAGATGCAACTCCCCATTCCCCTCCCCATCCGCAAACGGCGAATACTTCTGCGTCTCCGTCCACAACGTCTCCTCGTCCATCTGACTAGCGTCCAAGCCCGCAATAACATCCTTATCCTCCGCCAGCACCTCGAAACCCGGCACACAATCAATCAGCGAATAAATCACATACGATCCCACAAAGCTCCATAGAAACCCCACCAGCGCCTCAACAATCTGCACACCGAGCTGCCGCACATTCCCGTCGAAGACCACACCGCCCGAGATCTCCGTCACGCCGTCATACCCCGCAACCTCTTTGCGCGCGAAGACGCCCGTGCAGATAGTAGCCAGCACGCCACCAATGCAGTGCGTGGCAAACGTATCCCCGTTATCGACCCATCGCCATCTACGCGCGAAGTCTGAGAACTTGATGCGGAGGGCCTGTCTGCACACCAGGGCGCCTGCGATGCCGAAGAAGAAGGCTGTCGGCGTGTCGATGAAGCCCGCAGACGGCGTGATCATAATGAGCCCGGAAATGGCGCCCATGAAACAGCTATCCAAGCTCCAGCGCCCGACCTCGACGTACGTCATCAGCATCCAAGTCAGCGCGCCGCTGGCAGCGCACAGATTGGTTACGCAGAGCGCCATCACGGATTTGAAGTTGAATGCTAGCACGGTGCCGGCGTCGAAGGCGAGCCAGGAGCCCCAGATGCTGATCATGGCGAGCAGTTGGCAGAGGGAGTTTACGGGCCGGTGGATGACGAGGTGCGACGGGGTCCGCGTAGAGGATTTCCGGGATCGGAAGAGCGGGTACGAGAGGTAGATTGACATGGCTGTGGCCGTGGCGCCGGAGTTGATGTGCACGGGGGTTCCGCCCGCGAAGTCGAGCACGCCGAGGGATTCGAGGAAGCCGCCGCCCCAGACCATGTGTGCTAGGGGATCGTAGACTAGGGTGGACCAGAGCTATGCATTTTGTGAGTATGCAGTTATGTAGTCTAGAATGAATAGTACGTACGAAGATGAAAGGTACCAGCGGCAATAGTCTTCCCCTCTCACAAGCTCCGCCAACAGCAATAGCACACACTGTAGCTTGGAACACAAGCTGGAAGAAACTGAACAGTACAGCGGGGATGGTGCCAACCGGTTCCGCGAGCACGCCTCGGTGGAAGACATATGTGAAATCGCCAAACATAGCGCCGCCCTCGCCGTAGGCCAGACTGTAGCCCATGATGAACCACTGCACAGAGCACACGGTTACGGCGAGGATCGAAGGCATGACTGATGCGAGGGCATTCGCGCGTGTGCAGTATCCACTATATGCGATGCCTACTGCGGGAATGATGCCCCAACCTGATGGTCCTTGTCAGCGTGCTGCGAGCATGGCCAAAGGATGCTATCGTGTATAGACCTGTGACTGTAAGAACCAAGAAAGTGGCACTCACAGAAGACAGAGCATACGAGGACGAAGAGAGTATCGGTTCGATCGCAAGCTTCCCAAGCGGCGAGGACATCGGTAGGAAGAGCCATCTTGCGGCGGGCTTCAGTGTCGTCAATTCTCCAGAATGAAGAGGTTTAGAGGTCAGGTTGGACTACAGAAGTGCGTCACCTGTTCAGGTACCTAGGTGGAGCTACCGTGGAGTTGCTTGGCGTGAAGAGGCTCCGGCGGGTGTGATGTCCATCCCTGGAAGCCCAGGCTTATGGCGTCTGAGATGCATGCTGTCTTATCTCAAGCCGGTAAGTCCTAGAACGACCAAGGCGAATGGTGGAGGTCGAAGGCTGATATTGAGATAAGATAAGGATCGGAGCCACGCTGGTCTTTTTTGAAGCGTACTCAGGTAAGTATCGTCTGGTGGAATGAGAGGTATAGCAATAGTTGATGCTATCTCAAGTTTCTAGTGAGACCTACTATAGATGTGGTGTGCTAAGCACACCGTGAATTATGCTGTGAGGGAATAGAGTCCGAAGACTCAAGAGGTATATCTACCTCGCTTGTTCTTGCCTCACTAGCTTTACGCTAATGCAGATTCGGAAACGCTTCGATTAAACATACTTTACACCAAAGTTCAACACTCAGGCTTTCCTTCTATTTCCAATTGGCCAGTCCCACCATGTCGGACTCGGAGCCTGATGATAGCGTCTTCGGAGTCAGTGAAGATCTAGTTCCTCCAGCAGTCATCAAATCGGCCGGGATATCTGAAGTTGATTTCGATGGATTACTTCGCCCGCCACTGCGTCTGCAAGAGGATCTGGCCAATGGCTGCGGTGGTCAACTATGGTATGTAGCAAGGGTTGCGATGTTGGTATGTCAGGCGTCGGCTTCTGATGCAGTCATTCGGTGTATGCCCTTTGTCGAATATGCCTATCGAGACTCATCACTGACTTTATACCTTGAACTCTAGGCCAGCTGGTATGGTGTTGAGCAAATACATGCTGAGGAAGAACAAAGATGAGCTTTCCAGAAAATCAATGTACGTTCCCAGTTTCATTGAGCCTACATGCGGACGTGATCAAAGCAACTGACGATTCACCAGAGTTGAATTAGGCGCTGGAGGTGGTCTTGTAGGGTAAGCAGCAATTTCTTCTAGTATCTCGCATCTCTTCCTACTCTATCCTCCTAACATCCTTATTCAGCCTCGCACTAGCTCTCCACCTCCAACCCGCGGCCAACTTAACCACCATACACATAACAGACCAAATCCCCATGGTCTCCCTCATGAACCAAAACATCTCTCTCAACAATCTATCCTCCAGCGCTACCGCCACAATATACGACTGGGGCACTCCACCTCCTCCAGGAATCCCTCAGCTTCCAGACATCATCCTAGCCGCTGACTGCGTGTACTTCGAGCCCGCTTTCCCCTTACTCCAGAAGACGCTCCAGGATCTGATTGGCGAAAACACGGTGTGCTACTTTTGCTTTAAGAAGCGGAGGAGAGCGGATTTGCAGTTCATGAAGGTTGCGAGGAAGATGTTTAGGGTTGTGGAGGTGGATGATGATGGGGATAGGGAGGTTTATGGGAGGGAGAATATTTTCTTGTGAGTGATGATGGATACCGGTGGGAAATAGTTGGAAGTTACTGACGTGGAAAAGATACAGGATTACGAAGAAGGCTTGAGTCGGCCTTGGATGGACTGGGTAGCTGGAAAGGGAATGCGTAGATTAGAGACAAGCATGTGTGCAAGTCCAATGACTGGAAATAAACCTGCCAGATGATCAAAATCTGAGATGCATAGCTCGGCTGCCTATTAGCTGAAATAGCCTCGCTCCAGCTGATGAGTCGAATCATACTCAAAAAAGCTTAGACCTAGGTTTCATCCTCAGCTTTCAATCGCCTAATTTCACCTCTCAGCCCTTCGTTCTCTTTCTCCAAATCTTCTATCCTCGACTCCATTTCTTTCATCTGTTCATCTGCAGCGACCCCTAGCTCATCGACAATCTTCACGACACGGAACAAACGCAGTATGACAATCAGCGATGCGACCTCCTCCGTCACACCCTGTAGCGTTACTGGTATCGTGATGAGCCTAGAGAATTGATTGGATATGGGGTGTGCACTCACCCTCGACAATGAAGCTCGTGATGATGATTGCAGCATCAAAGATATGGAACTTGGACTTGAAGTACCTAGATGTTGGAGTGAGTCCAAGTGTTTAGTAGTGAGTTTCAAGGACGACGCACGACGTCCCGAAAGCCCATAGAGTAGCAATCAATTCTAGCACAAACAAGCACGAGAACACCAGACTGATGATCTCTAAAGCTCTCAGTGCATCATCGTAAGGCTTAGTGCGATGACCACAGGTCAGAAGGTTGATGACGATATCTGTATAAATGCGATAAGCAGATGGCATACATCTGAAACAGCGCAGGGAGAGCTACCTGCAAATAAACACGAGACGTCGAGAGAGACGAGGGCGAGGATGGAGTAATGAAACGTCTTGGAGTCGAGGAAGCGGAATAGCTGCCGCCGGATTGACGGGATTGGAAAATACGAATTGCTATTGGGAAGACTTTCGTCTCGTTCGGAAGCTGGGAGGAGTGGGGAAGAGGACATTGTGACGCTTTGTCCCGTCTATTCAACTCCTGTCACTATCTTGATACGCTCGGTTTAGTGCATTGGTGAACCAAAATGAGGTCTATGGAGATATGAGGGCCTGAACCTAACTCTCATATAATGGTCTGTGAAACTTGAAAAGAGATTCTGATGGTAGTGAACAGTAATGCATATGCCATCCTTATCACCAGTGAGTCGGCGGTAGTGAATGCAGCGCTTAGTAACGACAGTGCGGCTCTTTGCCTCAGGCAGTAGCGGCGGGCCGTGCGCATGAAGCTTCGCCTTGCCGTCATTTGCTTTCCGCAGCCTCTTCACCATCCACGGTGCCATTCCTTGTCCAGCCCATTCTACACTATTCGGTAGGTAGCCCGACACCTCCGCCCTCCAACCACAGCCGTCATTTCTGCGCTCCAGAACTAGCACACTACGCCTGTGCGACTCTACGGTTCGTCCATCTACCTTTTGCGCGACTCCCCCGAAGCTTGGCTCACCCACTAACATTCCCCACAGAAACCTACTAACCCTCACTCCCTCACAACCACAGCCATGGCGGACGTCGAGAACGAGCTTGACATCAAGCGCGAAGAGGACGAGCGCGTCGATGCCCACGACGACGCCAACGACGATGAAGTACGGCTCCGCTCCCCAGACCACGCTCGCGCATGGCGCCATGCCCGCGAGCCTCGCACGCCATACTGACCAAGACCCCCGCAGGAAGAGATCACGGCGATGAAGCGGCGCGTCCAAGAGATGGAAGAGGAGGCCGCGAAGCTGCGCCAGATGCAGGCGTCGCTGGACAGCGAGCGGCACGACCTGCGCGAGAACAAGGAGGACGTGGACGCGCGGAGCATCTTCGTGGGCAACGTCGACTACGGCGCGAGCCCTGAGGAGATCCAGGCGCACTTCCAGCAGTGCGGCAGCATCAACCGCGTCACGATCCTGTTGGACAAATTCACAGGTCACCCTAAAGGGTTAGTCAGACCGCATGCCTATTCCCGTGCCAAGAGGAGGGTTGGTTTCCCTGTGCCTTGCTTTGCATCTTGATGAGGTGGGAGACTGCTTGCTTGACGTCGTGCACTTGCAGGGGCTTTGGACTAGAACGGGCTCTCTGTGCTTGTCAGTCTCATCACTATGTAAACGAACAGGGAATCTTCGCTACCTGGCAAGAGCTTGGCAGAAAGATTCGGAACGCTAATGAGCGTATGCAGGTATGCGTATGTTGAATTCACCGAGCCCCAACTTGTGAACCAGGCTCTTGTGCTTAACGACAGCGTGTTCCGCGGTAGGAACCTGAAGGTATGTGTTCCGCATCTCTCTCTATGGACATGGCTAATGCTAGCTAGGTCGTCCCCAAGCGGACCAACCTGCCAGGCATGACGCGAGGAGGTCGCGGTGGACGAGGAGGAGGACGTGGTGGTGGTGGTGGCTATGGCGGTCGTGGCTCGCCTTACGGTGGTCGCGGCGGCGGCTACGGACCTCCTAGAGGAGGCGGATATCGTGGCGGCTACCGTTCTAGGGGTTCAGGATACCGCCCGTACTAGCCGCAACCAGACGGACTTTGGTCGCTTAGAGATAAAACTGCGGGTCCTGTAACGAGAGAAGGGAGAGCTAAAAGCACCGAAGAAGGGAATGGTTCGTCTTCGATTCGAGCGTGTACTTTATACCACCTGGACTGGGTCTGGCGTAGCTTCCAGCTTGCCCATCTTTCTTTCTGGCAACTCTGGATACGAAAGAGGAGACTGACGGCCGAATCCCCGTATGAGGCAGACTACATACCCAAATTTCACTTGTTTGCAGGGAAGCTTGGACATGAGTAGTAGATTTCGTTGGCTCTCCAGATCTCGAGGGCCCCCAGTGTACCAAAAGTCCCAAGCACCCCGACCCCCTTCCCTCCGGACAAAAGGTATCTATTTGCAAAGGAACGCTTCCCAACCCCGAAGCCTTGCAAAAGCAAACGCCAAGATCCATGAAGCTCCGCGCCGTGAGAGACGAGCATAAGTCGTGAGAAATTCTACACTTTGGAAACCCGGAACACCATACCAATGACTGAGACCCCCGTTGCCGTTTCCGTTCGCTATCTCTATCTTTCTTCGAGACTCACCCACCCACTAGCAGCCCGCCGGCTTTATCCATCTTCGGTAGCGCTAAGTGGTTGTAGAGGAGTCTGATGGACCTGCACGCTAAGGCGCGGGATTGTCCTTCACCAGACTCCGTATCTTCTTCTCGTAGGCGGCCTTGTCTTTCTTGAAGAGGTTGAAGGCGTCGGCCTGCGCGGGCGACTCGGGGTTCGGCTCGTCGAGCAGTGACTGGATGCCGAGCAGGATCTCCTTGATGGTGATGGCGGGTTTCCAACCCTCTTCCTCGTTCAGGATGCTCAAGCAGACGGTGCCGGAGGGGTAGACGTTGGGGTGGAAGAGCGGCGGGGTGAATTTGCCTGACTTTCTATTAGTATTCTGACGTGGTACTCACGCGCGGCTACTTCAGTGTAGAGGTCTCACATTTCGGCGGCTTCGTGGGGTACTCTGTAATTATTGATCAGTCGCGCGGTACGGTGACGGAGGATGGGGAGGGGGTTTCTTACCATCCGGGAACGTGACTTCGAGCTTGAAGAGCCCGTTTTCCCATATCGTCTTTTCCTTGCCCGGGACGCCGCACTCCCACTTCTTGAGGTCCATCATGCCCTGGCTGTTTCGCAGCGGCTTTGCGAAGAAGCCGAAGGGGTGGTCGCGACGCCATTGTTTTCTGTAGAGTGACCAGTAAGCACGGAAACCATTCTTGAAGTAATGGAGATCTCTCACCTCTCCTCAGAGAGCCTGTTCATGCACAGAGACATGGCGTGAGGCTGTTGTCGCACGAGGGAGTCGATGAATCACAGTCTTGCGGCGCGTCGAAGCCTTCTTATAGCGTTTGTGTCAGTCCAGAAACCAAATAGGGCGGTGAAGTGAGCGGTGCCGGTCGACGCTGGGTCGTTGCGCGCGGTGAAGTGAGTGTGGTCCTGCGAAGGCAATCAGCTTCTGCAGGTGAGGTCGAAATCGGAGTCACGTGCATGGCAAGCCACAAGGCTGGAACGATCAATCGCCCCACGCTTTCGCGCTAGGAGATTGCTGCCCCACTTGTAGCCGAGGCTTTCGCATGACAAGGCCTGGAGGAGCGCCGGGGGCAGTCGTCACTTTGCATGCCACGCATGCGCCCGTGCCTGTTTCTCCACCTTTGTGCTGTGTTTATAGAGACACTGTGAGACGTGCAAAACTTTGCAATTCCTAATTATGGCGGACGCACCAGCGAAGAAAGAAGAGCCTCCTCAAGATAAACAACTAGAGCCTGAGATTGCCTCGGATCCTGAGGAAGATGAACTCTCAGACTTGGACGGTCAGTCGCAGAATCTCACTCTGTAATCAACACCCAGTACTGATTCAATGTCTCGCAGACGTCCTAGACGAATTCGCAAACACAAAACTCGACTCCAAAGCCGCCGACCCCGCATCCGCAACCGCAACCACAACATCTGGACCCGGCAGACCTGACCCGGAAGCCCTCCTCGAAGCCGGCGACGATGAGGAGTTTGCGAAACAACTACAGGCGGAGATGGAGAAGATGCTTGGCAGCGAAGGTTTCCCAAAGCAGTTCGAAGACATCATGAAGGAAATGAGCGAAGCGGGGCCATCAGTACTAGCAGCCGCAGAAAGAGGGGAAGGGGCCCCAGCCCCAGCATCAGCAGAAGAGGCGCAGAAGAACGAGCAGTCGTTTCAAGAGACGATCAAGCGGACCATGGAGCGCATGCAGGAGTCTGGTGAGCAAGCCAGTGCCGCCGCGGCGTCCACCGACGGCGATGATATCCTGGCGCAGATGTTGAAGGAGATGGAGAATGGAGGGTTTGGAGGCGAGGGGAATGATGAGGATTTCTCGAAGATGCTGATGGGCATGATGGAGCAATTGACCAATAGGGAGGTACTGTATGAGCCTATGAAGGAGCTCAACGATAAGTTTCCGGCGTGGATGGAGACAAACAAGGAGAAGACACCCAAAGATGATCTGAAACGGTATGAGGAGCAGCAAGTTTTGGTCAAGGAGATCACAGCAAGGTTCGAGCGAACGGGATATTCGGACTCGAATGCGTCAGACCGAGAGTATATTGTAGAGCGGATGCAAAAGGTATGAGACCCTCCATCTCTACTAGACTTTTCGACTATGTTCACTGCTGACGCGTAGCAGATGCAAGCCGCCGGTTCCCCACCTCCAGATCTTGTTGGCGACATGAACGCGGCGCAGGAGGCGCTCAGTGAGATTGATCAAGGCTGTCCAACACAATAACTTCTCATACTTAGTGTTTCCACTTGCTTCCTCTTGCAAATACCCCGACATCTGTACAGGCTGCCTCTTGTCTTCGACAGTAATAAGGCAACTGGCCGAGCCAAACGATTACAAGAATAATCCCATGCATCACTTCGTATCTTTGATCAGTATCCGCGACAGCACACAATAAGAGCGCACCGCGATCGCGATCCCCCTTCAGCCGTCGGTCATATCCATAGCGTCCACGTCTTCGTTGTTGCGGATCGTTGCAGAGTCATATTGCTGCCACTCGGCCTCGGCTGTGCACTTCATGAAGATCTGATCGTAGTCTTCATCATCACTCCCATAATGCTGCGATGCTGACTCCTGCTGCTCTTGCTCCTCCATCAACGCGATCAGTGCCTGCAACTCGTTCTCTTCCTGCGACAACACGTAGTCTGCTTCGTCCATCTCCTGCTCTGATGTGTTGCTCTGCGTGCGAGACGGCCAGGTATTCTCTATATCGTCTTCGACTAGATTTTCATCGATGAAGTCATCACCCAGCTCCGGCGCTTGTCGCGCTTTTTCAGCCTCCCACCGCTTCTGGTCGGATATCACGTCGAGACGTTCGATCTAGTCACCATTAGCAATGCAGTACGACAACACAAGACTTTGTCGAGTCGACCCACCTGCTCGCCACGCGCGCTCCACTTCTTGTCATCACGATCCTTCTGCACGCGCCGAAAGAACATATCGCGCCGTCTCTGCGCCGCCGCATCGCGACTCTGCATCACCGGGTTCGGTTTGTGTGGTCGTTGCGGGATGGGCTTCTTCTCGGACTGCGGCTGTGAAGCCATTGTGAATTTGAAGACGCGGGGCAGTACATTTGCGGAGCGTTCGGAGAGTGGCGACGGCCTTGTGGGCGTGTAGATGTTCTGATAGTGGAATGGGCTTGCTGAGAGCGTCATCTTCGTGATACTATTGAGGTGGAGAGTAGAAGAGGCGAAGGCGGAAGGCGCGATGTGGTGCGGGTGTAGATGGAAGTTGCGATGGAACCAAGGGTTCGCGAGACATGGAAGTCGCGTCGCGTCGAGGGCGCCGCCCGCGATTAGATAAGGAAGTCACGTGGTGGGACCAGCCTCAACTTTCCGAAGGCTCCTTCATCACTGCATGCTCATCCCCCAACTCCTCTTTCCTATTTTACGAAGGTAACATGAATTTCTCGCAATATAGTTGCTTGCCACTATCCGCAGTCGCATGGCGCCAGTCTACGAGGAGCTAGTATCAAATTGAGTCATGCCCAAGAAGCTTCCCTTGATGCTGTAAAACGCATTCTGAGGGGCACTGTAGAGGATACCAAAGGCCAAGGAAGCCTTCGAGCTCCTGGCTGGGATATGACTCGGTAAATACGCGCTTCTCGTATGCTAATAACGAAAGGCTTCGAATATCGAAGTATGCAACGGGTTCCTCAGCACGCCTCCATGGGTCCCTTCAAACAGCGCCACGATTTACCATCTCGGAGGTTGGGCTGAAGTATCTAGTTTTCTTATTGCCGAGCGCCCTCATACGCTCCTTCAAGGCGGATGGTGGTCCCGTTGCCCACTGGCGATAGATTAAGTCTCCATGTTCAATATGAGGCTATAGGAATAGATTGCACCGCAATACACTAAGTCCATCCATCTTCGAGGCTGCTGAACCGCTTTTCTATGCTCCAGTCCCCCTCATGATCCCCGCGTTCTAATCTACTTCGTTTCTTGGCCCGTCGTGATGCATTCCTCCACTCTTCTGTGGCTTTCGCTCCTACAAGGGCATGCGTATGCTCATACCTACATCTGGGTAAGCACATCCTGACAGTTCATCACACGGACTAATAAATTTCCTAGGGCGTCTTCGTAAACGGTGTAGACCAAGGAACGGGCAAAGGCATACGCACGCCAGCCTACAATGGGGGCCCAAATGCCGGTGGCTACAACAACTCACCCGTCAAGAACTTGACCTCGATTGATATGCGATGCAATGTCTTGGGCGACATCCAGGCCGCCGACACCATCAAGGTGGCACCGGGTGATAACCTAACATTTGACTGGTAGAGCGCCTACTCCTCGCTGTCTTCAACAACAAGAGGAATACTGACTCAAGACTAGGCACCACGACAAGAGGACATCGACAGACGACGTTATCGCCTCTTCGCACCACGGTCAGAACGCCATCTCTCCAGACCATCCAACGAGAGCCCTGACTGATAACATCTCCAGGCCCCTCTCTAATCTACATCTCCCCCGACCCACCAACCGAAAACTCCTTCGTCAAGATCTGGCACGAGGGACTCTACGAAACCTCCGAATACCCTCTCCCAGGCAAATGGTCTACGACGTCCGACATCGCCCTGAACGGCGGCAGGTAAGAATACTCCCCTCCTACGAGGTGCCTGAGGCCTATATCCTTGAAACATTACCTAGGTATCTCTTCACGAAGTAGGCTGAAGGTCCTAATGTACCTACCTCTACCCAAAAGAACGTCACTAACCTTGTCCTGCGCCATTTGTAGCATGAACGTGCGCATCCCCGCCGGTCTCAAAGCCGGGCACTATCTGATCCGCGCCGAGATGATCGGGCTGCACGAAGGCGATGTCAGCTGGGAGGAGAATCCGATGCGGGGCGCGCAGTTCTATCCCGACTGCGTGCAAATCGAGGTCACGGGTGATGGCACGGTGGAGTTGCCGCAGGGTGTGGGGTTCCCAGGGGCGTATGATTATGATACGCCGGGGGTTGTTTATGATGTACGTTGGCTTTTCGTTTGCTTCCATTTGAGTTCGTCTGTCCGGCTTTCTGGTATCTCCTGCATATCTCCATCCTCCTCTCCATCCTCCTCTCCCTCCTCCTCTCTCATCCCTTTCCCATCCCTCTCCCCTCCCATCCCCACCCCGCCAACACCCCCCCTAGGTATACTGTTCCACCGAAACCACGCGCACCATAACCACTTCCTGCACAACCACATACCCAATCCCGGGCCCCACCGTGTGGTCCGGCGCGTACGCCGAAACCACATCCGTCCCACGCGGCACCGTCGAGGGCATTACCAAAGCCGTGCCCTGGTCGACCTGGATCAAGACGAGCGTTGTGACGAGCGCGACGTACAGCAATAGCAAGAGTGTGACGGTCGTGGGTACGAGTACGTATCAGCCGAGTTGGAGTCAGACGTATCAGACGCCGGCGCCGGCTACGAAGAGGTGGTAGGGAGGGGTTGGGTTGAGGAATGGTGAGGAGGATAGGGGGATGGGGGCTGGGAGTTGAGAAGAGAGGAGAGGAGAGGGGATGTAGGGAGGGGGTGGAGGGGGTGGAGATCAGGGTGGATGGGTTTGAGTTATGGCTTGACGAATGGAGATGCGTTCTTTGCCATGAATCATATCGATTGTGATGTATGATGTGTGATGAATCATTTGCTCTACGTTGTTCTCGTCTCAATTCATATCGAAATTCCGCAACATTTTTAGCTGTCGTCCAACCAAAATAACATGACTGCCAAGTACGACACCGCGCACGACTCGTAGACAGAAAATATTGTGATCCGACCCGAGTCAGTGATGAGTCAAAGGATGGAGCCTCGCTGAGCACATCGGGTCCACAGTAATGTACTGCTGCAAGCCCAATGTTTGAGTTTTAGCATTAGTGGAGTACTGAGAACCAGAGCAACAATCAAGTATTGACAACGATGTGCAAGTAATCTATATGTCGTGTGTCTGGGACTCGACAAATTCTTGCTCGGGTGATCAAGATCTTGCATACTTGCATACGAGCATATAGGAAACGACGAAAAGAATGCTTTTTCTTATCAAACTTCTTTGTCACCCAAGTGTCGACGTGAGATATCTTTTGATAGTGTAGGCAGCAGTCCATTACAGTCACTAGTCTTGACCTCTGATCTCTGGCGGAGGCTCTCCGAAGTGGCGTGGGATGGTTTAATACCCTCACTTTGATGATGCACTGCCCCGAGCTAGATCATGGCCATTCACACCAGCTACTCTGTGTCGTGAATGTCATCCCACAAATGGGTCCACTGACCGCCCTTAAGATTAACTGAGTCATTGGAGTGGTTGCGTCAATGAAGTTGAGGATATTATCAACACCTGAGCAGATCTTCAAGATGCAAGAGGATACTCTAGCTGACGTGAAGAGTGGTCACCTATCGCTGTTTCTTGTTTTCTCTGACAATGAGCTATGTCGCCTCCCTGGAATCTAGTGATGAAGTGGGTCCAGAATAGCATGGGCCATGGTCAAAGGAATGGGGTCATGACTCAAGCTGAGGATGGTGGGAGGTCTGCGAGATATGCAGTCTATTGCATTAGTATCACAACATACGAGTGTTTCATGCATGGCGAGGGTGTTTGGCATCGAGATCTTCAACAGGTCGGGAAGACGATCCGGTAGTCAAATTCCTGTCACCGAAACATTCCTAGTGTTGGTGATGTTGACCTTGCGTCACGAAGTGACTTCCATTCGGCGTTACGCCTCGAGGTATTCTCGGAGGAGCCGCACATTCGGAAAAGACCGTTGCCATCGCTTGGAGCCGCTATGTTCTCCAGATACCTGGTGCCGTGGATTAGCATACCGCCGTGACATTCGGTTTGCGCCTGATGGTTCTGTCATCATTAATCACCACTTTAAAGTGTCAAGTGATTCCGCAGAACCGCGTCAGCATACTGACTGACGCCATGATTTAGCCTCAATCCAAGTTTCATCGTTTGGAATCGTCCACGAATAGATGATGGCATGCGGAAATGTTATGGTGTTCCGATTTTTCATCGTGGCAGTTACAAAGAACGTGAACTGGTGGCAACAATCAGCTGTTTCGGCCCGCCGGATTGGTGCGGTGCCGGTCACGGCTTCCAAGGCATCGAAGCATGCGCGCCCTGTATTCTCAAAATGCCTGTGTAGGCTGGTCTGATTGCTCACCAATGAGAGGTTGGTTCCAGGTGCAGCCAGGACGTGATGGTGGCCTGACATTTCACGAGTGTCCAACAGGAAGCGCTGCATGGTGACTATCCTTTCGTCTTCTATGCAAGCTGTCACGGCACACATCGACGATGTCAGTGCTCGTCAATGAAAGCCCACTCTTGGTAAGATTAGGGGGAAGGATGTAGCTGTCGTTGGGACGATAATAGAAGCGATGAACGTCCTATATTTTAAGGCGGTATGGCACAAGACCTGATCGGGGAACACCTTCTGCTTCTGCTCAGTTCGGCTCGTTCCAGGAACGGGAGGAGGGTATTGGTTCTGTGCCTTGCTTCCGCGCGTACATATGCCAAGTTTTTGCGAGGAGCATGGTAATTTGTTGGAATTCGCTTCCTGTTCACTGTACCTGCGGCTGATGAGCGATACACTAGTGGTCGTAGTGGAATGATCGAAACGGCAGCACACGAACCATTTCTGAGGTTGTGTAGCCCAGTGTGCTTAGTCTAGTGGATGGTGTGCGATATCGTGGCCCTTAGCGGTAATCGAAGGCACGACATTCCTCCCCGTCAATCGGGGGTTCTGGTGACGTCCGCTTACAGCGATAGTGTGAGTCAAAGTGGTTTAATGAACAGCGGATATCGCGAATCCATCAGATCGCCCAGATCTTGCGTTCGGATCTTCTACCCGGGCCTCTCCGCCGGCCCCTAGCGTTACCAAGGGTGCCAAACCGGATTGTTGAGCTCACGCCAACAGGATCAGATGGAGGAAAACGACTGCCTTCTCTGTCACGCGGGTATCCGGGCGGTCTCGGTGAGTTTTTGAACCGATGACATAACGATCAGAGTAGTGAAATGGGTAGGTGGTGTGACGAGGTCGGCATCCGAGAGAGCGGTAGCCGGGCAGCTCGAGCAATCTCCGATGTCTCAAGGAGACCGGAAACATTGCCTGAGGCGAAGAGCTAGGCAGCAAAGGCAGGGACTCGCAAATTTTTCAGCAACCTGCCCGAAACGTGTTGAGCATGGCGTGAAGTGCCCACGATACACGCCACCGTGCGGAGACCAGACGTGCGATGGTGTTGTGGCGCGATCGTAGCCAGCCCATTCGCGTCTCAACAGCGTGCCAGACGACGATCTCGCGAGCAGCCCCTCTCTTTCGAAATGCCGCATGACGATTTGAGATGGCGGACGTGGGGGGTTTGCTTTTTCTTGCGTGCGTCCACGACGGGGAGGCCCCAGGATGGACCTTGCTGACGACCCATGACGAGTCCAGTGCGGGTGCGGGGAAAATTGGCCAAGCGACGATGCGATGCACGACCCACTTGCCCAATCCTCTCATCCTGCAGTGAGATGCCAGCTGTCCAATCGTGCACGCTCTGCCATGGCGACTGTCTGGGGACTGCAGACACGAGCCCAGGGGAAGGGTCCGGCGGCGGCAAGACAGACGGGAGGGTGCCATGCCTCGGGCAACCACCTCCTATCTCTCGAAGATGTTGTTGAGGAGTGCTGGAACATGTGTGCCTGCTGGACAATTTCTGCAACCCTCCCGTCCGTCTGTCTGGAACATTGTGAAAACTCTTTACTCGGCTGTGCTTAATCAAAAAGAAATGCGCGCCGTTTGCAAGGTAAGCGGCCCAGTCGAATTACGTGTTGAACTGCTGCCAGCCATGTCGCAAGAAATAAAGTTTAAGCACGCCACAAACGCAGCCACGGCGACGCATGTGTGGGCTAGGCCCTGGCTCGATCGCAGGCCCCGAGAAGGGTGTGTGGATGGCTGCGTTATCGCGGGACGAAACGGAGCGGATTCAAGGCAGCGCGACTGGCAGACCTTGCACTGTGAGGTAGTGCGTCACGTGCGCCGTTGAGGCGAATAGACCAAGGTGAGACATGTGTTTGAGGTCTGGCAGCCATCATCATCAAATGGCGCAATATGCTCGACGTCACGGAGCGTGATACATGGGGAATCTGATCGCTGGAGCTGGCCTGCCATCTGTTCGTGGCGGTATTCCATTTCGTGGTGCCTTGAAGGCAGTTGCTACCTAGGTATGCTGGAGGGGAAAAGAGACGTCATGCAGTGCCTCGTGAAAGTGAGAGGAATGTCCATCCAAAGTAGCCACAGTCGCCGTCAATGCAGATACATATGCGAAGCTCGCCCATTCCTCCAGGCTGTGAATTTAGCCAGTATAACATGAACACCTGGCAGAGGATGCGTAATGACACAAATTTGCTACACGGAATCCCCCAGCGGATTGTAGGATCTTCCCGCCATACACTGGATATAGAAAATGCTTTTTGTTGCTACACGGCCGCGCAGTCGAAGAAGTACACAGGAAAAATCCCGTAGGAATATACAATGCAGAAGTAAAGGTGCGGCCACGGTTGCCGCGTGCAAGTAGTGAACTCCAGGACCAACGCCGGGTCTCAGTCGTGTCGCGCCGAGATGGATGCGGATATCTTGGTAAACGAGGAAAGGCGATAACGAAACTTCCCTGAACAAATGACTCAATGCGCCGTAATTGTCGTGAATGCCAACACCGGCCCGTCGTCGCTATGATTCGCAGAACAAGTAAGAAGAAGTTTGGGCTCGAGTGCCTAGTACTGATGGTACCGCCTCCTCATGTCGCGCACTTGGTCGAAGGAGCGCACGTAGCTGTTGAGCTGCTGAGCGGCCTGATAAGAGATGCCGTTGGTAGTCTGCGAGGCTGCCGAAGCTAACGATGACCTCGAAGAAGACGGCGTGAGACTCCGTTGTTGCTGCTGCTGCTGTTGCTGCTGCTGCCGCCTTGTCGTCGCCGGGGCAGAGGGTGCGAAATACGAGCCGTTTGTGGTCGAGTGGTAGTAGTAATGCTGGGTGGAAGATGGCCCAATGTCAAAGCCCCGCGACGATGAAGTTGTTTTCAGTGCGGAGAAATTGACGGCCGGGGGAAGGTAGAAACCGTGTGCAGACGTCGATGACGAGGACGAAGATGCAGAAGACGAGAGATTTGAAGGTGTTTGGGGCCCGGTGCTGCCAGCCTTCTCGAGGTCTGCTAACCGGCACGCCTGGGAGCAGTAGGCGCCGCCCTCTGCAATCTGGCGGTCGCAGAAGAGGCAGTACTCGTGGGACCACTCCATCTGGGAAGCCATGGGGACTGCTGGGAGGGAATTGGTCTGGTGAGGGCGCAGTGATGAGACGGTCAAGTCTGATAGTAGACGGAACGGCGCTGTGGTCCGACGTCTGGGGGGGTGTCCGGATGAGGGGTAGAGTGAGAGCGAGCAGACGGACAGAAGCGGATCTTAAGAGGGCAGAATGCGGGTTCAAAAAGCAAGAGTCATCCGCATCTGAGTTTGCAGCGCGAGGACCAGCAGATGGACGAGCTTTGTGTGGAGACGGGAGCGGGCGAAGTTTAAGACGCTCAGGCACGCAGGCAACCTATCAAGCGCGGCAGGGAAGTCCCACGCTGCCGACCGCCTACCCTGCCAATGCCTGCAGCGGGGCCCGAGCGCCCGCCAAGGGCATTTTCTGCGCAGCCGCCGTACGCTCTGCTGCACGCCCTCCCATCACGGCCCCAGCCCAGCAAGTGCAGAGCGTTCCCCTCTTCGCTCCTTGCACCAAGGGCTGGCTAGCCAAACACCCAGACCCATGCCCGAGCCGTACCCGTCCAGCGCCGTGAACTGGTGCACGCCCGCCCCCGAGCGTGCCGTGCCATTCGCCGCAAAGCTGAGATTTGGCCACTGGCTACGTCCGACTGCAGCCCGCCAGCTCAACAGCTGCTGGCTGCGCGCTGGCGATTCGCTCTGCACAAGAGATTTTCTGCTCACCTGCATTGCTTGCCAGCGTCCGCTCCCCGGAGCTCGCTGAAAAGCAGCAGGACGACGCCAGAGAGCTGCGAGAGCTGCGCGAGCGGGGCAGCATCAGCCGGGTCTCACGGGTGGAGAGACGCTTCCCTTGTGACACCTTGCCCGCGAGCACTGTGATAGCTGCGCGGCCTTCTTCCCCAACCTTCTCCCTGGATGACGAAGACGATGCTGCCCCAGACGGCTAGCACCAGGACCGTCGTCTCGTCAGCTGCCCTGCCCTGCGCCGGACACTGACGGATGACCCAACGTGTGAATGTAGGTACCGCTTAGCCCTCTATGGTGAGCACCTTGATCGAAAAGAGCACGCCAGAATATCGGTTTCAGCGGTCATGGGTGCTGCTCGGCCACCCTCACGACTCCGCACGGCAATGCTGTTGCTCCAAAGCGGGCGCTGCTGCCACTGGCCCATCGCCGTCGCTTGCCTGCAGCATCTTCGCCTTGGCTTGATGTATGTCTCTGTAGCTATCCGTCCACTGTGCTCGTTCCAGCGTAGCCGATGACTACCCCAGGTCTGGGGCCAATACCAGCCTGTTTCGGCCATCCAGTGCGCCGTGAGCACATCATGACCTTGATTTGTGAACGCAGGGGCAGTCCGTCTTACCGTGTCAGCCCTGCAGCTGAGCAAAAGAGTACGTACCGCTTGCCTTGCTGGAGCAGTCAGTGGAGCACATGAGGCGGGAAGAATGCTGTCTTGTTACAAATTGGCCGCCCTCCCGCCTCGTGCGAACTAGCTCACAAATGCAATGCATCGACTACTATATCTCCTAGCATATTTTTGGAAATTCGTGTCGTACTCGAGGCAGCATGGCCGCGAACCACTGCTCGTGGCCTTGTGGAGAACGACAACGACGACGTTATCCAACATCACTAGACTAGCGACTCCACACTGGTTCTTCGGTCGCGGAAGTACGCTCTTGCCGTCTGTCCGTAGTGCTGAGCTTCAAGGCTTAAAGATCATCTATCTTGCATTGCGCTTCCTCTCCATTTGCGCGATTCCCACGGACTATTGCGTACAAGAAACGCAACGTCCTGCGTGCCTGAACTGCCGCCAGACGCAATTCCTCAACACAATTTGAGGCCATATCCGATCAGCTCGAGGTACTCGGATCCTCGAGCTGCACGATTAAACAACCGCACGCCTGGCGTTGCCGTAGGTTCAGTGGCTCGCTTCAGCATGAGCGCGTCCAGCCGTGTGCTCCAATGAGGGCTTGCAGCAGGACCTGGACCCTCTTGCCATGGTCCATGGCCTGTTTTGGGAGCTCGGCCAGGGTGAAGCAATATTGATCGCATCCATAGAACACCTGTTCGGTTGGCGTTCACTTTGTCCATGGCTTGCGCTGCATCAGCAAGCGCTATATTGATAGGAATGCTGTGGTTCTGGCCTCAGCAAGCGAAATGACACCTTCATGCTCGACCTCTGCTCCGCATTCATCCCTCGGCTTGCAAATGCGTCTCTGCTGGGCCCTGCAGGTTTTTGTCATGGAGTAAACGCCATTGGGGGTGACTTGCATATGAAGTTCGTCGCCATTCGCCTGTTAACGTTGGGATGGCACGGCCCAGATGTACGCAAGGACCCCCACGTTGCTTTTTGCAAACCTCAGCGCTGACCGGGGAGAGCTGCTGATCACTAGATTCCGCAGGAACGCGAGCTGGAGCAATATATCCTTATCTCAACATGTCGCGGCTATCGTGCTTAAGCGCTTCAGAGCATTGATATCTCTGCTATGTAGTCGTATAGCGCACTAGCTAGCGCGAGCAGTCGTTGTGACACCAAGATACGAGACAGACGGGAGCCAATAATAACCACAGCGCGCCATCAGCGGCACCGTGGCTTGAATTTCCCCACAAATGGCCGCCGCAGACGCCAGGCTCGATGCGAAGAAGCGCAGTCCCCAGCTTGCGCGCCCTGCGCCCATGAGCGACGCTGAGCTCCAACCTGAGGATACAGTTGTTCTCGAGCCATTCGACGCTGAAGGCTAGCGTGTGTTGGTCCTGTCAGACGAGTATAGTGTACTGCAGCCGGGGCAACTCGCAAGCTCGGAAGCTGCATCATCTCGCAGAGCTCCAGAGCATGCATGCCAATGCGTCATGTATGGCAACCTGTGCTCAATATTGCCTCTGCAATATGGAAAGCTTCCGCGCGGCCTGTCGAGGGACCAAGCGGAATGCTTCGCTGACGTGCAATATAGCAAACGGTGGGTCGGAAAACATGGTGTAACAATGTCAATCAATCGCGAACAGGGCGCACGATCCTCATGCCATAGATCCCTCGAAACTCTCACCACCATCCCAGGCCATCGCGTGATGTATCACGTGAAAAGCGATCCTGTCCGACGTCGGGATGCCGTCCGTTTGTGTTTGCAAGGCTGGAACTAGTCTCACGATGTACAAGACAAACGGGCATCGTCGACTCCACTCCTTCGAGCCGGTCCTGCCCTTCCCGACGCTCCCGAGAGCACATCATCTCGGCTATCGCTAGACGGCCGCCCCACAATACGTCCGACATCAAGCCAGACAAGACGCAAAATCATGTAAAAGCACACCACCCATCACGCCAACCCACACAATGTCGACACCATATGCCTCGGAGCTTCGCCTCGCGCTGCACGCCGTCCACGCCGCGTCCCTGCTCACAAAAGCCGTGCTGCGCTCGCTGAAGAACAACGTAGCGGCCGAGACCAAAGCAGACGACTCGCCCGTCACCATTGCCGACTTCGCCGCGCAGGCCCTCATCATTGCCGCCGTCCACGCTGTGTACCCAGACGACCGCTTCATTGGCGAGGAGAGCGCCGAAGCGCTAAGGCAGAACCATGGCCTTGCGGAACGCGTCTGGGAGCTGGTGCAACGCGCGCGCACTGTCGAGGCCGCCCGAACGAGCGACCTGCAGCACGTGCTGCCGCACGACGGTGACGCAGCATTAGCTTTTCCCGCAAGCAAGGACGAGATGCTAGATGTCATTGACCTCGGGACGAGCACTGGGTCGCGCGACGGAAGGGTTTGGGTCCTTGATCCTGTCGACGGCACGGCTACCTTCATGGAGGGTAAGCAGTATGCGGTTTGCTTGTCTTTGCTCGTCGACGGTGTTCAGCAGGTCGGCGTCTCGGGTTGTCCGAATCTGCAGTTTGAGACTCAGGGCCCGCTTGCCCGGCGCCGCATCACTGAGGATCAAGTCGATGCGGACGGATACGGCGTTGTGTTGTCTGCGGTCAAGGGCCAAGGTACCTACGTCCGCAGTATGCATGCCAATGGACTCGGAGAAGCCCGACGCATCCAGCATGACGATACCCCTAAGCAATTGAGCACTCTAGACTTTGTGGAGAGCACAATTGGTAAGACGTCTCTATCACAAGACGAGCATCGCGCCGTTGCAGAGCGCGTGGGAGCAAAGTGGCCGGGTACAGTACTTTGGTCACAGCAAATGAAGTATGCGGCTCTCGCCCTCGGTGCTACTGACGTTCTGGTGCGCTTGCCCAAAGACAGAGATAGATTCTCATATCTGTGGTAAGTGGCGTAATAGCTCGACATTGTGCAGACATATTCGGGGGTTTCTACCTCCTTGCTAAACGTGCTAAGGGATCATGCCGGTGGTCATTTGCTGGTGCAGGAAGCTGGAGGTGTGATCAAAGATCTCGACGGAGGTGACATAGACTACGGGCAGGGGAGGAAGATACTCGGGGACAGAAACTTTGGAATGGTGGCTACGATGCCCTCGGCTTTCAACGGCATAATGCAAGCTGTGACGGAAGTACTCGAGATGAGGACCCGATAGCGCTGTGCTTGCTTGCCACGCGGAGCAAAGCGAGCCCTGCTAGAGAGGTGTAACCTGAACACCGCCGCCGGTGAAGCCACAGGCTTGGAACGAATTGAACAGAATGTGGGGTAGACGACACGCGAAGCTAGAACCAGCCTTTAGACATCCAATCCCTGAGGGATCAGTAATTGAACGAGACACAAACGTGTTTGGTGAGATGATGCTGGTATCCGTCTCTTCCGCACTGAGACCTTTGTAGCACAGAGTCGACATATTCGACATACGATAGAGCGTGAATCGAGAAACGGCCGACCGAGCCGTCAAGCTGAAATTCGTGACATCCGTAAGTATGCGGACAAGCATGCGGCGTCCCGCTATGATACACCACCGCCATTCTTTCGAAACGAGACCTTTTCCACCGCGACGTTCTCCGCGCCGTTCGCGTCTTTTCTCAGCTGGTACACGTACAGCACGAGTACATCTCCCTGTACCTGTTCATCTCGTCAGCGCTTATTCTTGCTGCCTGTACCGCCTCTACGGCTCTCCCGCTCGGCAACCAGGACATCCGACAGAATCTTGTCAACTCACATCCATAAGCACAAAGCTAGGCGTCGGATCCTCAGCTTCCGGCCACCAGCCCGTAGTCATTGCGCCCGTTGCACTCCCCGGGTTCACGAAGAACTTGCCCTCCATCTCGTACGCCTCGAACTTGTGCGTGCCGCCCCATAACAGAATGTCGACGTCCATCTGCCGCGCCGCGATCAACAGGCTGTCGCCGTCGCCCGGGGGGATTATCGTGTGCCCATGTGTGAAGCCTATGCGCAGGGAGCCGTGTGTGACGACCTTTGACAGCGCGAGGTTTGGCGCTTCCACGTCGAAGTCTCCCTTCACTATTTGTAGGTCTGGTGCGATGCCCCGCAGGAACTCGAAGGTTTCTTTGGATGTGATGTTGCCCAGGCAAAGTATTTGCCCTATCTTGCCGGGCGCGAGAAGCTTCTTGAACTGTTCATATTGGTTAGTAGCTTGGTTCATAGGTCCGGTATATTGAAGAGGTTGAGGTGTATGTGGGCTCGAAGGACATGCGTACCTTGTTGGGTATATCCTATAGGTCCTGTAAGTTTGTGAGGCGAATAACTAATAGAGGCATGTAGGCAACTTACTGGCGCTCTATCTGGTATGAAGAGGTCCCCCAGTACAAGCACGAGTCGCGAGGCCATTGCGGCGGCCTAGCCAGTTGGTTTGAGGCAAAGATCCGATGCGGTTGTCGCGTACCGTCAAGCTCCAAGTTTGTCACTTCGCAAATAGATTGGGGAGCAGATGCTCCTGGTCAGGCGAAAATACGTGCGTCGTAGCTATTTGTGAGGATTGTGGAGCTTGCGAAGCTATGGATGCGGTCACCGAAGGCGGCATTTGACGGCAGAATAACGGCTCGCTTGGCAGAAGCCGCGCTATAAGATCACGATCTTCCCTAACTACCTAGCATCAGATTGAGCCACAGCTCTAAACGTGATTTCATTTCAATCTGGAAGTCGAGATACCTTGCGTTCGTAGTCCGGGGCCCGCATTGAGTCTTTGGATCAGACCTTCTTGGTAACTGTATACCTCAGCCTGTTATATCCCACTCACTCCTCGAGCTATACCTCCTCAATTTTATTGATCTACAGTCGCCATAGGGAGGTGAAAGCTGCAAACTGATAGTCGTAGCATCTACTCATATCAGATTTTGTACCAAATTTTAAAGCAAATCCTCTTCGACACTAATAAATCAGGCAGCAATACTCCTTTTAATCATACTGCCCTCCCTCCAGCAGTCCCTCCACCTCTTCAGCAACTAAATATCTTCCCATCGTCCCATCCACAATGCCGAAATCCTATCCCTATCCCCCACCCCTCCCCATCCACACACCCAGACAATCATCCTCCTGCACGGCCGGGGATCCACTGCCGACAAGTTCGCAGCACCCCTCCTGCAACACCCCATCACACAGCCCAACGATAATCAAACATCTACATTCCACTCCCACTTCCCGCACACAAAGTTCATCGTCCCAACGGCATCTCTACGCCGCGCTGTAGCATACAACCGCGCGCTCACACACCAATGGTTCGACTTGTACCCTCTAGACGCGTACACGCCGGAGCACAAACAGCATGTACAGATCCCCGGGCTGAAGGAGTCTGTGGAGTATGTGCACGGACTGGTCAGAGATGCGGTGCAGGACGTTGGAGCAGGAAATGTGGTGGTTATGGGGTTGAGTCAAGGGTGTGCGGTCGGATTGATAGCTATGTTGTTGTGGGAAGGGGAGAGGTTGGGCGGGTTTGTGGGCATGTGTGGGTGGTTGCCGTTGAGGAGGGAGATGTTGGATGTCGTTAGTGAAAATGATTCGCAGGATGAGGAAGAGGAGGACGGGGGTGGGTTGTTTGAGCGTGATCAGAAGGAAGCACTAGAGAGTCGAGGTAGGAGTAGATATGAGCAGGCTGTGGACTGGCTAGGCGGCGAACTTGAGACATCGATGAATGCGAGTCCAAGACGCGATAGGGCAGAGGCAGGTAAAATTCCTATTTTCCTTGGCCATAGAAACGAAGACGAAAAGGTCCCGTTCTGGTTAGGTACGTTGGCATCGGAGTGTTTAAAGGAGCTGGGACTCGATGTGAATTGGAGAGAGTATCAGGGTCTCGCTCACCGGTATTCTTCCAATATGTTGCAGGATATCATATACCTTCTGCGAGAGAGCCGAGCAAATTTACACTCTCAAGTCGTATCATAGTTGTATGCACCAAGATAGAGATGACCATTCATTGAAGCTCACCTAGCTCCCAGATGATGTAATTGTAAAGAAAGTAGATGAACGCACCACAAGTTGCAAATGAACGCCCTGGGTCTACACCAAGGGTGTGGGTATAATGCTCAAATGGAAAACCACACGCCTGAAGCGCAAAGCAAGAACGCCGATACCATGCCGTTACCTAGTACATTTTACTTTTTCCCAGGAATATACCAACTTTGAGCAGCAGCTCTAGGGAGTCTACCATTGACCTGTCACATGTTAGCGCTTTTGTTTGGAGAACATGGGTGGAGTCTTACCAGTGTCCCGTCGCGGAAGGCTAGTTTTCCCGAGTAAGTCTTCGGTATCAAATTCTGGGGCATGTCGAACGCCTCTTTGAGACTATTTGCCTCTCTGGCAACTTCCTCGTCAGCTTGCGATATCGTCGACGTATCCCAGAACGGCTCCTCGGCGATTTGCACCACAGTTATCTTAGGTGTTGCAGTTGACGGTCGTGGCTTGTCGGATTCGAGTTCGTTGTGAACATCCTTGCGATGATACCTCGCAGTGGCCAAGAGCTTCCCAAAGGTGGCTTTCCTGGACGGTCGTGCCCTAATCGCTGCTATTTTCTTCTCCCTCTCTTCTTCTGTCATACCATAAATAGATTGCGTATGTTCGGGAAAGGCCTTGTAGAAGTCTGTTTCAACCCTTATCTCGCTTGGCGAGTACGAGGCCGGATTTGTGCATGTCTCCGCTTCGAAAGGGTTGAACAGCAGATCCTCGCCTCGGCGCTGAGGTTGCTCGGTAAGGATAGTGAAACTGCTAGAGTCTGCTCGGATTGGGGTGGACGCTGATGCATGAGGATGTTCAGACTCGTGTGCACCAAGAACCTTGTCACGTTCGTGTTGTTCCAGATAATTGATCCCTGACTGTATTCGAGCTCTCTGCTCGTCGCCGACTTCGAGAAGAAGAGCCCTGAAGATGGCTACCGTTTCTGGCAGTGTCGTGGGCTCCGCTGGCGCACTATTCGACACAATTTGTTGCTCATCAATCTCCATATTCTCGACCATGTTGAGGCGGGAGGGTTTTCGAGTGGCGCCTCGGATCGTTGTGGTCACGTCGTTGTGTGATGTGGGGGCTGGAATGCGGGGTTCGGAAGCCAGCCTTTCATACTTGTCCCGCGCTTTCGCATTTGCGAATGACCAGCGACTCCCCTTCTGTTTACTATCCGTCGATTCTATTTTCAGGAAGTCGTGTGTTTGCGAGAGTATTGGTGAGATATTCTTCTCCCACGACGCTCCTTTACGATAGGTTTGGGGAAACGTTTTTGCAATCCAGTTTTGAACCTCGGCTGTCGTTAACGGTGCTCCATCAGAAGCCAGTAGAGCTTGGCCTATTAGTTGTCTGAAAGTGAATTGGCCTCGTTTTGCGTTAGAATTGCCCGCGATGCTCGCAGTTCGCCTTGCACTCGTCCGGATAGAAACATTGGCGCGTTGCCCAGCAACGGGATGATGGAGCCCAGCCTCAGCCTCTGACCCTGCGGTCTCAGGTGAACCTAACGGTAAAGCATCCAGTTCCATCGTGTCTTCTTTCCTACCATTCTCCATTACCTCTACTTCGGCCTCCAGCTGCTCGGAATCGTCTGGAGGCTTCTTGTCCAATGCCAGACGATCGACAGGTCTGACTAGCCTCACGGGCTCAGATAGAACGGATACAGGTAGAGTTTCACTGTGATAGTCTTCAAATAGATCGTCGATGGAAGCACTTTCTGTACCTTCTTCTGCTGAATAGTCCGCTGAGTGGTCCTGATTTGGGGAAAGAATGCTCGTAGCTGAGTCGACTCTCTCACTTGACACTGCGTTTGAGTCTTCCGCACGCTGGGTGGTGCTCGTTTGGCTCGGAGTCGGTGAGTCGGTGAGTCGGTCAGCATCTGTGCGAATTCGTTCCTCTGGTACCTCTACAGGGCGTTTGACAACTTTGGTGACGATTTTCGGCTTCACAAGTTTTATCCCCCACTGGGACCAGGAACCTGGCTTCTGGCTCTCGCTTGAAGTACTAGTGGGTGTGCCATATGCTGAGGTTATCAAGCGGTCTGTGTGGCTAGCTTTAGTCGTGAGAGGCGACTGAGGAGTCTCTGGTATGCATGTAGAAGGGTCCGCATCTAGACTTTGTCCCTTCGTTTTGCACGCGTTACTGTTGGCGTCAGTTGGTAATGTTGGTGTCGGGATCAGGTAGATACATACCACACAGCGCCCTTTGCCAGGACACGCTGTTTCTTACACACCGAACAAATTTTTCCTGCAGAATTTCCGCCATTAATATCACAGGTCTCAATCATGTATCCGTCACTTCTGCCTTCCAGTCTAGTTTCACTCAAGACCAGAGGCGAGTTGTTCAGGCAGACAGGGGGTGTTTCCGGGATCTCTGAGCGTCCAACTAGTCTCTGTAACCTACCTGGTGCTTTTGTCGCTTGTGAAATGACCTGGACCTCTTGAGATACATCCACGAGCTTGTCTAACTCTGGATCTTTTGTCGAGCCTGAGCCCGCCACTTCCAGACGCTGACTTATTTCGGCACGTTCCTTAGCCTCGTATACTTCCTGTTCTGGAGCTGCTTTATTGATCTCTTGATATTGGCCAGACTCTGACTGAACTTGGTCTTGTATAGTGCCTAGATAGCTGAAGTTTGACTTTGTGCTTCGAAGTCCATCGACCGCTGGGGCCGAATTCTTCTTTCCCTCGCGTGTTGATTCAGGCTGCAGATCTACAGCTGTGACCATATCAACGGAGAATGATCCTAGACGTGGTACCACTTTACCCTTCGAGCCCAACGTCGTCAAATCCAGCTTTGAATTTCCTGGTCGCCCAGACTGATGAATTCCTTTAGAAGGATCATGCGTACTGGGCGTAGACTGCTGTTCTGGGTCCAAAACGAAAGGTTTTGCTTTCCTTAGGCAGCGATAACATTGCCAAGTACTTCTACAGTATGTTACGACAGATCCATCCCTGAAGATGTTCACAACATGATCTATTTCAAAAGAACGTACCTATTAGTCTCGGCTGTGAGAGCAGGTTTACGGCAACCAGCGTGAAAGTGACGCCGGCACATGGGACATTTCACGAGTGGATCATAACTGCTCGTGGAGGTGTTACTGCAGATGTGACATCCAACCTTGTCCCCAGCGGAGGAGCCTGATGTTGAGGCAAGACTAAGCCGAGAACCGTTATCGTCGTCGCGCAAGGAAAGATGCTGGATTGAACGTAATGCAAGAGTTGAAAATGTATCAGAATGTGCATCTGCGGTGTGCCTCTCGAGTGAATTTCCATTATTGGCGGAGAGGCGATTGCCTGGACTTGAAGCGCTTTACGAGAATTTGTTTAGCCGTATTTTGTCAAACAACAGCAGGTAATTGCTCACAGGTTATAGTGTGCTGCAGGTATTGCAGTGGGAATAGTAGGAGACGAGAGACCTTTCCGAATGACCCTTGGATGATTGTGAATGGCTCTTACGGCAGCTGGTTCTGCAATGTTTAGTGAAGTAGGAAGGGGGACTTCGTCTTGATGGACATACCTGGTGAATGTGGGGAGAAGGAATGAGAAGAGGTCGAGAAGGCGACTCCTGATTGGTGTCGCTTTAGAGGTGGCGGAGATATCCTTGGAGGATCCGGTTTTTTCCTTTTACTCGGACTCTTGCACTCAGAGCGGACTTGATCAATTCCTGGCCTGTTCTGCCTGTTCCATCGTGAAGGGCTCGTGTGACGATTTTCTTTCGCGCTCATGCCATCTAGAGATGTCTGAACAATGTGTTAGTACTGTAGTCAATGAGTACCCCTTCAACTCTATGGCCCGAATCGTGTGAACGATATACCACCGAGCTTATCATTTGGATTCGGGTCGTGTTATGGTGATGTAAACAGCACATGTAATCGGACCCATTGAGAGTGCCTCAATGCATAATTCGTCTGATGGGATCAGTCGTATCTACTCTGCTCTCTTTAAGCTCGTTGGTCCGCTCCAAGTATCGGACATGGCTCTGAATAATATCCGGTAGCATCGTCCTGATATTGCAGGCTCTTCGCGGAGAGAAGCGCTAATAGGGAAACAATAGGGGCGCAGAGAGCGCATGTTTGGAAGATTGAAAGTGTAGTTCTTACCTGATCCCTAACCGTCATACTATGTACAGCGGCCGTACTGGCCGGGCCGGATGCAATTGGACGCAGGAAAACTGTCGACAGTCATATAGTCCGTGTCGACTAGACATTCAGGAGAAGGGGGTCGTGAGTGGTCGCAAAACAGGCAATCAATTGATTGCTGGCGTGTTTGTCAATATTGCAGGTGTTCAGGGTTTGTACCTGAGACATTGAAAGCGACCTACTACAGTCTAGAGAAGGCGCGCGCGCGGACAAATGATAGTCGCGCAAAGCCAAGCGAGCGCGTTATCACATGACATGCCCCGCGCTACTGAGCCCAATCAGGCAGCTGCGCCGGGTTCCACTACAAACTCTCGTGTCCTCTTGCAAGTCCACCCCGCCGTGTCGCGTATAATTCATGTGTCCGCCTACGTCCTTGGTATAAGTTCATAGTGAAATACCATGGACTTCCTCAAGTCTGCCGTTGCGTCGGCGATTTCGAAAGGCCCTGCATTTGGATACAGTTTTGGAGACCGCGTGGATATCGACGCTTCAATCTGGACATTGCATAATGGCACAAAACGCGTATGGCCCATGATCGCATTCTCTGCATGATCCTTGAGCTAACATCTGTCCTTTAGGAAGATGGTTCCAAGTGCAGCATCTTCTCCTTCGACGTCAGCGCGAATAAGTCTCGGCTACCCCTAGCCCGCAATGCCCTCCGCAAGTTACGAACACTCCGACACCCTGGTGTAGTGAAGGTCTTGGATACCGTAGAGGTGATTGGATATGTCCGGTGGCAATGAGAGGGTAGCTGAGACCTCGCAGACAGAGTCATACATTTACATTGCCACCGAAAGGCTCACCCCTCTTAGTTGGCATGTAAAAAGGAAGAGTCTCACAGAAGAGACGATCAAATGGGGCTTGCACAACGTTGCCGTAAGAAACCAATGTCTTATATAGACTCAACTCTAACGCTACGACGTCTAGAAAACTCTAAAGTTCATCAACGCAGACGCTACGTCGGTACATGGTTGCGTTCGCCCTGCTTCTGTCTTCTTTGGGGAGAGTGGGGAGTGGAAACTTGCTGGTTTCGATGCTCTGAGCTCCATGAAGGAGGACGATGCTGTTCTTCCCGTGCGTCGCCTACAAAGCATCTTTCAAATGCATGTTGAAAACTGACACTCCTTAGACATACGGCAGCTTGATACCCGACTCGACAAGGTACATGCCTCCAGAAATTTCAAAAGGTGGATGGGAAGCTATGCGACAGAATCCAGCGCATGCAATTGACGCCTACAATTTCGGTACCCTTATCTTCGAAACGTTCAATGGTGGCTTCCAATCTAGTGATCAACTAGGCCAGATGAAGACTATCCCTCCTAGCATGCACCAGAGCTACAAACGCCTCCTCAATCCCAATCCGAAGTCTCGAATGAGCGTGGGCCAGTTCCTTGACCAAGGAAGGCGTCTGGGTGGCTTCTTCCAGACACCTCTAATCCAGATCACAGATGATATCGAGTCTTTAGGTCTCAAGGCAGACACCGAGCGAGATGAACTTCTAAGGTGAGTCTTATTTCTATGCCTCAAGCATACGAGCCATTCACTAAGTCTACACAGCAAACTGGATGAAGTCGCAGACGACTTCCCAGCAGACTTTTTCAAGATGAAAGTTCTGCCAGAACTGCTAAAGTCTGTCGAATTTGGTGGGGGAGGCGCGAAAGTGTTCGGGACCGTGATGCAGATAGGCGCGAAGCTCACGGAAGAAGAATACGATGCACAAATCACACCGGTGGTCGTTCGGTTGTTTTCGAATCCAGATCGAGCAATACGAGTTTGCTTGCTCGACAATCTTCCCTTGATGATTGATCATCTACCTCAAAAGATTGTCAACGATAAGATATTCCCTCAAATGGTAGGCACGATCTACGCATACAACATATCCCAGACTGACGGAATGTAAGGTTACGGGCTTCACAGATGTCGCTCCCCTAGTGCGAGAGCAGACCGTCAAGGCTGTCTTGACGGTTGTACCTAAGCTCTCCGACAGGGTAGTGAATGGCGAATTACTTCGCTACCTTGCTAAAACCGCCAACGACGAGCAGCCTGGTATACGTACCAACACGACCATCTGTCTGGGAAAATTAGCGCGAAACCTCGGTGCCAATGTACGTCCCCGTAGAAGATGAAAAAACATGTGCTAACGATCTGCAGAACCGAGCTAAGGTACTTTCTGCGGCCTTTGCAAGGGCTCTGCGAGACCCGTTCGTCCACGCTCGAAATGCTGCACTGCTGGCTTTATCAGCGACCTCCGATCTTTTCAGTGAGGACGACTGCGCAACGAAGATCCTGCCTGTAATCTGTCCTGCGTTGGTCGACAAGGAGAAGTACGCCCCATGCGCTTCGTTAAGTCGCTTTTCATGTACTAATTCATCCCAGGATGATCCGCGAGCAGGCATCAAAAACCCTAGACATATACGTTGCCCGCATACGCAAGTACACTCAAGCCATGCCAGATACCGCACTTCCGTCACCAGCCATATCCGGCGGCGCACCGCGCATGGGCACACCCGCGAACGACACATCTTGGGCCGGGTGGGCCATCTCTTCCTTTACCAACAAACTCAGCTCTGCTAGCGGCGATATTCGATCCGGAAGTAACGGCGACACCGCACAACGCTCCTCTTCTGTACCACCACCTGCATCAGGCTCTGAAAACAAACCGTCAGGTATAGCACCTAAAGTTGGCATGACGCTTGCAAAACATAGCGCAAGCATTCCCACGATTGTGTCTCCAGATCCAGCTGCAGCGTTCAACGACGAAACCGAGGATTTCGGGAATGATTGGGGTGGCTTTGGCGAGAACAACGCAACGACAGCAAAGGCAACGGATGAGGAAGAAGACCCGTGGGCTTCAACCAACCCTGCTGCTACTACCACTACCACATCGTACGATGATAATGGAGAGCCTGATTTTGCAGGATGGCTAGCAGCGCAATCGCAGGCGAAGAAACCTGTCAAGACTTCACTGCCGAAGGGGCTAAGCAAGTCGGCAGCGAGTAAGAGTTCGAGGCCTATAATTGGCGGCAGATCGAGCACGACAGGCTCAGCGAGAAAGATTGTGGTCGCGCCGAAGAAGGAGGAGAAGAAAGTCGCAGAGAAGAAGAAGAGTGCTGAAGAGGAAGAAGAGGGCTGGGGCGATGCATGGTGAGCACCGGGCTGGACAATATACCCTTTTGCATTGTATAGTGTTCTAGAATCCATAGCATTGCGTTGGCGTCGGTCATGGGTTGATATCATTGAGGTATAGGCGCAACAAGATTGGTAACGTGCGTTAGAAAGAAGATATATTAGTTCCCAAGGCATTGAAAGGGTATAGAAGGGACGAAATCGTAGATAACGCAGTGAAACGGGTCTAGAGCAATTGAGCTGTAAACAGCCAATTTCGTCCACTTCCTGATAGCGGTCTGAGTCACGGTCGCGCCTTCCAGTACAAACATCCGCCTCTTCCACGGTCAACGACCCAACACCACTTGAGCACCAAGCCAGCGACCACAGCATCCATACAAACACAATCTCCTAAAATAATCGGAAGATATCGGCATAATGACAGAGAAGAAGGAAGTGAAGAAAATCCCGGCCCTTGAGTAGGTCTCATCAGTCCGCGAACCGTGTTCAAAGCTGCTCTAAGTCCAAGCGTAGTATGATCTTCTCGCAACCCACCATAACGGTGAAGGTCGGTGAAGAGGGCCAGGAATACCACGTTCATGAGCCACTCCTTGTTCACTACTCGGGCTACTTTCGTGGAGCACTTGGATCGGGAATATTCAAAGAGGCCGCGGACAGGGTCGTGACACTCACCGACGTCAAGCCCCTCGCGTTCGAAGCCTTCATGGCATTCATCTATACCAAGAGTATCTCGAGGACGAAGGATCCAGATTGGCACACTGTCTTTTCCGGCGTATTTCCCCGGCTAGGCGAACACTGCAAGCTCATTGATGAAGACACCGTAACGGATGCCATCGACATACGATGTATAGTTTATGGTCTTGCGTGCAGCTACGTATTCGCGGACAGGTTCCTTGTACCGGAACTGTCGCAGACCTTGAAAGATTTAACACACAAGGAACTTTCAACGAATTTCACAGTCTGGTATGAGACGATCATATACGCTTTCCAAACCCTCCCCGAGAATGATCCATACCTCGAGTTACTCGTCGACGGTCACTGTGCTGAGTGGCAACCGAGTTGCGACGATTGGGAGGATCGAGCTGTTATCGATGCCCTGCCAAGCGGCTTTCTCTATCGCGCTATGAAGAGAATGTTCGAGTTACACAAGGATCCAGTCGCGCCGGCAATTCGGCCACTGTCACACTATGTCAAACGGGCTTCATCGGAGGAAGCGAAAGACGAGGAAGAAGCAGACTCCGGTGCGAAGGATCAAAAGGTGGCTTTGCTAGGGTAGAGCGAATAGACGAGGTGTTACGACCGCAAGTGAATGATGTGAAGATGATGGGAAAAGGCTATGAACACGTACTTGATCGAAAGAACGTCGGGAATAGACGGGAAAAGTTATCTGAGAATACGAGGTTCGAACATCGCATTTGAGCGCCATATGCCTCTCATAGAGCTATTAGGAATAATGTGTTCGGCAGAATGTTGGCTAAGGTATAAGGACTCGATACCGTCACCACCAGGATTCGGAAGAAACCTCAGCGGGAACGGGATCCTCATCGAAACAATTATGCTCGTTCCTATCCTTGAACATTCTCTGCATGACCCTGAACATGAATTCCCGCGGTAGCTGCTCCATGCATTCTTGCTTGTCCTTTTCATCTTCGGGGACATTTCCATATTCAGAACTGCCGTCGATGAGGATGTTCAGAAGAGGATCGCTTGCAGGTAAATTTGCAAAGGCGTACACAATTGCCTCGGCATTTAGTGGCTGGACGATATACCACGTTTCACATAGTTCCAAAGTGAAATCCTTCAGTTCTTGGACTAAGAACCTGTCCGCGAAGACATACAATCCAAGGATGCGCAAATAATCCCGCTGGCCTGCATGAATGTAGCCGGGTGACTGATCCCATTGATTTTCGCCGTACTTCCCGGCCCAGCGCGGTGGAAGTCTCCTGTTTGTATAGAGAAGTTTGGAGTACAAGAAAGCCGTAAAGTCCTCGAAGGTCTCAGGTTCAACATCCGGGAGTGTGACAACGTTATCCTGTGCCTCTTTGAAAGTTTCAGAGCCAAGGGCTCCTTTGAAGTAACCGGAATGACGAATTAATAGGGATTTGTGGACATGGAACTTAGTCTCATCGGGCCCGACTTTGATCAGGATCGGTGGATGTGAAAATGTCTCGCTGCATACAATGTAAGCATTGTCACAGCTATCTTTAGCCATCTTTGTGAACTTACCCTATCGAGGGAGTGGTGTTGGGTTCATCCTTCTCAGCCATTGTGCAAAGATACGAAGATCCGGTGCCAAAGGTAGTTGAAGTGGTTCGAGTCGAGTGGATCCTGCGGTTCTGTTCCTGTATGGATCTTGAGGGCGTTGCAAGAGTTGTCTTATATATTGTTTGAGACGCAGTCTGTGAACCTGAGATGCAGTGAGATAACGGAACCTCACCATATAGGCCGGGTCAAGCCAAACCATAGCCTTTCAGATCGACGGATCACGGGAGACTGTCTAAATAAAGGCAGTATCACTTGCTATTGCATCAGCTGTATGCTTTTCGATGTAAGCCTACACATTGCTGGTGCTATCAAAACAACCATATCTATTGGGAACAGTTTCCGAGCGCAGACTTGAATTCTCGGCTCAAAAGTTGATGTTTGAATGCCTATCCTCTCCTTGAAACCAGAAGAGGCTGAGCTCGAGGTCCTCGTCCCGGTGCTCGATGGACCAGGTGTCAGAGGCTCGGAGTCCGTAATTCAAAGTCTTAGGGACGATCGAAAGTCGTCAACGATTCGCTATTTTTACCTCTTTCACTGCACTTTCCCAATCCTAAGCTTTGACATTTTTCGTCAACCCTGCGCACGGACAATTTTCTTCAACCCTAAGTAAGGGTTGAAAATCCGCACTTTTAACCTCTTTCACCTATGATTTCAACCCTGCGCTATGACAATTTTCGTCAACCCTGCGCACTGACGTTTTTCTTCAACCCTGAGTAAGGGTTGAAAAGTCGTTGTCTTGTAGGCTTTTCACCTATGATTTCTCAACCCTGCGCACGGACGGTTTTCTTCAACCCTAAATAAGGGTTGAAAACCCGTTGTCTATAGGTCCTTTCACCTATAAATTATTCAACCTGCGCACAGACGTTTTTCTTCAACCCTAAGTAAGGGTTGAAAACCCAGAGGATCTTAGCCTCTTTCACCTCTGATTTTCAACTCTGAGCCTTGACGTTTTTCTTCAACCCTAAGTAAGGGTTGAAAAGCCGAGTTTCTGAGCTGAGCTATGACAATTTTCTTAACCCTAAGTAAGGGAAAAATAGCGCCTCACTGAAAGTCAAATCAAGTATAAGATCTCAAGACCTTAAATTCTCGACTTGTTGTTAGTCTAGCGTACGAACACCTGCTTACTGGAGATATCAATGATACCTCTTGGTCGATTTCCAGAGTGGGGCGTAGGAAGGGGAGGATAACAAGAAGAGGAGTTGGAGAGACGATTCGGGGACTGCGAACGGAGTTTTCGTATGAGATGATGAAGAGGAAGAGGAAGAGGGGCTCCGGAAGAAGACCAAACTACTCGCTATCCGTGCTCGGTCGGAGTGCAAGAAGCACAGTGTGATGAAGCACAATGTGAACGCTTCGGGAAGTTGACTGTCTTTGTGTATGCCGTATGGGTTGAGTGTCGGATGTGTTCCTTGGGATTGAAACCGTGGAGCACATAGAAAAAGATATACAGAGCGGAAAAGAAGTCACGCCACGCCGTATTGCCCAAGAGAGAGATGCACTGCGATTCGAGTGACAGCGACTATGTTTGACAAGCCAAGCGCGCATTTGAAAAAAGCCTGCATTATATATAGACCGCAACCACATAACCGCGATACTCACCAACAGCTCCGCAACATGCCTGAAAAAAACACCGGTGCAGTGGCAGCCAAAGATGGAGAAGAGTCTATTCTTTCATTCCCGTAAGCCACCCTTCCCATCCTCAGCATCTAGACTAATCCAAAACGCAGCGATGTGCTCTCGCAACCAACCATACTCATCAAAGTCGGTGAGGAGGGCAAAGAGTATCGAATCCACAAACCCCTATTGACTTCCTATTCCGGCTACTTCAGAGGAGCACTGGGGTCCTCGAACTTCAAGGAGGCCGCAGAAGGCGTTGTGACTCTAGGTAGGTAAATCTGGCTAGCCTCTTAGGAACCCGTACCATGACACTGCTGATACTCTCGAAGCTGACGTCGAGGTCTCTGCATTCGACGGCTTCGCCAGACAGTTGTACGGAAAAGCGCTGCATGCCCCCCGAAAGCGAAAATACCACGATTACAATGACGACGTCTCGCGTATCATCAAAGCCTATGCGCTCGCAGATCGACTCTTGGCACCTGCTTACAAAGAGGTGTTGATTGATGCGGCCTATGACTCCCTCTCATCCGAGTTCCCCAGTCACGAGGATGTTGCGTGGGCGTTCGACACCCTGCCAGCAAATGATAAATTCCTCACCTTGTTGGTCGACGCTTACTGCAAGAAGACAAGTCCAAATTCGGACAAGAAGATGAGAAAAGCGGCCATGGCAGTCTTCCCGAAGGAGTTCCTGTTTCGTGTAATGGAGAGGATGCAGGAGACATGTGTGAAGACTCCTGGCCTTCGCAGGAGGGAGGTCTACATGGGGAAGTTGGACCAGAGTTACGCTGGTGAATGAGACTGTCTTGAGGGTACGACCATGATGTTAGCATTTCTCAGCCACTTCACTCGGATGCTGAGCTGTTAGGCGAGATGTCGAAGACCAGGCGAGTTCTATATACAGTGTAATTGTCTAAAATCTTTTGAGATACGGAAACAGCTATGCCACGGAATAACGATACCATTGACAAATAAGCATGGCCTGAGGCCTAGTAAATACCTGCTAGCGGACTCTTCCTCGAAAATGTTCATGAAACATATGATACGAGTATCATAAGTTCGTCTTTGTCAAAGTTGTGCGTTGCTCTTTATTCACTTTCCATCTCTAGAACACGCCTCACGTGGGCGTTGCCGGTGCCCTTCTTACCCCCAGCAACGGTGCTGCTCTGAATGTATAGCAAGTGACCATCCATCGTCCGAGCGAGCAGACGATCGAACTCTCCTGAGATGAAGAGGCCTGGTTTGCCCCTCGTATTGTCCATCGCTGTCAAGGGTGTGATGTCGTCAAGAATGACCCTCTCCACGTTGGGTAAGTGGCACCAGAGGTGGCCGAGTACACGATGTCGAGTCATAATATAATCCAATGTTGCTGAAGCGAAGTCGATGTACGTATGCGCTGGCGTGATCTTCTCAGCATGGTCAACGGGACCACCGGAATGGCCGTACCATCCGGCATCTGCAATGGGAGGCAGGTAGGCATGAGTCTTGAGGACATCGACCAGCATCTGCCCACCAAGTTTACCCAACTGATCAATCAGGTCGGACGGTGTTGCCTCTGGCTGTACCTCCAAGCCGGGAAGCGGAGTCTGGGCGAGTATAGCCCCATGATCAAAATGTTTTGCATGAAGGGTCTGTACTGTCACACCCGTTGTTGGACGATGCTTCAGCAAGGTGTGGTGAATGGGTGCTGGGCCCCGCAGATCGGGCAAGAGCGACGGATGCACGTTGAGCCCACGGTACTCAGCCGCATTAAGTAGTCGCGGTGGGACGAAGAGTCCAAACGAAACAGCGATGATGATGTTGATGGGATTGGGAGGTGTCCAACCCGTAAACGTGTCTATTATATGTGTGTTGAGGTTGAGCTCCTCGGTGGCCACGTGCTTGATGGGAACTAATCTCGGGTCAACTGATGCTTGCATTCGTAGAAGCACCCATTCTTATTCACCATCTTTTATGATCTTCAAACCCCTCCCGGTACGTTTGCCTGGGCGGTGAACGACGTCAATGGACTCGATCATATCATTATCTGCTACCTTCGCATCGTTCAACGCACGCAGCGACGCAATGCTGAACTCATCTGACCCACAGAAGAGGACTCGGAGAGGGCTTGCAGTCTTCGAGGAGCTGTAGAAGCGCCTCGGAGTGAGCACAAATGAGTGGACAGAAGGACGAAGCCTCCCAAACATAATCTACAAGCAAGAAGAAGTGAGGATGCTCGGCTAACGGGGAAAGAGTGGACGATCTCTGGAGATCGATCTAGTCTTGGCAGCGACTCAGTCAGGGACTGGCCGGTTGCGCCTGTCCAACTTCCATGTCTCGGCGCGTTCGCTGTCACGGAGCCGCTTGGTGATCTGTCATGGCACAAAGGAAGCGGGCGTGAGGCTCCAGAGTCGTCTGTACACGAGGATTCGAAGAGTTGCTCTCACACAGGGCTCTCCGCCAGTGACGCCATCGCCCGCACACGCGCATGAACCTCGCAGGGTGCTGAGGAACCCCACCGAGCACCAATGTCGTCAATGACAATTCCCAAAGTCGTGCCCGCGCAGCTGTCCTTCCTTGCCGTATATAACCCTTCGCTGGGCACCTCGGACGAGACTTTCCACAACCAGATTGTCTTCTACTATTCCAAGGCCGCCAAAGCAAGGGCCAAGATCGATGGCAGCAACACACATGAGGAAAGCGAGCTGCGGGAACAAGAAAATGAAAAGCTGCGCCAGGTCGGCCTTGCCCAGGGCATGGTTGGCTTCGCGCGGAGCTTCTCCAATGGCGAGGCAGTCGATTCTGTCGAGACGCACAAGTCGCGGATTGTGTTGCGCGAGCTAGAAGAGAGCTGGTGGATACTGGCTGTGCGTGGGACCATCCTAGTACTCATGCGGTTTCTCTGACTTGTGTATAGTCTATAGACTTGACCCAGCTGCCCGCCGCAACCTCGAGGACAGATGCTGGAACCGATGCGGCTCTTGCGATCGAATACTCCTCGAGGGAAGTGAGTCACCCGGCACTCCTCCTTCAACAACTCGAGCGCGCCAATGCTACCTTTCTCCTTCACCATGGCCTGAGCCTTCGGAGCCTGTTCTCGAAGCTGGGTCGCGACAAGTTCTGCAACACGCTGGACAAGTTCTGGACGCGGTTCGCGAACAACTGGGATGTTCTGCTTCATGGTAGCCCTGCAGTGGACGTCTTTGGCGGCATGAAGCTGGCTGCCGGTGGTGAACTAGGCATGGGTGTCGGCGAGGAGGAATGGGGCAGTGGGGAGCGCGAGGTTCTGGAGGACTATGCTCGAAGAACCGATGGGCTTGTGGATATCGTGGTTTCCCGGTTCGGTGAACCATCGTCCATTCAAGACCCGACCGTCGTTGACAAGACTACTGCGAAGGATCCTGCATTATTGGAGGCTTGGCTAGGCAGCGGCAGGACGGTGAATGCGGTCGACGGTATCGTGTTCTCTGGCACCGGTGCGGTCAGCAGACGGTCTCTGCGAGACATATCGCATTGGGTCGAGAACATCTACACGTACGGCGAGCACGTGTACGGGGTACGAGACAATCCACTGTCCAATCGAAGGAAGCGACGACGGAAGAACCCGAAACCCATCGATCCAGACGCCTCCTCCACAGAAAGGCCGAAGCCGCATATCAAGAGCGATACTGGGGTGCGTCCCGGCATTCCACCACCCATCGCCACAGCTGCCGAAGCCTCCCTGAACAAGGTGTCTGATACTGTTGATGCAGCACAAAAGACTGCACCGAATAGACCTGAGCCAATGATGGCGTCGCTGGGCGATACGGATATGTGGATGAAATATTTGACTTTAGGATATGGAACCGCCTGGGGTGGGAAGAAACCGCAAATCCCGGAGCAAGATGTGCCAGATGAGGCTGTCGAGCAAAGAGCGCCTTCGCCGGAGGTATCCATGCGCTATATAGAGCCCGCTCCCGAAGTTGATCGCACCGAGGAGAAGCTAGCGGCACAGCTGCAGAACGAGAATTCGGGCTACTTCATCATTGGACTCAAAGGCAATCTGGAGGAGGACGAGACCGTTGACGACGAGGACGAAGAAGGGGACTCGAATAACAGGATCTTCTTAAGAACACTACATGTTGAATTATCCGATAAGACAATACCAGGGACGCCTGGTCTTGAAGACGATGTGACTCCGTCTTACGAAAGAGACCTAAGTTTTACACCTTCGTTACGGAAGTTATCTCGACTGCGTCCGGTCGTGTATGTTGTAAGTCTCCAACCTCCAACCTCCATCCCCTTCCTACTGGGCTAACCACTGAGCAGCATCGCCCGTTCATATACACCTTCTTGTTCCAGCACCGCACGGAGGCCCTGACCCTTTCATCTTTTTATCGAAACCTGCATATCTATTTTTCGCCCTTGCACCGTCCATTAAGTAATAGTACTTCACCGGACAAAGTTGCTACACGCATTGCCGCTGCATCGAATCCTCATACTACCACTGCCTCTGTTATGGGCTCAGGTTCTAACAAGCAGCCCATCTATGACTTGGTATTCGATCCTCGGACACTCACCGTTCATACTAGTCTTCCTAATATACCAGAGCCGGGAACGCTCACAGCCGAAGGTCTCAGTGAAAATACCCTACTGTCCGGATGGAGTCGCGTCGAAGCTTTGAACGTCCACTCTCAGATATTAGCCACGGTGTCCAGCACTCGCCGCACGCTGTCTGAGATCGAGCGAACATGCAAAACGAATCGAGGTTGGTGGGTTGTCTGGCTGAGACTCCCACCATCGAACGTAAACATCTCCACCGACTCACAAGCTGAGTCACAGGAGTTCAACGCTGCAGATCTCCGCGAAGCGTTTCTCGTTCGGCGAGCTGGCGATGCGGTTTCATCTTCGACCCAAAGCTCGGGTAGCAGACTTGGGAGTGGCATGTGGAAGCTTGGTGGAGCTTCCACGGGAGAGAAGATGGGTGGTGCTGCCGCCGGATGGGGACCCAAAGGGCTCGCAGAAGGCATTGGCATCGATCCCAGGCGATACGTAGAAGGACTTTTGAGTCTGAATAGATGAGGGACACCCCATAGCACCAGCGTACAGTCATCCATAGACCAATGCTCAGTCGAAGCTATCTTTTCCCTCAAAGGACTGAGTCTAGAAAGACAAAGTATCAACTTTACTCGCTGCAATCGGTTGGATTCGTGCAACGCATCGACTGATGTCGATTGGTGGTGAGCCACTCGACGGACGTTTCAGCAGAGGCCTTGGTACTCAGGGGCCGCAGCCCGGCCCGTTCGCATCCACAACGATCAACCAAACATCATGCCACCCCGTCGCAGACGCCAATCTCGAGCTGCATGCGCAACGAGACAGCGGCCTGGGATTTAGCCATGGCTTCTTCCATTCTCTCTTCTTCCGAATCCAATTCTCCGGGCGGGTAGCAGAGCAATTGCATGCAGAGTCAATCAATGTGTCTCTGACTCTCCACCTTGCGCACCCCAGCATCATTCGGGTCTCTGTCACCCCTTCGCGGATCTCTGACTATCCCTACCGGCGATCGCTCCTCATGAGTGCGGCTCTGGTTCTTGCATTCTGCCTTTTTGAGATTTTGGAGCGTTGACCTTGCATGTATACTGGAGCATTTCGTTCTGCATATTCGGATCGTTACGTTCCTGCGTACAGCTAGCTCTCTTTTCTCTCTCAGTGCATAGAGCGCTTGCTCAAGTTTTACTTCCTCTGCACTCTGTATAATGCACGATTTGTATCGCATTTGGCTAGCAACATGTCTTTACCTACATTCAGCAACCGCATTCTACCCCTACGTCCCGAAATACAGCGCCGAAGATGGCACTACGAAACAGCGCCGACAACCCGCCCTCTCCAGTCTGGAGACGCAACGAGATAGCTTCACACTACCACTCCGCCGAGCCCCCGTGCGGAGAGACAACAACTTCAAGATCGTCGAGTCCAGCGACCCGTCGCAGGAGAACAGCGTAGCAATCGACCAAGATGGGAATGACCTGTCGTACATGGTGTCTGTCACATTGGGCGATAGCAAGGAGGAATACCACCTGCTATTAGACTCCGCAGCGAGTAATACATGGGTTATGGGAGATGGTTGTAAGAGCGAGGCTTGCGGGACACACAACACATTTGGCAGCGGGGATTCGAGTACACTGAAGGTATGCTCTCTTCATCCTGCACCTCTCTCCCCCTCTCCCCTCTCCCCCAAGGTTCTACCCTCCCACACAAATCTAAAAACCCCACCAGACCGACAGCACGTCCTTCAGCATAACCTACGGCACGGGCTCCGTCTCCGGCACCCTCGGCACCGACACGCTGCACATATCCAGCCTGACTCCAACCCTAACCCTCGGCCTCGCCACAAACGTAACCTCAGAATTCAACGCCTACCCCATGGACGGCATACTAGGACTCGGTCTCGGCCCATCAACCTCCTCCCTAACCTCCTTCCTCGACGCCCTCTCTTCACAAAACATACCGCGCGTCTTTGGCATCCACCTCTCGCGCTCTTCTACCACCTCCTCTAGCTCCAATTCCGCCGACGGCGAACTCAACCTCGGAGCCCCGAACCCCGCCCGCTACGACTCCAATCTAACCTACACCCCCACCGTCCCCAACAGCGCCGGGTTCTGGGAAATCAGCCTCGAGGACGCGGGCGCGTACACCTCCTCCTCCTCCTCCTCCTCCTCCTCCTCCTCATCCCCTTCCCTGAAGCTTGCGGGCCGCACCGCGATACTAGACACAGGCACGTCCTTCCTGCTAGCCCCCGCGGCAGACGCCAGCGCGCTGCACTCCCTGATACCGAACGCTGCACCGGCGAGTAGCGGCGGGGAGACGTACACAGTGCCGTGCGATAGCAGCACGGTGCTGTGGTTGCAGATTGGCGGGATGCGGTGGAATATCTCGACGGCGGACTATGTGGGGAAGGCCGTCAGTACTACTACTACTACTACTACTACTAGTGAAGGGGGAGGGGGAGATGGAGGTGGGGGTATGTGCGCGAGCAACATCATAGCCCGGCAGACGTTTGGCGATAAGCAGTGGCTTATCGGCGACGTGTTTTTGAAAAACGTGTATGCGGTTTTTGATAGGGAGGAGGGGAGGGTTGGGTTTGGGGTTAGGGGGAATGGGACGGCTGGTGCGGATGCTTCGTCGTCTGCGACGGGCACAGGGGAGAGTGCTACGGCGAGTGGGACGGGGACGCAAGGTAGCGCGGAGCCGACGGCGCAGAGTCAGAATTCGCAGGGTGCGTCGGCTGCTGCTGCGAATAGTGATTTACAAATGAGTGTAGTGACAGGCGGAGTTGGGATAGTCCTGCTTTTTGGCTTGATGATGGGGGTTGTGTAATGATATAGCATCTATGTATTCTGTCCACCATGCTTCATCTCGGACGTGCCACACTCTCCTTCTGAAAGACATATGTAATGTATCCCTCGCCGTCTGTCCAGCACTCACACGTCAGATGGTGTATTGAAAGGGACCTGGTGGATACGGCGACGAGGCCCATAGATCGATATTGTGGGGCGGCTTAATACTACTGTATAACATTGAATGCCCTCGTAGATGTCATATAAGTAAACCATCACCTGCGGACCAAGCGAATACGTAATCCACGTTCAAAGTACTGCGTGAATGAACCCTTGGGAAGCAAACCGTATGCTCGATCCGCGCAGTTCAAGTCACACATTCACAACAGCCTCGACAGCATCGTACCAAGGTCACAATTACAAGTGCTCTGCCATTTCTAGCCAGACCCTTCAATGGCATTCACACGCAGGGTTTCGTGGCCATAGCCCGACGTCACAGTGGGTTCGAGCAGCAATGGGACATCCCTTAGCTTGGACAGGGGTCAGATTACGAGGTCGTCGGTATGCCTAGAGCCGGGGTGATGAACTTGAAGAAGGTGTGCTGACTCTCACACTTCATGAACATACTTAGCACCAGAATGAAAGTAATAAAGCCAAGAGTGTGTCAGTAGGGCAAGGCAAATACGCGTGTACAGAACCGTGACGTCGAACGTGTTTGTTGCTAAATGGCCAATTAGACGTAGACGCAGCGTCAGGGTCATCAGTGTTCGTTTCGAACAACAAAAATGGTATGGACTGCAACATCCGGTGTGAGGCCGATGACGAAGAGCATATATCAACAATATCATCATGTCGAGTATTGGTTGTGGAAATGATTCGACGCCCTATAGGAGGAGATAAAGAGTTATTACACCGAGTTGTGGATGCGCAGAACTACAAACATTCAGCCATCATGAAAGAAGGAGAAGCATTTAACAGACTGAGAAAGGGGATGGAGGGTGAGAATATTGCTTGATGAAAAGAGTAGTTGCTCATAACAGGAAAGCTCCCTAGACCGAAAACCAAGATCAAACAGAGACTGGCCAGAAGGCGATGGTTGGTATACGATTTGGCCACTTGGAACGCTCCCAACGACAGAAAGAAGGCTTGTGTTGCTCGACAGTCGCAGACATGTCGATCCTGCCATTGCTGATCTGGATAGCTGCTCGATCTCGGTCCGCTCCGGAGACTTTCCCAGGAACTACCCTAACATGATGTGCTCAAAATCCCAGCGCTAAACGCCTCGTAGGTGCTGTGGCAAAGGCTCATTAGTCAGGGCAGGCCGCTTCGCCCTCACCAGGTCCACCGATTGTATCGTGCCGTTCGAAAAATCCCGCCCTAAACACATCGGCCGCCACAGAGTTGTCGTCGTCCTTGTCCAACAGCGTGCAGCTTCGAGATTATGCCAAGGCCTTGATCTACAAAATCAAGCATTTCTTTGTTTTTTTCTTGTTCTGGCCGGTCAGGGCAGACCGCGTAGCATGCTCAAACACTTCTCGCACGCCTTCATTTGTCTTTGCGGAACACTCGAGATATTGCCTGGCACCAATCTTCTTGCGAACGTCCTCGGCCTGGAGATGTTAGTGTTACCACGACAAGGGTCACCGGGAGGTGCACTGACTTGCTCAGGAGTCACAGGCTTCTGCGACGTCTTGTGAAGCTCTTCGATGGTCTTCTGGTCGTAGCGCAAGTCCTTCTTGCAGCCTACAAGGATGATAGGGAGCCCCGTGCAGAAGTGCAGAACCTCAGAGACCCACTAAGGCGGGGTTAGTCATCGGACGGTCAAAGTCAATTGTTGCACTTTGGGTGCGTACCTTCTCCTGGACGTTGTCGAGCGAATCGGGCGAGTCGATGGCGAAGCAGATCAAAATGACATGTGAGTCGGGGTAGGAGAGCGGTCGGAGACGATCGTAATCTTCCTGACCCGCCGTATCCCAGAGAGCCAGCTCAACGTGCTTGCCGTCGACCTCAACATCGGCGACGTAGTTCTCGAAGACGGTGGGGACGTACACCTGTAGGGCGGATGCGGGTTAGCTGACGTCCAAGTGTGGGGCGCGATAAGTCTGTCAAGCTGAGGGCGGAACGGGGATGGCCAGGCTGACGCGGCTCAGGGCTGCTACAGAGGAGAAGCTGAATACTGACTTCGGGGAAGGTGCCCTTGGAGAAGACGCTGCGGACGGAGGATTAGCTGCTGGAGATGCACACACGACGCCCGGCGAGCGCGATGGCGAGCGGGAGGAGCACTCACATGAGCAGGCACGTCTTTCCACAGGCGCCGTCGCCGACGATGACGAGCTTTCGACGGATCTCCGCCATGCTTGTGCGAGCGAGGGGGAGTGAGAGAGAAGCGGAGACGGATCAGGGAGCTGCTGGTGAAGCGGATAGTCAACAAGTGAGATGGCGGAGGTTGGGTTGGGTAGTTTAATAAGAGAGAGTTAGACGGTCGTCAGGGCAGGGCTAAAGACAAGCGCTCGGGCCAGGCGGCTGGGAGGCGGTGCTGGTGCTGGCGAGTGTGGCTGTTGCGATGTGGAACCGTAATTCACGCAGGCAGACGGGGGCGTCACAGGAGCAAGCAGAGCAGCGGACCGAGTGTGTGAAGCCTGGGGGAATTGACGCAGACGCAGCGGACGCTGGGCAGAGGCAGCGTCTTCAGAGCGCTTCTGTGGCGGCCGGCGACGTGCCCAGGTGAACGAGCTCGCCCAGTTTGGGTAGGCGCAATCGCACGCCGATAACCTCACAGGCTCACACCTGGGCGCACTCACTCCACGGCATGTGCTCCCAAGCGTGCTGCTGCTGCTGCTGCTGCTGCTGCTCTTCTAGCACGAGCTCCAAAGGCACCCATAACCATTGCCACTTGCTGCAGCGGGGCGCTCGCCGCCTGATTGCTACAGACTCCCACCGGCTCGCGCTTGTTGACGACAGCAGAGGGCCGCCCTCCACGCGCAGGAGGGTTTCAGCAGTGGTTTGACATGCCATTCGCCCGCCTTCACCCAACGCCGCGGACTGCGCTTGGGAGAAGCCTGCCTCGAACGGCCAGCGGCCACGAATGTCAACCCGCATCTCTCCAGCTAGGCAAACACTCGCGTCTTTCAGCTGCCATGTGCCCCTAGACGGCCCCGCACCGCCTCTTCCCACCCGTCTGGGCCGCCGGCTCGCTCCTCTAACCACCACCATCGTAGGCCTCACCTTGTCTCAGGCGCCAGTATTTCTGTTGTGTCCATTCGACTGTGCTGGAGTCTGCTTTGTTGCTCTGCTCACCGGTGCCTGGCCCTCTCCGCATGCATGGGCCTCGGTTGCAGATCCTCTATCTTGGCGTCCTTACCTCTTGTTTAGCATGAGCGGCCTCCCGCGATGCAAAGTCGTACGTTCTGAGGGGCCCTGAGTCTGAGGAGACGTTGTGCAAGTCTCGAGCTGGACCGTCTACCCCACCTTATGACGGAGCTGGTATATCTTGAGGACATCTTACACCAAGTTCTGGACAGCGGCCCATGTTCGTGACCGCGGATAGTACCACTTAGTTAGCGTTGAACACGTTCAAGCAATGTTCAAGTATGTAAGACCTCAGGTGTGCCTCCAATTAACACCAGCTCCTGCGCAATCGGCGCTAAGTATCATGTCTTATTACTCGACTGTCCAAGGTTCCAAGGTTGCCTCTGTAGCATTGCTGCCAAGCAAGAGCACTACTTAGGAAGGAGGGAATGGTTCAAGTGAGTACATTACCTATCCTCTTGATTCCAAGGTTGTCACTTGCTGCTGGATTAGATCATTACGTGACATGCTTACACCTACCTAGGTAGTCCAGGGCTCTGATCATCTAGGTTTGAATACCACGGGCTCGCCAGGCGAAGTCGTCCCCAGGCCGAGAGCACACGAGCCCTGGATGAGCGTTGAGGTATACTGTGGGTAACACAATCTAGCGGGAAGCTAAAAGGCTTCGTTGACCTTCACCTCTGTACCACTCTCAGAATCGATTGACAACGTTGGAATCTCGGTGAGTTACTTCCGGGTTACTGATGACATAATTGGAAACTAGCTTCTAGCATTCCAAAAGTTGTAAAACTGGAAGCTGCGAAAAGTGTCGTGACTGTTGTGCATATTCCAAGGTTCCTTCCAAGGTTGTGCTGTGATGTATGATTCAGTAATCTGCCACCTGGGCAGGCGACTGGCGACAAGAATATCATTATACTGCTGCTACCATGCAGCATGCCTCATCGACTATTAGCTTCACTGTACCACGTATGAATTGACCACGCCAAAACTTAAACGGAGGTATGCCTTGCCCACTTCAAATGCAAATGAGCCTGCATCTATGGCTGTCTCACTCCAAGTGACTTCGTCTACCATGGTGGAGCGGTGAAAGTTGACGTCGTTCCATGGGCTTCTCCAGGGTGCCACTGGTTGTGGCGGGGCAGAGCGTGAAAGCTCCGAGCTCCGACCTTGAGTCGATGATTGCCTTGCGCTGCACACAACACCAGTAGATCTCACTCACTGCCTCGACTAATATCAGTTCCTCCTGCTGCGCGTCTAACTCCCTCTCCTATTACCTCCCATCCAGCGCAGCCGTGGGACAAGCAACTATGGCGGATCAAGATCCCTCCCAAGAGAACCAGCAACCCTCCGCAATGTCCGATGCGGATAAAGTACAGTTGAGAGCTTTCTAATGCATCGAATCGTCGCTGACCAAACATAGATCAGGGCCAAACGTCTAGCAAAGCTGGGCGGCCCGAGTGTCACTCCTCAAGATACATCAGCGCCTGCCACAGTTCCAGGCCATTCACCTTCTCCAGCAGTGGAGGCGAAGCCGTCGCCCCCAGCAGCTTCCGCACCGGCACCAGCACAGAATCCCTTGTCTTCGTCCTCCAATCCCTTCTCACAGCTGTTGTCGACCGAGAACAGATCTGCACCCAGGATCACCATCAAGCCGAAGCAACCAGAACCCGCACGCAGCTCATCGAACGCTCGTGGGGAAGACATGGGTGTGTGGACGAACCGGACACTTGGGGGCATTTTTCGGGCAACCCTTGATCCGAACAATACTCGTGATGCACATGGCCACCGTCTGTACTTCGTGTCGGGGGTCAAGGGTGATCTGGAAGAGGAGAACAAGCCGTTGCACTTGACCACCGACATATTGGATCAAGCGATACTGGAGTCTGCATCAAACCAAACAGAGAGCAAGCCGCTCGAATACCTGTTAAGCTGCTGGAAGAGGGCATCGAGACTTTTCAGGGGAATGCACAACAAGAACGACCCAAAGTACGAGGTCGCGAGAGAAGCTCGGCGAATATGCTTCAACTACTGCATTTTCGCAGCTACCATGCCGGACATGTTCGGGGCCATGGATACGTTGACTCCCACATTCCCACTAGCCGAGCATCTCCTGGCTGACCCGGAGAGTGATCGTGGACTCTGCCACGACTTCATCAATGAAGCTGTTTCGCGCTTCAATGACGAGGAGAACGGTGCAGAAGTCAAGCAGCTCCTAGTCGAGACGACAGAAGAGATAAGTCGTCGTCTAGCAAAGCTCTCCATGAACGATGAGTACAAGCCCTACATTCTTGCGATGCGAAACTTTGTTCGCTATCCCGCTTTGTTAGCTGCAATCTCCCAATCACCATCCTTTCTCCCTCCCGATGTACAAACTCATCGCATTGAGTCCAGGACGCTGCTCGGTCCCTTCTTCCGTCTGTCGCCGATGCAGGGCGAAGTGGCTCTGAACTACTTCTCTAATCACGCGACTCGTGACAAAGGTTACATTGCAAATTCTCAAAACGCCCTTCGCATGACGCTGCAGACTCACCAGGACGAATTGTTCGACATTGCGAATTGTTTCATCAAGTCTTCCAAAGAGTCGCGCGAGAGGATTTTGGACTGGTTCGCTCTGTCAGTGAATGCAAACCACAAGCGGCGCGCTTTGCAGGTCGACGCCAAAACCGTCTCGTCAGATGGCTTCATGGTCAACGTCACCGTCATCCTTGATCGTCTATGCGAGCCCTTTATGGATGCTACCTTTTCAAAGATTGACAGGATCGATATCGATTATCTGCGTCGGTCGCCGCGTGTGAATATCGCCGACGAGACGAAAATCAATGCCGACCAGCAAACATCAGATGACTTCTATGCCGTGGCAGCGGGAGGCGTCAACAATTTCATAACGGAAGTCTTCTTCCTCACAGTCGCTGCGCATCACTACGGGACGGAAGCCGTCAACACAAAAGTGTCACAGCTACAAAAAGATGTCAAATGGCTCGAGAAACAGTTGGCAAAGATGGAGACCGAGCGTCACAAGTATATCTCGGTGAGTGTTGTAATGAATTGGCTGAGTCGTGTTCAACTGACACCGTTCACAGAACCCCGCTCAGCTAGCAGTCTTCGATGCCCACCTCAAGAGGATGAAGGACCAAATTGAGAGGGGCCACTGCACATTCCATGCCACCCAGGGCGTTCTTCTGGATGATACGACACAAGCGCGCTCGATGCAATTCATGCGATACATTATCGTGTGGCTACTCAGACTGGTTTCTCCCACATCAAATTTCCCCCAGAAGCCGCTGTCGTTACCTCTGCCGAAAGATCAGTCTATCGCATTCAAGTGTTTACCAGAATATTTCCTCGAAGATATCGTCGACAACTTCAAGTTCATTACCCGGTACATGCCACACATTATCACATCCACGCAATGCGAGGAGCTGGTCATGATCTGCATAACTTTCCTTCGGAGTACGGAATATATCAAGAACCCATATTTGAAGTCTGGTCTCGTCACCATTCTCTTTCACGGCGTCTGGCCCTTTGATCGTCGGTCAAAAGGGATACTCGGTGACGTGCTATTCGCCCATCCTTTCGCAACCAAGCACCTACTGCATGCTCTAATGAAGTTCTACATCGAGTGCGAGAGTACAGGTGCCAGCAGCCAGTTCTATGATAAGTTCAACATTCGATACGAGATCTTCCAGGTCGTCAAATGCATCTGGCCAAACACTATCTATCGCGATAATTTGGCCACAGAAGCTCGGTATGTCATCTCATTCCTCGGGTAATCATCTTTTTGCTAAAGTATGCAGTGTCAACCTCGACTTTTTCGTTCAATTCGTCAACCTTCTATTGAATGACGTTACGTACGTTCTTGACGAATCCTTCACTGCCTTTGCGCAGATCCACGATGTATCGAAGATACTCAAGAACGCCCCCGAAAACATGGATCAAAACGAGCGGCAAGCCCAAGAAGAAAAGCTATCATCTGCTCAGTCAAGAGCGAAGAGTTACATGCAGCTGACTAATGAGACTGTGGCCATGCTGAAGCTGTTCACGGAAGCCCTCAGCGAAACATTTACAAAGCCGGAAATCGTTGTACGGCTGGCACATATGTTGGACTACAACCTCGATGCTCTTGTTGGCCCGAAGCAAGCACAGCTCAGAATCGAGAACCCAGAGGAGTTTGGCTGGAACCCTCGCCAGATGCTTGCTGAGATAACGGATGTGTTCCTCAACCTCAAAGACCAGGAGTCTTTTGTGAATGCTGTGGCCACTGATGGACGCTCATACAAGCCTGAAAATTTCGATGCTGCGTATAGGATTCTCGAATCGAAGACACTCAAATCTGACGTACAGCTCAAGCAATGGAAAGAACTTGGAGAAAAGGTCAAGGTTGCGAAGCTGGCAGCCGATGAAGAAGAGGCAGATCTGGGTGATATTCCCGCGGAGTTCGAGGACCCTCTCATGGCGACACTTATGGAGAATCCTGTCCTTCTCCCAGAGAGCAGGCAGATCGTTGATCTCAGCACAATTCGAAGCCATCTGCTCAGCGATCCCCACGATCCCTTCAATCGGATGCCTTTGACGATAGAGCAAGTTACGCCCGACACCGAGTTGCAGGCAAAGATTCAGGCATGGAAAGCCGAGAGGTTGGCGCAAAAGGTCGCAGAGAGGAACGCCGCGAAGGCCGGCGAGCCTATGGACACTTCCTAGAGCAACGGCAAAGTTCGAAAGCGAAGAGAAGTGTTTTTGTGATAGACTCATTTAGCATGGCATACGTGGAGTAGCGGCGTTTGACTCATGCATAGAAGGTTCTCATACTATTATGGGCCGCGAACTCTGCTCTGGGTCTCAAGATTTCTTTGAGCAGCCTTTATCCAAAACGAGCGGCTTGAGGACTCCCATTTACTTGGTTGCAATAGAGAGAATGCGATTCATGTGCGCGCTGGGTCTGCTTTGCGTCATGGCATATGTACTATCATTACCACTCGATACATAGACTAATCGTACAGCATGGTACAATCATCCAGTGGGTTCTTTCAACCCAGGATGCGGTCCCTAGTCTTCCTTCTTCTCCCTCTTGCCAAACGTGTACGCCAGACCACATCCAGCTACATTGACTGCACATAGACCTAACGAAGCTCCTCGCACAACGCCCCGTGCAGTGAGCTTGTTCTTCAAACCCTGGCGCCCACATGTCAGAAGGAGAATGAATAATGCAAGTAGAATAACACACACCTGTTTCCGCCTCAAAGCCAACAGCGCGTACAACCCACTCCATGCAGCCGTAATCCCGGCAGCGTCTGTCTTGTAGTCACTCAGGTTGAGATAACTTGAGAAGAGCAGTACTGGGGGGAATAGCATGGGTAGTGGCTGAAAGGGCCGCGCATGTTGCGCGAATATGAGGGTTGCGAGGAGGGTGGGCGGTACGGAGTTTTCTGTTTATTGGTTTGTGAGTGCATGTCCTCTGGTAGGGTGGGAGAGATAGGTTGGAAGGTTGGAAGACGGGTAGGATTCGGGCACGTGAGCTCGAAGCAACTACCTATCCACGGGTGGAAGACGAACCTCCCCAGGTGCGCAGCGATTTGAGGACGTTGGTTTGTGCAGGTTGGTCTGCCATATTGAACACAGGATAAGCGATGGAAGTGAATTGAATTGTTCAATGTCGATGCGCGCTTTCGGCCGCGTATATGGTGAACCTCGAACGGTGATGGATGTTCACCATGAGATGCGATGACGCACGGACTCACGACTTTCTGGTCCCTGTGGCCTCGGACTCGACGACCCACCCTCAACCACATCCCGCATCCCACATCGCTCCTACCCTACCCCTCCCCTGTCCATACCCACAAACCGCCTTACATCGAACAACCTCCTACCCTCGACCACGAACCTCAGCCCGTGCACCCACACTCCCTCCAAGCCCTCACCCTCCACCCCCCAACGGGGCCACCCGCCTCGGCACGCACACCATGTCCGCCAAAGCGAGCGGCGCGCAACCGCACGCCAACGGGGACGCGAAAAGCCGGCAACACCACGACGGCAGCGCGGGGCGCGCCTTCACCGTGGAGCAGAAGGCGGCCGTGATACGCATCAAGCGGTGTTCGCCGACGGCGTTTTACGAGATTCTGGGGCTGGAGGAAAGCAGGACGACGGCCAGTGACGGGGACATCAAGAAGGCGTATCGCAAACTGAGTCTGTTGACGCATCCGGATAAGAATGGGTTTGAGGGCGCGGATGAGGCGTTTAAGTGTGCGTATTTCCACTGTTTTGGGAAGAGAAAAGAAGAGTTGAGCTTGGGCTTGGGCATGGATTGGGATATGGATATGGTTATGGGTATTGGTAGGAATGTAAGCTAATAGGTTACAGTGGTATCAAGAGCCTTCCAAGTGCTCTCCGATCCGGATAAGAAGGCCAAATTCGATCGCTTTGGCGGGGACCCCGATAGCAGATTCCCTGGCGCTTCGGCGGCGGGTGGCGCATCGCCATTCAGCAATTTTGCGAGGAGCTCTGGGACGCAGAGGCAAGGCGGGCCGATGTGGGAGGAGGAGATATCGCCCGAGGAAATGTTCCGGCAGTTCTTTGGCGGCGGTATGGGGGGCGGGTTTGGGCCGTTCGGTATGTGGCATCTCAACCATTTCAGAACTACAAGACTTCCGAGGAAAGCATAGCTAATATGTTAACAGGCGGCGGTGGCGGTATATTCGACACAGGCCCCGGCTTCGTATTCAACGTAGGCGGAGGTCCAGGAGTCCGCGTCCACCAATTCGGCGGCGGTCGCCCACGAAGACGACCCGGCACCGCGCAACCCCCCGGCTCAGAACCCGCACCCAGCGTCTCCTCCGCCCTCTCCTCACTCCTTCCCCTACTCCTCCTCTTTGTGCTCCCACTCCTCTCGTCTATATTCAGCGGCGGCTCAGGGGCCACGGGGCCCTCCATCATCTTCGACGGGCCCAAAGTGCCGCACACGCAAAAACACGTTTCCAACCGCCTGAAAGTCGAGTACTACGTCAAGCCGGCCGAGGTGGACGACTTCTCGAAGAAGAACTGGAGAAGACTAGACGAGCAGGCTGAGCAGAGCTATGTGCATAAACTCAACATCAACTGCGAGTACGAGAATCAGCAGCAAAGGCAACTGCGGCAGGACGCCATGGGCTTCTTCTGGGAGGACACGGAGAAGATGGACAGGGCGCGGAACATGGAGAAGCCCAACTGCAAAAGGCTTCGAGAGCTGGGCGTCTCGTATTATTGATTTTCTGTCAGGTCGGGAGACTTGAGTTTGCTTTGTTTGTATAGACGGTTCGTGTATAGTGTAGAGTGGGACGGGGCGGTGTGTCTTTACTAGGGTTTCGGTTGAGCCAGAGATATCATTCATGAGTAGGCACGCGAGAGCGTATGCGGCGTTGAAACGAAGCATTAATAAGATGCGTTGTCTGCGTCACGTTTTGTCCGATCGAAAATTCGGAGTCAACGGCTCGGATGCATAATCATTCTACATACACCCTTTGACTAAGACCTTGGGAGAGGGTAATGCTGTACAGGGAGAAGAGAAAGTCGGAAAAGCTCACATGAGCGAAGTCGTCTATACTCCGCGCGTTCTGGAGTTATGCCAACCCAAACAACCATAATTTGAACACCGTATTGTTACACTCCCACTCTTCCTGCCTTCCACCCATTGCGTTGCAGTAACTCCTTCCCATACCCCCCATCCAATTCCACGCGCACCTTCACAACATATTCTTACACTCCCTCCCCACCTCTCCCCTCCCACCTAAAACCCCCAAACCCTCAAAACCCCCAAAACCTCAAAACCCGCATCTTGACCCCCTCCCAACTATTCAACTTAGGCCGAACATCCAGATAAAAATTCAACGCCTTGCCCTCTTTCCCCTCATCCCTCCCCGCATAAAAATCAATCACATACTCGACCTTCGTCCCGCACCGATCGACCACCCAATCGTGCCGATCAAACGGCCGCGCGTACCCCATCCACATGTTCCAGCGCGCCCGCGGCGTCAGACTCGTACTCAGCCCGGAGAAACTGGCCAGTTTGGGACCGTCGCAGGAGGAGGAGGAGGAGGAGGAGGAGGTGGTGGTGGTGGTGGGGGTGGTGTAGTAAGGCGACTCCCAGGCCTTGATTTCAGACCAGGCGCGCTCGTTTACGGCGTTGTGGATGGGCACGATGGTGCGCATGTCCGGTGCGGACGGGGAGTGCGATTTGCGACGCATGGCCGCGAAGAACATTTCTTCGGACGGGTAGATCCAGTTCCCTGTGGTTTTGTCGGCGGGAGTGTCGGATTCGTTGTTTGCGGGACGCGCGTTGGGGGGGGGGGAGGGGTGGGATGGGGAGGGTGAGGGGAGGGCGCGTGGTATTGTGCTGATTTCGCGGTTGGTGCTTAGGCGGTGGGGGGATTGGTTGAGGGGTCTTGATGGAAGGCTGGTTTGGTCTATTTGCGAGGAGTCGCAGCCCTCGGCTTGGAGGGGCGTTGCTGGTGTGGGTTGGGACTGTTGCGCGGGTTTTGAGGTAGGTGAGGCGGCGGACGGGGATTGGGATTGGGATTGGGATTGGGATTGGGATTGCGCGTGTTTGAGCCATGCTTCGCGGGTCTTGTGGTCGACAGGGCAGGCGGCTGCTGGATCTTCTGAGGGAGCCATGGTGTGTGTTGTATTGTAGATGTATCTTGGGGAGTTAGCGATGATGCGGTGCGGGTTGGGAAAAAGTCCAGCTCGGACCTGGTGGGCTGTGATTGGTCGAGATGGATGCAATGCCGCAATGGCGACCCTGGAAGTCGGGTCCCGAGGCCCTCATCTACGCACAGAGTACTTATTGACTGGACAATCTCTCGTACAAGAAAGCTTGATCGCCAAGCATAATAATTGGGAAGCCACAGGGCCCAAGAGTGTCTTGTTCAACGGAGTTCATCTCTTCCCAGCCCCTGGCCACTCCACTCCAGCACTCGGTCCCTGCATACAAAATATTTACGCTTCACCCCACTACAGCCCTCCTTCACACATCACCCCAATTGCACCCATCCACCACCATAATGTCCGAAATCTACCGTGCCAGCACCACCGCTCCCGTCAACATCGCCGTCATAAAGTACTGGGGCAAGCGGGACCCGAAACTGAACCTCCCCACCAACTCGTCCCTCTCCGTCACCCTCTCGCAATCCGACCTGCGCACGCACACAACCGCCTCATGCTCGCCATCATACCCGTCCGAAGACGCGCTCCTCCTCAACGGCCAAGCGCAAGATGTCTCGGGCGCCCGAACGCAAGCCTGCTTCCGCGAACTGCGCGCCCTGCGCCAAACCCTCGAAGCCAGCGACTCCTCGCTCCCAAAACTCGCCTCCTACCCACTGCGCATAGTCTCCGAGAACAACTTCCCCACCGCCGCCGGCCTCGCTAGCTCTGCAGCCGGCTTCGCAGCCCTCGTCCGCGCAATCGCAAACCTCTACGAGCTGCCCTCCTCGCCGACAGACCTCTCCCGCATCGCGCGCCAGGGCTCGGGCTCCGCGTGCCGCTCGCTGTTCGGCGGGTATGTAGGCTGGGAGCAGGGCGCAGCAACCGACGGCAGCGACAGCGTAGCCTTCCAAGTCGCGCCGGCGTCGTACTGGCCCTCCATGCGTGCTCTCATCCTCGTCGTGTCCGCGGCGAAGAAGGGCGTGAGTTCGACGACGGGGATGCAGACCACGGTAGCGACATCCTCGCTGTTTCCGTCCCGCGCCAGCGAGACGGTGCCCCGGCGTATGGCGGAGATGCAGAAGGCGATTCAGGAGAAAGACTTTGAGACGTTTGGCAAGGTGACGATGATGGATAGCAATAGCTTCCATGCTACGTGTCTGGACACTTATCCGCCCATCTTCTATCTGAACGATGTTTCGAGGGCGGCGATCAAGGTCGTTGAGGTGATTAATGAGGCGGCGGGCAGGATTGTGGCGGCGTATACGTTTGATGCGGGGCCGAATGCTGTCGTGTATTATCTCGAGGAGAATGAGAAGCTGGTGGCGGGGTTGTTCAAGGCGGCGCTGGGGGACAAGGATGGGTGGAAGGGAGCTAGAGGTGATAAGGTTGAGAGCAATGCGGATGCATTGCAGAAGGCGGAGAAAGATGCAGGTGTTGCTGTGGGGCTGTTACAAGAGGGTGTCAGTAGGGTCATTCTAACTGGCGTTGGAGATGGCCCGGTCAAGACAGAAGAGAGTCTGATCGATGGGAAGGGTGAGCCTGTGAAGTCGACTTGAAGGAGTAGCGTGAAAATAGCGAAAGATACCCGGGGACATGTATGGAGACAGCGGTGCGTAGCTGGTGAATGCTAGCAGTGGATTATTACGAGAAAAATAATCTTAGATCAAGTCCCCCATGACCAAAACGCCATGATCGCCGTGGTATATCGGAGGTACAATATACAATGCTCATGCCTGTACCAAATCTTACAAGAAGCCTAGGCCTAGGCCTACTCCAGCAGCTCAATCCAACACCACCGCGAGTATGATGATCGTCAAAACGATAGCAAGAATGATTAGCAAAATGCACGCCTTACTCCGCGCATTCTTCTGATACCGATTCGCCTGCACCAGCTCCCTATGCGCGCCCTGTGAATTAACGTTCGTCGTCTCCACATTCTCCGATATAATATCTAGCTGCTCGCCCTGCTCATGCACCATATGCGCGACATCGCGAAACAGCTCGTTCAGCTCCCCAACCGACTGCTCGATGTTCCGGATCTCGGACTCGCGCTCGATGATGAGCGATTCCTGGAAGTCGACTTCGTCTTGTGGTGCGAGGCGCAGCTGCTCTTGCTCCTGCTGCTGTTGCTGCTGGCCGAAGCCGCTGCGCTCTTCGGTCGGTGAGGTCTGGTCTAGCAGGGCGGCGCGGGCGGCGGATGCAGATGCTTTTTCCTTTTCGATGGCTTGGCGTTGCAGATGCTGGAACTCGGTGAGGGAGGCTTTGAATTCGCGGTTTAGTTTCGATTGGGTGAATTTCTGCGATGGCTGGGGGAGGGTGTGTTAGCTTCCGGGTTTCATTAAATTCCCTTTCCTCCTTGGTAGGTGAGGGAGTGAAGAAGGAAAGGATGTATATTTGACATACCCCGACATCAGGCCATGTGGTGATCTTCTTCAACCCCTCGCCAATCTCCTTGAAGCTGTTGGAGGTGTCATCTATAATCTCCCGCACGCGCTCCCGGACTCGTGGTGTCTCGCGCTTAGTCCCGAGGATGGCTATTTGATCACCTAGGTGGGTGACGTTCCGCGTCAAGGCGAAGAGCTTGTCCGAGAGGTCTTGAGAGAACTCGCGGAACTCGGGGTCGTCTGCATACTGAGGATCGTCTTCGCGGCGCCAGGTGGTGGGTTGCGATTCTAGGGCGGAGGAGCGCTGGAAGGACATGGTGGGGAGGGCGAGGAGGTTTGCGATGATATGTGGTAGCTGGGGAAAGCAGTTTAGAAGCCTATGTTGTTGTGCACGAGAGGATAGGCAGCTGTCGTGAATGTCGGTACCTGGATGGAGGTTGGCTGCGGGCGCTGCGAATGACGAATGACCGCATCTTACCTAAGCCTTGTTGTCGGCGGTTGGAGCGGGCAAACGCCGACTTGGTTGCTTAGCGGGCGCGTTGTTTGCGAGATGCAAAGAAACGTAAAGACACAATACTCGAACAGCTCACGGCGAACCCGCCATTCCGCTCCTTACAAGTCGCACTCACCGCCGCTATAAAAGCTGCCTCTTCTTTTGCATGACCATGATCTAAAGCTTCCACCTTTCTCCATACCCACCACTAACTCTCGAACCACACAATGGCGACCGCGTTGAGGGAGCGACCCTACCGGGACTTTCTCAATGCTTCTCTGCATCGGAGATTCATGCAGTCAATCTTATACCCCCTGGTTGTATGCTATGGCATCGCAATCTGGTGGGGCACCTTGACCAGCCGTAAGCTATATTGTTCCGCTACACAAGAACACTTACTGACGAACGACACAGCCATATGGTCATGGATTCCATTTGGACCAGTCGGCCTTCGAGTGTTTCTCCTCGTCTTATCCTTCCTTCCCGTGTACATGATTCGCATCACCTCCGCGCAAGCGGGCGGACGAAATGCCCCCTCTCCACACGATGCGGCGCGACAGTACGGCTTCAGGCGTGCATTTTTCACGGCTGTCTTCTATGTCCTATCCGCCTTCGTCTACGGCGAAGCCTATATCTGGTCATGTGGTGGACGAGCCCGGCTGGACTTCACCGAAGAAGGGCGGCTGCATGAGCGCATCAAGCTCAATGAGCGCCCCATCTATCTTCGGTACATGTTCGCTGCGCTTGGTCTCTTTCAGGCTACGATGCACATGTACCGGGACTACGACCGGATCACTGCTTACGTGGGCAGGCCCCAGTCAGACGAGAAAGACCCAAGGACGGAACTTTTGAACAATGCCCCAGGATACCTGCGGAAGGCTGCTCTCTATACTGTCCAAACATTTACAGTCGGCTCTGCGCTATACTTTATCTACTTCCGCAAGGTCTGCTGGGATTGGACATACTCGGTCGCGAGGCGACTGAAATCCCTCGGAAAAACATCGAAGCCAACAGGTCTGAGCCCATTTCTCCCGCTCGTTGGCATATTCCTAATCCAAGGGACACTGCTCGTATTTCTCTGGCAAGTCACGAATAAGGCTTTCAGTTTGCTGCGTGCTCAGGAACCGCTGAAGAAGGGCAAGCCTCTCACCAACGATTCCAAGGATCCAAATGGTAGTCTGATTAATGGACTCAAGAGTCGCAATATGCAGGTCAAAACTGCCGCATTCTGGGAACTCACCATCATAACGGGTCGGTTCGAAGACCGCCGAAAGACAATATTCGACGAGACAGACCGCCAGAAGGGCCCTACTGTCAAGCAAGTAACTGACCTCTGTCTTGCTGAGATCAAGGGGGTTGTTGAGCGCATAAACAAAGCCACGGCCCCAACCCCACCCGGGGCACAATCAGCACCGAAACCGCTACCTTTAGCTGGCTCTGCTCAGCGCCTCACCAAACCCTTGATCGAGGGCCAGATATTGGGCCCCGGCGAACCTCCAGAGACTCGCCTGCAGTGGGTCGAGCAAGCCGCAAGCCAAATCGCTCGAACCCACAGCTCTCCGCAGAACGCTCAGAACGCCGTGGCCCGAGAGTACCTCAAGAAAGGCCAACAAAAAGCGATTGAAGTTGCACAGCAAGCAGAATCGTCCGCAAAAGGATACAAGGAGACTTTCGCGAAATCTTGGCCAGGCCGCTTTTTCCGCAGGTCCCTCCCCCGCGTCGCAAACAGCGTTCTCTTCAGCACGCCGTACACCAAGCGAACAGTAATCCTGAATGCTGTGGTGGCTCTGACGAACCTCACTGTTTCCTCATTGAAGGAAGACGGACCAGGCCAATTCCATCACCTAGTACCGGATATCATCCGCACTTTCACTGCTACGATCAAGAGCATTGAGGCGTACATGTATGGTCTAGAGGTTCACTGGACGGACGCCGATACCCTTGCTAAACCGGAGAGTGAGCGCAAGAAGGTCGAGGAGGTGGATGGACTTGTGAAGGAACTGAAGGATGGGTTAAGTAAACAGCTTGGCGCGTTCGTGGAGTACTTGGAGGGGATAGGTATGAGTCGGCTGGAGATCCAGGACGCGAAGAAGTTGGTCGCGAGGCAGACGCCCGAGGTTGTGCAGGTGCGGTGAGGTGAACAAGGACAGGGGAGGTGTGTAGAGCATGTATGATTCGCAGAGTAGGCGCGATGTGATTTGTAGTAGACCGGGAACGGAGTTGGGGGTAGGTAGATTGATGATATCCCGATAATTGCAATTGCTGAACGTCAGTATTTGGAAAGAACCCGAAGAAGCTTCAGTGCGCTGTTACATCGTTCGCTCCATTTTGCGCGGAAGCCGATCGCCAGCAGTCGTTCGACTCCTAATCTCAGCTGAGTGAATTGCTCATACATACCCTCAGGTATGCGTTGTTCCTTCACTCTCCATTTCCAGGCAAACCTGGTTCCGGCGCAGGTAGTAATTCCGTGTACAAAAACAGCATAGAAGTAGGTCATATAACTTAGAAAACCTAGCCCAACTTTAAAATTCATATAGGGAAGAAGCTATTCTCTATTGCATTAGAATCGTCCTCGTCTTCTCTGGTGGAGACTGGATCCAGATGCGATACCTATGTATCTTAGTTCAAAGTTATAGGAGGCTCTGTAGATCTGAACATGGGCTGTAGAAAAGATACACAAGTCAGATAGACCTTAGTTAGATATTCTCATATGATATCAATTAGTTCTATACATCGATCTCGTGGAGTCGGGTTCGGAAAAGCATGGCGAGCGAGAGACGAGCGAAATTGTAGAGTCGGCTCATGCTGGGCAAGTTAGGCGTAGATTGCTGTTAGAGTGCACGTATGATTTCAAGACAGGAATACACTCAAGACGTAGCTCTTCTTAAGGAACTGTAGGTTGATGCTTTCCTCATTCTTCAATTTGGAAAAGTGATGGTTTTGTGGGAATTCAAGTCTCTCTCCTTACCAATGGCCTACTTAGAGTCCAAAGGAGAAGACACAGAATCGACTTCATCTCGACCAGTTCGCATGTTTGGCTCCGTTCCACCGACTCTAACGTCCCTAACCTTCAGTGTCGATGAATGTGTCTTTCTCAGAGTTGCCATTACAAGCCGGCACAGGGCGACTCCAGGACCACTAAAGCGCAAGTGTCTTTCACCAAGGTCGGCTTGATCGCCATCGGCTCATTGTAATATGCACGAGGACGAAGAGCACTATCGTCGGACTTGCGAATCTCTTTCAGTCGTATCATGACTCTGTAAAGGAATGCGTTTGGAATACGATCGATCGCTTCCTGGCTTTCTTGCGTATCCGTTACAGCATTAATGCTGTCAGATTGGACATCCACCAACAGCTGTAGAAATGGACTTCCCGCAGGTAGATTGTCAAATGCGGTGATCACATTTGCGTACCACGGCAGGGACACGTGGCACTCTTCATAGGCCTCCTTCAGAACAAGCTTCGCCATCTCCGTGGCCAGGTACTTGTCGGCGAATATATATGCAAGCATGATCTTCCTCCAAATGCCCCTGACCGACTCTGGATATCTTTCAAACCATTCATTCACTGGTGCTATCGTTCCCGAGTACATAACGTCGATAAAGACATTGAAGGTCTCAGGTCTGACATCCGTGAGCTCAACTATCCCATCCTCGGCTTCTTTGAAGATGGAAGAACTCAAAGCACCGCGGAAGAATCCAGAGTGATGGATGAGCAGCGCTTTGTGCAGGCGGTATTCCTTGGCCTTCTTCCCGACTTTGACTTTGATTATGGGACTCGTGAAAGCTTCACTAGGGGTTATGTTAGCTCTGAAGAAGGAGTTGCAGCCTGAGTACCTACTTGATCGTCACATTATTCTCTGCTGACACGTCAGCCTTGGTTTCTGCCGACATGTTGGCTATGATGCGGGCGGTTGGTTGTCCTTGGTCGCTAACACGGTCTTTCAATAGGGAGGGTCGGTAATTGGGAGCTTTATAGGGTTTGTCGTGACTCTTACCCTTGGTTCCTTATTGAATTCTTCGAGAGATCTCGGTCGAATGAATGTGGTAGGAAGTAGACGTGAATCACCTCTACTTCACGAGGCTTCCCGAGATACATTTGTGATTGCCTATCACGTACACGCATCGAAAAGCCCCAGGTCGTATGACGTTTTTTCTCAAGAGTGAAAGCAGGTGTTTGCTCCAAATGTGTATGCGCGACGTGCTCCGTCCGATCGCATAGCCACTCAACACCCCACCTACATTCCACACAACTTCATTGCGATGGCGCGAACTTTAGTAAGTGATTTTCGAAGCCCATAGAAAGCCCCTCTCGAATTTCCAAGCTGACGATTGGTAGGGAGGAGAAATTGCACGTAAACGGGCAGCCGACAAGGCGCGCAAACGGGCAGCCGACAAGGCGCGCAAACGGGCAGCCGCCCCCTCCCCTTCTTTACCGCCGCCTAAGCGTGTCTCCTTGGGAGAGTTCTCCAGCTCGAAATATACGAGACAGCCCCTCTACAGGTCAGAAGCTCTGAGCCACATTTTCTGAATACACTGACAGGCAAATTAGCGTCCTAAGTCGTGCAGGAGACGACAATGTCACCATCGAAGTTGGCCCAGACCACATCAAACATAAGCTTCCCGTCTCCATCTTGAAGCTCTACTCAGACTACTTCCGCGGCGCATTAGGTGGCCAATGGACCGAGAGCGCCGATGGTATCAAGCTCGAGGATGTAGAACCAGCGATTTTCAACGTCTTCGTCAACTGGATCTATTCCCAAGAACTCCCTAGCAGCGACGTTGACTGGGTCATCACATCTGAGGCTGCGGATGCCTCTACCGAATATAATCATGATTTCATACTCCGCACAGGCGACATGTTGCGAATCAAGACGTACGTCTTCGCAGACTGCTTTCTCGTGCCGAAGCTCCAACTCGCGCTGAACCAGCAAATCGTCAATAGGTAAGCTTGCTACCTAGACGCATTTTGGCATCCATCTTGACGACTGACAGGGATTTCCGCTTCCGCGTCTGGTATGATGTTGTCCTGTACGCTTTTGAGAATTTGCCACCAACTAGTAAACTCCTCGACTTCATGGTGGACTGGCATTGCAATACTTATGATTCGAGACGCCTGGAGGGCGAAAACAAGGAGCTCCAGAGCTCAGGCAGGCTTCCTTATGAGTTTCTGGTACGCGTCATGGATCGGTATGGCGGAAACAACACTCCGGTGCCGTTACATCCTCGCATGACCTACGTCGAGAAGGAGGTCATTGCTGTGGAAGATGAGTAGCGCCGATGTTCAGGTACACCAAGGTATTTACACAATATCCGCCTGTGAGTTTAGAGGGGAGGATCCGTCGTGGGAGGTAGTGCCGCATGAGTGGACACTGCGAGGAAACAGATGTGGCTGATCATTTTAGGTATGTATGTGGGAATTCATGTATCAAAGGGGGTCTCCTATCACCGTAGGTAGTACGTGGTAGGATGAGATACAAGTGCTTCTATAAAAACTCTCCATAGTGTGTACGTCAGCGGGCCCAAGTAGGGCGTTCGACCACAAGAGGCTAGCTCGTCCGACTTTCGGACACCCTTCAAACTCAATCTTATCTCGTACACCCGCATCATCTTCATCGCGCGTACTCCCATCAGCTTCTGCAGCATGGTATCTTCACAGAAAGTGCTCATAGACGTTCGCACGCCTGCCGAATACTCCACTGGCTTCCTCTCGGCTGACCTCTCTGACGCAATCAACATCGACTTCCAGTCAATTGACCAGCTACAAAGTATTCTGTCAGAGCAGGGCATTGACATAGCAAAGACCGATGATATCACACTGTATTGTCGTTCTGGAAGACGCTCACATATCGCATTGCAAACGCTGAAAGAGCTGGGGTACAGTCATGCGAGAGATATTGGAGGACTGGAAGAGGCACGTGCTATACTGAAGAGAGAAGAGACGTCGCGAGGTCTTGAAAAGAGTGACGTAGTCGCGTTGGATGTGAAGAGGGAAGGATCAAATGATGATAACCGCAAAGCCAGGGAGAAGAGCATGGCAGATCTGTTGGCTGGACTGGAAGAGCATGACTAAATCTACTACAAACACAAGGCGGGTCCTGAAGGAGTTTTGAAGACAAGATCGATAGGCTATATACAGGTAAAGCTTTTCGGTTGTATGTTGTCGAACGAACGTGCGGAACCACAAGTAACCAGACTGGTAGCCTTGTATGTTTGAGTTGTTGGCTCCTTCGAGTCTAGAGTCGAGCTCTAAGAACTCGTTGTACGTGGTCCAGAGGCACTGGATCGAGTTGGCCTAGGGAAGCCACCAGTTGGGAAACCCGGGAACCCTGACGGGAAACCGCCACTTGGGAAGCCTGGGAAGCCAGATGGGAACCCTCCAGGGCCTCCGGGGCCTCCAGGACCACCAAAACCAGGGTTCGGGTTGGCAACTCCTCCCTTGTCAGTCCAAGAGGCAGCCGCGCTGACGTTGCGAGAGTAGGTCGAATCGATACCGAATGTAATCCAGCCAAAAAGACCCTGTGAGACATCATCACCGAGCAAGATGTATTCCACCATTGGATCGTAACCCTCCGCCTCTTGCATGAAGATCCCATCCTGCTCGTTGGTCATAATCGCTTGCGTGTTGCTGGCGTATGGTTCCACCCGCTCGACAAGAGAAAGTAGATCTTGATCGAAGAACGCCTGGCCCACGTGGGTCACTGCCCCACCCGCGATGGTATTGTTCGGGAGGAGGGTAGCATTGATATGAGACATGACGTGAATGTGGTTAGTTCTTCCTATATCTGCAGGGTGTCAGTTCATACAATCTGGGCGCGATCGGAAAGAGATGCATTCTCACAGTGACCGGGGACTGCGGTATCGAATGAAACCGCACCGAGATCACCCGTAGCTTGTACCCCTCGAAAAGCCGTCGAATTCAAGTTGGTAGTGTCTGCCGGGTTGCCGTTTCCTTGAGAAGTAACACCCGAATAGACACCAGTGCTGTTGCAAGCCCAAATCTCGATATAAGTCTCTGGCACAGGCTCGCATGTCTTCGTGTCAATGACTTGAATATCTGGAAATCGCAGTACAAGGTCAGTGACAGTTCACAATGGAAAGAAGATAATGAATGCACATAGCAAGTTTCGTAAAACGCTACCCGGGTCGCATACCAAGGGTCAACTTAACACCCTCTTGTCCGTCGGTGACGTCTTTGCGAACGAACTCTCCCTTGACCCAGTACGGGCCCTCGGTCACTTCCGGCGTCAAGAGGCACGTTCCGTTGCCAGTAAAGAGCAAAGTTGGATCAATGTGAGGAGTAATGTCGGTGCGATTGCTATGGTGGTTCGTGGCGAGGACCTGTTTGCCGTTACGAATTCTGAGATGCGGCTTCTCTACGTGTGATATAAGTAAGCATCACAGGTCATTATCTTTCATTCATACCCGTGCTAATAGATCGCTTCTTGCGAAGATCCTCCACAATCGCAGCGCGCCGAGCTTGCAGGGCTTCGTCATTGCCGCGAGCTTTGAGCTTCTCCGCGCAGTGACTAAGAGATCGAGCGTTGTTTTTGAAGTAGGCGTTCCTCTTTGCATTCTCTGCAGCCTTTTCGGCCGCAGAGTCGCCTGGATGGGCAAGGGCTAACTGGGCGAAGAGCGCAGCTCCAAGGAGCACCGAGACGATCGCAGACTTCATGGAGGCGACTTGGACGGATCGAATGGCCGAATTTTTCAACAAGCAACGACGGAAATCACACGCAAACCAGTATGTGTTTTGTATTGGTGAGCTTCAACGAGCTTCGTATTCCAGGTGTGCTTATATACAACAATTATCGCAAGAGCATCCCTCGACATCGCGATCCCACCTGCCTGCTGCCAGCCTTGCACTTAGTGTTCACGCAACCTGTCTACCAAAAGCGCTCCTGCGCCGACTTCAGCGTCTTGGCCCTAATCAAAGAGCAATGTTCGAACTCTACGGTCTGACGAAACAAGCATCGCGAACTGTACAGAGAGTGTGCATCCCTCTACCCATTATGTACCATGCATTGCTGGCAAGCCTTTGGAAAATTCGCCGACGAATCACAAGTAGTGTTTACAAAGACGAACGTCTTCAACCTCAAACGAAATAGCCGGGCCGGTCCATGACGATCCCTAGCACGTATTCGACCTGCGTACGCGTACAGCGGAGTATGCTGGGGTTCTGGAAAGAGACGCGTACGCATGTATACAAACATCCAGGATATCTGCGAATGCCAAGAAACTTCTGCAGAAGTTGCGCCATTTCAGGCACATTCGCCGGGGAAATTACCCTAAGACTACAGGGTAGCCAACCAGCAACCGTGAGCTGGCAAACAACGCTGCTCCACTACACTGCTGCCAAGATGGTACGTCTAATACAACAAACCTTATTCGAGGAAAGTTCCATAATAGCGAACATACGAAGAGTAAGCTCTGCTGGCCCAAGCTTGTTTGCTTCGAATTTGCATTTGGAAAGACCATCACGGATGGCGGGAAGCAACGTCTCGTTTCATATCGGGTTCACCCGCGGCCCGTTGGGTGACGAGAAAATCGTTCGATGGGTGATGCATGGTGACGACTCTGGGGGACAAACAAGTCGAAGTCGGAATGAAGGATGCGTTCCCTAGATAGGAAAGTCTCATATAGCAGGGAAATGAGTCTCGATTTTAAGTTGTGGAGGCCGAATGAAAACTCGATGTCAAAGGGAAGTCTTTTACTCTCTCTTCTTCTGGCCTGCATAGACTCTAGCAAGAGACTCACCTTGCTCCGGATGCTACACTTCGACCATAAGGGGCATGCCAATGCACGCTGATAGCTAGTGTATCTTTATGGTAGAAGTCCTTGCCAGCTAGGATTTGGAGCATCCACCACTGCGTTTTCTCCCAAAGTCTCAGGTGAGTTGTCCTAGGTGCTCAGCATACACAGGAGACTAACACTCCAAGGGCGTGAGGACAAATCAATCACAGTCTGACTGATGCCGAACATTCCCTTCGACTGTCACAGAAGGCACAGGGACTTTCGAGATAATCCAACTCTCTACAGGCTACTGTCAGCACACGGAGAATATTCAGGGCCACTCTGCCTTGATCTATCCACTCATGGTATTGAGAGGCCTGTCTCATATCGAAACGACGTCACAACGATGTCACTTGTCATGGTAGATAGACCGCATGCTCAGCCGACAGAGTTCTTCGCTTCGTTCGCTCGGTCGATATCGTAACTGTAAGATGAGCACCCGCTGACTGTCACGATTGCTGTTGCTTGAATTATGCTGACGAACTTGGTACAGCAGCCAGGAACGATGCACTCCGACGTGCCTACCTTCGTACGCTTACGATGTCTGGATGCAGATGTCATCACGCGTTCGTGACCTTTGTATCGAGTCGGATCAGCGTCCAAAATATAACATCAAAGACTTCTCGCACCTGGGAACCCCTACAATCTATGCTAGATATTATTAACCGTAATTCTTGCAGCGAAACGTTGTCGCAATCGCACAATCTAAGTGTAGAGTTGGAACACATAACAGTGATTCAGGTCACTTCAGATACCCGAACCAAGTGAGTCTTAATTCCTACAAGCGTAGTACAAGTGGCCAATTGGTGACTGAAAACAGCACTGAAGTCTGTGATGCAACACAGCTCTTCAAGCTCGTAATTGTCAAGGCTGTGAGCATGTGGCTAACATATTGCGCTGTTGCTATTAGACTTGTCGTCCGTCTGTATCCCATAGCTCGAACCTGTATTTGACGGCACCAGAGACTATTCAGAACTTAGGGATTCTTTGGTTTGGTGCTGATGATAAAAGGTGAAGGTACGTATAACAGTAGACACACTATCAATTTCCTTCTTTCAGGTGCAAGGTGCGTTGTGGTGACTGGCTGGGGACCTTGAAAATTTGATAAAGTATGCCTAACCGCACAGAAGCGTTGCAGTTTCGAGCGATGTTAGAAGAATTCGTGAACTGTGTTCATCTTCATCTGCACAACGATTCGCGAATGACCCTATGCCTTTCGTTATATTCCTAACAGAATCTGGCCATCAATGGATTGTCATATTCACAAATCACTACGTTGCTACGCCGCCCACATCCCTCACAGTCGAGACGTCCAAAATCAGAAACATGATGCGCCACTTATACTAACAAATACATAAGCCAGCCACACTCCGTTTCTCACACCACTCCATCACCCCATCTCACCTCATCATCCTAATCCCTCAACCCATTTCCTCCATTCTTCCAGAAAACCCCCCCTCCTCCAATCCCTTATTCTCTATTCCCGCATCCAATACAATACAACCCTAATCCCAAACCCCTCTACTAATCCAACCCTCACCGATCACGCTTACCATCGGGCAATCCTAATGTCCAACCAGCATTCTAGACCCATCAAATCCAATCAGACCAACCGCCCCAAAAAAGACACGACAAGTCCAATAAGCGCAACACCCACCTCACCCCAGCTCTCAGCCTCGTTTCTCCCAGCCCAGTCCAGCGCCCTCAGATACAGTTGCAGACACGAGCTGTGCCACCAACGGGTGTACATACATGAGATCTCACCGTAAGTCTGTGATGGCAAGTGTGATGACAGGCGCGGGGCTTGCATACATTTCTGGTACCCAGCCATTCACGACGCAATGTATTCAGCCTTAAATATATATATCGTCGCTTTTATAGCTAGTATACCGTACCTGGCTCCACATCTCACTTCCACACCACACCACACCACACCGCTCCCGAACCATATCAGCGTCATGTCAGCGTCGGGCTTCATATACTCTAGCTGGAGCTGGAGCTGGAGCTGGAGCTGGCAGCCATCTCCATATCCCCCACTAGGCTAGGCGAGTCTGACCGTAGTCCTATAGCAGCGCAATGATATACCACGTCCTGCACTATTAAATGATGTCCATATGCGCGAGATGAAGCGCTAGAACACTTGCAGACCTCTCTGCATGAAGAGGTTCAGGGTCGCACGCAGTGGCACGCAGTGGCACGCAGTGGCACGCAATCCGTGTAGCGGATCGGCGTCGTGCAATCCGGGGTACTGTGCGTGGCGTTTTGTGGGTGCGGGGTTGGGGGGGTGATAACGAGGGCATGGGAATGCAGGACGCACGTCAGGATCAAGGGTCCTGGGGCGGGCGTCCGATGCATTAGTGATTGACTTCACTGGACTGGCTATTTTCGAGATTGAGGGTTCCTGGAGTAAGCTCGGATTCGCACATGATGGTGGTGTGGTGCAGATTGGTAAGGGAGGACAAGTGGGTGCGGGTTTCTTCTCCGCTGGGGAATGAGCTAATAAGCGAAGCCGATATTGCTACCACCGGGCGGCTTGCCAACTCTCGAGGTTGTGATGAGTGTGATGATGGTGGCGATTAGCACGGGAAAGATGGCGATCGAGCGTTTCAAGGTTGAGCTAGGAGAAGTGTCTAACCCATCAAAGTAACTCAATTGATCTTCCTGACATCACGTCGTTCAGTGGCCAAGCATGTGAAAGCCCACTGCCATCATGTTCTGCTTCCATTCATAGTTGACTATTTACAAACGAGCATCAAGCTCCTTGCGTCATGCCCCCGCGTCATATGTGATCGAAGGAACCAAGGTCCGTACATCAACAGTGATATCAGATGATTCGTAACAAAAGGAAAGCGATATAGGACGGAGAGTAGAGGTACTCGGAAGTGGAAAAATCTATAATGCCATAGCCCGTATCCATGCCTTCGTTCCGTAGAAACAACCAAACATTAGGAAAAGAAGGCAACTGAAATATACAAAGTTTGGTTCTGTGACCAAGGTACCCATTTTCCTATGCCATGCAAGATCATATAAAAGAGAAGCACAATGTACACCGCCGATTTTGTACCCTTTCAGAAAGATTGGCGATATCTTTACTGCGATTGTGCGCCGTGATGTGTTGCAGTATCATACTTGAGGGACTCCCAGTTGTATGCGAGCGCGGTTAAAGATGCGCAAAGACAACGAAGATTGGGTATTTGGAGGAAAGAAAGTGACGTTACTGGTACAGGAAAGCGCGTATATCTGTGCTTCCTCAGATCGCGCCTAGAAGAGCGTGACGAGGACTCCCTATGCCAGATCTAGATCCTCGAGCGGCCGTATCTTCTTCACGGTTCCGTTGCTCCCACTGCGTGTAGACCTCCGTCGGTCTGACAGGAAGTCTTTTCGTACATCAGATCTCGCTAGTTCGGCATTGGAGATCGATTCGCTTCTTGGAGCGCGGGCACTCTTCTTCTTGCCCATCATGATGAAGTCCTCTTCATCTGACTCGTCGTCGCTCTCTAGAGCCTGGTCTTCGAAGCCATCACCGTCACCATCGTAGCCGGCATGATCGTCTACTGGAGCATCAAACTGGTTGATCGAGTCATTAGATGTAGTGGCGATTACTCCGGCGAAGGGGACTATGGGGGCACAGTCATCGGGGATCGACGAGTTGGCTGAGATTACAGAAGGTATCGAAGGATTAGATGTGGATTGAGACATCGAGGTGAAGTGGTCTTCCGAGGAGCTTGAGGTCAAGGTTCGGTGTTGAGGAGGGTAATCAGCAACATGGGCACTAGTCCCAGTACCATGTCCGCGGTTTAGGTAGTCCTCCACTTTTTGTCGTTGAAAAAAGATCTCGTCATCTGGGCTCGGAGGACAGTCGGACTGACTCAAAGCGGAATTCGGTCGCTGTAGATTTAGCGAGAGTGGCCTGTCTCGCCCTTGCTGCTCTTCCATCACCCGTCTTCGCACAAAGTCGTCCTTGGCTCGATTATATCGCTCGTCTGAAGTATCGCGCTGATGGGGTGGATGCACATGAGGAGTAACTTCCGGCATCGGGCTGACCGGGAGGTGGTCATGGGTGAGGTTCGCACGATTGGCATACGATGAAGCCGATGACACGGACGACTGACGCGAAGCAGCCCGTTCGAGTGAATGGGGCCATTTGGAGTCAAAAGGATTGGGGGAAGGACCTCTTGCAAACGTTGGGGAAAGCTCCTTGAGTGCATCTGGTTGATCGACGTGGCCTGCAGCGAGAGTCGTGCTCAGAGCGATACTAGGCCCAGAATGCGCATCATCATCCGTACCAACCAGCTTGTCGATAGACTTGGCCCTCAGATGGTCTTGTCGAGGGCGTAGCAATTCTCGACTCCTCACGCTGTTGACAAAACGACGTGGTACACCTCCAAAAAGCCCACCTAGATTGGAACCGCCCGGGGTGTCCAATGCAGTAGGGGTCCCGGGAAGCGCTGGCGGGATGTTTGGTGAGATCGGGCGCCCGGACCGAGCCAAATCTGATGGTCTAATAGTCCGGATTGACGCAGCCGATGACAACGTTGAATGTGCGCGTTCGGGTGGAAGCGGACGAGTGGGCGCTGCCAAAGGGGCAAGAAACTCGTTGCTTTCTATACTGTGAGCTGGCGAGGCAGTACGTGAGTTTGGGCCGATGAAGAATGCTGCGCGCTCAGTCGCCTCAGGGCTTGCCGTAACGCTCTGCGATAATGGATGGTCAGACTCCCTCGAACGAGTCAGAGCGTCGAAAATTGACTGGTTCAAGGCTAAGCTTGGGCGGCGACCCTCTTGACTCACCGTGCTACTAGAAGAGTGTGCACTTATACTGGGAGGATGTTCCTGGTTCGTAGCTGTGCTGTGTGCGCGCCTTCTAGACCCTCCGCGCCTTCCCATTCCTAGAACAGTATCCAGAGTTTTGCGCACGCCGGAACGAACACGGTCGATGAGAGTGATGGGCACGACAGCTTGATCGACATCGTCTTTCGAGATCTCGATCCTTCGTCCTTGTGCTGATCGGTCAGGATCGGTCTCCTGTACCCACGAATCGAAATTTTCAAGACCATGAAGAAGCCAAGGATGATGCTTGATCTCCTTTATTTTGATACGCTCGCGCGGGTTCTTCTTCAGAAGCCTTTTGAGTAAGTCTCTGAGGGTGTCATCAACAGGCTCATATGCGAGATCATGGGGGGCTCGCTTGTTGCTATTCATAGATTGATACATCTTGCCGTGGGAGCTTGGCCTTGAACCGGATTGTTCTGCGACTGCTCGAAGCCGAAACTCTGAAAGGTGCGGCTCGGTCTCCGCAATGAGTTTCATTAGATGGAAAGTGCCATTGGGGCTGTAGAATGGTACCCGCCCGTAGACCAAGCAATACAGAGTCACGCCCAGAGCGAATATGTCGATTTGCTGGTCAATCTTAGGCGTTTCAGCGTCCAGGTCTGTGGAGCACAACTCAGGCGCATAGAAGGCAGGAGTTCCAACAGTCTTGGCCAACTCGATTGCATCATCGGCATCCTGGAAGTCGGACTCGGACTGGTCGCCGGTAGGCTCCTCAGGCGAGGAGCCCCGCAAATAAGACACACCAAAATCCGATATCTTGATTCGATGATCACTCCGCAGAAGATTTGCAGGCTTGATGTCTCTGTGGTAGATATTCTGGAAGTGGAGGTACTCAAGACCGAGCACTGTGTCCCTGAAGATCTCTCTTGTCTCTTGAAGTGTCAATAGAGGTACATAGCGAAAGTGTTCAGGAATCTCGTCTTCTTCATCAGTGAGACGAGATGAACTGCTATCCGCGACGCTTGGGGTACGACCGCGGATCAGTTCGGTGTCATAAGCCCCATACATGGTGCCTTCGAGACTGGAAGCTATTTCGGGGTCGTTCGATGGTGCCGCGGTCGTGGGAGTGGTCGCTCGTACTGCAGTCTCCATATTGGTCTCGTGGTGAGACTGCTCCCGCCATCGCTCAGCAAATCGTTGGTGACTTGGCGTCCGTTCTCCCGAGTGTGTTGATGTCGAGTCTTGGCCATTTTCGGATACATCATCTTCACTGTCGCCGCCATTTTCGAAACTCCAGGTCTCGTTATCCGTCGTTCTCTGCCGACTTCTCTGCATTGTTCTTTGCGATCGAAGTCGCTCGTGGTCGAGTTTCTGGCGAGCAAGGTTCAAGATACGGTCATCTTCAACAGTGGCATGCTCGTTATCAAACTGGCCTTGTAGCTCGCGTTGATAACGGCGCCATTCGAGTAGGACAATCTCTCTTTCGCCGGGCGTCCGCCACTTCACCTCGCCCAATTGCATGTGCTCAAGCACAATGTAAACTTTCTTGCGGCTAGGATCGTCGATGACTTCCAACAAGCTTACAATATTGGGGTGGCGAGCTTTCTTAAGAATGGCGATCTCCTTCTTGATCTTGTCTTCGTGACTTGTGTTTTTACCAAGTCTGCGGCGTTTCGAGTATCGATCGACAATCTTGATAGCGACCGTGGCACCAGTCTCGAGGTTCTTGCCAAGCTTGACTTTTCCGTGCACGCCGCGCCCAAGTTCGTCGATGATCTCGTATTGATTGATGATCTTTCGGCCCGATATAGGGTCGAAGTCGACATCCGCTACGTGCGTCTCTTTTGGTGCTTGTCGTTGGGTAAAGTGCAGGTACGGACTGGAATAGCAACCATCGTCTATTTGTTGATTCGGCCGGAGCGGAGGCGTTGTGGGGTTGAAGAGGCCGGGGCTGCTTGCGGGAGAGTTGCCAACAGTCCTTGATCCGGTGTCCATGATATCGCGATAGGCATCTTGCGGCAGGCCCATGGTCGTGATATGTGCAGTGGAGCGAGATGAGAAATGATTTGTGTGAGAGCTGCGAGTGCGGCTTTGTGACTGCTGGTGCGATATTGGGTAGTGCTGAAATTGTAGCGCAGCGTAGGACTGGTTTGGGTAATGTGGCCCATCGCGGAGCTGCCTGGAAGGGGGCGTGAAGTTCTGGATCGGGTCGACCGAGTGCGGGCGTATCGTAGAAACACTTGCGGTGGAAGCGCTCGAGGAATCTCTTTGAACGCTTGGGCGTTCTCTGTGCTCCGCTGTGATAGGATTCACTGCGTGCTCGGCGGAGTGTATCTCCGCGATGTTGACCGAAGTCGTGGACGGATTCAAGCTTGCCGTGGGCGAGGGGTCGGTCGACACGGGTGCGGAGGAGGGGAGCTTCGAGCTATAAAGACGGCGAGGGCGCGGAGAAAAATACCCAGGCTCCGCTTCAGCAACTGGTGACTGCTGCGGGTCAACCGCGGTAGCATCCAGGGCAGACGGTACTTCGGAGCGCGGAGTGTTGTCTGATTCATCCGCGATCCATACATCGTGTCCATCGCTTGGTGCGTGGTCGCTGTTGCGGCTGTCTGGGGGTGCGGGACTGGGTGCAAGCGGTTCCTGCGCCCTGTCTTGGTCGAGGTAGCACACGGCGGACGCTGGCGAGCGTCGTTCCGGCTGCTCGACGATCGGTTCCACACCCGCTGTCAGGTCTACATTTGCGTCACCCGCGGCGCCCACGGCCTCAGCTTCGGGCAGATTGGCGTTCATTCGTAGTCGTCAGGCGCTCGTTCGCACCTTCGTCGCCGCGCAATTCAGTCGAGTAGTGCGACCATGTCAGGTCGGAGGGCGGGGAGCAGGGCGGACGTGGTTCAGTAGCTGTCTGTCAAGAGGGCGAGTGGAGGCCGTAACATGCTGCGGCGGCGGCGGCGGCAGGAACAACAGAGCAGGTGCTGTGCGAGCGAAGCGAAGACAATGGCGGCGTCGAGGGCAGCGACCGGGCGGCGAAAGGCTGCAATATGGGTGCAGCTGTCAGTGGCGCCGTGTGTGGCACGCTGGGGAGCAATGTCTGAGGTCGGCAAGGTGGTGTGGTGACTTGCACGCAACGGTTTGATAGTCGATCCCCAGACGGATCAAAGGTTGACAAGAGGTAGGCTAGCAAGTCAACACTGTCAGCTCCTTTCCCGGAATGGCAGCGATGGGCACGCCTTATTTCTACCTGACAGCAATTGTAGACGGGCCCGATGGACGACGGTGGATGGGGCTGTTGAGTGGGCGGGGCCAGAGAGGGCTAGGGAACGTACGAATGACGACGATGCAGCAGCGCTCGCTCTATGAGGGCCGCCGACCGAGCACTGTACTCGGCCCAGCGCGCGGAGTCGACAAGAGTTCACGGGCAAGACAAAGGGGGCGAGCAAAGGAAGCCGCTCGACAGTGAGGACAGCGCGGACCGGCTCTGTTGAGAGACGAGGGCGCGCCGCGTATCAAATTAGGGATCTTTCTTTTTGACGAGCGATCTGCCCTCGCTATCCGTGCGACGAACTCACGGCGGGAGGCCCCAGCACACCCTGCGACAAAGCGCAAGCCTTCAGGATTCACGGGCTGCGGCTAGCCCCAAGCAGCGCAGAGGACATGGCATGGGCCCACAGTTGCTTTGTTGGTGTCCTCGCGCGGCGACTGATTCGCCCGCTTGCACGCCTTGACCCTGCCCTCGTTCCCCAGCAGGACGGCAACGAGCCCAACAAAGTCGCAGCAGGCTGTGTGGCGTTGCGAGGGTGGTGAGAGCGAGGGACGAGGGACGAACGCTGGAGAGGTGAGAGCACGCCGCCGTCATGCAGCTCAGCAGTGTGCAGAATGCGCGTTCAGCAGTCCCCGCTGTGCAGTTGCCCATATCAAATGCCTCGCGTGTCCGGGGCGCTGTCGCAGCAGGTCCGACCCCGCTGTCGACGACGTCCCGTATGGAGCTGCAGCAATCAATAATATCAGAAGCCGCGGGGAGCGCTTCGATAAGGGTGGTTTGAGCCCAGCACGACGGTCTACTTGTGAACGTGCTAAAGCTCCATAAGCTCCTCGCCGGGCCCTCAGCAACCCCGGGCACTGCCATCATCATACGTCCGAGGGGCCTGCCCTCTCGTCATGCTCAAGCAGGTCCAGCCGCAATTACCCCAGATTTTCGCTCTGTGTGTCTGGATTTGCTTTTTGGCTCCCGAGCGGAGCAGACGCACAAAACTCTTCGCCGCCAAACCTATCATGGCCCGTCGAGTGAGCCGATCACGTCCCGAGCGCAGACTCTGGAGAGACCAGCCGCTGCTGCAGTGCCTGATGCTCCATCTCGCGAAGGAAAACTGCTTCTCCGTCGGAGATCGCCAGTCACTGCGCGGCAAGCCCATCAACGACCTCCGATTGCCAGCTACTGCATGGAATCGAGGCCGGCAATATCCCGTAGCGGCGCAGCCAAGCGCGAGCGGGAACCTGTCTTGCGAATCGAGTGACCAGAAGAGGAGAGCAGACTCAGCAGAGTGCAGGGTGCACGAGCCCTCTACTCAACAACAAATTTGCTTCGTGCAGTACCCCTTTGGGTTTGGCTTCCACGTCATATTGTGACTCGCTTGCAAGCGGCGGGCACGGGCTCTCAAACACCTTGCATCCTCTATCGTGGAATACCCAACTAGGCCTAGCTGTGCCTGGCCAGAGCGCTGTGGCGGCCGAAATCGCGATACAAACGTCGTGGTGCAGCAGAACCCCTGCGCTGTCGTGCACCTCTGCGTCCGTGACCTCGCTGGCCACTGCGTTCCAGCCCAAGCCTCTATCTGCTTGCTCGCAGCGTCACCGTCCTGCAGCACACAAAGCGGCCTTTGCCTTTTGCCGCCCCCGTCCGCCCCGTCTCGTGCTTATTTGCATGACTGATCAATGCCTCCGGCCAGCGACTCTGCGCGAGCCACGCTTCCGAGCCGTACTGGAGCCCCTTCACAAGTCCAACCCGTCCATGGGGATCGTGACTCGACGCTAGCCGTCTTGCTGCTGCTGCTTGCCTTCCGCATCGTGAACGCATTGACGCTGCATACCTTTTTCCAGCCCGACGAGTACTTCCAATCCCTCGAGCCAGCATGGCAGCTTGCCTTTGGTCAGACCAGCAATGCCTGGATCACATGGGTAAATCGTCCTTCTCCTTTACACCCGTTCGCCTGTGAGCTCTGTCTCACGATACCTGCAGGAGTGGAGAAGCCAATTGCGGTCGTCCCTGCATCCTGAATTATTTGCGGGTGTTTATCTGGCCGCGGCAAAACTGGCAGCCTTTGGTGGCTTGACTCTCCCAACTCAAGCCAAGCTATACATTGCTGCGCCGAAAGTTGCCCAAGCTGTAGCTGCTGCGCTGCTCGACTGCTACACCTGGAAGCTAGCAGGCAAAGCGTATGGCCGGAAGAGTCGCACGGCACTCACTACTGTAGGCAACCGCGTCCTTTTCTTCTGCGTCCGTTTCCGTAAGATTATGCGGCAATTTCTGATATTTGGCATAGCTTGCAGTATCCGTATGCAGCCCGTGGCAGTTGTTCTGCTCGACCCGAACATTGTCCAATTGCCTTGAAACGACTCTCACCGCGATTGCGGTATACCATTGGCCTTGGCATTGGCCAGGGAGACACGGGGAGCGCCAGGATCTTCATCACGAACAGACTGCAAGCCAGGACATCCTCGGCTCTGTCCCCCAGTAAGTCTCGAATATGAAGTTCTGTGGCACTTTCCATGCCGCTGTGCATTTGCCATGTCTTTGGCATTAGCGCTGAATTAGTCTATGCAGGCTGCGTCTGTCGCTGCTGCTAGCAGCTTTTGGATGCATTTTGCGACCCACCAATGCTCTCATCTGGCTGGCTATCTCGATTCCAACGCTCTGGCAAGCCTCCACCCGGCAGCGGTATGTGTTGGTCCGCGAAAGTTTGTTTTGCGGGTGAGTGTACTCCGGGCACGCATGCATGCCCTGGCCGAATTTTGCATGCCATGTGCATTTACCGCGGGCTGACGATGTTAGATTCTCTGTCCTTGCATGTTCAATTCTATCCGATAGAGTGTATTACCAGGCCTGGACTCTCCCGCCGGTACGGTTTCTCTACTTCAATGTCGCCCAATCACTGGCTGTCTTCTATGGCAGGAACCGGCCGGACTACTACCTAACAGAGGGATTACCGCTATTGCTAACGACGGCATTACCCTTTGCTCTCGTGGGGTCATGGCAAGCCCTGCGTGCGCACACCTTGTCGAGTTCATCGACTGCGCATAACGCGCAAGAGCAAATTCCGAAAAAGGCGTTAGAACACGCCTCAAGACAAGCTTCGAGCAATGCGCCGAGAACCGTAAAAGAAACGGCCTCAGTCCAAGGCTCTCCTACCAGCACCGACGTTGACATCGTCGATTGTAGGATACTCGCCCGGTTAGCGTGGACATGCATATTCGTGACCCTCTTCCTGAGCCTCATCGCCCACAAGGAGGTTCGCTTTCTGTACCCCATACTCCCATTCCTACACATCCTCGCCGCACGCCCGTTATCGTCATTTTTTCTTGCCTCTCCCTCCACTAATCACCATGCAACTCCACTGCTCCACCCCTCCCATACCCGCCGCGCCCTCCTGGTTACCCTCCTATCCCTGAATTTACTCATCGCAGGCTATGCCTCGCAAGTCCACCAACGCGGCGTCATCGACGTCCTAGCCTATCTCCGGCACAAACATGAAGCCCGCATTGCTGTCAATGACATGGATGTTCGGAAGATAACCACGACAGTGGGCTTCCTAATGCCGTGCCACAGCACGCCCTGGCGCAGCCATCTCGTCCACAAGGAGATTGACGCATGGGCGCTAACATGCGAGCCACCACTCAACATCCCATTCGAAGACAGAGCGTCCTATCTCGACGAAGCAGATGAGTTCTACATCAACCCAGGACCGACGAAGTGGTTAGAAGCCAACATGCAAGACGTGTCCACGGTTTCTAGTCAGGGGTCGCGGAGCGCGAGGCATTTTGCGAAAATGGAGGCACCGAAGGGCGGAGAGGGTGTGCGGGCGAAGCGGGAATGGCCGCAGTATCTGGTGTTCTTTGCGCAGTTGGAGAGCGAGTTGGGAGATGTGCTGAAGGGGAGTATGTATAGGGAATGTTGGAGAGGGTTCAATAGTCATGTGCATGATGATCGGAGGAGGGTTGGAGATGTGGTTGTTTGGTGCTTGGACTGAGGGGGGAAATGGGTGAGAAGGTAAAGTGTATGAACACTGGCCTCAGTATGGGAGGGTATCACGGGCTCACGCATCGATGGAAAGCGTCACGTAATAGAGCGACATAGCCTGAAGCTCTCGAAACAGCACAAGTGAAAGTCAAATGTGTTCGATTTCAATCTACTCCTAGCCAACTTCTTTGGAAATGAAACTAGTCAACGTGAGCTCACACGCTTCCCAATGGGGAAAGCGCATTCACGAACGCATCTAAATAGCCCCTCCACTCCGGCTCCACAATACACGGCAAAGCCCTCTTATAATCCAAGGGCCAAAGGTTCAGACAAGGCTGCTCTAGTATGCTTCAAACAAGCAGCTTATCAACGCTGCGAGTATCACCACGAAATCCAGGTAGCGCCTTGTTACTCTGCTTGGCAGTGAAGGTCAGCATAAAGTATCTATTCTCCTCTGCAAGCCTCAAACTGAAACAGTCCTAAGCAGTTTCTTTCTTTGTACTGGCCAGGGAGGGAGGCGGGGGTTGATTTGAGGGGATACTTGAGTACAAGGCCACGCCTTTTGACGGGGGCGCACAGTGATTCTCATGCAGAATCTAGCACCCCGTAACTTAGTGGATTCGATCACAGTGACCGTGACTTAATCAGCGGGTGTAAGTATAATCCTTTAAAAAATGCTAAACAGTAGCAATTTTCCAGTTCAGTTTGTACAAGAGCACTTCCTCTTAACGTTGAGAGCAAAGATCGGTAGTGGGTTCTACAATGTACATGCTATTGAATATATGGATAGATCAACCACACCATATGCGTCAAATCAGTGCATGGCACGATTGATCATGTCTTATCTTCGTGCTGGCGTAAGGTAATACAGACACTGGAAATCCACAAATGCTGATCGGAGCATTCGTCAGCATTTCGTATGAGTATAGATGCTCGACCCTCATAGAATGACCTTCGATGCCACGCTAAAGAGCCATGCGGCATCCTGCCATCCTCCTCCGTCGTTGTTGTTCTGTGGAGCTGGCTGCGGATGAGAGGATGACGGACCATCTTCGCCTTGTATAGCTTTGTCGGAGGGCTGCACAGCTGCGGCCGCGATGATAGCCTCGCGTTCGAGTTTTCTGCGTTTTGCTTCGACTTCTCGGCGCAGCTTGAGCTCCTCTTTAGTCATGTTCTCAGGCCGCTCGAAATCGTCATCGCCTTCCTCTTCCTCCTCATCGGATTCCTCCCCATCCTCATCCACGCTGAATAACGTCCACCCGATCAGTCGGTCCATCCAGCCTCCGAGACCAAAGCCGCGTTCTTGGGCAAGTCGGGCGACTTCTTCCTCGTCGCCGTCGCTTTCCTCTTCATCAACAAAATCTGGTTCGATGGCCCTTTCCTCGAACATTGCCTCATCGATCTCAAGACTATGTCTCGCACTTGGCGTTCTCGGTCCGGCAGACATCATCAAGTCTACTTTGCTGCCCGCCCTCGACCCTCGCCTGCTGTTCCGTGCGCTCTGCACTCTGCTACCCACCCGGCTGTTGATCCGACTCCCCGCTGTAGAATAGCGAGGTGTGAAGGTTGTGTACTCCACGTCAGCTAGATGCTCTCCTGATAGCAATGCCATATGCCGCCCATCGTGCGATGGATGCTGCTCATAATCATCAGTCTGTCCCACCAGACTCGTTGAGCTCTCCCGCCGCACCAGCCAACCCTGTCCCTTGGAATCTCTGGTCTCCCCCGCAATCGCAAGTCCTGCGCGATGTAGCCACTCATCATTCGCTTCGCTGGTATGATGTCGAATAGGCGGGGTGTTTAAGGCCACAGGCGCCGTGCCCTTCCGCTTGTGGTGTCTTTCCTTGGGCTGATCCGCGAAGCCAACATGGTGCTGAATCATCGCACCTGTACTCTTTGCCTTGGGTATGTCTCCCACATCCCGGATAGGCACATCCGGATTCAGAAAGTAGCCCTCGTACACGTAGCCCTTGTTGGAGCGGCGGCGGCCATTGCGCGAGTTGCTGCGGCTTTGACTGAGGCTCAGTATGCCAGGCGTGGTTGGAGCCGACTTCTGCGCAATGTACGAAATGCGAGGTGTATGCACTTGGCCCTCGGAGGGAGAGGAGGGCGCGGATGCATCGAGCGGTATGGTACTGAGCGGGGCCAGTGAGAGATTGTGCAGATTAGGATAGGAGCGACGCGATGATCGCGAGGAGGAGCGCGGAGCATCCATTACGCTGTATTTCAGATTCAAAGCTCAAATCTGCGCTGAAAAGAGTTCATAAAGCCCACCACTTGAGGTGTAAATGTGCTCCCGAGGCTGCTATGATCGACTTCAAATGCTTGCGCACGGATCTCGGGACGATCGCGGCAAGTGTGGAGTTTCTAGCGTCTTTCACGTGCGGTCACTCCACTCTGTTAGGTATTGGAAATCACCTGCTTTGCCTCTGTGTTAGTCTGAAAAACAGTGAGAGTCGAATTCGTGAAGTCGAGTTGCTAATCCACCAGAAAACCTTTTCCCGACAGCCTTCCCGAAACTACGAAGGAGCTGGTTTCAATGAGGAATATTCCAAGCACCTTCTTCTGAGGTCGTTATATGTTATATAGACCTTATTTTTGGGTATAGCAAAGCTCAAGAAAGCCTTTTGGATAAGGGCTGTGTGTAGGTGTTGAGTATTCCTCGATAAAAACCAGCTCCTTCGTACAACGAACGCGAAGCAAGCGGAGCCCGCCTCTCGTTCATGATGCTTTCTCCGGCTCTTAGCGAGAAATGGCCGAACTAACCATTTGCTTACAAGCGTAAGTTGCAAACCCTCCAACAGCTATAAGGCTTTGTTGGCCTTTGTTAACCCCTATAGTATACTACAAGTAGGGTTTTACAACGTCGGTGTGAGCTCATTGTATATAACTCAACTAATAAGCGCTCCTTGTAGAGCCGGAGATACCGGTATCAGCAACGCGAGAGTGAGGCTCTGGAACGCTTCGTTAGACTGCAGGGAATCCTCCTAGTCTGATCGAGATATCCAATCAAAATACCGCCGTGTGACGTACATCCGCGAGCCGGCAGTTGACGATCACGTGTTCAGCCCAGCTGCAGGCACGCTAGAGAAATCGCCAAACGAATCCCTTTGACGGCCGCGGCCGCTGCTGGCCATGGTCACGAACCAGCCCACGTCTTGTAACTTGGTCCTCAACCACGACAAGGCCCGCGCAACACTCCCAGCCTTTAACCCCTCGCTTTCCACAGTTATATTCTACTCCCGCGCACTACCTGCCCACGCTCGCACGACTTTCTTCACGCCGCCTGTCCCTCCACATCCACCACTTCCGCACCCTGGTCGACATGAATCTCACTTACTCACTGTCCACCACTAGCCTTTCACAATGCGTCCTTTAGGAGAGCGGTGATCGCGAGGTACTGCCATCCCCACCCTTGGTAATCTCGTCACTGTCTATTCTGCATTCACGGCTCCCGTTGAGTGCAACCCTGGAGCTCGTCGTCACGTTGCCACACTTTGACTGGGAAAATCCGAACATTTCGTACATATGTCGCTAACTTTAAGTATCAGATTCCGCTTGCCAACACCTCCCCTTTCTCTATATATCTGTTCGCCCTCTACTCCTCTCTCGACTCCTTCTCCATCTTCCGAAACATCTATCTGGTAGCCTTGATCCGAGATCGCGGGCGCAAGGCTTCAAGCACGCCGAGAAGCTTCCGCTTTCTCGTTTCTCGGGACTCTCTACCGACCCAGCACTCGACGCTTACGCTCCAAGTGCCAACCTTATACAAAGGCTGTCGACAATCCCACGACTTTTCGCTTCCCAAAGTCGTCTCGTTTCGTCTTGCAATATGTCTATCGCATCTGAGGCTGTTAAGACCCCACAACAGCATGTACCAAATGGGGTGATGGACACGTTCGCACAAGTCAGGCAGATCCTTGTCCGCCTTCCGTTTGGCGACATGCTTTGTGAGCATTCGACGCGTTGTCATCACGAGGATATGCCTGATGAGGATGTACACGAAGGTTTGTGGTCCCAATCATCTCATATTCATTCACTGTTCTGGTCCTCCCATTATTCGTCTAGTGTTGTCTTATTATAATCTCTCATGACGCGATATACAACAGTCCCTCACTGACATGCGTTAGCCGATGTCTTCGCATTAACCCGCCCCATTCCTACTGACAGGAAGTCTCCTATCGACAGGAAGCTTCCAGCACGTCTCCGTTCTCTGATTCCTCCGGCAAACTTTGGCGCGGTCGAGGCCCACAGGATCTATCGGAGTGCTTTTCCGGCGGCGGAGAATCATGATTTCCTTGGGAGCTTGAGACTGAAGACCATACTGTCCGAGTCCCATCCTCAGCCAAGCTAGCAAGGCTGACACTTTTCAGTACACTGGTGCATACTGAGATCTCGCCTGAGTATCAGCACTTTATGGAAGAGCATAACATTCAGCATTTTCGACTGCCCATCCCGCCCAACAAGGGACAGGTCAACCTTGTCTCCTGTGACATGAGGAAAGCTCTCGATATTGTTATGGATAGATCGAATCATCCATTGTTGATACATTGCAACAAGGGCAAGGTGAGTCTTGTGATATCTGCCAAGAGTGTCCCTGGTCACAAGACTGACGATCATACAGCATCGCACCGGCTGCGTCGTTGGATGTTTCAGGAAGGTTCAAGGTAGGTGCAACCCTGAATGCCCCAGGAATCGGGTTTCCTTGGCTAACAATCCTCTAGAGAAGGAGTCTCAGGAAGTCTTCAACGAGTATCACGCATACGCGGGTTCGAAAGCCCGCCTGCTCGACGAAGTCTTCATCGAGGGCTTCGACATCAATACTGTGCTCTGGATGGCTCGCCGCTACCAGTGGAAGCCGGTCGAGGAAGAAGAGACCTCCCTGCCATCTTCGTCCGTTTCGACGGCCAGCTTTGACAGTGTGTCACCCACCATCGGCTCGATCGATCCCATCTTGTAGCTTTCTTCTTGGGATAGGCGTGAGCATAACCTCTTCACGAGCATGATATGATACCAGGACAGGCATAAATATGGCGTTCAAAAAATGGGACTTTCACGAAACGAATGACACTCTCGCGACTGGCGTTCTCGTTCAGTCAGAAGGTGCCTTCGGTTATCATTATCGGTACGCTTTTTGCGTCCTGGGTTTGGCATCTGCCGGTTTGCTATGAGCATTACTTTTCCCTCGCCTACTAGGCTTGAGGATGGCGTATCTTTTCACGTGGGAGATGTTCTCTCGACTTTGGTAAGGGTACCAGGTAGTCGATCGAGCAAAAAAGAATATCCAATCGGTTCTCAAGACTTAATGTCGTTTTCATGCCCACGTATAATGAGCGCAGACTGCTATTGGTAACTTTGCGAACATGGTATACAAGGTATCGAAAAGCCCATGTTGGGATGGACAGCTACTGTTGTACCAGGGACCTTCACTTGAAGGGTGACTTTTCCATGGTTCAGCAGATGCCCGAGGGGGCATAATCTGTCTGGTACGTTGGTAAGACTACGGATTTGACTACCTCAGCACGGTCCCAATAGGCGTAATGAGACTTGTATTGGCCGTCTATTGTAGGAATCTTTTTGATGAGCGACACTAGTTAATATCACTTAACAGAATATTCTCCTGTGGACTACCACTACCCTAGCTGTGAAAGAAGCTTGGAAGTTTGGAAGCACAAGCAAGGACTTTTAGCGTTTTGCTCAATGGTCGGTCATGGCTCGGAGATAGTTCAACAGTCTTCGTACGATCTGGATCGTGGTGCCGGGCCTGGCCTGGCTACTTGTGCATATGCTTGGACTACGAGGAGCGCGTATTAATTGAGTCATATCAGCAGGCTCCAGCTAACATTGTAACGCGCCGTTTGAGGATCATTATAGAGCACAACGAAGACCAATGAAGCCTTTTGGCTTCTGGCTAAGTCTGCTGAGTGTGCCTAGGTACCCTACCTATGTATGCCTCAATAAATACGCGCTCCTCGTACGACATGGTAAGCTTCAAGTGTTGGGATGGCGTCCCACTCATGCGCTTTTCTGCTGATCTAACAACTGTGCTCTGGCATAACGTTGTACTGGCAGATGGTAGTACCTGCATAACAAATTTTACATTGTAGACGGCAGACGCTGTCCGGCCCGGTGTGTCGGTGTGCGTATGTATGTGCGTGTGTGTGCATGTTGGCTTACTACCTACTACCTAGCCAGGAGCCTGCAGCGATCTCCCAACGTTCAGCTCGTCAGGGATTATACTGGACAGGGGTGGTAGTTTTTCTTGTGTGTTCTGCAGTCGCAATCGTATTATACGAATGTTTACTGATCCACGGAAATCGTAGTCTGCCTCCTCATGGCTAGTGGGACGTCCCGATGTGATGAGTACCTAGGTGCTAGGGTAGGGTAGCAGGGTTACACCGGATGTCGAGCTCAAGGCATCTGTCGATTCTAATTCTCAACCTTGCGAGGTTGGAAAGGTGTTGATGAAGCCGAACACGCTCGTCCCAACCCAGCCTAGCTCATCCCCAACCCCTCTTCGAGGGCTCGGCTCGGCTCGTCTTGCCGTGGGAAGGACAGGGCAAGTTCAATCTCCGAGACGAGCGAGTTCTGCCTCTTGCCCGTATACAGTCAACCTTGCGAGAGTAACATTTGTCTGATCAGGTATATGTCTGCCTTGAGGGTGTGTACGTGGTGATTGCGTATACTTGGATGAAACCTGGGTAGACTGGGTGGGTTATGTAAGCGCGTCTGTGAATGCGAGGAATTGCGAGATCTTGGAATCACTGGCCAATCATCACGAGATGCTGGGATGGGGGCCATTTTGCTTGATGAAGTTGCGTTGATCGCGTTGCGTTCACAAAGGAAGAGGGTTGAAAATGGAGTGTTAGAACGTAGGGTGCGTATGTACATATCGTGAGCAATATGAATATTATATGAGAGTCCAGTGAAGGTTTTCCAGGGTTGCGGATGGATACGACAGATACCTGAGCGACCTCGGGAGAAAAGGTGAGGATATTCAAGTTTTGCAATATGGGTAAAGGGATATGTTGTACAGGAACGTCTCCTCAGGTTGGAAACATTCTGAACATTGCTCCATGTTCTTATCGTGCATCTATCCTAGCAGGATATTAGCAACAATCATTCCTCAATGCTTTCTCCACGTGGTATTCGCTTGAGACAGGGAATCATATCGCAAGATTCGTTTCGAACAATGTCTCGGAAATCGTAGGTCCAATGTTGTCTCTCCAAAGCATGACAACATCGTTGTCTCCAGCGTCCTTGCGCCATCGTTGGGTATTATAGTTGTAACGGTCATCCGCGCATTAATCGCTCGTTTCGCGCTGTTCTCCTTCCCATGCTTCATCGCATTTTTCACAATCCCGCCTACTTCGACCTCAATATTATTGCTGTACGCTTCCTGGTTTCGAGATTAGGTATCGCGGTATTGCGCTCATCAGTACGCGATAGGGCGACACAGTAGTGAAGTACTTCTTGACTGTACGATAATGGGATTCGCACCATAAGTAAGCGGGGCATTTGCGGTGTTGTGAGGGTCGTTGCGAGGGTCGCTCCTGCCCGAGCCATAAAGCTCATCACAGTCTTTCCGTCTCCCCTCTATTCTTGAGCCCTACGCTCTTCTATGCTTTCCTATCTCCGTCACCGAATCTCCGATTGCTTCAGTCTTCCCCAGGATGTGGAGATAGAGTTCCATTACGTTGGCGCTCAGGGATCCTTCCGTTAGGGTGATTCCGTCTGCGACTCTCGGTACTTCTCTCTTATCATGTAAGCTCTACCAATTGATACGGCAAATCTTCACGGTAGGACGAGAATTCATCATCTCGGTATGCTTCGTCTAGGTGGCATTCCGCTAGGCTAATCGCCTGGTAAGATTTCTCTTTAGGTGCGTCTGAGTAGGGCGAAGGCGTAAGCGAAGAAGACTCCAGTGGCATATCTTCATAGCAATCCACTTGACGCTGGCCCAGAAAACGCATGAACGGATACCTCGATACCTGCTTGCACCATTCTACGTGATGCCGCAGGGTGAGTGGTATGTTCCGGTAGATGCCTCCGATCCAACCGAGGACGGCCGTTGGAGCATCGATGCCTTGGAACCCGACCCTCTCAAGGACTAAAATGGGAGTCAAAATAGCCTGTACGGCAATGAAATGTGCGAGCAGTATCTGTGCGACGTTGTTATTCGGATCGATGAACGACTGAAACTCGTCATGCGTCCACCGCGAGGGAGTGTTATACAACATGACGAAGGTGGTGTAAGCTGAGACTGGGTCGTCATAAGCGTGTCCGATGGTCTTTACCAGTATAATCCAGAACGACTTCTCCCAATCAGTCAAGTTGAGAGACTTGATCGCTTGAAGTGACAGGGTCGCAGAATCCAGATCCTGTCTGTTGACCGAATTGAGCTGTGAGGAGGCAAGGCGACTTCTCATGGTGGCCAAATGTCCGTCTTCCCGAAACGCCTGCTCGAGTCAGTGTTCCTATCGTGTACAAGACATAGGAAGCATAACTGACCAAAGTAACAGAAGGAGAGTCACCTACATAGAAAGCTGAATCAGCCATGCTCACAGTTTCGTCTCCGGCTATCAGATTACATCCGCGCACCATGGTTAGGAATTCGAAGAGCCCGTCTTGAAGATGACTAGATTGAAAACATAAGGCAAGAGCAGCAGCCATCCGTGCATCTCGCTCACATCTCGTTTTCGGCGGTACTGAAAGTGCTTGATTCAGCGATTTCACGGCTAAGATACGATGCGAGATCGCTTCTTCAGCTACGCCGGCACTTGAGACAGCGTCGAGATGTGAAGCAGCCAATGCCAAAATCGAGTGAATGAGATATTCATACTGCAGGGTCGGTCAGCTTGTTAAAACCATTCCAGCGAGAGAAACGTGCATTATGTGCAAAACTGGGGATTACTGTGATCCAGATCTTGTCCGCACCAACGGGAAGATGAGGGTAGGCCGTTATCAGGAAGTGGTGGAATAAACGCATATCCGCCATGGTCTAATAGTAGGTTACTCGTAGTGTCCACAGCATATGCAGCATGGGCACTTACAAATGCCCCGGGTGTCGAGCGCAAATGGACGAGTTCTTGGGGACTTGGAGTACTCGGCGTCCTGTGGCCGCTCTGGATGATATTTGCTGGATACGCGCATTGCAACCCCGCCTTGATGCAGTGGTCACACTGTGGATGCCTTTCATTGCATTTGATTCTTCGTCTCTTGCAGTTGAAGCAACCGCGACGGGATTTGGTGTGTCCCTTCCTTGGAATAGGTTTGCGAGGCTGTGGAGGCGCATTCTCGCCATTCAGAGCCGCATCCGGGGATTCGCTTGACGAGGTGTTAATGCTGCGTAGAGGCAGCGGCGATAGCGACATGAGCAGAGACTTCAACATACGAGGCAGCGATCAAGCAGCCTCGTGGCGATATATACGAAGTTGGTGTTATGCAGTAGCTCGCAGGCACAAGATTGGGGGCTTAGACCTGGAACGTGGAGAGACCTCCACGCTGTACGGGTCCTAGGACCGATTAGGGGAGATGAGGTGCAATGCCAGCTGAGTCACACAAAGGACAGCCCTATTCTTCGTATTCCACCTAGACGCATGGCCCATCGCCGACCTGGTCTCTGCACGAATAGCTATCTAGATTCCCGGCCGCGGTACGATCCAGCTAGTCCAGCAGCCCCTCGTCGGCACGAAAGAGCTCACCGGCGTCCCGTTCTACCACAATATGGCGGAGGCTGTTTGCACGTCAACTTGCAGCAAATACGCCTCGCACCAAAAAAAAGGTTGATTCAAAAGACTTCACTTATACGACCACATTCGTGTCGAACTTTCTCACCACTCTGATCATGTTCACGGCAGCGCGCGACGAAACCATATATGGTTTCATGATACGCCGCTGCCCGCGGGCTCCTCACATACAGCTGCCTGCTGGCCCCATCGATCTTTTTGCGGCAACGCGGGAATGAGATCAAGCATCGCCAAGCAACGAAACCCCGCGATAGGTCAAATTGTCAATGATCGTCTGTTCGTGGAAGGGCGCGAAGGGAGTAACGTCGTCTGTTTACTGACAGCCATTGGTATCAGTTGTGCGTTGACAATATCCAGAGCTGAACAGTAAGTACGCGTCCATAACTCCAAAACCGGTATCACCTTGCTTTGGAAATGCGACGCTGGAGCGCAACTCTGCGTCTACGCGTGCGCATTTGCTGCCTGCTGCATCTGCATCCACACTCTATGGTTCGTCACCATTGGACGTCATCGATTCAAGCACGTGTATCTATTCCCAGCTTTCCAGCCTCCATCACGCAGCGCTTCTTTAGAAATAGAAACTTTTGCGAGGCCCCCATAACTGCATAACGATGGTGGTTGCAATGCTGTTGGAAATAATGAACATGGCGCTTGTCCATGATCAGCCAAGCTCACGCTATACCTCTTTGGGCCGGGATGGCTGGGACGTTGTGAAGGTTTACCCGACTGCCGGGTGCCGTCACCCCTCTTCCCGCACGTGCGGCAGCCTTTGCTTCTAATATTGGGCACGATACGAACACTGACTGACCTCGCGGGCAATTTCACGATGCCAGTCCTCGAAGTCACGCAGCTGCGCTTGAAAGGGGTTGCCGCGGACGACCCGTCGTTGCTCGAGAGCCTATCAATGGTCCGAGGTAAATTGCAGACCAGTTCTCGTTTCTACAGCTGCGTCGAGGATCCCACCTTGATCTTTATTCTCGGGATATGGCCCAGCCTAGAAGCCCACCACGAGTTTCTTGCATCGCCCGCTCGAGACGAGATACTTGGCCCTCAGGAAGAGCTGCTAGATTTTCAGTGGTCGATCCATATGCCACTAGATGGGACGGCATCCCTGCCACTAGATGCGCCAGTTCTATCTATTGCGAAAATAGCTGTCAAAGAAGATTGCGTCGATGCTTACGACAAGGCAGCCGCAAAAGACGCGCAGCTTCTCGCTACACACACGCGACCATACAACGTTGTCAACGGCTGGCGTTGCGATACTAGCTCAGGCACGCATGAGGCGTTCATATTCACGGGCTGGGAGACGAAAGAAGCCCATATTGGCTCTGTCGCAAAGATACAAAAGGCCACTGCATTTCCGGCTATCAAAGGGCTTTACACGGATTACGAGGTATCTCATGCACGAAACATGGAAAGATAGGAGATAAGCTTTGCCTTGGACACCACCGGTAACCCGAAAGACTAGAAGTAGCTGCAGCCGTTCCGGTTTCCGAACACTGATACCCTGTCGTACGCATGGGATATGCGATTGCTCCTGGCGACAGATGTCGACTTACTATTCTCACTGTCTGCATTCAGGAACAACGGCCCGGGCGATGGAAGTTGACGACGGTAACATCAATCAACAAGTCTTTGAGTCTTCTGCACCAAGGGCGCGTGTCTCCTTCTGATGCTCGAGATAATGGAGTAATCAGGAGAGGCACGGTTGCACAGATTCAGGTACCAGCTTATTGCTTGACCCCGCAATCAGCCTCAACTAGGAAGGAGCCTTACCGGGTCTTTAATCCCAAGTGACGTCGCGCCATGAGGCTCATTGAATCCTCATTGCATTTGCGATCGAGCTCTCGTCGTTTCTTTCTCTCCATACGGTACCAGCTCGGTCCTCACATTGAGCGCGTGCACCATGCTCGTTAGCATAATACCTTTCCTCCTGCTCCTAGCGAGTTCGGTACAAGGGTCCAGGGGTGGAAGCATCGCGAAAAGAGCGCCTGCAAATGTGCTAGATTTTGTTGACCCCTTGATCGGCAGCAACAGTGGAGGAAATGTATTTGCTGGTGCAAGTCTGCCTTATGGAATGGCGAAAGGTTAGCATCATTCAATTACGTATCATGTTTCTTGATACACGAGCGCGGTAGTCACCATTGCATCGAAAGTTGCCATTGAGGCGGCTACACATCTGAGGAAGGAAGAAGTCGCGCATGGGTTTGTTTTTATGTGTATTGTTGACTGAAAGTGTTTAGCCGTTGCCGATGTGAATGGCGAGAACACAGGAGGTTTCTCAACGGACGGAAGTCAAATCACTGGATTCTCTGCGATGCATGACTCTGGAACGGGAGGAAATCCAAGTCTCGGAAACTTTCCAATATTCCCTCAGATCTGTCCTGACGACGATATCAATAATTGCAACTACCCGATCAGCGCCAGAGCGACGAATTACACCAATGATACTGTGAAAGCAGAACCTGGATATTTCGCGGTAACGCTGGCGAACGGTATCACAGCCGACATGACAGTATCAAAGCATGCGGCTCTCTTTCGATTCGATTTCTCCAAGGCCAACACCGGCAATGGCACTGCCAATCCCCTTCTTCAGCTGGACCTAACAGACTTATGGGAAAGTCGGCAGAATGCTTCCATCAGTGTTGAAGCTGAGGAAGGTAGTACGTCCGGAAGGATTAAAGGGAATGGAACCTTCCTACCAAGTTTCGGGGCGGGCTCATACGTCCTCCATTTCTGCTTGGATCTTGCAGGAGGCACCATCAAAGATTCTGGTGTATGGGTCAACAACAGGGCAGGTACGGAACCAAAGACACTTTATGTGACTAGAGGCTTCAACCTCTTTTATCTTGAAGCTGGGGGCTTTGTCCGATTTCAAGGCCCTCTCTCCGGACCTATCCTGGCGAGAATGGGTGTGAGCTTCATCAGCACCGACCAAGCGTGTTCTAATGCAGAGAAAGAAATCCCAGGTCCCAACTTCGACTTTGACGGTCTTGTGTCTTCTGCCAGAGATGCATGGAGCCAGAAATTCTCCCCAATCTCTATTGAAGCCGGTGGGGTGAACGACAGCATGCAGGTCAACTTCTGGAGCGCTGTATATCGTACCATGCAGTCACCTCAAGATTACACTGGGGAGAATCCGCATTGGACCAGCGATGAGCCGTACTTCGATTCTTTCTACTGCATCTGGGATATGTGGCGCGTGCAGCTCCCTTTCCTGACAATAGTAGATCCAGTCACGCAATCCAAGCTTGTACGAAGCTTGCTCGACACTTACAAGCACCGAGGATGGTTACCCGATTGCATGATGAGTACCTGTAAAGGATGGACCCAAGGAGGTTCGGACGCGGACAACGTTCTCGTTGACGCCTACGTCAAGAATTTGACTGGTATCGACTGGGAGTTGGCCTATGAAGCTATCGTGAATGATGCTGAGAACGAGCCACTGGAGTGGAGCATTGAGGGTAGGGGTGGATTGACGAGCTGGAAGAAACTCAATCATATTCCGTATCTTGATTACGATCCGCTGGGGTTTGGCACCAATTCGCGCAGTATCTCGAGGACACTGGAGTACTCGTACAATGACTTCAACGTCGCAACTCTGGCGAAGGCGCTCGGGAAAGACACTTACACAAAATATTTGGATCGCGCAACGAATTGGCAGAACCTCTTCAGACCAGGTTTGCCTTCCAATATCAACGGCACAGACAGCGGCTTTACAGGCTTCTTCCAGCCAAAGTACATGAACGGTACCTGGGGCTATCAAGATCCGATCGCTTGTTCGCCGCTAGCGAACTTCTGTTCATTGACTTCTAATCCGTCAGAGACATTCGAGTCCAGTGCGTGGGAGTACCAATTCTTTGTACCGCACGATGTTCGCAAGGTGGTAGAACTCTTGGGGGGTACGGACACATTCCTGAGGCGTTTGGAGTTCTTCCACACATCCGGACTTGCGGATATTGGTAATGAGCCGGTTTTCTTGACTGTCTACCTGCCGCACTATGTTGGTAGGCCGGGCCTTTCTGCCGAGAGGGCGCATTCTTGTAAGTAGTTCTGAAGTTCTTCAATCCCTGATTTCCTTACCCTACATGGTACGCGTGCGCTGACAATAACGTAGACATACCCTCCCGGTTCAACAGTTCGACAAACGGCCTACCTGGCAATGACGATTCTGGCGCCATGGCTTCCTTCACTCTCTTTGCCAACATCGGCCTCTTCCCCAACCCAGGCCAGAACGTCTACTTCATCATCCCGCCGTTCTTTGAGTCTGTTAGTATAACGAACCAAATCACAAATAAGACAGCCACTATTCGGAACCTAAACTTCGATGCGACGTACAAGAATATATATATTCAGAACGCCACACTCAACGGTGAGCCCTATACTAAGAATTGGATTGGACACGAGTTTTTCGCGCAAGGTTGGACGCTAGAATTGACGTTAGGTGGAGAGGAGAGTGCATGGGGGACTAGAGAGGACGATTTGCCTCCTAGTATGTCTGTGGGACAGGGGAGTGTGGATGTGGAGGCTGTTTACTAAAGTCAACTCCAATTAGCTGACCTAGATATTATACCCTTGCGGCATTTAGATACCTGTGCGCACCCGCCGTAGGATCCAGTCAACGCCAGAACCAAGAACGGGTTCCCTTACGAGACATGAGCTACAGCAGGTCATCTCAACTGCCTCATTTGCCGCTCTCAAACCCGAGTTCTCGCAATGTACCTCTAGCCTGAACCACTGACTGGTTTTGAAGCCCCAAAGGAGAACGAGAAAAGAGTCAAGAACAAACGTGCCACCCCGTGTTCGTTAGGACGAGTGCCGTCTGCGATCCTTGCTGAGCCCTCTCGCAAGCCTGCTTCTCGTCCACACTCTCATGTTCATGATACTGACACACATCGCCTAACTTCCTTGGTGCATTCCCCCACTGCGTCATGACCAGCCTTCCATACCTCGTGAACGCCATAGCGAGGTAGTCATGCGGTAGTCGACTCAGCATCGCCTTCTCCTCGTTCGACGACTGAAACGGATTCCAAAACATGCAGGTCGAGTCGACCAAGAACAGCAAGATTGGATCCCCTTCCCGCAAGTTTTCGAAAGCATAGATTATCATGTCGAAGGAGGGCGCGCAGTCAATGTTGGGACTGGCGATCTCGCGCTGCAATGCTTTGCGCAGGGCAGGGACTTGGAAGCGGTCGGCGAAGACGTAGGTCTTCATCTTCAGCATGTTGCAAAGTTGGGTCGGGAGAAGGTTGCTGGAGAGTTTGGTCAATTCGGCGGTGATGACCCAGTCTTCGAGGCTGACGGGCAGGGCTTGACGGTAGAGCCAGTTAACGAAGATGTTGACTACACGGTCGGCATTTAGATTCTTCTTCAGACGTGGATGTGGGGTCTGCGTGGGACCACTTACAGATACTGGGGTCGATGTCGGTGATTTGGATCATGTTGTTCGCCGCTTCCTTCCATGATCCGCCGAGCGAGTTGTGGAAGTATTTGGAGTAGTGCATGAGGACGGACTTGTAGACCGAGTACTTGACTTTGTCGGGTCCTACTTCGATGCTGATGATGCAGTCTCGGGCGGCTTCACTATATGCGATGTTAGCTAGCAATTGACTTGAAGGAGCATCTGTAGACAGACCTTATAAGCGGCATGGTAGACATTGTAGCGTTGCCAGTGGAAGATTGGGGTGAAGAAGTTCGCAATGGCACTTTTCGAGGTGAAAGTATAGTGGGGTAGTGTGTGAAGTATTGCGAGGTACATGACAGAGAATTGGTCCGGTAATGAAGTGAGAGGGACGTATGGGATGGTGAAGTGGGTGAAAAAAATCGGAAAGTTGAAGTGAGGATCATAGTAAGTCGTTTAATTTCACCCCGTAACATCACATGAAGGCATACGAAGACCAGGCTACGATGGATTGAGACTCTCATTATATTGAAAGGGGTTCCAGCGTGTCTACAAGCATGATGAGAAGCATGCCAGACGGAGCAGTTTAGTGGCAGGAAGCTTAGGAAAGCCTTTCATCGCGAATACTTCGGACTCTCGAGTGAACGCTGAAAGACATCTAGAGAGTGAAACGGGAAGGAACAGCTACGAAAAGCTCCAACAGAGTGAAGAAGTGGTCGCAAGAGTTAGCACAAAAACAACCAATGTACATCTTGAGGCCACTAATAACGACGAAACAGTAGAGTTGTGGCGCAGTCCGCAGTTCAAATGCGATCTTTACTAAATTTATATTGCTGACGCACGTGCATACATGTGGGCGCGTATTTTGGCAAGCAGCAAGCCTTCCAACTCCCAAAATCTGTTATTCCAACTATCTTGTTTGAGCTTAACCTTCAGTCATTTATTCGTTTGGATCTTTCTGGCGTCTATCATCTACTCGCTCGCCATGTATCTCTACCATCAATATGTTGTTCTCTCAATTATCATACCCTTCAATCTACTGCCGCATGCTCAAGCCGGCAGTGAGACAGACAAGACGAATCTAGGCGCACACGTCGATCACAACGACAAGCAACTCAGAAGGTTCTCCGAGGAGGGTACCCGCGACATGAAATATGTGAATAGACGCCAAGGTCCGCGCGCCATCGCCTCCACGTTACATTCCGATCATGAGAAGCGACGGACAAATATCAATGAACTCATCAGTCTTTCCTTGAGCCTAGTCTGCGCCAAAGAGGAACCGACAACTAGTGTCGAGATTAATTATGAGAACTTCACTGCCACGAAAATGGTAGACTTAATGCTCCCCGGCAGCAGAGAGGGCCCGTGTCTTTTTTACGGTCAGCGCGAAAAGAATCCTCGCCCAGAGACAAGAGTTTCTCTTTCAAGAAGTGCTACAGAGCTAAGACGTATGTGGTCCTGCACTGGAGTAGGAGGAAGAAGACCAAGGAACATTTGGGTGCGTTGTAATCTTCATGCCCTAGCCGTATTGATCCTGACCAGTATTTTGTAGGGACTATGGCCTAACAATGAGAACGAGATAGAGTTCGCATCAAACTATTATTGCTTAAATGCTTGGGAACCGAAGAAATGTTGGCTAAACCAGCTTATGTGTTCTTCTACTGATGACAGCGCTGCTAGTAAGGAGATTCGAGAAAGCAGGACCGTCCTTATTATCAGCAAATGTCTGCAGCGATGGCCTTAACATGCTAAGGAGAGGTATACCTTATACACGACCGGCCGAAAGATGTATCATATCAAGCTCCAGATCAGAATCCTTCAATCTGGCTCACCCACGAACTGCCAGTGCTCAGGAGGCTCTTCAAAGAGGGCTATGTCAAAGGACTGACAGCAATACCTACCATTGGAGGGCTGGGGTCGTTCGGTAGTGCACACTTCGATCGGACTAAATGGGAAGATATCACAAGTGTCCTCGAAGGAACGCCGTCGTCGAAGACGGAGGGGGAAATTGAATGGACCGATGAGATGGCGCAGCTCATCAAGGACCTGCAAAACGAGCGACAGAAGCGCGCACTTCAACAGCCGATCGAAGATGAGCATGACGATGTCACAGGATGTCATGCACGTCGCGACCTCGAGGACTCAGCAGTCCATGCAGAGCATCCAAATATGGATTACTTTGGCTGAAGACTTTGTTCTCAATACTTGGTGGAAATTATCCAGTCTGCAACGGGAATACGGCACCCTTTCCCAATGACTTTTTTGATGCCGTTCGATTACGATGAGATATATCCCAACGAGGCAGAGCGGTAGTACGACAGGGATAGAAGATGAAGACGAATGGAAACGTCAAACAGACCGATTTCTCAAAGTTGTTTTAACAGCTCCATTCATGCACATAGAACCATCCGTACACATATGGTCGTCCTTGGCTCCCATTTCTAAATGTAGAATGTATGTTGATGTTCAGCCTAGACGTCAATAGGCCTATGCGAGCAATTGCCCTTAAGTCCACGGAGCTCTGTACCCCGTATCTCAAGCATCTTAGTTGCTACCCTTCTGTAGCTATACTCGCACGGTATGCCTGTATGAGGAGATGTTTGTAAGATGTCGTTCCGGATATGTGACTGGAACAGGCACCAAGTTGCGAGATGTAATGTTCAGTACGACTACAGCCCCTGGTCCTTCCCTAACCGAGAGGAGACGACCTGAGTAGTCAAGCCTGCCAGATCAGGTTGATCCATACATTCTGTTAGTCTTCAGCTAGTGTATAAAGTCAAGCTCTGCACCTTTCAACTGCAACCACGGTCTTCACTCCATTCATACCACAATACTACTACACAAGATGAAGTTCGCAGTGACCCTCTTTCTGTGTGCACTCTTTCACCTCTCCATGTCCAATCCAATCCCCTCCTCCTTGTTTGACGACGGCCCAAGCAGTTCCAAGCTCCAGCTCCGCGACTTGTTCTCTAAGGATGTCCTCGCACCAACACCAACTATTCAACGCGCCGCCCAAGCAGTAGATGGTAGCATACCTCCTCCAGCAGGGCAAGGCATCGGGAGCAAAGTTGCGAGAATCAATACCGGAGGATGGGGAGGAAGTAAAGGATTCGAGAAGCGTGGTGCCGGACCGGAACCATTTCATTCGGAATTTGCTGAGCTTGAGAATATAAGGGGTTTTGCTGAGCGGGAAATTGCTGCGCCGTCATCGACGCCGGATATCTGCCCGCCGAACAATTATAAGCGATGTGTTGGAAGTTAGGATGACATGACTGCAAGAAATGGAGGCGATATTGAGTATGTAACTGTTATTGATATGCTTGGGAAGATCTTTGGGTCACTGGAAATGCGCATGTGATTGGTTCCATGTTTGGAACGCAAAGTGCGGGGAGAAGACCGTAGACGTTCACGAATGCAATTTTCTCCTGCGCCGGCCCCAGATTCTTAGATAATACTACAGGTTTTAGCGTAAAGTTACAAAGCCGGGCGAACCGCCCAAAAACACCTACCTAGCCTCAATCGGGCGGATTCGCCCACCTGGGCAGATCTTGGTGAATTTGCGTGGGGTACATGCAGACCTAATCCTTCTACGAACGCAGGCGTTTTCCCTTCATGCTGATCGGGTTCTTTCCCGGGTGAGGAAGCTGGAAACTGAGTCATGAAGAAGAGAAGGGGCCAACGAGGCATTTTATGTATAATCGCGGCGTAGCACCTCAGAATTGCAGGCCGCTCATGTACGAACCATTTATCCAGCGGCGCAGCTGCCAAATACTCAGAATCCGCCCCACGTATGCGCCCGAATTTGGATCTAGATATCTATACATGGCTGATAACGATCCAATCATAAAGTTGATGCTACCCTAGGTATCTGGCATCTTCTTGCAAGGCTGCCAAACAGGGGCGGATTTCGAGACGAGCGGCTGCGGCACAGTCATCAGGATGTTTGAAGATATCTAGGTAGCCCTGTTCTACTCACAGGAATGAATGTTGTGCCACATCGCTTGCTCGGTTTCCGAACATTTGCAACAATCTTGTCCTGCCAACTTGGTTTCGGATCGTACAATCAATACGCGTCGGCAATACGTATTCCGCACGCAATACAATCATCCGAATTGGAAATCGTAGTCCGCGGAGGTAGTCTGTCTGAATGCTGCAAAGAAAACGCGATGCAGCTGGCAGGTGTGTTCTCTGGTAATTGCGCTCCATCCTGAAGTCATCGCGAGACGTCAACGTCTCAGCACAGGAATTCATCAAAATCGTCACTAGAGCCCCACGGGCGTTGTTCAATTTGGTGGTTTCCGTGAAACCTTTAGAGAGAAGCATTCTACAATACGACTCGGAAAGACTGGCTGCACATAGCAATACGTGTACCCTTGCCGATCTTATCCAGATATCAAACAAGCGCATAGCAAGCGCTTTCCATCATGCCTGATAGAGTAACTCCTTATCATCACTGTGCGTGGTCTTCATTGTGGTCAAAGAATCAGTTCCCACGGTCGTATCTCCTCGCTTGTTGATATATGTGCGTAGACCGGTCATGGTGGCGCTCGGGAATCGATCTGGAAGCTCCATTGTATCGTCCGTCTCTTCTGAATTGCCTTTGAGTTTTTGACGAAAGCGCTGAGCGAAATAGCTCGGAGGTGAGGACCTCTTCGACGAAGATCGTGCTGCCCGTTGAACGAACAGTGTCCGGAACGCAGTCATGGATACGATCGTTATGCCGACGCAGGTTTCGACATACTGCCAGTAGACTTGCCATGTGAAATCAATGCTGTCTTTCCCAGGATTTTGGAGACCAGAGACCCGGACGATCTGGATTACTATCGTGAAGATTGACAGACAAAGCGATAGTCCCAAGTACACTTTCGTCTCCAAAGCTATGTGAATTCTGCTTAGAGTGATCACAGGGATACTGATGACTATGGAGGAAGATTAGCATCTGCCAGTACGTTGCGCACGGGGTGCTAACTCAGTATATCCGACAAGCAGTTGAGAGTTATCAAGATAGCCGAGATTGCGATAGTTTTGTTCAGATTAGCTCCTTGGGCGCATTGGACTGAATTATGATCAACACAATGCCTTTCTCGAGGTACCAAGAGACTTACGAGATCTTTCGTCAAAGTAAGGACAAGACACGATCTCCAATGAAACGCCCACACAGAAAGAGACGACGGTGAAGCCCGTGACAGTCCACCAATAAACGCTCAATGTCCCAGCACGCTCTGTAAAAGTCCTAAAGAATATGAGAAAGCTTAGCTTGACCGCATTCAACGAGGACCACGTTAAGACCAAGCCCGCGTCGCTTATTTCATGGAGTCTCAAGGACTTGGCGATGATTGTATTCTCGTCAAGCTCTGGGGGTATGATCCCAAGCAACAGAGACTGCGTGAGGTATAGGTCGTCAACATAGAGGAACCAAAGCACCAACGCGGTAATCGAAAAGATAAGCGCAATGCCGAGGAAAGCATCATCAAGAAAGAGCTTCTTTTGGTAGTATAGTCGAATGCTGACGCGACATACGCTTGCAAAGAAAGCCAATGCAAAAAGTGCTACCAGGCTGCCCTACAACCAAGTCAGACGAGAGTTTCACAGAAGAACTTGAAAGAGTGTATCTTACAGATGCAGCAGAGCGCGGAATTCTTCCTACGTTATCGTATGATGGCATGGCGAAGGTAACGACGGAATTAGCGACCTCAAGCGCGGTGGACCGAGCAGCTTTAGGACCTTGTGTTTCGCGGCGATATAAGGTCTTGATAGGAGGTTAGAAGCTTGGAATATCGATGCTGATGGAAGGTGGAATGTCTTGGACAAAAGTCGCCTCAGCTTTCGATGGTTGATGGTGGCTAAATTCTCCAGTCCGTCTGACTGTAGTAGTGAGCCTTGCGACAGCATATCAGCGCACCGTGCCGCCCGCGTGCTGATACCAATGTCCGGTAAATCTAGAAGCCCGGAGAGTCCGCATATCAGTGATCATGGTTGGTTATCTCTTACTGTTCATGCAGCTTCCTTGTCTTGCCTACCTCACACCGGATGGTATCAGTCTCTCGATCTCATCTCGTAGAACGTAGCACAATTGAGCCTCCATCTGGCAGGGATCTAGTCTTGAAAAGGAAAACAGAACACGCGTAACAAGTACCCTTCCTACGATTCGTATTGCATACGTCGTGCTCGATATTACATAAACTGAGAGCTACTGAGCTCTTCTTACCAACATGCAACGTTGCCTGCCTTTGACCCCCAAAGTCCCAGAGCCGAAAAAACGCCAATCGATCTCGGGTTCTTGGCCAACAAGGTTTATGTCAAAGTTGCCAATCAAGAGCGCGGCAGTGATAAGTATCTCTTGTTTGGCGAAGTATCGTCCAGGGCACATATTGGATCCTCCCCCATACGGGATCCAGGATCCCTCCAAGCCAGCTAAGGTGAAAGAATTGCCACACGGACCCATGAATCTTTCGGCCCAAAATTCTGTGAGCGGCCGTGCTATACCGTGATCGTCTGTTTTGTACACGGCAGGGTCATGATGCATCGGATAACTCATCGTCCCAAGGATATCAGTGCCATCCATGGACCATTCTCCGACTTGTACCTCGCCATGACGGGGCGTACGCAGGATCATATTGGCGACGTACATACGAAGCGTTTCGGCGTACAAGGATTGTAAGAAATCATTGCGGCACAGCACGTTGACATCATAAGCATGCAACCCGGGAGTTTGGTCGTAAGCATCGAACTCAGCCTTCTTGATTTCGAATAGAAAACGCTCAGTCATGCGTTTATCGCGAAGAACAGCATGAACCAGCCAGAATGTAGCGTGTGTTGCATTCGATACAGAGCTATACACATTGTCAGCATTACGAGAGACCAGTCAGGCGAAATGGGAAGTGTGTATACCCCCATATTAGTGCCAGATCTTCTGACGCCTTAGCGTCAGCTCCCATAAGCTCCATTCTCGAGAACGCCGCATGCCTGCGTTTGACAACCTCAGAGCCGAACACGTCGTCATAGTGGTTATCCGATAAGACTTTGGGGTCCGCGGCGTGTAGCCTTCGTTGGTCCAATGTTTCGTGCCACCTTCGGACATCGGCCAAACACACGTCTCTTGCACGATACTGATTGCGCAGAATCCACCGTGGGAACCCTTTTGCTAGTTCCGGGACCCCTGCCTCGAATCGCCAGAAATTTTCGCAGAACCTGGGACTGACCTGAAAGATGAGCTTCCCAAACATTGCAGAAATGGAAGCACGAAAGATATGCTCCTGCATAAAAGCATATAGATCTTCTAGCTCGTGCGAGTCGGCCACCGTATGGAATGCATGCAACTGATGCAGCATGTTATGAGTGAATCTGTTTGCTAATGGCTGTAAACCAGCTCCTGTCATGTATTGAACAATGTAAGTATGCATAAGGTAGTCCACTCGATGTTCTGGCTTGACATTGCTTCTCGGATCGGGAGTGTGAGACAGTCCAGACGTATCACTTGCAAAGAATCGCTGAAAATATCGGGGAACGCCGAAGGTGCTGCTAACAAACATCCGATATGGGCCATTGGTGAGCTCGGTGGAGCGTCTGAAGAGCTTTCTCACATGGCTTGGATCTGAGAAGAAAATAAAGTCGAAGGCAATCAGCCTCAGTCGAAACGGGACGTTATTGTTCTGGTTCCTATCATGTATCAGCATCTCTGCCCTTTTCGATGTGAGACGCCGTTCGTACTGACTTCAGCCGCGAAATGAACCCGGGGGCGTCACTAATAAAGCTCAGAGTATGTCCAAAGAAAGGCAGCCTTTGGGGCGCGTCAGTGGGTCGTTTATATGATCGAGCGTCCTTCGAAGAAGCCCAGCGGGTTCGAATGTAGAAGATGAACAAAAAGAATAATGGGACTGTGACGGCCACAGTGAAACGAATAGAGATCCAATAGAGTATCGCGGTATTCATTGCGACACGTGGGACCGATCTTGGGGTGAGATGTTGTGGAAACACAGGAATACCTAATCATGTGGATCCTTAAATAATGTTTCTTCGAGAGTTGTATAGCTCTAGCTCTTATGTTAGGTAAGACATGATGAACCAGAGGTAACAGTACGGCTGACTGAATCTGTATGGCCAAGCTATGCCCATGCACATGCACAGCAGGAGGATGTGATCACATCGTTCTTGGGTAAGGCAGAAACTCCAAATATGTTGCTCACGGGCCCAAAGGTTATCTTGGCTTCCAGACACGGACATTTTCGGGGACAATACCGGTAACTGGGTATGGTAGCGAGAATCTCGCATTAGATCCGGGGCCACTCTACAGTTAGGGATGGCCCCCGGAGCCCCTTCTTTGACCTAAATACTGTTATAGACTCCAGAAGCGTTGAAGCTTCGGACCTGGCCAAAGGATGCTTCGACATTATGCTGTTCTACACGCTCTTAGTCATGGCCGTTTTTTCATTTTTGTGGTGCTTTTGGCTCTTCAAGGGCATATACCAGCATAGGCCTAGAGAACCCGAGCTGATCCCGGAGACCTTACCTTTCATTTCTCACCTCTACTTCCTAGCCCGACGAGGTGGTATCTATTATCGCCACATCAGGTAAGTCATGAGCGTCTTGACCAAAATAGAGGTTATCAGATGCTCATGTGCCGCTCCAGTCAATACTGTCGTCTCCCCATCTTCAAAATACGTGTCTTGACAAAGGCAATATACGTCGTGACAGACGTCAAGCTTATTCGAAAACTCCAAACTCATCCCAAGATTCTCTTCGATCCGCTTTATGTGCTCGCCGCGGAGCGACTGGGTGGTACGTCAGAGGAGCGTGCAAGAGACATGCGGCGAGAACAGGATGCAGATAGGACGAAGTTGAAGAGTACTATAGGAAGAACTCACATGCGATTGAATCACTTCTTGAAACCCGGGCCGTCCCTCGATGCTTTGCTGAATGGAGTCATAAGAAATACGGTCAAAGAGTTGAAACCCGTTGGATCCACCAAGCTGTTCGAATGGACGCAATATATCGTCACCATTGTGGGTTCGGAAACCATATATGGCCCACGAAATCCGTTTCGCGATAACCCGTTACTTGAGCAGGCTTTTTGGTACGCCAATTCACCCATTTCCAAACAGACAAGAACTGACTTGTAATGGCCAGGGATTACGAGGCAAGCATTCCACTTCTAATGCTGAATGCTTTCCCAACCTTTCTGGCCTCTAAGGGTGTCAGAGCAAGAAATTTACTGAGACAAGCCTTCTCGGAATACTTCTCGGAAGGTGGTGCTTCCAGCGCCTCAGACCTGATACGGGCAAACCACGCCGCGAACAGAGAGCATGGTGTATCGAATAATGACCAAGGAGGATTCGAGCTTATCACTTGTATCGGTCTCCTTGTCAACACACCACCCACCTTATTCTGGATACTTTACCACATTTACTCGAATCCTGAGCTACTCTCGGAGATTCGCCATGAGCTTCTTGCAGCAGCTGAGAATGGTGAGGTCGACCTCAAGCAACTTCCAAGTCGATGTGCCTTACTGTACTCTGTCTTCCAGGAAGTTCTGCGATGCCATGCCTCCAGTCTCTCCACACGAATCGTTGTCGAAGACGTAATTCTGGATGACGGAATGTTGTTGAAGAAAGGTTCTGCAGTGCACATGCCGAGTAGCGTGCTGCATTCCAAGCAGAGTTACTGGAATGCGCCGGTCAATAGCTTTGATCCTTTCCGTTTCATGGCAAAAGATGGTTTGCAACAAGATGTTTGCACAGACTCCACTGCCTTCCGTCCATTTGGCGGCGGTGCCACACTATGTCCCGGCCGTCATTTTGCTAGAGGTGAGATCCTAGGTATGGCCGTGCTGATCATTGCACGATTCGACATTGTGCCACTTGACGGACAATGGCCTCTTCCAAAAGAGTACGAAGGAACCATGACGACGACCGTGTTACCTCCTCGAGATGATATCGACGTCAGCTTCATCCGAAACCGAGACCCAGGGCTGGGCGATCTGCAGCTTGTTGTGGGCGCTTAGACGCAGCGCTTAGATGTACGTACACGGCGTACTGCAGGCGCAGGTGGGGGCCATTGCGGATGAACAACTAGTGCCGGTAATCAATCCCGTTCCAAACCTCTGTAGAGTCCAAACATCATATTATTACTCTGCGTCTTGCTTCACTCCGCGTGTGACGTTGGGTCCCATCAAAAAGTCGAGGTGTGCCGGTGCCCGATGCAAGTACGACTCGCGTCCAACAATGCCTGAATTTCGATTTGCGTATTTTCGGACCTGGAGTCTCTCCAATGCCATCATCTCACTGATCACCATCGCACTACTCAATTGTCTCGTCAAAGGATGGATTGCCAGGTCGTATGCGCGGCGTCTTCGACGAAGCGGGCTGGTCAGCTAGTCTTCGATCCGTCCTTGTCATGTGACTGACATTTGACACAGCCCATGCCTCCCCACAGCCTCCTCTTGGGACATCTAGGCATTCATGCAAGCATTTTCCAGTCACTTCCTGGCGATGCCCACGGTCACTACCTAGCCGACCAGATACGCCGAAAGTATCCTGAGCTCGGTCCGGTGTTCTACCTGGACCTTTGGCCCTTTACGGACCTCATGCTGATGGTGACCGATCCCGCGGTGATCTCACAGTTCTGCCATGCGGATCACCTTCTACCCAAGCATCCGGGAATGAAGCGCTTTCTGTTACCTATCACAGATGGATATGATCTCAATTGCCTGGAGGGTGATACCTGGAAGCGATGGAGGAGACTATTCAATCCTGGATTCAGCCCAAGCCATACTCTGAATCTTGTACCAAGTATTGTAGAAGACGTGCTCATTTTTCGCGATGATCTCATTCGGCGTGCGCGCGAGGGCAAGATGTTCAAGTTTGAAGACCATGCCCTGAAGTTGACGCTCGACGTTATCGGAAAAGTCTCTCTGTACGTGCTCCCTTTGTATGCGATACGTTGCATGAAACAACAAGAAAGCTGACATACTAGCAGTGACTCCAAATTCAACACCCAGCGAGGTTTCAATCCGATGACGACAGCCCTGTTGGACCAACGAAAGTGGGCGGCGTTTGGCCTCGAGTCAGACTTCCTTACAATCATGAACCCCCTGCGGTACCCGAATATATGGAAAAACAGAAAGATCATGAACGACTACATCAACCACGAGCTAGAAAGCCGGTATCTCACAGCCCTTGATCCTCCGAACAGCAAGACCATCATCGACCTGGCATTGAAGGATTACGACACGGAGTCCATGTCATCACTCCGGAACCGAGAGCCTCTGGATGAAACCTTCAAAAAGTACGCACGTGCCCAACTCAAGGTGTTCATTTTCGCCGGACATGATGCGGTTTCGACGGCAATATGCTATGCATGGCTACTGTTGTCAAGGAACCCTCGTACTCTCGAGAAACTTCGAGCCGAGCATGACGCTGTTCTTGGTCCAACCAAAGAAGCCGCTGAAGCTCTAATCCAGGATCCAGCTCTGTTGAACCAGCTCCATTACACACTTGCAGTGATCAAAGAGGCCATGCGTCTCTTCCCAGCAGTATCTTCGCCCCGGAAAGGCCAGCCCAACTTCCTCCTTGCGGATTCGCAGGGGCGCCAATTTCCCACAGAAGGATGTTTAGTCTGGGCCAATCATCATGGAGTCCACAACAATCCGTTGTTCTGGAGGCAAGCTGATGAATTTTTGCCTGAACGCTTCCTGCAAGATGTTGGCGACGAGCTGCGTCCTGTCAAAGATGCCTGGCGTCCGTTCGAGAGAGGCCCTAGAGCTTGTATCGGGTCCGAACTTGCATATGCTGAGATCAAGACGGTGTTTGCGTTGACGGCACGAGATTTTGATCTGGAAGAGGCGTATGCAGAGTGGGATCGGGAGAACGGCACGAAAGGGATCAAGACGGTCAATAGGGAGCGCGCCTACCAGATTCAGTTAGGAAGTGCACACCCAGCAGATGGCTTCCCTGTAAGGATCAAGCTACGCGGAACATAGTGTACTTGATTTGCACTTTCGCGCAAGAAATGGTGACGACTCTAGTAGTCTGTTAGATTTGCCTTGCCGATTGAAATTTTCAGGGATACATAGTATACGGCAATCAATCTTTCAACCAGAAACAAATTCTTCGGAGCCTGTCTTACAGCTTCGGTTTCTCACTCTCCAATCTAACAAACAGCGGCGCATTTCGCCCACTGCGGAACAATTCTAACATCTCCTTCCCCATCCAGCTTTCCCTGCTCTTTGCCAAGCCTCTCTCTAAATCCACAAATTTGTCCGCTTGGATGAAGATGCCTGCGCCGTTCGCCTTCATACCCTCGTTCATCAGCCAGCACACTGCTAAAGCGACGGATTCAGCTTTATTGACGGGCACGCCGTGACCGACCATGTCTGTGGCGTGATCCTCGGCAGTCTTGCCGGCTTCTCGATTAATGGCTAAGATGGGCGTGATGGTGATGGCGGGCGCCACGACAGAGACGGAGATGCTGAGTTTAGCACATTCTTGTTTTAGGGCGCGCATGAGGCCGACGATGCCTAGACACATCTTATCAGTATACTCCTTCGGGTTTCTTTACACCACGATCTCTGACCAGACTCATTTCAACCTCCCCCTCTTTTCGCGTGTCTTATTCTGAAATGTCTCTTCGACTCCCCATTTGCTTGACAGAGACACGAGAATCCATACATACCATGCTTAGCAGCCGAATACAACGGCGCCCCCGCACTCGCAAGATACCCAGCCAAGCTCGCCGTCATCACAATACTCCCTCCCTCATCCCCATTCTTCCTCAAGTAGTGAATCGCCAATTTCGTAGTGTCCGAGGCTGCATCCATATCAATATTCAACACCCTCCTATCCGGCTCTTTCAGCTCTCCCTCTCCATCGAACTCGTCCGTGAAGAATTGATCCTGATGCTCCGCAATACCGGCATTTACGAAGGCGGCGTCGATGCGGCCGAACTTCTTGTAAGCGGCTGCAAAGGCTGAGCGTTGGGAGGACCAGGATGTGGTGTTGCATGCTTGGTACAGGGTACGTGAAGGGGAGTGCGGGAAGGTGGATGGTGGGGGTTGTAGGTCTAGAAGGATTAGGTTATGAGATGAGTTGAGTTGCGAGAGGAGGGTGGCGGTTGCTAGGCCGATTCCGGAGGAACCGCCAGTTATCAGAATGGTTTTTGGCGTTGTGGAAAGTGTCGTTAGAGAAGAGGGAGAGGGTGTGAACAAGGACATGGTGATGCTTGGGTTTGTTGATATACGGAAAGAGGGTGTGCTAGAGTGTGATGGGGTGTGTGCTAGAGGATATGAAGTTGTTGGATGGTCGAGTAGGAAGCAGAACAGAAAAATTATTTGGTGTTTCGAAACCCAGACGGGTCTTGATTGGGGTAAAACAGAAAATGCGGGAGTGATAGAGAAAAGACCGAGGGATACTCAATTCTAATATGCCAATTTGCAAGAAGATAATTGTCTTGCCTAGGTTAAACATTCTAGCTCTTAGTTTGCTCTTAGAATGCGGGGTCGGCAATAAGCAAGGCTTCTTGCTGGCCTGAACTTGCGCAGCCAGTCCAAAGCTGACTCGAACGGAAAAGGTAAAGAGAGCGAGTCTCGTCGCCAGAAGAACTTCTCTAGTTCAAGAATATCAGTGGGAGTCTCGCATACCTATCACAGGGCTGTCAAGCGACTTTCCGCTCAGCTACCAGCAATCCGTACTCTTGATATAGTCATATCTGTTGGGGCAATCATAAAACTGTAGGACAAGGCCTGTTTGAACATATTTCTGTGTTCATTGTTTGTGGCGATCCGGAAAATCGCTCGACAGCCCAGTGGTATGGCAACCTGATTCGGCAAGTCGGCATCACGCGACTCGATCTCTTGGATGTTGACCCTGTGCTTTCGCATGAGCTGTCTGAGCCTGAAAACGAAATTTTGAGAATTGTTCCAAAAGATTCGTGTCGTGATTGCGACGCGACATCGTAGGTCGCGATTCGAGGAGCAAGGAGGTGCGCACGTGGCACTAAACCCGATTCGCAACGCGACACGGTTTCTCGACTTGGAGATTATTGATGATTCGACTTCCAGCAACACGACCACAACTGCTACCGGCGGAGTCGCTCAAACCCCAGCATGTGGAGACCGACTCTTGCCCTTGCCGCGCTGCTGGCTGTGCCCTCGCAGGCGCTGCACTTCTTCATCGACGGCGCGCAGCAGAAGTGCTTCTTCGAGGAGCTGCCCAAAGAGACGTTAGTCGTTGGTACGTCGCTTTTTCCGTACATACTTTGGGATTGCACATAGCTGCGACGTATGTGATCATGATAACTCCCGTGCTGATATTACTAGGCCACTACGACGCCCTGGCATGGGATGACCAGACCCAATCCTACGTATCCAAGCCCGACGTCGGCGTCTTCATCACCGTCGAGGAGACCTTCGACAACAACCACCGGGTCGTCGCCCAGCGGGGCTCAAGTAAAGGCCGCTTCACATTCAGCGCCGCCGACTCGGGCGAGCACCGACTCTGCTTTACGCCTCAGAATGTCCAGTCGAGCGGAGGATGGCTGAGCAACAGCGGTATACACGGCACGGTCAAGTTCCACCTGGACATGGCGATTGGCGAGACGAGCAAGATTGAGAGCACGGATAAGGGCAAGATTGATGATATTGTGCAGAAGGTGCGGGATTTGAATAGCAGGCTGCAGGATATTCGGAGAGAGCAGGTCTTTCAGAGGGTATGTCATTCTGTGGAGGCTATGTTTGAGTTCAATTCGATAGAAGGGCTGGCTTCCGAGAGCATTATGCATTGAGTTGTTGCTAACCTAATTGCCAGGAACGCGAAGCTGAGTTCCGTGATCAATCCGAATCTACCAACGCCCGCGTCGTACGCTGGACCCTGATCCAGCTCGCCATCCTCGGTATTACTTGCGCGTGGCAGCTGTCGCACTTGCGGGCTTTCTTCATCAAGCAAAAGCTTACTTAAAAGACCTGTTGGAGGAAGAATACCCTGGAGGGAGATTGTTTCGCTACTCCGGATGCTCATGCTTAGGCGGATGCCTACTCTGTATTGCAGGTATGGGCGTTGCAATGGGTACTGTTTAGCGTATACTACATGGAATGAGCATGCCATTACGTCCTACAAGCCGAAAAACTATCCTGGTACTAGAGATGACCATGATGTACTCCATAAAGAATCAGGGTGACGAACGCATATCCTCGAAAGAACAGGCTAACATTGCACTGCAGTCTCTACCCAACGCACACACCCTACTAACAAACGCACTCAGTCCCCAACCCCTCCAACATCATCCAACCCCCTCCCCCCTCCTACGCCGCCCTAATAGCCTCAGGAATCCCCTCAATCCCCCTCGGTCCAATATCCCCCCTGACCGCAATACTCTCCTGACTCTCCCCTTTCTCCAACCTCTCAATCATCTCCTCCGGGTCGAAATCCACACCAATCGGGTTCTTAGCAAACGCCTCCGAATGCATCATCGCGTTGGCCGCCTCGATGGTCTCGAACACGTCGTGCTGCGTCTCGAGCGTATTGCCCTCGGGGTCGAGGTAGTACATAGACACCGTGGGCCCGTGGTTTACACACCACGCCGGCATTATGCCCTTGGCTTTGCGCTGCCGGTAGGCGAGCAGTAGGTGGCGCAGGGAGGGGAATGTGAAGGCTATGTGCTGGGGGGTTCGTCAGTGTATATATCCATTGAAATCCTAGCTCATGTGTTCTCCAGCTGTTCAACTGCTATACACTAGTCACGACTCATGAGAGGAGGGAATGTCGTACGTGCAGCCCAGCCGTCCCAGGATCCTTCTCCCGCAGCCCGGGGATCTGCACGAATGCGATGCGGTGGTGCTCGTCGTCGTACTGCACAAAGGCCAGCGAGTCGTCTGGACACAGGGCCGTGCCGCCTAGGAACTCGGTGTAGAAGGCGACCATGCGCTTGATGTCGCGCGTCTTGAGCACGACGTGGGCGAGCTTGTGAGGCGCGATTTGCTTGGACGGGGGGTTGGCGAAGGAGAGAGTCATGGCTTTGGGCGAAGGCTGGATGGAAGGGAAGGGTAGGGTAAGGAAGGGTCGGGTGAGGAAGGTGCAATGGAATGTTCGGATATATAGATGTTATCACAGACGAGCTTGTTGGCTGGGTTGTGAAATGGATCGTTCTCAACGAGGTAGCAGAGGGCATATATAGCTATTCACCTAGGCAGCCTCTCGACCCTTCGGCCTCCACAAGCACACACTCGGGCCAGCCATCAGGCCGACCAGCGACCCCATTGCTGACGGGCTCGCCGTAGTCTAGGTACGGTCTACTCGTACGGTATATCCAACTGTGTGGTACTCTTTCAACCACACTGTCCATCTCAGAAGCCATCGAGCTGTTTGCGCCAATCGGAAACTCTGCGGATGTCCGTTACGAGAGTGACTAAGGCGGAAAAGTGACCGCTGCCCTTTCTCACCCGTACGGATGTGCGTATGTATGCAGTGTAAGACTCGCAAGCCTTCCCGCGTTGTGGTTGTACACCGCGGGTTCGGAGGCATTTGCTCCCGGAGTTGCCACAGCTGAACACCCGCTCAGGACCGGTGGTCAGCGAGCAGAGGCCGAAGCCGTAATTCAATGTTTGATGGGGGCGAGATACGTAAAGTTGTGGAGAGCTAGCAAGCTTAGACTAAGTTAATGACAAGGGATCTTGGGCGGGTGAATTGGACTTAGTCCATCACCCGCTGCCCTTCCGAAAACTGGATCTTTGTAGGGCACTCGATGCGACTACAGCTGTGGTATTTGCATAGGAACTAGGTGATCGATGATGTCAGGTCCCGAGCTGGTCTGGGTTTGATATTGATAGATCAGCAAGTGGATCTTGTTCGCGAGAGAAGGGGGATTGGAGGGATGTCACATACGCACGCGTACATGCACATCAGGAATCCATCCCCATTCAAATCTCAACCTCATCCTCATCCACACCACACTCCCATTCTCAAAGAAACTGCAAACTCAACCTGCCATCCGACAAGCCCAGTCCTATCTCTGCCATCTGCACCCTATCTCTCAAAGAAAAAAACCACCAACGCCATCGCTATGCATAAACCCACAACCCAACCCTAGAAATAAACCCTACGACCCATCCAAAGTACGCCATACTCAGTTCACCTTCTCGCCCGCTTCAAGCTCTTATTCGACGCCTGACTAAGGACACTCGCACTGCGCTTGTGCCCGCCACTGACAGCCCTCGTGCTGATGCTAACAGCCTCGCTGGCCTGTCTGGTAGGCTGGGCCGACTCGTCTTCGCCCTCGGCGTCCTCGTCGTCTTCTTCACCTTCGGCGTCGACGTCTGCGTCTGCATCTGGGTCTCCATCACCGTCCGCGTCCGCGTCCGCATCAGCATCGCCATCGCCATCCGCATCCGCATCCACGTCTTCATCCCCTTCAGCATCCGCGTCAGGCGAGTCTTGTGAGTCTGCAATTTCTTCTTTGGGTCGTGGCGTGTTGCTCTCGGTATCCGCCATACTCTCATCACCATGCCCGCCACCACCACCTTGCCGTTTCGCTTTGATTTGCTCGAGGACTTTGATCTCGCCCTCCTCCTTCTCCCGCACTTTCCGCACGTCGAGCAGCTTGCCGACCTTGCTGACGAGCGCCTCAAACACCTCGCCGACTTTGCTGGTAGGGATGCTGATGATCTCGCTAATGCCGAGCTGCTGGAGTGCTGCGGCAATCTTTTGAGTTTGGACGTTGGACTTGGCCTGTCGCATTTTGAGGAGCTTGTCGGATCCAAATGTGACGCCAGAAGTGAGTCGATCGTGGGTCGACACGTTATAACGGTACTCTGCTTGTGGGGGGAGTTGCCTGATGGGTGTTTGAGGCGGTGGTTGAGCCACGCTCTGTCTTCGGTTTCCGGCTGAAAGCTGCGCACTCTGAGCAGCTGTAGGGGTACCAATGAGGTCGTTGGTGGAGAGGCTGAGTCTACCAGGTCCACCAGCAGACGGACGTTTCTTAGACCTGTCCTGTTGGAACAGCTGATTGAACAATGCCGTGAGCGCTTGTGAGGATTGAAATGCGGTTATGCCAGCAGGATGGTTCGGGTTTTGCTGAGGAGCTTCCAGCCGAGCTCGCAATTCTTCGCGCTCGGCGTCCAGCCGGTTTGCGGCCATGTTTATGCGTTGCAGTTCGGTAAGCAAGAATTCTTCCTCCTTGACTTCATCCATACTGCGGTTCATCAGTGCTGCTGCGAGAGTCTTGCGGTTGCGCTCATTTTCCGGATTGAACTTGGAGAGGGTCTCGTATAATTGATATTGGTCAGCGTCCATCTGCATCTCCGGGATCCGAAGCTTCATCAGCTTTGCCGATATCTCATAGAAACGAGCTTTGAGATCCTCGACGGTCCGGGTCTTGGGCGGTGCAAAGGGTAGTGACGCGAGTGCTGTCGAATCTCCATTTGTTGCTTCCTGCGATGTGAGGTGTGATCTAGCCGAAGGTTGGTAATCATATCGATCGTATATGACGGCCCAGCGGTATGAGTAGTCCCTGATGAGACCGAACAGATAATCCGTCTCTTCCCTGCTCCAGTTGCTGCTACGCAGGTGCGCATCGTATTCCTCGTCAGTAAACGTGGGCATCTCCACCTCAACGTTGTATTTCAGAAACTCTGGATTTGACATCACAGCCTGCTCGTTGGTTTCACTATCCTCCATTATAATGTCTTCCCCGTTTGTGGCTTGATTCGCAGTTGTATGTTTGCGCCGCCAGTGCTTGAGGACTAGACCGTCGCTGCGCGCTTGGTTGACGAAGCGTTCTCGTATCCTGTGTGGGTCATGATCAGTATGCTTGTTCTAATCGATGTTTGTCCGTCGTGATTCAATACCATTTCTTGGCTGGCCCGGTGGTCTGTCGCTTGGCTCGGTACGTCTTCTTCTCTTCGTAGACAGCGACGGGAGGAGGTCGTTCGCCATACAGGGCAGCTACTTCGCGCGCAACGCCCTCTGCGGCCGCAATGCGCGTTAGCATTCAGATCCACACTCTAGGGCTCGAAGCTTGGTGCTATGACGTACGGATCTTTTTCGCGGGAGCTGCAGGCCTCGGTCGTTTCTGAATGGCCGCCTTTGGAGCGTCGCCGCCCGCAGGCAGCCCGAGCATGTCGCGCACATCGCGACCGGATGCCATCGCGATGTATTGAGCGACAGCTCAAGCGAGGTTCGAGGGATGGAAAATGGTGTTATGGATGAAATTGCTGGGGTGGTTGCGACACTGCAGTTCGCGGAGGTGTGATCGGAATTCGGCGCCAGCGCTGTGGGCGGAAGGCGCACCCTTGGAACGCTCCTCCGCATCACGTGAATTTCCAAGAAGTGATCCATGGATGGACAGTTTTCAGCTGAGGGTATATCTCTCCTAGGATGGGATCGGGCTAAACTTGAGTTGTCGGGGACTGGACAGCGTCTAGGAACTCTGTTGGGACAGTAGCCATGCTGGAATCCGACACCACAGGAGCATCACTATTCGAGGCACACTGAGCATGTATATCATCTCTCTATTTGTAAATGCACTACTCTACCAACAATGGAGGTACCATCTCGCTAAACCACCCTCATACGTTTTTACCGCCCCCAGGTTAATCAAGGAAAGAAAAGACAAGGTTGCAATATCGAACCCGAACGTTCTCCAGACGCCAAATCGCCGTTGCAAAGCTCCCGCTGATCCCGAGCCAGACGTGTCCGAACGAGCTACAGGAGCGACGAGAGAGAAAGAAGAATCCATCCAGAGTGAGGCTGTCGTAAATTACCGTACCTAACATACTTGACTATGAAGAGATTTTTTCGATCCCGTCTATTGAATCATTACAAAATACCTATACAGCGAAAACATGGTGACCGGGACGTTGATAAAAAAAGCAACTCGCTCAGGGACTGACTCCAATATGCAACGTGGAAAGTAAAGAGCGCACTGGACCGAGGGCATTAGGAATTAGGAGCTGCCGCCACCGCAGCAAAGGACGTTCATGAGCTTCTTTGTGAAGCTCGGCTTCTCTTCAGCCTGTTGTCGCCTCGGTTGTTGCATGTTTGGACTTTGCACTGGTGTCGCTCGGTTCGATGTGAGGTTCGGCTGGCTGTGCTGGAATTGCGCTTGGGTGGAGCCCTCTGGTGGTGCCAGCTCTCCCATGCTTTTCCTCTTCACTGCATCCGCATGCGTGTATTTTCCTTGTGGCACGTCTCTTGGGTTTCTTCCTGGGGGGCGTGTCGCTCCGGGCTTTGGGAGATCCGCGTTTAAACGGTGGTGGTCAATGGGCAAATGCGTCTTGGGTTGTCTGTGGGCCTGACCGTGGAGGTTAACCGCGGTGGACGAGTTTTGGTGTGCGTTGGGGTTCTGGAGTTGATGCACAGCAGATGGGTGTGCCTTCATCACCTCCCATCCCTTTCCGTTGTTCAGCTTCATCCAGTCGTACTCGCCGTCTTCAACCTCGCCGGTGCCCTTGAGGGCTTGGGTGAAGAGTTCGCGCAGGTAGTCGTAGTCTGGGGTATCCTCAAATCCTAGGTTGCGGACGTAGCTTAGGTATTTGTTGAACTCTTCTGTTTCAAGTTAGATCACATGTGGGAAATGGTCGTCGGGGAACTTACCAGGAAAGCCGTCACAGAGGTCCTTGATTGGCGTCGTCTGCTTCTTCTCGCCAATCTTCTCATACTTCTGCTTGTTAGTGGCCGCCTTAAGGCCTTGCCACGGGAGACCACCTCGCAGAAAGTACATGAAAACGTGACCGAGGGCTTCCAGGTCATCACGTCGTGACTGCTCTCGTCCAAGATGCGTGTTGATACTCATGTATCGAGCTGTTCCGGATAGGGACTTGCGTTCTCTGTACGGAATGTGCTGCTTCGTCTTTGGGTCACGGTACTGCTTGGCCATACCGAAGTCGACCACATGGATGACGCTAGCAGCCTTGGATCCCGGTCGGCCAATGAGGAAGTTGTCTGGCTTGATGTCTCGATAGATTAGGTTCTTCTCGTGGATGGTCTGTACTCGGGAAAGCTACGAACGTTAGTCCAAACACGGTCGTGGGCACCGAACGCATACATACCATCTGCTTTGCTACCATAACAACAGTCTTGATGGAGAATTTGCGGTTACAGTGGTCGAATAGGTCCTCCAAGCTGGGGCCCAGGAGGTCGATGACCAGGATGTTGTGGAGGCCCTCTTGGCCGAAGTAGTACACATTGGGGATTCCAGCTGCAATCCCATTAGCAATTGTTCAACACTCCGAGATCAGAGTCTATGGGCTTTGCAATGAGGCAGACGACAACGTCTTTTGGTACCCCAGTGACGGATCAAACATCATGACAGTCCGCAGAGAGCCCGCAGTGTATGCCAACATACGAACATGACGAGTACTAAAGCGCCCTTGCTCAAGGGCTATAGTCGTGCAGCCATGTCCTCCTGGTTTCACACCGGTTTCCCAACTCCGATGCAATGTCCTCAGAGGGGGGAGGGTTGGAGTACGTGTCCGAGGACGAGAGTAGCAGAGATCAACTTACGGCAGCCAACGAGGATCTTGTAGGTGCGATACTCATCGCGCAATTGGGGGGCGTCGCTCTTCCGGGGCTCGAACTTGATAGCGACCTGCTGCTGGTTGAGCAGGTTTGTGCCCTCGAAGATGACGCCAAAGGAGCCCTCGCCAATCTTCTTGCCGACGCGGTAGTGGACGCCGACGACGTTGGACGAGGTGGTGCCGGTGGCCATGGCGGGTGGAGTGCGGCGTGCGGTGCGGGAGAGGGCAGCGGCAGGTTCGCGTTCACGAGGTGGAGAGGAGGAGGTGAACGGCCGCAGCCGTCGCCGGGGGATCGGGGCTGGGGGCGGTGCAGGCCGTCCAGACGGGCGGTGCGAGGGCGTGCGAAGAATGCAGCGCGCGCAGTAACAGCAGCGGCGGGTCTGGCGAGCAGTGCGCGGCGGGCAGATAGAGATGCGAGGGTGGGCGTGGGCGGAGAGGAGGTGGTTGAGGTGCCGTGCTGGTGCTGGGAGAGAAGGGTGGAAGGCAGGCACGGCAAAGGTTGGCGAGCAGCTAAGGGCGCGCGCACAGGGCAGGAGCCACAGAGGACATTAGCGCACGGGCCGCATCATTTCGAGACCTGTGGAGTGCTAGACCAGTGAGCAGAGCCTGCGGAGCCAGAGCGTAAGAGCACGCCCGTCGCGCGCCCGTCCGTCGTCTGGCTGCTGTGTTATTGCTGCGCTGGCGGGCCCGCGCTGTCACACACAATGTCCGGCCTCGCGCGCTGTCCGACGACAGAAGGCCACCGCTGCCGCATTGCTTGTAGGCTTCGGGGCGCCACCAGGAAATACGGGGTCAGGAACTGGCACTGGCAGCTGCTAGCCACATTGACGCCTCTCCGGTACGCTTTCCACCGCGGTACCTGCCGTCGTGCCTGCCCTACAGATCGGCGGCTATCGGCACGTGACTCTCATTCTCACCTCAGCCGTGGGCAGACGCGGAGTGCGAGACTCTCGTGCCCGCGCCGCACGTTATGCACACCTCAGACCTCTCCGCCCAGCATCGTGCGACGTGGACACCTTTTCGCCAGCTCGTGCCCTGCGTCTGCAGACTGCCACGATCGACAGACTTCACAACCTGCCCTGCATACAATCATATCATCAGCTGTTATTTACCGTGAAGATTACTTCTGCCCTTGGAATGTTTTAAGATGTCTCATCATCTGGGCGCAGGAATCCTACCAAAACAGCTAGCAGTGATCCTTCTCGACGAGAGTCTGCCTTGGTACGATCTATAGTCTCACTCGATGTATTCACAGCGGAAGCATGGCTAGAAGAATGAAAGGAATGAAATTCAGTCTTAACCAGGAAACAGTACCAATCACTATGCGCGAATGGCAGCCTGGAGCTGTTCGTCTGACACCACGAGAAAATCTTTGCTCCCCCGGATCAACTTCACGAGACCATCAACGTCCTCCGACGGGCAAGCACCAGCGCAATTCTGCGCCGCATCGCCAAAATTGTCAAGCAAACCCTGGACTCTTCCATCGTTGCCCTTTGACTTGACAGTCAAAATCGCCAAAGTCGACAGAAAATCCTCGTATCGCTCGAACGTATCAGTAGCACCTGCGACATACTTCGACAGCTCGTACACCACACAGCACAAACCCTGGATGTCCACGGCGAAATTCTTCTCCACCTGCCTAGTGTTACCAGCACCGAAATCTACAAGCGCTGTTCTCGGCATGCCGCACTCAGTCATAGTTATGAGAACGTTTCGCAGAGTGACATCTTTATGAGTGCATCTCTTCTGGTGGAGGACCCGGAGCGTGTCGCACAGATGCAGAAAAACCTGCGCCACGTATCCGACTGGGATGTCGGGTTGTGGTGTGGCATCGAGAAAGCACTTCATGGTGAGCGAAGGCAAGAAAGCGGTCATGGAGATCCACTCAATCTCCTCCGCCGGGAGCCGGGCATGCCTGATCTTGCGAGCTTGGAAGAGACGTGGAAAATGGCTGCCGGCGCGTTTTGCGGCCTCGTCCTCGTCAGCAAGTTTGGAGAGAAGGAACCATTCAGTTTCCATGGAACTTGAGGGTGATGGTTGCTTGACGACAACCATGTTGCGCCTCAGCTCTTCTACGCTCGTCTTTCCAACCTCAATCCTGTCTTTTGGAATGCACAGGAACACGGACTTGTTCGGACCGAGAGGTCTGATTGGAAAGAAGCTCTCGTCAAAAGGTTTCAAGTCTTGCGACATAGCTGCTTGTAGCGGACGGTGAAAATCCGTGGAGTCGCACAGAACTGATCCAACAAGGAACAGACAATGGATACTCGAGGCTCACAAAAGCTTTGGATATCCACTCCATGTGTCAAGACTGGCCTTTCTAGGAGGTTGCGATTCTTTGCAGTCCGCTCTGGCTTCCAAACAAATTGAGCTACACCACGGCGACCGGCGGGAACAGGCAAGCTACGAATCTACCATCGCTCTGGAACCCGCTAATAGATCATGGAACTATGCCAATCATGAGCCTTCTCAATCATGTCTTGGTGCACGCCCGGGTATCCATTTCTGGGAGCCCATGGGCTGACCATATGCCGCCTCGCCGCTCGGTGCGTGTTACATGGTCTATTTAATATCTCAGGTGGCATACCACACCTCCTGCTCCTTCTCGTACCGCGCCTGCGGACCCAGACCTAACTTACAATGAGGAAATGACGGGAAGAGCAGATCAAACTTAATCTTTCACATCGAAGCGGGACACCACATATCCCGTGACCGTCATCAAACTCGCCGTCGGGATTCGATACGACGACCCCAGTTCCTGGTGCGGCGAAAGCAAGCCATTTGAACAAGTAGACGTGCATCAATGTGTCTCCCATTCTGCGTAGCCGCCCATGGTAGTCGTGCAGGACCTAGTGCGAAAAGGTGTTTTTGTTCGGTTTGAGAGACACCACGCAGTCTTTTCACAGCAATGCCGGGTGACTTCCCCAAGTGTCATTCACGACGAACGACCTTTTGGGGGATGCTACACATATCTGTATCTGTATCTGAGCTACAAGGTTGCTGAAAGGATATCAAGAGGTGTTGGACATGCACGGGAGAGCGGGAAGGAAGACAAGAGTAGTCACGGCCTGGGTAATATTACATCGCTTGAGCTACGGTACGGTATGATGCGCCAATCTTGGATTCGGACAGGATTTCTTGCACCTCTGGAACCAAACTTGATAGTGCAGTCAAGCAAAAGTCTTCTACACATGTAACGCTTCATGTTCACCAAGGTTAGCGAAGACAACTGGTCGGCTACCGCCGCTGGAGGACTGCCGTGCCTCGCCATGAGCGTCAGCGACAACGCCGCACAACACCGGGTTCTAGACACCATTCCCTCCATGACGATCGTTGCCTTCCTGGTCAGAACGATGAAAGAAACGCACAGGCAGCCATCTTCGACAAAGAAACATGACTTCAGATAAGGAAAACCGTACCACGACAAAGAAAAACGTGCAAGATGTCTGTGAATGGAACAAGATGCATAAAGGAAGACGACTTTGCCGATCCAGGACCCGATAACGACGGACCTCGACAAGTCCCTCTACTCTACCTTCGATTTCCATATCGCAAAAAATCCGAAAATGACAATCTTCACACACTTTCTCCTCGCATCCCTCGCATCCCTCGCGGCATCGAGCAATCTCGCCATCGCCATCGCCCTCCCGCAATCATCTTCCCCCTCCACCCACACCGTCATCTGCAGCAACGCCGCCGGAAAAATCGATTTCGGCAGCAACATAGGCATAACCGCCGAGCTAGACTCGTGGGTCCAAACCGGCGGAGCCACCGACGGCAGCGGCTCCGACGTGACACGCGCCGTGCAGCAAAACAACTTCCCCGTCTACTACGGCTCGCACGCGGGCGAAAACATCACCGTGACGCTCGTCAGCGTGCTGCGCGGGTACTACGTGCCGCTGGAGGGCATCAAGGGCGCTGCTAGCTCCGTGTGGCAGAGTTGCATTGAGGGCGGCAACCAGGCGGACGTCGACGGCAATTATGTGGATGTTGGCGAGTATGCGCGGTGGGGCAATTGCGATGACGAACAGCTGCTGGTCGGCGTGTGGAAGTTTGGAGCGGCGGATTTGGCGCTGTGTGCTTGGAATCCGAAGACGGTGTATTGTCCTTATGCGGCGGGGTGTTCGACGAATCCGGGGGGTGGGCAGCGGTGAGGTGAGGTGAGGTGAGGTGAGGTGAGATAAGGGGATCATGTAGTTGTGATGTGGGAATATATATTATGGTATGTTTGTATGAGGCGACATGAGGTACTGTGACAGGCTGGTGTGACCGCATCTTGGGATATTTGCTGTGCCGCGATATCGATGATGCGGGACGTCATTCAAAGTCAAAGCTAAGCTCGTAAGGTATTGAAAGGGGGGTTCGATGGCGCAGAGACAATGCCCGGGGCCAGTGAGGTGTTCTTTGTTTCCAAAGTGCCTTGAACCGGGGGAACAACCATCGAGGTTTTGTAAGAGGAACTACCCTCATCTGAATCATAACAGAGCTGTACGTGGTTCCGATCGTTATTGTGATAAGTGCTATGAAGGACATTGCAGAGGGCAACGAAGGCCAGTGAATCCTTGGTTTTGTCTGGTTCTGGAATGGATTGAATACGCGCTTTTCGCATGTCAGAATACGGGCTTCGAGATGAACATCCACTCTCAAACGATCAGAAAGTCCCGAGTTCCGCCTGATATTTGATCCCCAATAGAAATATCGTAATAAAAGTTCTTGTATGGATCTACAGCAAGTCGATGGTACCGCGTTGAATCCTGTCGAGACGCAGTCTGTTGATAATCTGGATTCCACCACCAGGTACCATAAAGAGCGCAGCGATTATCTTCCACCGCTAACAAGCACGCAATGAGCTTGAACTGGTCGTGCTTAGTGGGCCTCAACAGCCACGGTCCACCATTGCACTCTTGACCCAGCCCCATCATTGACCCTAGTGAGAAATTCTTGTGATTTGGCCCTAGGAAACCCACGCCTCCGAAATTATGCATGTACACGACAAGATCGGTTTCATACACGTCAATTTCGAGGCGCCACCAGGGTTCGTCCCTCGATTTCCTTCGCCATACGGTCCTGTCTTTAGCGTAGAATCTGGAGTCAATGATGCCACGTAGGATTATTTGCGTGCAAGTTAGTGTGATTCCCCTGTTAACATTGCGGAACTGTTCATGTTCAAAAAATGAATACCGGGGTAACATCATTGTTACATTGTGCCATGGCGGCGACCGGGAGAATGATACTGGCTTGTCTGTTCTTCCAGTTTTGTCCCATGCATTACGGAGTTTCGAAAGGGTGCCGTCACGAAGGAATTCATTTTTGCCTCTGCGAAACAGCCTCCCGGAAAGGTGCCAATCTATTACCCATGAGGGGACCGTTCGTTCTAAGTTCGCGTGATCCTCCGAAGCAAAAGCTTTGAATTTGGCGAGCACAGCTAGGCCGCCCTTCATTAGTATTGCCCATGTGATAGTACAAAGCAAGGCTGTCAAATCCATGGAGTAGTCGATTGGAATGAACATTTCCTGCCATCTAGCCGTCATCCATTCGTCGAAGGACATTGGTTTCGCAGGGAATCCCGTCATCCCGATGATTCCGTAAATGTAATCTTTTGGGTCCGTCGCGCTTAAAGGACTTGTATCTAAAAGTGTCTCGATGATATCTGGTTGATCACATTCCTTGCTCAAGAAGCGCTCAAAACAGTGGAGATTGTGCTGGTGCAATTGTTTCAGAGTAGCAATCGCATCGATCTGGGTTGAAGTTTCATCTGAAATTTGCGTCTCGACTTCTTCTACCCTCTCTTTGTTTGCTTTCAATTCGGTGGAAGCTTGCAATTGGGGCAGTGACAAGAGCAACTCTGGTTCAGATAGCAGCTGGGACCACTGGAATGATAAAGTGCCACATCGCAGGGTCAAGGTTCGAGCAGCGAATATCTCTTGTTGAACCCAGAGTCGTTGGAACCAAGGTCGAGTGTATATGTACGAAAGTCCTCTGCGAAGACCCCACACGTCAAATACGGTCTCATGTGAGACTTCTGAAGAAATTGTCGATGCAGCTACCAAGACGTTTTCCATGTCCTCCTGGGCAGGTCCAAGCCATGCGACCACACTAGTAGCCTTTTGATATATCATCAGCATGTTCCAGACTTGTTCACTCTTCTCCTTCTCATCGCTTTGATTGATGCAGATTGCATCTGCCCAAAGATATCGCACTTGATCTTGAGATGGGCGGAGCGCCCGCAATGCTTCAGAGAGGTTCTGAGAAATCGAAAATTCGACGCCATTACACATAATAGTATCTTTACGAACGCCATCGCCCCAGGTGTACGAGAGCGCGTCGTAGTGAATGAGGCAGTCCTCTTCATCGGATGGATAGCGTACCCCAAGCCCTTCGAACGTTGGATGTAGAATATCAGCGGGGTAAAGTTCGCAGATTAGCGGAGACCCAGCAGTTCCTTGGTCGCTATGGAGACGCATGATTCTGGTCTGATATGGTTTGATCGGACGGTACATTTTGCGAGTAGCGTCCAGACCTGCCCGGGCGGCACTTACCTAGGCTCCAGTATATGTATATGCGTTAATGGCAAGTTTAGGTACAATCTTATTGCGTTCGCTGCTTATTGGAGTTGAAGGAGGTAACGAAGGTTGAGATGTGACAACACAGAGGAGCTGAAAGAAGTGGAATGGCAGCCTAGTACTCGAAAATCCGAATCGGAACGTTGATGGGGGCCAGCCTCGTGACAGACATAAAACGGCAAGCACGACCGTGCCATGAGATGTGGAAATGTCCAGCTCACTCGGATGATGACAGTCCTACACAGTAACCCAGTCTACCAGAGACAAACTTCAAAAGTGCATATAGGCATCTGAATACCTATCAGCGCTATGTTCGCACGAGCGCCCAGCGCGTCCAAAACGCATCTGCTCCTCCTAAATATACATGGGAACTCGAATCCCCAACTCGAACTCCCAAACCTCTCTCGCATGCACAAACGCAAAACGCCCAAGAAATATCGCTACAAGTGCCATTGCCAAGAAACCCCAGAATCAAAAGGGAAAACCAGCCAAGAAGAGCCATGTAAGACAGTGACAGCCAAATAGCCTGCGCTGTCACAAAATCCTTTTTGTTGCGTCCCAACGCCGTCCCAAATGCACCATGATGCCTGCCCACCACACTGAATATCAATCACTGATCCTGCATCTCCACATCCTCACCACCCTGCGCAACTACCACCCCATTCGTACCATTCGTCCCATTGATGTGGGGCGCCGCTTCTTGCTCCACCTCATCCACCTGCTCGCTGACAGAACCGTCCGACAGCTGTCCATCGTCGACGTGAACTCCAGTCTCTAGGTCGTAAGCTCGCTGCGCAGCCCTCACTGCTGCATCGAACCACTCCTCTAGTCTATGTTTCTCCAACTGCTCCCTTAGGACTTCGTCGTCTGCGATATTGCCCTCAATGATAGGGCCACGGAGGTCCTCCGAAGGGAACCTAGCGGAGAGTTCGCCGTGCGAACAGCCTGCATTGATGAGTTTCCACGCCGAAGGGGGCTTTGCGATCTCGTGCGAGGGTTGAAGTGCTGCATGTCTTGTTAGTTTGATGAGTTTACCTATGGGAAGACAGACGACACTTACCAATCATATCCAAGAGCGATTTGTAGGTTGAGCCGACACCTGTGTTCAAGAGGAACTCTCCCAGTTGCGCATCCGAGACGTCATTGGTATTGTTAATCTCAGCCCAATCATCGTTGATGGCGACTCGTTTCCAAATCAGCCTCAACAAATTTCTCTGAACGTTGGGATGGAGCTCGTCGGATGACAAGACCAGGACTTTCAGAGCAAAGCCAAATTCATTGCCCTCTGTGATATCCGGATCCGTCGATGGCTCGTCGTCGGAAGTCATCAATGTCAACACATCAATCAGCAAAGCAGGATCCAGGACTTGATTGTGAATCAGGCCATCGAAGCCTTGTCGCAGCAAGTGCTGATGCGCCTGTCTGTTGGCTATGCGGCCTTGTCCGTACTTTGCCATGAGCAGATCGACCGCGGACTCATCGTCCAAAGCCCCAACAACAATCGGAGCGAAACGTTCACGCAATTGTTCTTGAACCTCTACCAGCCTCAGTTGCCCAGTCGTGCTGGACAAATCTGGGCCTACGGTACCGTCGTCTGTTGTCTGCGCATCTGAGCCAGGGGCAGCTTGCTTGGCGGCTAGCAATGATAGCTTTGCAATAGACAGCTCAACTTTCTTGCACCAAAGATTGGTCTCTCGCGTTGTTGCTACCTCTTGCAGGACTTTGTGGGCACGAGTGTAATCCTTCTCTCCCAGGACTTCATTGATCCATGCCAGCCGGCCACGAAACGTGTAGCCCCGTAAGAAGTTGGTGAGGGCAGCCTGGTTGAGATACTGTTGTTCGAAGATGCGTGCAGAACGGTTGTTCTGGAGATATCGGGAGTAGAATGATTCAGCCCAGTCAGAACCATACTGGTCAAAGTATCGCTGGATCCGCTCCTTCATCTTGCTGAGCTTAACGTTGCACTCAGCTTGCTCCATCTTGCTCTGCGTTGTTGCCTTCTCACTTTTCAGGAAGTCGATTTCATTCCAGATGATTCGCGAGAGGGTTGCCATGTCATGATACTGCTCCGCGAGGGTCATGGCTTCGTAACCCTGACCAGTTTCAACAAGGTTGTAGATGAACTCCGGGCGAACATGCTTGTCAAACTCTTCCCTCACTTTCTTGCCCATTTCTTGCGTCTTTTCGTCCGTCTGTGCCATGGCCCATCGAGAACGTTCAACATGGATCAGACAGACAATTTTGACGAGCCGAGCGTTGTCTCCGGCAAGTTGCATTGCCACTTCAGATACCGTACCCCTCTCATTGAAATCCTTGGTCACTCTACGAACTCTGGCAGCAAGGGCACGGATGGCATTAAGAATGTTGTGTGTCGACGTCCAGAATTGAGGAATGAGATCTTGGCCTTGATCAGGCAGTAATATGGGACCTTCGAAGCTGGCAGGATCCAGGCCATACTTCTCAATATTCTTTGTTCTGAAGTTGAAGGCGGTTTCGAGCGCAGTGATGGCAGTGTCGGTAGCTTCAATGATTCTCCGGAGAGGTCCTGATTTCTCTTTCCCCTCACTGTGCATCTGGGATCTTTGCACTGACTCGAAGACTACGCTGAGTAGAGAATCTATGCGGCCAATGTCCGTCAGGAAAAATTGGCGCACAGGATCTACATCAGGGTCAGACCGGATATTCGGTTTGGTGCGGTGATTGAGATGTTTAACCATAGTTGGTAAGTGAAGCGGCTCGAGTGGACCCGTATGGGCTTGCTGTTGGTGGACTGTCTCCTGATATTGATTCCAAAGTGCTGTTGCTGTAGCAAGCTTCTCCGCATCCCACAATAAATGCCATGTGGTGGCAGGCTTCAGGGGTGGAAATTCTTTCCGCAGATGAGTTATAAGGACTCGCAGGGCAGACGCCCGCTTGTTCATCTGCTCGTCCATAGAAGACGTTATCTTCTCAAAGTAGTCGTATGACGAAGATAAAAGCCCCGTGCTGATATTCTTTGCCGCAACCTCCACATCTTCCAAGGCAAACGAGTACCGCGAAGCGATGGAGAAGTCGATGATATTATCCGGAACGGTGGAGAAGAATGTCGCCTGTTCTAGCTTGCTCTTGGCGGTTACCTTGTGCCTTCCGATGTCGTCTTCATCCTTTGCAGGCGGCATGGCCTTGATTTGAATGATACCATATCCCCTGATGAATAGAACAGCGCTACTTGGGCTGTCACGTTTTGACGCCGGCTCTGAAGCGTATCCGCAAAAAATGTCCTGCCGATCTTGGACCAGATAAATAGTGTCCTGGAATGGCAGATTCGGTTTACCAGAGTCGGAAAGGAGCTGTGCATCCGGACTTTCGTTAGGTTTGGCTAGAGAGACTACGGCGATCGCATCAGGAAATTGCACGAAGGCGGTGACTCCGGGCTGCGGTAGTAGAAGTGTGCCTGTGGGTTCTTTGGGTAATTTGGCTTGCTGGAAGTTCCGGATCGGTATGGCCCGGCTGATTGAGCCAGCATCATGGGACAGATCAACCTCCAGCAAGGAGTAATCGAGAGCGCCACGTCCAGATAGGGCAACCAAGACCAACAAATTGCGAGAATCCCGAGATTTTTGGTGGTCGAACACGGCAAAGTCCAGGATGTGCGCCTCCTGTTGGCCGCGAGCCTCTGGAGGGGTTCCAATCTGTAGTGTAGAGAGAATGTCGGCCTGCACGTCGACCTCGTACTTGAATATCTGCTGTCCAGACCAGCTCAGATCCCATGCTTGGAAGAGACCATTCTTTGTGGCGGCTATGACCTCCATCTGTCCTTTTGACTCGGAAGGATGAGCCTTGACCGAAGCGATCGACTTTCGGAAGGCACTGCCCAGAAGGCCTCTGAAGCTGAAGAAACTCCCACTCGAAGCGGCAGGTGCTTGCAGCGCGTTCGTGGCAATGCTCGGTCGTCCTTGGGCGTCTCTCAGTCTGAGCTGCACAAGTCTGCCGCTGCTGAAAACGAGCACATAACCCGCATGATCCACATCGACCAGATCCGTGATGTGTTCCCCGGAGTATACCTTCACCGAGCCGTCTACTGCGTGATGCCGCTGCGCGAACTGGTTCCGAGCTTCGGCGCTGTCCACATTCTCCCAAAACGTGATCTTGCCCGTGGACGGCGCGATTGCGACGATGCCAAAGTCGTTGGTGGGGCCGTTGCGGACGATAGCGCCAAGAGGCAACGGGTCAGAGGGCTTGAAATTGAAGGGAAGCTGTAGCGCCAGCACTCGCGCAGGGCCACTTGAGGAGCTGTAGTCCCATGCAAGCGCTTCGGTCGACGTCAAGGCCAGAGCGAGGCCAGCGGAGGGGAGTGCGAACGCCCTAAAGGGTGCTGTGGAGGTAGTTAGACGTTGTCGTAAGTTTCTGGCTGATGAAGACTGACTTGAGCCCTGCGACAGCGCGGCAGGAAAGCTGGGCAGTTTCTTGACGCTGTAGTTCTCATTCTTGGTCTGCGAGACACGCCGAGGTTAGCAACCGAGCTTTGAGTCGGGCTGGGATGGACCTACGAGATACAGCGCCGAGTCGTCTCTGAGGGCGCGCTTCGGGGGAGCCTTCCTCTCGCGGACCGGCATGTCTACAGGCGCGAGAGAGCTCTCGACATCGCCATGGTGCACGTGACTGTTCATTGCCAGCTGCAAGCTGCCATTCCCGTTAAGGTGCGCGTCGTGCGGGTTGCTTTTCTGGCGCTTCGGTCGGGGTTGCTGCTGGAGGTCCGCATCGTCCTTGACCCGCTGGCGACGGCGCGGATTGCGCTGGGAGCCGCGAGCGCTCTGTACGGCCGCCTCTGGGGAGAACATGCTGAGGATAATGGGCAGGCGATGAGCCTTGCGAATGCGCGATGGAGCGCGCTGTCAAGAGGTGTCAACGCCCGCCGGTGGATGCGTTGTTTAGTGGTTGCCAACGAATCTATGTTTTTGGAGCAGCTACGACAGGGATCATGGGGATTTGCTTGGCGCCGACTCGGTATTGAACCTTGGCACTGGGGCACTTGACTTGTGCATCACTTTCACTTCAGGCAAGCCAATCAGGAAAGGACTTCGAGCCTGGAACTTTGCATTTTGCAGATACACGGCGAGGTTGTAAGCAAGGTACTACGTGACACGTTTACAAGCTTTTGTCCCACTAGGAAATACTAGATGCCCCAGCTATGGATATTGGCCCCATCCATTGCATATAACGTCTCCGACGAAAGAAACCAAACTTCTAGAAAAACCACCAGCCTTGAAAGCCAAACAAGATTGACCGGATGCCCGTCTACGCCTGGCCGTGACCACCGTTGCCAATGACCGTTCCGTGCCCGCCAAGTAGAAATGCCGTGAATCACACCAATACCAGCGCAATGCAGAGAGCCGCCCAATCATCCTTTACATCTCATAGTCCGTTAGAGCTGTTGTTGCTGGGGTTCACAGCCCCATTTCCGCGAGGGCCGGAAGGAAAGGCACCATGGCCGGGCAAATTGAACTTGGGAGGTTGTGCTTGTGCTGGTGGCGGCGGCCTCGGAGGCAAATGGGCCGGGGTGCCCCATTTCGCAATGCTACTTTGCGCTGAGATAGAGGATGGTGCAGTCGGGGCCGAGGAAGACGGTGCTGTGATCGTCTGTGAATGAACAATCTGTAGTGTTTGCGAAGAACCGGTGCTGTTGGCCTTCAGTGGCACAGGATGTGCGCTCTGCAAGCTTTGAGGGGAGCCAAAGGTTTGTGTAGAAGCAACCGGAGGGCTGGGCCTTGGCATTTGGTTGGGCACTTGGAAGCTGTTGAATCCATTCATGCCATGTGTTGACATTGAAGGCATGTTTGGCTGCATCTGGTATGACATATTCCGGCTAGTAGGCACAAAAGTCTGGCTCTGAGGGTTGAACTGCTGGCGGTTGAAGCTACCGGGGATAGGGTGCTGATGGCGATTCTGCTTGTTGCCGTATGGGGAAGCTGGAAACTGCCCATATGGATATTGACCTGAGACGGGGCCTTGACTAGGCGCGGAGACAGGACGATTGGCAGGGCTGTTTTGACCATAGGGAGAGGGAGCCATAGGATAGGTAGATTGCTGATTCATGTGTGGCCAACTGGGATTCATCATCATTGGCTGGGGCTGGTAAGGTTCTGGGATGGGTGCCATCGGTGCAGTAGCCAGCTTTGGGGTCGTTTGGGTAGGCATCCCAGCAGTCTGGAACGATTGCATTCCTCGCTGAAATTCGGCTGATAGATCGTAACCGTTCTGCGCCGGTCCGTAGTTGGGATACATGATAGACCCATTGGCAGGTTGATACTGAGATCCCGGCCAACCGTACGAAGATTGAGCGTCCTGTAGCATCATGGCAGGGTAACCGCTGTTGAAAGAAGGTGGTGGCGACATGCTTGCGCTCATCCCTGCATATTGCGGCGTTTGCATTTGACCCGAGAAGCCACCGCAGTATCCGGACTGATCACCGCCAAAGGGTGGAACAGAATACTGAGGCGGGTAGTATGGGTTGAAGCGTGAGCGTGAATCGAAGTCGTCATCGTAGTTGCGCTGCTTTTTTGTTTTCTTTTTCCCAGATGCAGAGCTTGATCTTGATACATCCTTATCCTCCCCAGAACCAACACCTTCCGCAGAGTCGTTTACTTCGTTCTCAGCATTTCCAAAAATACGTTGGCGCGCTTCTCTATATCTTGCCTCGCGCTCCTCCCTAGTCAGAGCTGACTTGTCCTTGCTCTCCAACTCATTTCCGTCAATGCCGCCATCACTGCCACTACCGATCCCTACTTCTGATGTAGTCTTGGAAGGGCCTTCGGAATTGGCTGTAGTGTTGGTCCCTGATTTCCCGTCATCGCCACGGCGCATGATTTTGCGAGCAGGGAGCTCGACGGGTGGAGTACTAGTATTTTTGGACGAAACGGGCAGGCCTGAAAGTGGAGGTGGACTATTGCAACATTAGAGACTTCGTGCACAGACAGGAACCGTGTACTTACATTCTGCAATTAAGGGTCCTCGTTATCTTTACACCAGTCATAGTATCGTCAACGACGTGTCCAAGAAAATAATAGTCAGCAAGCCGATGGGCAAGCATCCTGTAGAAGGTGTTACAATTCGGCAAGGAAAGCTCGTTCTCACTTAATCAATTGTTAGCTTCATTCTACCATGTGATGATTTGGAAGGCAATTCCGTGCTTACCGAGAGTCCTTGATGAAGTCGATGAAATCTTGCTCAAGTTTCAGCACGAATAACCTATCTCTGGGTGATTCCAACGCCTCTATCAACTTTTCATCGGGAATTGTTGACATGTTATGGGCTGCTGGTACCGTCGGCATCCCATTTATGATAGGTTGCGACACGGATGGCCCAATGCCGTTCATAGGCTGGTTAGGATCGAACAGAGTCTGCTGTCCATTGGCATTTGGATGGGGAAATCTTCCCGGAGGAGCGCCTCGCTGGGGAAGGGGCCCCATGACCGCAATTTCGTGCAGTTGGTCGCGGAAAGCGCGCGCTACACCACTGTCTGACCCGACTCGGGAACCAGCGGCAACCGACTCCGCCGGAGAAGCGATATCTTCCTCTTCTACCGCCCTCAAGCTTGCACTGTCATCGGGACGAATGGATTCCTTTTCGTCAAGGGCAAAAGTGGTAGCAGAGGCGACGCTCTTCCCGTCGAGACTCGCGGGTTTCGTCGAACCGTCCGAGGAAGAAAGCTGGGTGGTGCTATCCTCTACCGCAGAAGACCTCACCAAAGTAATGGCTGGACGAAGCTTCTCCGGCTCGTTCTCCTTCAGGAGTGGTTGGAAAATGACCTGTTGTCCGGCGGTATTCGCCCATTGTCCAGTGCGTGTTGCAGTGTTACCAGCGCTCTCATTCCCTACTTTCACCTCATCCTGCATGATACGCACTTTTGGCGCATCACCATTGCCGACGGACGGACGTTTTGGGTTTTGGAGCTGTATAGTGGGTTGCGCAGCGGGTATGATAGGCTTGGCAATTGCAGGGCCTTGAGTGGAGCTTTGGGGCTTGTATGAGGATGCAGCAACCTGTCCGTTGTGAGAAACCTTTCACGAGTAAGTGATTGAATAAAGTGCCTTACCTTGGCAAAAGAGGGCTTCATCTTGGCTTGCTCAACTGGTACGGAGGCGGTGGACGCCATGATAACGACCGATTGTCTGAAGAATGCGAACTGAAGAAGTGACCAGCGATGCTGCTCGCTCGAGAGTAGATGCAGGAGACCGAGTCTCGAAGTAGGCGAGACAAGCGGGCGACGAGGGGAGGTATCCGAAGCTTGTTCGTAACCGAAACAGTGAATGCCTTGCCCCAGAATGAATTCACCAGCTCAACGCCGCAAAGCTGCAACTCGGGTGGGGTGCACAACCGCCAAAGGAAGGAATTATTTCAAAAGTGATGGACGTCTCAGGAAATGGGGTGCTCAAGGAAAGTCGAAGATACCAAGGCCAGAGTGCTGGACATGATGGAGATTCGACATTCGAACAGGAGGTTGAGGCGGTGGTCGAAAGGGTCGAGGGTGCGCCAGAGAGGTAAAGTGAGGTGAAGCGGACAGAGGTCGCGGCAGGCGTGCGCGATGCTGCGCCTAATAGCGATGGAGCTGCTGGGAGCGCCGACAGCGGGGGGCGCAGAGAGCAGCAGTGGCCGACCGGTGAATGGCGGCGGGGTGGGTAGGACGACGAGGCTGCGGGGTGCAGAGGATGGAGATTTGAAGGCGTGAGGTGGGTGGAGGAGTCTGGTGGGAGAGGGCCGATCTATTTTCCGAAGCCTTGGCGCTCCTGCCCACATGCAGCGGCTCAAGTGCTGGCGGCACGCCAAAAGTCTGACGGCAGCGTCAAGCGCGCAGTACACACAGCCAGTTATACCCTACTGGATTTGTGCTGCCTTCTCCCTGGGTGCTTGACTGTCCAGCGCATCTGTGTGCCTGCAGGCCCGGGCTTTTGACCAGACGCTCATAGTCTGCATCACGTGTCTGTCGCAAAGCCCACCTCCAGCCCAGCTGGGCACCTTCCAAAGTTCAGCTCTGTGTCAATCGCGCCCGTCGCAGCTTACTGCAAGGCAGAAGCTCGGGATTATTACGGCAGAATATTATAATTTCACTATCTACTACCTAGGTACTATCTGCCTTCACCCTTGCGCCTGGAGAGCCGATTCTCTCCGCCCTCGAAGCAGCTTCACGCGCCTTGTTCGTGACAACCGCTTCCCAGTCAGCCCGACAGTGCATACAGGTCCTCCGTAGCTACGGGGTTAGCCAGCTCCCTGCACACCCGAGATGTATCGTGGACCCGGCGGAGGCCGCTCGAAAGCGACGGCCAGCACCCAGTGCCAGAAATGCTTGAAAAGAGATAAGTCTGACCCGAATGCAGGAAGGATCACCAAGCTGACATTGTAGTTACGGCACTATAGCTATGAATGCACTGTCTCTGCGCAAGAGAGACCCTACAAACCTCGACCTTCGAGGACGCAACAGCTGCTGAATCCCAATCTCAAGCCGAAACTGACCACCGATGTGCCAAATGAACTAGTCCGGAAGTGCGTACATCCTTGAGCTCCTCAGCAGCGCGAGCTAACGCGTGCGTAGAGCGGGCATCGCTGACGAGCTTCTGGCAAAGAAGGAGGAGGAGCGTGGGAGGAAGCAGAGCCGTGAAGGTGGAAGATCCTTTCGGAAGGGCTCTCGATCAGTTTCTTCCCACTCGTCTGACTCAGTATCAACAATATCGACGAACCGCTCTCTTTCGAGGTCAAGGTCGCCCCAACGCAATGAACACCGTCCGAAACCTCCCACACGCGGCAGTCGAGACGCGGGCGCGTCGCGTAAACGAGAGAGATCGATATCTTCACATTCACACTCTTCCAGGAGGGACGAACGCAACACTCGACGAAGAATGAGCTCATTTAGTCCGCCACAGAGGGGCAGACGAGGAAGGTCCGGGTCGAGTCCCATGGACACGTCGCAAGACCATGGTACGGCGCAGAAAAATACTCGACGGCGTTGGTCGCGGAGCATGAGCAGTGACTACCACAGTAAACCACCCCGAAGACGCGCATCCCCGTCGAGGTCTCGTTCAAGGAGCTCAGATCGCATGGACACATCGCAAGAGCCAACTCATGCCGAGAACGGCCTTAGCAAGAGGAATCGCAACGGTCGTGGAGGGTATCGCTCTCAATCTAGATCATCGTCTAGAGAGCGTGGAAGAGGACGAAGATTCAGGTCGCCGCTATCTCGAAGCCGTAGTCCGTTTCAAAGAAGGGCACCTCGGTCCCCAAGCCCCTTCAGAGCTTCCGAGACTAGCTACAATCGCAATGCCCTACCCAAGCGAGATACCCATCCAGATAACCAGCCTCGTGAGGGAGATAGAGACAGAGGCCCACCACCTCCTCCTCCCGCGGCAAGGGAACGAAGTTTGAGTCCTTACAGCAAGCGGGTTGCGATGACACGGCAGACGCAAGTGGGACGGTGATGGTGTTCGATCGCCATATTTTGACAGTCAGTTTGTTCTGGTTTACTTGTATTGTAGACGACGATGATTCCACTACACGGTAGCAGGGCTAGATGCGGTGCTTTGCAAAGGCCGCATAGCCGTGTGAACTCAAAAAGAGTCACCCACCCTCCTGATAGATACCCTAATTTAGCTCGTCACTAGGAAGTGATGATTTCCCTCCAAGCGGTTGCGTCTGTGGTCTGGCTGCACCCAGATAACGCATCCCCCCATCTCTCTCCTACTTTGCCCTGATAGACTCGCCTGCCCGTGTGCTCAAGGTCACGGAACTGGCGCGAGCACTTGCTTCGTGCAATGCGTGGCCTTGTAATTGAATTGACGTGATGTCAGAGATTTGCACATGGCCTTCAGCTGCCGACCTCTTCTTCATCCCTCCTTCGATCCTCTTGCTCCTCCTTCTCCTTCAGATGCATTGCTTCAACAAGCTCACTCCCTTCCATGCCCACCTCTTCCCCTCCAGCTACCTGCTTCGCTTGTCTCGCTTTCTTCTGCCCTTCCACCCTCTCCCTCACTAATCGGGCAATCGCATTCTCAGTCCAGACATCTAGCGTCTTTGTCTTCTCCTGCAAGTCGCGTTTGAGATCCCAATTGGGTTTCTTGGGCTGCAGCTTGAACAGATCGAGACCCTTGTCCTCTTTCGCTTCTTGCTGTTGCTGGACCTTGGATTCTAGGGCGAGCTGCTCGGCTTTGTATTCGAGAGTCGCGGTCCGGTCGCCGACGGGGGCGTCTTCGAAGCCTAGCTTCACATTGCGCGTCTCGTGGTCGTAGTTGCGGCCGGAGAGGTAGGCTTTGGTTATGTTCTCCGAGGGTGCGGCGTTGACGAGCGCGGTGGAGGCCGGCTCTTCGACAGCGGGCGCATCGTCGTCGGCGGGGGCCTGCTTGCGCTTCAGGGACTTGAGGTGGGCGAGCCGCGATTTGCGGTCATTGGCGGCGGCCGCGAGAGCCTCGTGGGAGGACATTATGCGCGTAGAGGTTTCGTTTGTGATTTAGGCTACTGGCAGTAGAAGAGGTCGTTAATCGCGCTGTGGTGCGGAAAGGCTCGGTGGTGAGTTGGAGCTCGGGCCAACCGCTCACCAAAAAAAAGTTCATCCGTCGTCTCCAGTGCAATCTTCGAAGCAATCTGCAGGACAATGGCCCGATGAACACTGCTCTGGCCCCCCGACGTCGATGCCACGCGCGCTCCTGCCTCATGCCAGGTCTCTTGCCGTCGCAGACTCCCCGCTTCTGCCCTTCCTTGCGCCTCGCATCTTCGCCGCTTCCCCTTTCCGCGAGAGAGACTATGCACGAACACCGAGACATTCGCAAGAAGAGAAGGAGAAGAACTCGAAGACCAGGCTGAAGTCAAACACTTACTCGGAAGATAGGATACTTGAGAGTGATACCTTGGTATCAAAGGAAACTTGCTACCCCAGGACTACTACCCGAAATGGGCGACCTGTCTGCTCGTCGCTGCCGTCGCATCCCATCTTGTCACAGCTACTCCTGCACAAAAGAGTGTCCTGTCACCGTCATGCAAACGTTTTTGCGATTCCGCGCACACAGCATGCTTCTTTCACAACAACATCCAGGCGCCAGATCCGACAGAGACCCGAAAGACAGGGACATAGGATGCCGACATCCACCTTGCACTTCGCTCGGACTTGGGAGCGACAAGGCACGTCCCAAAAGATGTATCTAATAGACGTGCGTCGTAGGAGGGCTCTCAGGGCAGTAATGAAGGCATACGATGCATTTCTAGCATTACACAGTGACCAGAGCGACGAGATACGAATGAGAAATGGCCGCTATAGATCATTTCTACGCCGTATATACACCCTCTCCCGCCGGACGAAGAGCAAGATGGCATTAGACCTGGAGTCGCAGCGCGGAAAATTCGATCCGATTGCACAAGTTCGCGTCTTTGCCGCCCTAGACCAAAATGTCTTCCATGGACTCAAACGGGCCCGTTACAGGATGAAGATCAAACACGACCCCTCCACGGCACAGACTGCAAGCCAGCTATTTCGACCTGAAGGACTTGGGGAAGATGTGTACATGAAATGGCACAAATATTCCTCAGAGTACCGGAATTCTAGCTGGCACTTATTGCTCTATTATATGTTGGACAAATCACCACAGAACGCTTTGCATTTCACTCGAGTGCTAGCCCAGGAGCCGATTGTCGCAACCATGAAGGGGGATATACTGGCAGATGCACTGGAGCACATCGCAAGATTTTATCTCCCCTCAACAGGTCGAGCCACCGGGAGGAACCCAAAGCCATTTGTTCCCAACTTCGCTGCTGTATTTCTCGCCCACTTTACGAAAGATCGAGCAATCTGCTCACAAGATCTACTATACAATGTGGCACGGCTAGCAGCCCCTCGTCAGTTGCGACGTGTATATGATATGTTTGTCGAGCACAAGACATTCCTCGGTTATGAGACCAGGCTTCACTACGCCAATAAGTTCGGTCAAGAAGGCGATCATGAATATGCCCTCCGCTGTCTACATGATGTCCTTGGGCAAAGCCATAGATCCAATGTGGAAATAGTCGGTCCACGAAGATTCTCCTGGACCTGTGCTCTCATTCTTCGCCAGAGCGTCCGGGATGGTCAGAACTACCACAAGACTACCGACATCGTCGCGGAGTTTCTAGACATGGGACTCAAACTCGATCTCCTATTGTACAATGTCATCATTCACAACGCTATAGAGGCGGGAGATTACAAGACGGCGTTTCGCGTTTTCAATGTTCTGGAAGACCACCACATCACGCCGGACAAGCACACCTTTTCGATACTTCTTCATGGATGCACTATGCTTAGTGAACCCACGAAGTTTCGTGATTTTGCGCTGCACTGCTCTGAGAAGGCACGTGAAATGCGAGACGTACCGTTGGCGACCGACTACCTCTACTATTGCTATGTCACACAGGGCAAGTACGACCTACAGTCAACGATTGCTTGCACTCGTGCCTATGCCGAGCATTTTTCACTGGAGCCATTACTCCCATTCTGCCCTGAATTGAAGGAATACTTGATGCATCAGGATAGAGGAAACGCGCAAGAAAGACCTGATGTGCCGAAAATGGAACCTCCCCCTATGGCTCTCTATATCATGCTGCAAATCGAGATCCGGAAGGCTGCTGTCATTGGCTCCAGGAAGGTGTGGGAGCTTCTCTTCTTGTTCAGACGTCAGGCACTCGAGGGACACCATGCTGGTCTGACAAAACTCGCCGAAAATCCGCTCATCTGGAACGCGTTCCTTCTCAGTTTCTGCCGCAAACAGCAGTTCGCCGATGCTTCCCAGCTTATGAAGCATATGACCGAGGGACAGCTAGGTTTCGCGCAACCCAACGTGTACAGCTGGAACATTTTCATGCAAAGCTTCTGGAAGTCTGGACAGCACAAGGCGGCCGAACGCATATATGAGATTATGGAAAGTAGGGGGGTTGAGCCCGATCAGTTCACATATAGTGTACTACTTAGGGGGTATGCTAAAGCGCAGAATGCGGAAAGAGTGGCACAGTTCTTGGACCTGGTCAATCGCGAGGAACAACTCGAACCGGCTGTTCTGCACGCTCTCACGAAAATGCATGATCAGAAGAGGCTGATGATGCAATTAGACAAGAGAAAAGTGGCAAGAGAAACAGAAGAGCGTGAAAAGGAAGAGGAAAGGGGTGAAGAGACTTGGGAGCTGCCTAAGTTTCAATCTCTGCTCTCGAGTACGCGTTTTGCGAAACTTCGTGAGCCTGAGGAGCCTCTAGATGGGCGTTCTTTCTCGAGCGTGTTATCAGGACCGCCACTCTTGTCCCTTGTTCCACCAAGTGCATCTGCACCGCATGCAAATGCCGAGTCTAGGGTTACATCTGCCAACACAGAGTCCGCCGACATTCCTACCCCCCAGATGCTGCCGGTAAGAAAGGTACCCATGGAACGACCAGAAAGGACACGACAGTCTGGGAAAGTTCGAAATGATTTCAAGCTCTCAAGACGGACCACAGTACAGAGACGTACAGGTCGCGTAAAGGCAATCAAGGACTCCGTCCGGTGATGTATGAAACTTTGTAGTGTATGGAGTATGCATTGGCATTATGGCGCGGTGCCTCGTGTTGTACTATATTTTGTTGCAGCATAGCTTCTGGCGTTATTGGGAGGGAGAATAGGGTTTTATGATATACCTCATAGAACATTCGAGCTATTCAACACTTTGACTCTGACCCGTCCAAGCATGTTATATTGCGATGTCGTGTTGTTCTATTTGCATTGGGTGATGGAATGAGTGCAACGTGCACCCTTCCGTATCATGCCTGCTCCGGATCAATCCGCCAGTCCGCAAACCTGACCTCATCCGCATTGAAAGTCAACAATCGCCCAACCGTATTACCCACTACTTCCAATCGCTTCTACAACTTCTCGTAATTCAATTGCAAAGACTGTCTGCGACTGATACACTGCAATTGGCAACCTACAACCAGCAGCGGCTCCGGAGCGGCGCTTCCATTCGCACAACACCAGACCTTCACCATGGGCTTCACAACCGGCTTCGTACGTCTCTCCGCCCCGTTCTCCCAGGTCCAAATCCCCATGTTATCTTTCACTCTCCCAATCACTTCCGCTAACATCCTCATCCCAGCTCGGCGGCGTGACCCTCACCTCCTCGATCCTATACCTGACGCTCTCGCTGCACCAGCAAAACCGCGCGACGCAGGCCGCGCTCCTGCGCCAACAGCGCGCTGTGCTGACCAACGTGGTTGTGCCGCCGCCGCCGGGACCGGAGCCAGAGCCAAAGGAGGTCGAGGTCGGACTCGTGGAGATGGCGAAGGATCGCTGGAATAGGGAGCTCGAGGGTGTGGTGAGGCGGGTGTATGAGACGGATTGGAGGAGGGTGAGGGAGAGGGCTGAGGATAGGGTAGGGGGCTTGGTGGGGAGTGTGAGGGAGGGGAAGTGAGGGTGGGTGGGTGCGGGAGGTGGAGAAAGATACCCTTCTCTTTGGTATTTAATTTCACTATGGCATGCTGGGCCTGGCTGCGCTGATGGTGCGGCTCTTGCCTTTCTTTTCAACCTCATCTTCACTATTTGCTTCATATTTTTGCGCCTCTTTACTTTCGAGTCTTCCTGGCTTGCTCTTTCACTTGCTCCATCCGTCGACCAGCTCGAATTATGCCAGACGGAATAGCGCGTAAACAAACGCCGCTGTTGCCTCGTGGCTGGCTTTTTGTAGCCATAACAACCTCTCCTCCCAACTACCACGCAAACAGGCTCCCGGCCTCTCGAACAACATCTCAGCCGCGCCCACTCTCCGTCTGGTCAGCGTCGGCACTACAACAAATCTAGCGCCCACGCTTTACGACAAAAGCACCATGTCATCCTATGGCGTGGTACGGGATCTGTTCGACGAGGGATATCTCAAGCTCGAGGATATTGTGCACAACGTGCAACCGTTTCCAACACTCGTACCCTATGACGAATACAACGATACTATCCTCGTCTACAAGACGGAATCGGATCTGGACGTCGTCCTAGGCCAGATCCAGAGCTTTACGGACCGGGTAGCTCAGGGATACAAAAAAGAGCTGTGGACCTGGGTAGTACAGCTGAAAGTCGACGACACTCACACAGTGCAGGCCGCGAAAAAGGCTAGGCTGACCCCGTCATATCCGAGTTCGATCCCTTCACAGCCTCTGCGGACGACACTTCCGCTAGGAAGGAAACCTGGTTATATGACCGCGACCCGTCGCACATTTGATGGCTCGCTCTTACAAGAGATCATGTTGCTCCGCACGCTTTTTAGCATCCTTGCAGGGCCGGCAGACGAGATTCCCAACTTCATCGAGTTTCTGTATCAGTACCTCGACAGCCAGTGCGGCGACGGTTATGGACTACTATGCGCCACCAGGCGCGAGATTCCAAGTCTCAATGACTTCGATCATCAGCCAGTAGCTCGTGAGTGCGAAACCATTTTGCCCCAACCTACCATCGTAAGCGGGCGCGAGGAATATCAGGAGAAAAAGTGGGGTCTACACCCGCCTACAGCAGTCAAAAGGAAAAGCAATGAGCCTCCTAGAGATACACCCGCGTATACTCGTTATCATGCCGCCTGCTTCAAAGCGCGTGATGCGGCAAAGCGCCTGTTGCACGAGGCAGGGATAACAGAGGGACAGATGACGAACTACATCTTCGCGCATACGCAGGCCACCAAAGATATGGAAGAGAAGGATGGGCCTGGTCTCGATCCCTATATCTCGGATAGAGAGGCTGCACTACGACTGAGCGCTGTGCAGGACCTACAATTCCTACCTCGTCTGAGTCATAGGGGGTACGAAACAGAGCTCGTGGATCATCTGGACGACGAAGCGCGACAAGCCGCTGAATGGCTCTCGGAGCCAGAGGGAAGTGGAGGGCCTTCGAATCACCTTGCTATACCAGCGCCATTCATTACACCTACTCCTTCCTCAGCCCTCAACTCCAACATCACCGGGCCGGACTGCACGCCTGATCGTAGATTCGTTCAAGCCCCGCCTATCCCGGACCGTCAGCTCTTTGACAGCTCAGCAGCATGGGCTCCATCCGTTAATTCGTTGCTTCTCGAGTCTCACAGACCGCCTGCGTCAAATTCAGAATCGCAACAGGACGGCGGTGATGCCAGCAGTGGTCTCTTCAACTGGGATGCTCATGTTGGGAACCTTCCCATGCCTCTTGGTTTCAATGAAGCTACCAATCAATGGAATTTTGGTCGTTGGGCTGGGTTTTCCGGCGATGAGCTTGGAGACATAGCGTGGAGGAGACCTCGCCCTGATCGGCCAATACCACCATGGTTGACGCATCGAGGCGTGACGACACCGCTCAACGTACCCATGATTAGCTCATACGCTACCAACTTGAATGAGGAAGATTGGAGACTAACAGATGCCGAGTGGAGACACCTGGAGAGTTTATCGCCGGCGCAGTTGGAGCATATATCCGAGTTTGTGGGCGAGGACATGCAAGCCGCTATCTCTGCCATTGCATCTGGAGGTCCTATGCATCTATCTCACGAGGAGAGGCGAGCATGGAAGGCAAATATTGACCGAGCAAATGGCATTATTCCGACTAGCAGTACGTCTGGTGGATCATCTCAAGCAGCGAACCCGCAACATGCAGCTCCGGCAATGCTAGCTCCCAGTAACAGTCAAGCCCAAGGTCCCCAGGTCCCATCCATCACCATCACTTCCACTACCACGTCGAATCTGCAAGCCCTCTTCCAACCACTTGCGGCCGTCAACGCACCACACGGATACGCCCCAGCTCAAACCCAGCATCTCACCCTCCCAGGTACATCTCGCCATTCCAGTCTTACTCCCGGCATCCAAGGTCTATCTGTCCACAACCCCTTTGCATCCCACATGCCGGCCCCAATCCTTCCACCGCCTACTTTGCCTGGTGCAAACTTCTCTCCTCCCCGCCAGGGCATATCGCGCAGCAACCCGCCCTCACCCATCAAAGTCGACGCCATTGCCAAACTCGCCTCGATAGGCTCCCCAGTCCCACCTGCCGCAATCCCCAAAGGCGTTCCCGTGCTAATCTACTATCCGTCTATCGTTGTGCACCACCCCATCGACTATCTGAATTCCATGTCCGCGCATACAGAAAACTCAGAGCAAAAGCAAGCCCGAGATAGCCAAACCTCCACCAACGCCCAACCTGACCCCGACCCCCCAATCGACGCCCTAATGCTCGGCTACCTACAATCCGACAACTCCTACATCGCGCTGACCCACGCCGTATTCCTGCCAACCATCCTACGCACCGCACTCAGGAGCCGTGTCGGGCACGGCGGGTACACGGTGCTCGAGTCGTACTCGCCGGTCGTCAAGGGCAAGGCGGCGCTGCGGCCCGAGTTTGGCGGCTTGAGTTGTGCGCATGAGTGTGCGTATGATCGGTTGTGTCAGGCGAGGGAGTTGATGATGCGGTTTGAGGATGGGGAGACGGAGGGGAAGAGGCATGAGAAGGAGGCAGGGGAGGAGGAAGGGATTGGGATGCGGACGGGCATGGGCATGGATGTCGATATGGAAATGGGTAGAAATGTGGACGTCGATATGGATATCGACATGGAAGTCGACGAACACCAAAACCTCGACACACCCGACCCGCACCCGCACCCGCCAAACCCCCGAGAAGCCCTCCTAACAAAGCGCTGGCGCATCACCCCCGGCACATGCACCACCGGCTCGCGGGGCTCCATCTGGGAAGGCTGGGCGCTCTACCTGTCCCACGGCCTCGTGCTCACCGGCGCCGAGCGCTCCGGCGCGTTCCTGCTCGTCAATTTTCTGCCGCTGAAGTCTTTGGCGCAGTTGCGAGCCGAGATGCGAGCTGAGGCTAGACGGGCCGCGGGGTTGATCGCAGAAGAGGAGGAGGATGGGGATGGGGATGGGGATGGGGACGAGGATGGGGAGCAGGGTAGTGAGGACGAGGACGATGCGACGGAGTATGATAGTGATGGTGCGCCGATTGAGTATGATGAGGAGGGGAATCGGATTGAGTGGGATAGCGATGGGCAGGTTGTGCCGTATGATGAGTATAGGCATCAGGGGGAGGTGGAGGATAGGGATGAGGATGATGGGCATGATTTGTCTAGGGAGGTGCTGTAGGTGCGTGGATGTTGAGGTGGTGCATGGATGTTGGCGATGGGGATGGATGGCTGGATGGATGGAGGGAGGGAGGGATGGTTTTCATGGGAGATTAGGCTGGTCAAGAAACGAGCTGGAAAGGACGAGGAGAGTCTCATGTACGCAAAGAAGTCTAGAAGCAGACTACAAAGGCGATGTGGCTTAAAAGAAAACACGAATGTTTCCGGCATCGTCCCTTGCTATCCAACCAAGCTGACCGATCCCTCACCACGACGCGACCAAAAACCCAGAAACAACCCCCAACAAAGTCCACCTAGTGAACTTCACCCTCACGTCCCTTGCCGGCGCCGCATTAACCGGACCCCCATACTCCGCCGGACTCGGCAACCCCGCCGTCGAATTCCCCCCTGCCGTCCCACTCCCACTCCCACACCCCCCAACCCTCTCCCCATCACTCAACTCCGCATCCGTCAACTCCCTCGGCCCAAACGGCTTGAACCCCCCACTAATACTACTCGCCAGCCCCGTACTGCCCTCCACACACCTGTCCCTATGTACAAACGCATCCCAAGCCTGTCTCCACGCCGCCTCCGGCTCCCTCCAACTCTCGCTCGTATAAAAGACCCTGCAATCCGCCGCCTCGTATATATACTGCAACGGCGTCATACTGCGATCGCCCTTACGCAGCTGGTCTTGTATCTGGACGCGACTCGCGCCATTGCCTGCACGCACCATGAGTTGCGATACGCTCGCGAGTTCTTCAATTCTTGTATTGTTCAATATATGTTGGAGGTCAAGCTGCTCCGCCGTCTCCACAATGGTAGCCGCGTATTCGAGAACGGCGTTTATGGGGATGACTTCGCCGCCCTTGGTCCCTGTAACGGCTTGGAGCGGCCCTGTGCGTGGGCGCCCGCCCACGGCCACGGATTGCACGCCCGCGATGACTTTGAGCTCTTCGTGGAAGGAGGCGCAGGCCGAACCGCAAAGGGCGTCGGTGAACATGACGATGTTAGAGGAGGCGAAGGGTTGGGGTTTGGAGGTGTAGTTTAGGAAGGCGAAACCGGGTGGGCGGATTGAAAATGCGTTTTCGTTGGAGAGCTATAAGGGGGGGAGGGTAGATTAGCCAATGCTCTTGGGGAACTCGCGGGGGTACACGGGGGAGAGCGTACGTTGTATCTGAATACTGTTGTATACAGATCTCCGTTGTTCTTGTGCGGGCCCTTGAATTCGTCCCATGATGCAAAGTTCTTGTTCTGGACTGTCACGTAATTCCAATACGCCCAGACTTTGAAAACCAGATCGACTTTGTTCCCATCAGTACTGTTTTCGAACGATCCAGACAGTTTTGGACTATTGTATATTTCCGAAACGGCATCTCCAATTGCTGAGAACTCTTCGGTTGCGCGATTCCACTGTCCTGAGAACGGAAGTTCACCGGGGAACAGCTGCATGAAAGCATCGAGGAGGAGATGTGTCGCGCCGCCGCCGTTCTCGCGGAGATCGATGACCAGCTTCTGCTTCTGCTCCTTGATACACAATTCTAGAAATGTGTTGATGGTCGCCTGGAAGTTGTTACCCCAAGGGTCATCCAAAGGATCGAACGTAATTATCTTGAGCACAGCGACATCTTCGTATCCAGGAGTATGCAAGAAGTACCCTGCGACCGCCGAGCTATTCGATTCCACGACAGGATATGAGTAATTGGACTCGGGGATATCAGCACGTTTTCGGAGGTCGTGGTAGTTGTGAGGGATCCGGCGCGGTGCATCAGGATGGCCCGGTTGGGCGTTGCTGACACTACCTAGTGATTTCTCGTCATCAGAGGGCTTCCCGGAGACAAGACCTGTGCAGAAAGTATCGAAGAAGGACTGCCCGTCTGTGACTCCTGCGAAGTCGGTGATGTTTGCGTTCGATCTCTCGAAGAACTTTGTGAGACTGGCAGTGTTCTGCAATTCAACTACGGTTCCGTTGGCGAATTCAAGGGTCGTCGTGTCGTCTTCATATATTGAATAACGTTCAAATTGTCCAACAGATCCCGTATCGCCTGTGGTGAACATCTTGTTCAAGCGTCCTACAAGGCAAAATTGCGAAGTCAGTCAAACGTTCTGAAGAAAATCTCTAGAGTGTAGAATAGAGCTTCTCGGCACCGCCTTCTGAGATCATATCCAGCTGGCGACTCTCCTATGAAATTCTCGAGGCGCTTCGTTCCGCAGGGCTACGTACCATCTGCATCAATAAACTGCTGCTCGAGAGCAGAGACACGATCCACAATTTGATACGCTTCTTCACCATTGATCTGCACTATCTCAGAAACTCGCGTATCCTTTTCGGGGGAGCTCAAGAGCGTTATATCGTCATCCACGTATAACTTGGGCAGCGATTTGCCGTCGCTTGAGACAGAAGCAACACCGACCGGACGCGTGAAGGTGAAGATCGTAAGGATATCGGGTTCATAGTTCCAGTGATAATTCCGACTTCTGACAGTGATAGACTGGATAGCCTGCTGGACAGCATATTCGCTCGAGTAATCAGTTAAGTGTGATCTGATGTTGTCTAACTCGTTTTCAGCAAATAGTAGACCATTTTTCCAGGACTCGGGTGGGTTTTCGAGATATTTGATTTCGGATTGCCACTGCCAAACGAGTTTGAGCTCGTCGATAAGCACTTCGTTCCCTGTAATGTCGACGGGGACTGATTGAAGGCATTCGTGCGCAACCTTAGCGGGTAAGGACGTCTCCGATGCCAGTAAAAGCGAGGCAACAGTCCCGCAAGCCTGGGTGGGTGTGGATGGTGTAGTGACCTCGCTGAGTGCAGCTACGTTGGCTGCTAAAGCCCAGAAGCTGCTTGAGATGAACATGAAGGCAAAGTTTAGAAAGAAACGAGTGTGAGGTGCGGAGATGCATTGGAGCGTTCATGGTGATTCATGTGTCGCACGTAGGAGCACCATCGCTCATGGAAGGTTTAGGCAAGTAACCGGGACCAAAGGCTTGGGCGCGACGGCCAGCCTGCTCAAGCAAGCAGCATTACTTTAGTCCAGAAGCAGACGGGCTCAAAGCTAGACGTGGGTCATCTTGGGCTGGGTTTTCTGTAAGCTGCACAGAGTGATGTGCCTTTGTGTCGTGGTCTGAATGTCAGCAAAGTATCAAACGGTGTCAGGTCTCTCACGGTTGTTCACATGTGTGCCGCAACGGTACAACATGATGTGATGATAGTAGGATGTCCGAATGAGGGTGACAGTGGAGACGTGATGTTGATTATAACCCAACCCAAATTCGATCGAATGCCTTCATTGGTGTCACTAGGTGTTGATGGTGTTCAACCCCTTGCGACAAGCCAGTGTCGCGGCGACCTTTCTAGGTGTCATCGTCCGTAAAAGCCACGCGCAAAGGGCTATCGGCGAGCGCACGCTCACCAATCACGATGATTTTCATGACGAGTATGATGCGAAACATGTGAAGGAAGATGCTCGTGAAAACTCATGCATAGAAGATGGATGGAGGAGTTGTGGTCAGCTGCGCTAGTCCTGATTAGGAAGCTGTGACCCAAACCGGGGGCTCCATCACGACTGGAAAGCTGGCGACAAAGACAAATAGTGCGGACCAGTAAAAAGATCGCTGGGAATAACGAAAGGCCAAGTTGGAGTTATCGACGAGCCTCCAGGACCAAGGTGTCAGTGTCTGATCGAGCTGGGAATCTTACAGCAACATCAGGACGCCACAACCAAAGCGTTTCGCTAGGTATTATGGTGCAAGTGTAGGCTCACTAGAATATGACTTAGTAAATCCTCCGTAAAATCCTCATAAGCGCAAGTCAGTAGCCAGCAGATCTGGCATCAACGTCCGGCCTACGAAGCAGTCTGATATACTCGCTAGACGACGTGCATGGAAGCCTTTTCCAAGATCCGTGACTGGTTTCCCGAAGCAGTCTTTTTCATCTACCCACTGGTATCGTTCTAAGACATCCCCCCAAGTTGTTTTTACTAGCTTTGCAGCTCATGTGGCCGTTCGTACTCACCCTTCCAGTTCATGGTGCCCTCCACTACCGCTCAACTCCGGTACGGGTCCTTGCCCCGAAGCTTCTTTTTCCGTTCTAGCGCATTTGCGGAAGATGCTATACCCCACCACTGCACTCAAAAGAAGGAGGAAGGGTATGCCGATGCCCAGCCCAACCTTAAGCGTGTCGTTGGTAGAAGGTTGTGGGCTCCCTGACGCGGCAGCCGAGCCTGCAGCACCAGACGAGCTTGTCGTAGAAGATGCAGTGGTCTGCGACGTTGACGCACTTGAAGGGTAAGAGAACATTGAAGTTGCAATACTGGATGTCGAGGTTGAAAGTTGCGACTGTTGAAAGAACGCCCCACCGCTATCGAAAACCTCTACTCCTAATGCGATCCTAAAGTTGAAACCACTATATATTGAAAAGCTATCAGGTGGTGCGACGGTCCAGTTGTAAGTCCCATTTGGACCTAGAGACGTGATGTTACCTGTGGAAAAATGAGCGTTTCACGTGGACAAGTGTGAATATAAACCACTTGCATGTCGCGTACCTGTTAAGCCGTGTTCGACCCAGCTACCGTCACCGTAAACCTGACGTATAGTCAAGTTATAAGTATTGTCAATACAGGCGTCACACGTCCAGCTGATGATGAACGAGGAACCGAGCGTAAGGCTCAGATCGGGTCCCCCCAGTAGCGGGACCAAAAAGTCATTTTCGGCGTTTGCTAAGCTTAATACGAAGAGAAGGCAATGAAGGTAGATACTCTGCATGTTGGTACAAAATATGGTAAGTGTAGTCTACTCTGAGAAAGGAAGAGCTTGCATCGCAGTAATAATCAGAGTTGAGATCGGTGGGATGACCAGCTCCTCGTTGAAGAAGCAGGCATTAAAACAAGAAACGCAGTTTCTGCTTTGGACATGATTGGGCTTGGCCCAAGCCCGTGGGGGCGCTGTAGGCAGTGATCGACACGACGAGCCCCTCCTGCGCACGCGATAGCTCAGCCTTGTCTGGCTTGAAAGGGCGGGAATGATTGTCTTAGAGGAGTTGACTGTCCAAATGCGTTCGGAAATGTGGGGAACGGGAACAAGGGAGCGCAGGCGCAGCTGGGTATTGAACAGAGGCGTATTCGACGAGGTACAGACGTACGTATAAGGAAGTTATCGTGGATCTATCAAGGTATTACTGCATGCCTGGACTTGACCAGAAGCGGCCAGGCTTTGCTAATCTTCATAACCACGTATATACTACCTTTGATTGATATCGCGTAGATCCTTTCAGCTTATCCATTGTAATTTGAAGGTTGGACTGTCCAAAACACCGTTGACTGACTTCTCATTCCTGAGATACCATAGTAAAGCACCACTTGTACAGCAACGATTTTGGTTTGAATGCTGCCTTTTTATCAGAATTCGCCCCCCATCACGATCAGAGACTTACCTGCATAGCGAACACTGAGCTGATCCAGGGTACCATACACCGCCCTCTGGAGGACGGGACTGGGAACTATGCTCAAGGCCACTTGGGGAGCTTACGCTGTTGGCTTCCTACGAAAGCCAATGCAGAGGATCTTGCGAAGAGAGTAAATCGTAATGTTAGAATGTGGCATGTTTACATATGGTGTCAACGGCGTTCTTCCATGTCTTCTTCAGATGGTATAGTCGTCATTCATCCAATCCAGTCCGGCCGTCCAATCGCCTAACATCCAGTTGCCAACGGCCGTGAACGCACCATTGCTGGCAAAATAGCTTTCAGGAGAGAGCTCTTGCAGAGGTTGCGAGAGCGTCGGATCGACTGCCGTGTAATTCGACTGTACAGATGCTGGAGTGATATGAGGTCCTAGTGCTTGGTGACCACCTTCTGCGCATGGACTTCGCTGGTGGGGGTTGATTTCCACCGCTTGTGAAGTGATGTTCGAAGGCGGGTTGACATGGTGACTAGAGGCTGACCCATCAGCGAATAGCAAAGACCACTTGCTGCACAATTCAGGACTGAAATGGCTAAAGTACTTGGTATGTTCCCGCTCGAGACTGAAACGAACATTGTCCTCCTGTCGGCTTTGCGTTCGAACTGCGCGCAAAGAGGCTTTAATCACTCTCTGAGCACCTATGGCTGTGGGATAGCGTTCCGCCATTACTGTGAGACACTTGTTGATGATGTTTAGTTCGCTCTCAGCTCTAGGCCAAAGGCAAGAGACTCTATAGCATGCCACTTGTGCAAATGCGGCAGTCATGAGATGGAAGTTGAAGACTGGTGCGAGGAATTTGAGCTCGCCACGGGTATAGAAGTCCTCGAATATACCAGCAGAGAAGGAAGATGCAAGTATAGATGCCCCCGAAACTGTCTGTCCGTGAGGGTCGGGTCGAAAGAGCAGCATGATAGCCGTGAAGAACATCACATGAAGCTGGCGAGCTTTGAGATCGTACGGAAGCAGACTATTGCTCTGCTTGTCGCAAATTCGCAAAGATTCTGGCAGTTGATGTATCCAAGTGAGTAATTGGGTCTGGATGGAGACCTGCTTTGTCGATCCCAGCGTGCCTCGGACAAGAGCCTCTGTAAGGTCTGTAAGAAGAGAGCATATGCCGTGATATGCTACGAATAACATAGAACCTAAGCTACCCTGTGGGAGATCCTCGATCGTCAATGGGTGAACATCACAGTCTTTTGGGTTGATCATTCTTGGTCTTCCGTGACTTGTAGCTATTTGACAGTCTCTGATCTAGCGCCGCGAGTTAGGAGTGTAAAGCTGTGCCTTGTCTCAGGTAGAGACTTACTACGAGCGTCCACCATAGTCGTCGTCGAAGTGTCGCGTCCTGGGAGCCGGGGCGCGGCTGTCTATGTAAGCCGAGTTGATGGGCCAACGCAACTCCCATATGCAACCAGAAACTACTGGCGTCCATGGAAATATGCTCGGGTCCACTGGCGCTGATTAGACAAGCAAATGGGAAAGCCAACTGTTGTAACATACCTGTTGTTGAACCAGAGTAGCAAGCATATTGAACGTACCACCGTCATTGTATCTTTTTCATAGCCGAGATGAAAAAGCGCTTTCGCTCGGCGATAGAACATGTCACCAGATGCTTGTGCTTCGGAGGAAAGCGAGACTCGACTTCCGGCAACGAATACCGAATGAAGAAGTAGCAACGAGGGCTTAAAGCTGTCAGACGACCGAAGTTCTTGCTGTTCCACTATAGGCATCCAAGGGTAACAATGTTCCATGAATGCTGCGATGAGACTGTCGCGTAGTGACCGTGTCGGTGAGTCGAAGGCGCGCAATTCAATTAGATACCTTTTGTCAGCTTCTGCGAGCTTAGTTCTTCGACCAGATGAATAGTTCCCAGCATCTTCTTCGTCGATTGGAACGGTGCCATTGACGTACTCTGTCCTACCGAGATAGCTCCCCGGACTAGTCTCAGTCTCATGGTACAGAGCGGAATGGCCAAGACTCTGGTCTACTGTAGGTCTCAGAGGGCTCGACTGTGGCAATGGGGATGGTGTTCCTGTCGAGACGAGAGAATGCGCCCTTTTGGCTGTAGAAGTCGATATGAGCGGGCCATGTTTCCTCTTCCGAAGGTGAGGTCTGTTTGCCCACCCTTGTTAGAATCCGATTCCTGCAGTGATCAGAGAATCAATCATTCCTTCCCACTCACACGCATGCCTGGTTCACGCTCTTACAATAATTGCCTAGGATGTTTAGTCATGAACGAGAATAATAACACTAACAACCTTACAGGTGACGTCTCCATCTTTGATACTGCAACGAACCTTGCGACGATGACAGAGCTCACAAGCAGAAACGTTTCCGACATTGGGACCTCTCTCTTCCATGTTGTGGTCGAGGTGAGGAGTCGGATCGAGTACCGAGGATGACCCATGCTTTCGCGCTAGAACAGAAAGGGCGATACCCGCGCTTCCTCCATTGACGTCCATCAAGAAACATATTTCGTGCACGAGTCCACTTAATGATGTACCCTATTCTACAGCGGGTATTTAGTCAACCCTAGTCGTTCTTCTATAACACCAACGATCTCCCTCCAATCTTTCATTGCACCGCCACCAATATCTCCACACGCGAGCTCCTTCTCCATTGGTTGCAGCACCTCGAACCAACCTCCGTTCTGCACGCCCCATTCTTCGTCTAGCACCTTGATCTGTTGCTTCGTAATGGGCTGCTTCCACATCGCTGTGTTCATAGAAGGGGCGACGAGTATCCTCTTCTTACTTCGTACACCTTCTCCGCCTTCTTCACGTGGTCGATTGAGACCTAGTACGTCTCTGACGGGATCCAGCTCGCCTGTAGTATCCCACGCCCTGATGACGGACAACAAAAGATTGTCAGACCAGCCATGCGTGATCTTGGCAAGTGCATCTGCACTGAGCGGCGCAACGACCATCATGTCAGCCCAGCGTCTGAGAGAGATGTGCAATATCTTGTTGCCTCGGATCCAGGGCTCGCTCCACTCGTCCTCATCGAAGTATATCCCGTCGACGTTAGGCAGCGCTTCGATGTCGTGCAAGGAAGGTTGCTCTGAGCTTTGGCCCTGCAGGAAATTGGTCGAAGATGACGTAAAGACCAGGCGGATAGATAGATTTGAGTACTTGGATAGCGCAGTTATTATGTTAGGTATTTTGATTGTTGCGACAGAGCCTGTGGCACAAAGTAGTAGATGGGTTTTGCCATCCTGGGCGCCGAGATCGAGAGGGTCTTCCTGATGCACCGGCTTGAGATTCAACGGTTTGAGATCCTTGATGACTGTTGACATGCCAGAGATGTGGGTTGTTAACTAACTCCAAAGCGTTGTTAGTTTTGCAAGCAAACACGGTGATTTCAGACGGATTTCGTGATGATTAATGTGGTAGTATGACGGTTTCGCGGCGAGGACATCCATGGTATGTCGGCCCGAGCCAATCCACGGATACCGTCGGCCGGGCTCACGTGATATTGCCAACAACGGAACACCGAACACCGCACAACGCATCGTGTAGCTAAATATCGTGATGGGGTGTCAGTTTGGGTCACGCGCTCGGTTGTCTTCTCCAATGAGTATATTCTAATTGTCCTGATACGAATCTGTCGGGGTTAAGCAGAATGTAAGAAGGGATCCTAGCATTGTAGAACCTCGCAGGTTCCGATCGTTCGCTTAACATTTTTACTTTGCCTAAAAGAGCATTCTGTACGAAACTTCATGGAGATAGCATAGGGTCATGGCTCTCAAGAAAACGATATCTCCACGAGGATGTGTTAAGCAGCCGTCTTAATTCCGTGAAAGACGTTGCATTCAGAAAAATCACGCTCTCCATTTAGGATGGCGTCATGATGTGGAAAGGGTATAAAGCAGGGCACATAGCATTCCTTCCACGACTATCACATCACCACCTCCAAAGTCAAGAAGATCTCAACTCCAGTCTTCAGACTTTCCTACAAGCTCTTTTACAATGTCTCTTCCAACTGCGCCCTTGGGCAAGAATGGCCCTCAAGTCACCCGCGTCGGCTTCGGAGCCATGGGACTCAGTGCATACTATGGAGACGTCAAGCCTGACAACGAACGCTTTGCCGTCCTCGACAAGGCCTACGAGCTGGGCGATCTTTTCTGGGACACTGCGGACGCCTACAACGACAACGAAGAGCTGCTCGGCAAGTGGTTCAAAGCCAATCCAGGCAAGCGGGAGAAGATATTCCTGGCCACGAAATTTGCCGTCAAGACGGGAGCCAACGGAGAGCCCGAAATTGACAGCTCTCCAGAGTATGCCAAGGAAGCTTGCGCGAAATCGCTACAGCGATTGGGGGTGCAGAACATCGATCTATACTACGCCCACCGGGTAGACCAGAAGACGCCCATCGAGAAGACCATACAAGGTCTGGTCGAGCTGAAGAATGAAGGCAAGATCAAGTATATTGGTCTTTCTGAAGTATCTTCGGAGTCTCTTCGCCGTGCCCACAAGGTACATCCGATCACTGCTGTGCAAGTTGAATACTCGCCGTATGCACTGGAGATCGAGTCCGAGCAGTTCCAACTTTTGAAGACAGCTCGTGAGCTTGGAGTCGCTATTGTCGCATACTCGCCTCTTGGGCGAGGAATGATCACTGGCGCCATACAGTCTCTTGATGATCTCGACGAGTCCGACTTTCGCAGATACGCGCCTCGCTTTTCGGCAGAGAACTTTCCGAAGAACATGGAGCTTACTAAACAACTGGGAGGGATCGCTAAGAAGAAGGGTATCACGCCGTCTCAGTTGGTGTTGGCTTGGTTGCTTGCTCAGGGCGAAGACATCTTTCCCATCCCTGGTACGACGAGGGTTCCTAGGCTGGAGGAGAATCTTGGTTCCCTGCATGTGGAACTGACAGAAGAGGAAAATAAGGCTATTCGCAAGTACTGCGAGAATGCAGATGTCGTGGGTGGGAGGTATCCTGAATCCTTTTCGTCTTCGTTGTTTGCCGATACACCATCCTTGTAAGGCAATGCTGCAAACACCTGCTTCTCTAGTGTAGATTCACTAGATACTTAGTCAAAGAGTCAAATCTTCTTCTATGCTTTGTTGTATTGTTCTGTGGTGACATTCGTTCTTCTCACACTGCTTACTAGTTGGCCTGCTAGTGTCTGAGGAATGACTAAAGTTGGGCAGGGCAAAGGCTGACCACCTTCACCGAACATGGGGCGAGCTTTTACGATCGAGGGTGCGTAGGTTTGGCCGTAGACAACTGATCATGTAATGCCATTGACTCCTGCAGAATTCAGTGGGAAAACCAGGTAGTGGGACAGCGCGATCACCTCACCATGGGATCCAGATTTACTGTTACCATATTCATATATCGATATATCCGACACCATCCCATTTTCCTCCCGCCCTTTCCGTTAATTATCCGGCCTAACCACCACTGCATTCCCCACGCAAACAACTACATTCTTGAAGAAGCGTCTCCACTCCAACGGATCCCCGGATGCCTTCACAAACCGCACCTCACTCATCCACTCCTGCCCCACCATGATCCGCTCAACAACAATATGCCCATTGAGCCCCTGTCTCCGTCCATCCGCCATCTTGACCCTCAAACTCGCCTCTCCATCTCTGTCCCACTGAGTAAGCTCTGCCTCGTCTAGCAGTGGCGCAGGAACGCCTAGCCGGTGCAGCGACTCCATGATCAAGGGGACGAGTAAGGCAATTGACAGAGGCGATAGAAAGCGCGCCAAAGAGTGAGATGGTAATACATCTTTAAACTGTCGCGCCGCTTGCGTCAGGGTCATGGGCACTACCTGACTTTGCGAGAACTGCGTCAAGCTTGGATCTTGCGACAGGAACTCTTGCGTGCTGTTCGGGAACTGGCTTAGGAATGGTGTGCCCGATATCCGTGGTCGTGCCCCCATTTGGTACGTCGGACCTTGATTGTCACCGTTTTGGGGCTGCGAGGCGGATATGCCGTCGTGGGTGCTGAGGCGGGGAGGGCGCTCCCAATCGAATGGTTTTTCGACGGTGGGTGTTTCGGGTTGGGTGGAGGAGATTATGGGGAAGTTGCTGGTGGCCGCGCTTGAGCGGCGTGGTGCAGAATCGATGTCCATGGCGTCTGGGTCTTGCGATTGCGAGAAGCGGCTTCGTTGAGACTGAGACGGGGCTTGGGAGAAGTCGATGTGCAGCTGGGAGAGCATCTGAGTAGCCAGCCCAACTGGGTTGGCACTCCTCCCAGAAGAAGAGAGGAAGGGGTTCTTCCGAGTGTACCACGGATGCGTTCGTATCTCGTCGAGCGTGAATCGGGTGGAAGGATCGAGGCGAAGCATGCCCCGGAGGAGAGAGACCATACTCGGTGGAAGCTGATGCCAGAGCTCGTCGGTCGTATGACCGTCCGTCTCGACGTATTCTTTGTACTCTTCGCTGCGCATTGTAGGCTCGTCCCATGGCGTGTTACCGACCAGCAATACGAACAAGACGATGCCGCAGCTCCAGATGTCGCATATGTTCGGGTAGTAGCCCACGTCTAGCAAGTCTGCTCTTGCGCTTCTTCGTCCGCTAACGATCTCAGGCGCAATGTAAGGTGGCGAGCCACACACCGTGTTGCACGTCCGCACATCGTTTCCCTTCTTGAACAAGGCGGCGAGCCCGAAATCTGCAATCTTCAGGTCCCCTTCAGCGCTCAAGAGCACATTTTCCGGCTTGATATCTCGATGCGCGATGCCCTTGGAATGCATGAATGCAATTGCACTGATCATTTGCGTGAAATAGAAATGCGCAATATCCTCTCCAACGCCAACATCTGCCTCGATTTTGTCGAAAAGGTCGCCGCCGTCAGCTAGTTCCATGGCTATCCACGTCCACAGAGCATCCTCTCCATGTGCTAGACATTGTATGATGTTCTGGTGTTTTCCGAGGTGCCGGTGCAGGGTTATTTCCATCGACAATTGCTTCTGCGTGAGCCGGCCGTGTCTGAATGCATGCTCCTTGTTGATGAACTTGATTGCGATGATAGGCTTTGGTGCGTTGAGTGGGACGGCTTTACGGATCCTATGCACCACGCGTTAGCTATGCACTATGCGCCACGAGATTCGCGCCCATACGAGGCATATGCGCCCTGGCCGATTGTCTTACTGACCAGCCTAAAGGGCAGGTTCGAGGGCAGAGGTGCTGCCTGACTGTTGGGCGGTGCGGGCACCATCCTGCTTCCTCGCGAATATATGCTCGTCAAAACTGAGGTATTAAGACAAATTTCTCCCGCCTCGACTCCTCCAAACACACTGTTTTTAGCACTCGTTGCTGCCTATTCGCGGGTTGCCGTTGGGATAGACTTTCAGTCGCGTATGGGCAAACAACGCGATTCGCGGGTCCCCTCGGCAACTATGCTTATCGATAAGGCACCGAGCAGCTTTGATACTCTCTTCCGTTGCGAGAAACTCTTTATCACTACAGTCCCTCGGAGATACAACGTGCCGTATATATATTTGGGTGCTAATCACGGTATTAATGGTACATCTACATCAGTCATATGCTCACTTCCATCATCTCACAAATCCTCTCAAGCGGATCTGGTTGCTTGGGTCTGTCCTTGGTCAAGATGGAACAAGATCCATATGCCATGCAACATAGCACCTCCGAAGCCCATGCAATAGTACTCCGAGTAGAGGTTCTAGTACAGCATGCAAGCTGTCCAGAATCAGCGTTTTCACAGAGGGATCTATCTTGATCGCTCCGAGAGTCCTCCCAAAGGTTGAATTACCCGATCTCCGTACAAGACGGAAAGTGCAACCGGGTCCTATATTAGACAGAGTTAGTACGTTTGGCTAGGCATGCACATGCCAGACTTCTCGAGGTTGCGCTTTCGGATGATGCAGATGCTCTGCAGGAGATCGGCGCTGTGCCGCTATCCATGATGTAGAGAAGCGGGAGGATCGGACCCTGGATCGTAACATTTGCACATGGCAAATCAGGCGAATTTTTTTCTGTAAACTGCAGTCCACCTCGAAACGAAGAACTCTCGTATCCAAGCCGTACTACTACTTTTCACCACCATGTACATGACAGTGTCCACCTGCAGACCATGACTCGTACCCTCACTCTCACTCCCACATCCTTATCCCCTCCCCACAACCCTCCCCCCATGTATCTTCCACCTTCCACCTTCATCCACCCGCTCCGGAGACCCAGGACTCCCGCCTCCCCAGATCGCCCACTACAGCCATCTCGCTACGGCACAACGACGATCCGCCCCGCACCCCCATCCCAAAACCTTCACGGACGCAGCTCCGCCATCTCTGCTTCGTACGGCTTGAACCGCGCTCGCGCCGGCGGCCCTTCGGCGGCGTGCCTACGGCGGCATTGCACTCCCGTCCAACGATTCGATTTCAAATCCGCATGCGCATGCATACGCGGAACGTGGAACGCAGCTCCGTTAATGTAGGTAGAGTAGGATAGGACGCACGTGTATAGTAGTCTAGGTATGCATGATGTGTGGCGCTTGGGTAGCGTACCGGTGTCGAGCCGCTCGAAGATCTTGGGAGGGGGAAGGGCTACGTCTAGTCTTGCTAGATTTGTTTGAATGGGAGACTATGCGGTACACTAGAAGCAGTGAAAGGTACCTCGGCTACATGTACATGTACATGTACAAGAGTACATTAGCAGCAGTGAAAGTAGATTTTTGCCCCTGCGTCATGCAACCCACTGTGCTTCGTGCTGTAGCAGTTACATTGGTGCTGTGCGGGACGGCCGATGGACTCCGATGCATTGGTAACTTGGATCATCGCGGCTTGGGGTACAGTAGTAGTGAGGTGAGGTGAGCTATTATAGCCTCGGATTAGGGAGTCCTTGATCGTCTATCGGTTCTTATATCCAGATAGAGTATAGTAGGACGTCGCGTACTGCTGTTGCAGCCGAAGGGCCAGAGTCTGTATGCTTTGTAAAGTGGGTCGGCCGATGGTGTATGTGTAGACTTTGCTTGCTCGAGAGGCTGAATGAAGTGGACAGGGTGATTAGTGTAAGATGTCGAAGTTGTTGCTAGTTGGTTGATCACCTCCAATATGTTACTTGGCGTTCGCGGCAACCTGTCTACAGCATCTATGTTTATTCCATGATTAGCAGGGCTGGACCTGGTTGTAAATGTAGATATCCCTCAAGGAAATACAGCATATCCCTGCCATCGCATTCGGTCCTAAGAAAGGCGACCTCGCCAAACATAAGAGGGTATCCAGGTGAACAGCCGTCCGGGTATCCTCGCAGTCTGGAAACAAACTGGTGTCGTGTCCCATCCGCCAACCTGCAAAGTATCCGCAAGCCATATAGGCGATTAGACAAGATGTTTGAGACTCAACGCGGTAGGTGGGATGGGAAAGGTTCCGACTGAGGCTGTGTGCAGTCGTACGTGGACTGTCAAGATCGACAGCATAAGCCGGAGGGGCGAGGGTTGGTGATGCCCGTAGCTCCCAGAGTGACGGGATCCGGTATTCCGACTCGCACCAGAAGGATGTCATGGCTTCGTCTTCCATCGAATGCTCTACGCTGTTGGCCGGATCCAGCACACCGGGAGATCGGTCTTGGCGAGAGTCTTGATGCAGAGGCTATGGGTCCTCATTGATTAAGATACAAGTCGCTACCTATGCTACCAAATCTTCCAAGCTGGTGCTATTGCACACCTGAGATGCACTCGAGCTTCTTCTAAAGCCCCTACCGTATGGTTGATGGTTTGATCTTTCGGCTTCGCATTGCCCTCGACATCGGCTGCCTCGAGTGGGATGCAACACCCTTCGCGATTTTCCCTCTTCCTGTGAAATAACCGGAAAACCATCCATGAGAAGTAAAGCCGCAAAAGACCGCCATAATGCTTCGTGTTTTGCCCACCACAGCGCCGATGTCTAGAAGAAAGATGCACCCAAAAGGGGAATAATGCCTTGACCCCACCAAAAATTGAATATGAGAATGGGACTTTTTGTCCTCTTGATTGTGTCAATTCGCGCACCGTCTTATATCAACAGCTCAACAACATCTTTCCAAAACCAAAGTCCACTCATCAGCGAGATCCAGCCGATGACTGAGCGTAGGCAGTAGCAGCGACGGCATCGAGACCACGGAGCTGGGGAGCGTATTTGGGATGCTTGATGAATTTCGGAACCGAGTCCTAAGTACTGTCAGTATCGCAGACTCCTCGAACGATGTGAATGACTTACACTAGACATCAACTTGAATATCGAATTCTGAGCCTTCTCAAACAATTGAGCAACTTCTACCAGACTTTGCATCATGGCAGTGTCGTCTCCCACTGCACGGGTCATGCGAGTGGCTAACTGGGTTCGTAAGGCGTGATCGATGTTGAGCTCGTTTGGAGAGCCAGGTGCAAGGAATGCATTGTATAGTCCTACGTGTCCATTAGTAAATCAACCACAAACGTCGAGGAACCAAGCGTACCGTATGCAGCAGCGAGCGTTTCCCGGATTGTCTCAATCTTGTGCTCGCCGGTGGTGCCTACTGCAGCCTTATACTGGTGGTTGAAATCTTGTACTTCCAAAAAGAATGAGAGATTCTCTTCGCACATGGTCTCCTTCAAGAATTCGCGATACAGTAATCGCCACGACGGGTTGCGAATGATCACGTTTGTTCGGTTGCTGTTGGAGTCTCGAGTGGATCCATCGCGGGCTTTGGCCGCGTTTGCGTCGGCGTTCAAGGATGCATCATCTGGTAGACTCCAGCCAGCAATCTGTTCGCCATGCGGAGTAACATAGTATAGCATTTGCTTTGCCGGAACAAAGCCAGATTTGTCCGTGCGGGAGTCGACGTGCGCAGTCAGACCCAATTCCAAGAACAGGCTTCCCACTTCCAGGGCCTCGCGACGATCGACCATGGTACAACAGTCCATGAGCCAATCCACGGTAGCTTTGCCTGTGAAAACATGCTCGTACGGTTGTCTACTGGAAGGCTTGTGCTTCATCATGCGGACACCCACGTCACACTTAGAGAACTCGTGAATTGAGTCAGAGTCTGACATGGTTTCATTGACGTTCAGGCCGACGAAGCGTCGAAAGAGAATCTCCACCGTTTGCTCATCGTGGTGTAGCTTGTCCGTTTCGCTGTCACGCTCGAGAATAACGAGCTGCCGGGGGTTGCGGCTCGAATCGATCACGGCTTTCACGTGGGATGATTGGATGCCGTTTCGCGAACAAAAGCGTTCAAGGATGTGTATGCCTTTGGGAGTAAGTTGCCAGACCGAGGACTTGTTCTGAAAGTCAAGCTTTCCTTCCACAGACTCAATGAATTTGGCCTCCAGAAACTTCTGGCACACGGAACGGGCCATCTCCTTTGCCATGGAGAATGTGGTCGTCGTCGTAGTCGTCACAACCCGAGAGGAGTCCTTGGGGTCCGGCATACGGTTGGACTGGGAGAACTTGAGGGATCCGAGATTCGTGATGGCTTCATCGGAGGTGAAGGTGTAGTCAATCATGCGGAAGCGGACACGGTGGGGGGTCAGAGGCAGCGAGACCATCAGCGTAGAGAACAAATCTTTGAAGTCCTGCAGATGTAGGTCAGCACGGGGGCGGATAGGGATGGCCACGGAAGGATGGTCACTTCGGCTACCATATTCTCAGGGAACAGTGGCTTCTGCATCAATGTTGTGCCCGAGACCTCCGACTTGTAGCTTGGAAGACGACGCATGCTGGCCCATGTTCTGAGCAGTCTCCAGCCTCATGGGTACCACTGAGGCACGGAGATGGTTAACAAAGCGTGCTGCTGTTGTCGGAGGCGTGATAAATGGTGCGCATGCAGAATTCAGGGACCGGGTACTTCACATAGAACAAACAACATATGAACTGCACGGGGACCTACTCTTGTGAAGGGCCGCTCATCGTCCGTCATGCGGAGTAGGCGAGAGGAGGTCTGGTGCATTTTCTTGTCTGGTGTCCGGATCGGTGCCCTGGACAGAGAAGACTGGCGGCGAGCAAACGGGTCGGGGTTGAGGGAGCTCGAGGTGTCGGGCGAGGCTGTGGAGCGGAGGGGCGTGGTGGAGTGGATCGAAGCGTTGTCGTCAGCGAGCTCGTAGTCGGACCGCGTGCTCGGCGTGCTGGAGATATCGCGCAAACGCTGCTCCTCGGCGGGGTGCTGGTTGCGGCCACGCGAGGTTGACGTCGACGCACGAGGCTCGCCGGTCCTGAGAAAGGGCGAGTCGGCGGCGGAGGGCAGGCGGATGTGGGCGCTGCTGCCTCTGATATGGATGCTGGGAACGGCAGCGGTGGTGCTCTCGCGGCTGCCCTTTCGCAGCAGTGGAAAGCGAGACGTCAGCGTCGAGCGTCGTCGCTCCGATGGGGCTTTCTCGCTTGCTCGCTCTGCGGCCGCCGTCTTTTGTTCGTGGGCCGCGCCCGCTCGGTCGGCGTCAGACTGGCTGAGGGACGACGCTCCTGAGACGGTTCGCTCGGCGCGCGGTCGAGGCTGGCTGGCCGGGGGTGAGTGAGGGCTGGAGGGGTCGTGGGCAGCGAGCAGAGAAGGGCTATTCTGGAAAGCAGACACAGTGTGCGGGAGGTAGGGAGTGGTCATCGCCGGCCGGAGGAGAGAAGAAGCCCTGGAGGTCCTGCGGCCTCAGAAGGGAGCGAGTGGGTACGGGCTAGCAAGGATGGCCTCAGACGGTCAGAGAGGTCTGTGTACGCTGGGCCACTGCGACCAGTGACTTTTTCGACGGCCCCAGCAGCATCCAGCGCACGCACCTGGGCACACCGCACGCCTAAGACAGCTTAGACAGCGCCGGCCCAGGGCTAAAACGAGCCGGGCAGTGGGCGATGACAAAGGGACTCCTGGGAGCACGCTACAGCGCGCCCAGGAGACCCCCGGCTGCCCATCGCCGCGCTCGCATGGCAGCATGGCTAGGGAATAAGCCCGTGGCACGCTCGATCTGCAGGGATGCCTCGTGGCCCGGCGGGCCCTAGGGGAGAGGCAGCAGAGGAGAGGGAAGAGGGGCCTCATCACTACGTTTTTGCCTGCCGCGCTCCGACTTGTGCTCGCCTGTGGCCGTGGATGCCAGCGTCTGGCGTCCCGAATCTCGGCCATCGATCCGAGCGGCCTTCTACAGTCACGGCATGGGTCGTCGTGGAGCTCTGTGACGGTTGCCGTACCCATGCACGACAGCCACGAGGGTTGGAGGGTTCCGTCCGCGCCCGGCATCAGCAGAGGCACAATCCGAGACCCTTGATATTGCTGGTGGGCATACCCGCTCCGAGAGCGTAGACAACGACCCAGACAGACGTGCCTTGAGAGAGCGCGACGTTCTCGCATCTCGCGCCCGAAGCCCAAGGGAGGAGGGGCAGAGGCGTTGTGTGTCTCTGCAAGACGCACGCAATGGAGCTGCAGCCCGCCAGACACGGCGCATTCCTGTGCTTTGGCTGTATGCGGGTTGATTGAGAGACGTTTCTCCGTACCTCTATGCAGCCGCGTCCTGGAGAAGCAGTAGCAGGCGTCACGGGAGGGCTACGAGCAGCAAAGCGTGGTTTCCCAGGCACCGCCAGAACCCTCAGACAGGCTGCACCACCGTTTGCTCAGTCTGGCTGGCTTGGTGGCGAGAGGATTCCACCGGACTCCAACCAACCCAACCGCCGCTGTGGAACACATCTCTGAGAGGCGCGGAGCTTTTCGTGGATTCACAAAGAACGTGGACCACGTTGTACCCTGGACCGTCAGCAGCAGGCGGAACTCATGTCGCTCCAAGACCCGATTTGGCGCGCTTTTGCCTCCCTATCCCAGCCAGCGCAGCAACACGCATTGACTCATGCCAGACGATCAGCGTTCGGCAGATCAGTGTTGCTCAAGAAGGCAGAGGAGACGAGGCGTCTCAAGCTGGGTGAGCTGTTTGGACGTTGGCGCATTGTTCCCACGTGTACGACCCCACCCGGCTGCGAGACATCTCTTCGTCCAAGCAGGTCCTTGCGTGTGGCCCGCCATATCCACCCACTCCGCCGGACCCTAGGTTACGCCTCTACCCATCTTGTCCGCTTGCGGCTTGGCCACTCGGCCCTTGATTTGCCTACCCGACAGCCCAGCGATCGCCCGCGAATGACCTCTGGCGGAGTGTTTCATGGCGTTCACGGCTGTCGCCACACCACGTCCACTGAGCAGAGAAAATTGCCCATCACGCTAGAAGCAGTCTAGCAGCACAGTCATCTCAGCCCTCTTGCTCGTGTCCAGAATTTTGCGGTGTGGAGATTGCGATGGTTGATAAAATTCCGACTGACGCCGACAGCAGACACGTGCGAAGGCTGAGCAAAAGCAATTCTCCCCCACGTTTCAGAAGGTAAAAGGGGTCCACTGGTCCCCGAAACTGACCGCTCTCCTCTCTTCTCTGGGTAACCTAGGTATCCAGGTTTGCTTTTCCTGACGAATTCGGGGCGAAAGCGGTGCTGGCCTGCTATCCCGCTTCCTATTCGGCACCTCTTCGCCAGCAGAAACTGTGTGTGCTTCACCAGGAAGCGTCCGGGTTCAACATGATTGCGACTCTAGCCTAAACCGAGCGTGACCGAGATATCCGCAGGAGTACGGCAGTCTTGACGCTAATTTAGTTGCTAACGTTCGCCGCCAAGCAGACATCGAGACGGTGACACTGATAATGCCTCTCCGGGGCAACTTCTTGCAGGGAGTTCCATAGACTCGCGTGCTCGTCCCAACGCCTCGTCTGCGATTTCGACCGTTGTTTCATTAGGCACCTGCTGGTTGCCGCATCCAGGTGCCGCTAATACAGACATCACGCGATACGGATATCGCAACACCTCGACATCGCTCAGACCCAGCCCTCTGGACGCAACGGCGAGTGCTTCGGTCCTACTTTTGCACCTCGGCCGTCATTGATCTCCTCTCGAATGGCCAAAGACTAATTAACCGCTTGCCGAGTCATGGGCAGAATGCGTGAAGATTAATCGCGTGCACCAAGGATTCGCACACGTGGCAGCCGACTCCTTCCTCCGCCTGTTGGAATCTAGCGGCCCGCTGGCGTGAACGACGGCCCTGGTCCATTATTCGCGAACCTTATCCAGGCCAAATCTGCTTGATGAGATATCGAGAGTCTGAAGATGGGAAAGATCGCGTCGACTTCGTCTCTTATCCGAATCGTGTCCGCCAGTACCCAAGATCCATCGTGCTCTTGGCTCGAAGGATCGATAGGATTATTCCCGCGAGGATCTGCAAGAATTATTGCCTTGTCTGAAACCTATCCTTTCCACACTTTCATTTGCAGTCTGTTTCAACCTGCCTTAGCCCTGGATATGTGCCGCTGTTAGATACGAAACAGATATCTTAACACTCCCGCCAGTTCCTGCATGTCAATTTGTCTCCCATTGCTTAGATTGTCTTGTTCAAAGTAGAAAGGAAGCGGGGCAATAGCGCATGTCGTCCGAGTCAGAAATGTCGGTGTGAGACGCTAGAACTGTCGAATCAACGTGGCGCAATTAAATTGATTCCAGATTCCCTGTCATGTCGACGAATCGGTCAATTTTCGCCGAATATAGGCCGGCAAAGCACTAGATCTATGATGTCGAGTTGGAGACAAGAGGATACAATGGCCTAATCATGTTTTTTGAGGAACGATGATCTTAGAGGAAGAGAATCGATTCGAATGGTGTCTGTAGGATTCGCCATAGAATTTTGGGAAATGGTTGGAAGGTGGTGATCTGTCAAGACAGTAGGGCTTGCGTTGGTCGGTAGCGCCTTCTCAGGCTGAGCGAGGGCAGCGGCGACCGACCACCATCAAACTTCACCATCGAGGGCTGATCGCCAGCCTGAACGTGTTCCCACAAGCAGTACAATCGACAATCATGTAGTGCCAGATCATCATTTTCAAGATGCATTGATGATACTCGAGGCGCTTTCTCGGATAGGCAACCTTTCACAGCAGAGGACAATTGCGGCACAGGCTATCCTCGCATCTAGAACGATCTTGCACCATCTGCTGCTTCCTTTGGAGGTACCCAGAGTTGCCTGGAACAAGCGTCCCATCTGCGGTCTGGCTGTTCGACTTCTCGTGGAGCGTAAGTCATTAATGGACTACCAAACATCTGGTTCCGTTGTACTCGGCTTTTGGCATCTAAACATGCAGTCGTCGAAGCAAAAGTGGAGAGATGAGTGCATCGTGGCTGCGGTTAGAGTTCACCTGCATAACGAAGCGACTTCACTGATTAGCATATTAGTCAAACACCGCATATATACCATGACTCTGACATAGGGAGGGGAGTCAAACTAAGTTTACCCCTCACCCGAACTCTGTCCTTTCAACTGTCGCTCAGAGAGGGGTTCGGCCTCCAAGCCTGACTTGGCCACAGCACACAGCTGGTCACGGCAACGACCTTCCTCTGGTGCTCAGATCCTCGGCCAAGCGCATTTTTAATTGGGAAGGGAGGCCATCCTATCAGCCATGTTCCTACCACGAGAATGACTGGTACAGCGGGGAGTCTTGTTGACATATGCCAAGATCAGGCACTGCATCTGGTGTCCAGCACACAACAGACGAGAGTCATCGAAACTCGGAGGACCAGAGCCCGATTGCTAACGCGACTATCCCCTCTCCAGGATGCTTTGGCTTCTTATCCTGACATACGCAAAGAGCTATGTACTACCGACAGCCAGAACGGGGGCCGTCTCATGCCCTAGCTTGAGCCACTGGACCAACGCAGAAGTTTCAATGCAAGCTCCTTCTTCGGGTTGACTTGTGTTTCATTGTTCAACGGCATGGTGCGTCGTTGCACCTCTTTTGTGGCCCCATTCACGAGAGTGTGAGCTTCGTCTTTGGGTCGCCCAACTTGGACTCATGTCTCAGTACTAGGAAAGAGTGGCTTACAGAAGACCGGAACTTTAGCCCACCAAATCAAATAGGAGAAGAGAAGGACAGGAATCAGCGCTTTGCGTCCATTTCGTGACCTGAGACGACAGATTTCTGAAGACGTAAATCCAACAGGCACTACCTGGGCAGCATGCTGTCCAACCTCTCGGGCTCCATTCAGATCTTGTGAATCGGGTTGTTGGGTCCTACTAATCTCCTAGACACTAACAAGTGGGTTGCTCGAGGGTACAGTGTTGCACAGTGAAGTGTCTTTGGCAGAGAACCGAATACCGGACTCGACATGACACCCCATACACTAATGCAACCAACCTCCCGGTTCTATTACGTCCGTATGTGTCTCACATTCCATTTCCTTTCCTGGGTAGTACTAATTTGGCCTCAGCAACTCTCATCGTGCGTAGGCCTCGCTATGGAGCAACCAGGGACCCAGTATTCCTCGTCGGCAAGTATGAGCTTTGTCGCTTTTGTATTCCAATACGTTATCAGCTACGAATCTACCAATGGCAAGCATGAGTCAGGAAAAACGCCATAGATGATCGGGCCGCCTCTTTCACGATTTCCTTACGATATTATGTGTCACTACATTTGCAACACAGCGATTCAACTACCATATCATGCACTTGGCTAGAATGAGTACTACTATGATTACGAATACCTAGAATCCAAAAGCTCCCGTGACGTAGCCCTCGACAAAGTTGCTTCCTACGAAAGTCATCATCAGTGTTCTCCTTGCGATTTAAGATTTTCACTATGCTCTATCGGCGGGGCGACGCCTTCAGGGTGCCCGCAAACTCTCCGAGTCGACGATCCTACCATGAATCAACGATATCAAGACGATGGTCTATTCTTCTATACATACTATCACAGTCAAGGGCAAAGAACACTTTGTCTAAGTGGTCTCGCAGGAAAGAACAGCCAGAGAAAAGGGTTTAATTCCCTTCGTCGAAAGTTCCAGGATTAATCATTGTGCAGATCTACAGATGTTTATAATGTAAACACACACGCACAAACCTCACGTACGACCATGATAAAGAGGAAAAGGCGCCGAGCGACGCACGGCAAGCCGAAATAGCTTATCAGGTGGCTAGTAGTAGGGTGGGTAAATTTCCCGCGAAGATTACCTGTGTTGTACGTTATCCTTTCTTTTGCATTTTTTGCATCCGTAGCCCTACGCATGAGCTCCGGCTCTCTATAGCAATTGGCATCTATCTATAGCTGCATCTTTGAAGCAACAGATCCTTTTGCAACAGCACGCATCATCGGGACCAGTAAAGAAATAACATCCACTATCGAGCTGCAAGAGGGAAGCTACTCCATCTCAGACACCTAGGACTACGGTGCAAATAATTCACGACGAATTTCACGTATTCGCACTACTCAATCCCGTTTCTCCATCACTCATCGCCATCTCGAGCTTCTGCGTAGACCACATAGTGCATGTGTTCTTTGAACAGTATCCGTACATCATTCCTGCAGCGGTATCTTCCAATCAAAAACCACAATCCGTCGCAGAACTTAGTCAAATTCTTATCTTCACTTCCATGTTCTTACAATCCATAGGCACTCCAGTTGTAAAGCAAACCATACTCGGTCCAGGTGCCACAAGTATCTGCTTGTAGCGCGTAGCGCGGGTACTTCCCTTCTGTATTATCATCAGTTCATGTTCATCACCATAGTCCTTACGATGGCGTAGAACACTCACCTTCGTCGATCGAGCTGCCGACCGAAGTGGCCGGTGACATAGCCAACGCTTGGAGATGTCCGACTACATTATCCATATACCCTGCCGTCATCGTCGTCGTCGCTGTCAACATCGTAGCGTACGAATCCGAGCTCGATTCTGAGTGCGAACGCGAAGAACGAACACCGTCCTCTATCATCTTCATCTCCGAGCAACCAAAGCATTCATCGATGCCTACAGTAGCCGGGAAGTAGGGGGGTAATTGATAGCAAAGCGGAATAGTCTCCCACGATTGGAATGGATACGCAGGATGGTATGTCGTCCAGACGGGCTGACATGGGTCTGTCGCTGGCATCCTCGCAATGTGTTCGAGCAGAAGCTTCACGCTCCACGGCTGAATTTGGATTGGGGGGTAGCACCACGTCTGAGCTTTGTTCAGCCATCCCGTCTTCGGCTTCTTGCAGACCTCAATGTAACTCTTCTCCCGCATCTCCGGGCTCCAGGGCTGCAGCAGCATGACATAGGTACCGTCGTGTCCGGGACGGAGTTGCTTCTCGATGACCAGGCAGTTCGCTCGCGCTTTGGCGTGGACTGGATCAAACGGTTGGCGGAACAACGGAGAGTTGTGAAGCAGTTTGATACGCAGGAAGCGCATCCTCGGATACTGATTCTCCAGAATCAGCACCGGCGCACCCAGCGTATTCGAGCCCGGAGGGTTCGGCAGCATAACCACCGTCCCCGGCAACGCCGAGCTCAGATCTCGCGGCAGCGGCTTGTATATGAAGCGGTTCTGCTCGGCCTCCAGCCAGTCGATCTTCCGCATCAGCTTCGCTTTCTCGGACGCAGCGATGGTCACGTCCAGGCTCCAGGGCTGCAGATGCTCGATCTCGATCTTGAAGCGCTGCTCTAGGTTCACCCATGTCTCGTTCTGCATCCGGCAGCTTCCCTCGGCGAGGGCGAGGACTTCTGGGTCGTCTTCTTGTTGTGTGTTGCCGAGACGTAGACACATCTTCAGGTCCGCGATGGCTACGGGCGGATTGCGTGTTAAGGCGTAGAAGTGCGCATACACGCTGTCGACGGACACGACGAGCACGGGGTGTTTGAAGAATCCGCATTGTCGCTTTTGAATATGCACAATGGAGGTCGGCGGTATTGTGCCACCTGGAGGCAGATAGCAGACTTTGCCAGGCGTTGGAACGAAGGGGAAAGTGCCTTGGTTGGGTGTTTGAACGGGTGTGTTGGTGTACGGTAAAGGCACGTATGCACGGTTGCTTGTCCCTGAGTTCAGAGACACAAAGGACGGTAATGCTTTATCTTCGTCGCAGAACTGGGATACCAAGCGGTCGGAGCAGATGCTCTCGTAGGCCGGCACTAGGTCTAGGGTCAGTGGGACGTAACGAATGCGTTTACCCATGACTGAAATGGGAAAGTCGGACTGGCTTACTTGTGGAAACCGGATAACGACGATCGGAGGTTTATATGCAAATGTAAAGAGCGTGTTTCCCCAATCGAATGAGCGAGAGAACCGGAGCACAGTCGAGCAAGTCCCAGAAGCAGATGGTGAGGAATGGAATCAGCCTGAGCCTGCTGGTGCTATATATATGCTTCTGGACGTCAAGTTTTGGGTGTTTCTTTGTGAAGAAACAGTACGGGAGAAAAGTATGGAACGATCTGGAAAGGATAATAATGAATAGGATCAAAGGGCAAGAAGAAGATGGTTGCCTGGTATTGTCGTCAGTCGGTCAAGGCTGCGGGCGGATGGAGTCGCAGGAGGCGGTGGAAGGGGACTTGAGACAAAAGCAAAACATTTCGGCTGATGTTCGTTCATGTTGACAGAGTGCAGACGTAAACGCGCGCCCATTGTGTTGCTAGGCAACGTTTGTTGCGCCGCGGCTTTTGGCTCAGACACTTGGTCGCGTGAAAGTGGTTTGTTTACTAAGTGACTCGTGAAGTCTGCAAAGGACGTGAAGGTTGCTGTATTTGCACAATGTTTCGAATGTTGCTTCGAGATGAGACCGTGCAGTAGGACTGACGAGTATCGTTTCTCAAGGCTGCTCCCGTGCTTCTAGTCAGTCATGTCCATCCAGCCATGGACAGAGGAACAATAGTAATGTTTCGCGTACGAACTTTGATGATACATCCCTGTTGATGCCGCATGTAGGTGAAGGTAGGATGATTGTAAAATGGTTGTTCTTCAAGACCTCCGGTTGGACATTATACTATGAAATCGCCGGCCGAAACAAAGTGAAATAGCGGCTATGATATATCAAATCGAATTCGGTGTGTGGAGGTGGACAAATTGCGGTCAAGCGTATATCGAGCCACAAGTTCAAAAGTGTTGAACAATGACAGCCAATCAAAATATTGCTCACCTAAATACACAATGTTAGTAGACCAAACCTTAGAGAGGAGCCGAGCACAGATAATACAGCAGTCTTTTGAAGGCAGTGCAACGTCTAAAATTCTGCAGACCGGCTATCGCAGCCCTGCCAAGCACATAAGAAGCTGAGAACTTCCTTTGATACCAGCGATGTTGACACTGTAGGTCGATCGGCTTCTCGATAGGTTAGAATGCATGCTAACTTCTCTCCGTCGACTCTGATCGGCAGAGAGGGACATTCGTTATTTAAGTAGCGTATGATCCTGTGGTTGCACATAAAGCAACCTCTTCCTTTAGCTCTGGACACCTATCGGAGTTCCTTGATCTCAGATCATCTGTCAGCCTATTGAAGGGAAATGGAAAAGGATGTTTTTCGGTGAAGAGGAAACATAATGAAAACCCGATCTTCTCACAAACACGGTCAATACACACCAGGTAATATTGAATGTCAACCTTGTAGATACCATTGGGTCCAAAAGAAAAGCCCTCTGAGATTTGGCATCATTGTAGACGCAGTAGTATACATCCAAAGACAAATATTATTCTAAATGACATCTCACTTCCACGTAACTTTCCTGAATCCTCCAGCCTGTTGACAGGTTTGGCTTTATCACTGCACTGGACATAAGCAAAGTCTCTGGCACACTGAAGCGCCTCCATAAATCCCGGTGAGCCTAGAGCCTAAAGTTAGGCAATTTACCCTTGTTTCTAGAATGCATGATAGCCTTACTCTTCCAGGTCCTTGGAATCTAGATGATGCCAACTCTAATCGAGTTCATTTAGCTGCCATGTGTTATTGATTGTTTTCTCTTCTGAATTGTGAAATTTGAAGTTACAGTATTCTACAAATGGGAATGTCACAGGTCATGATATCTCGCCTTATATTAGGCTTGGAGTATATTAGGATATTCTCAGATCGCTAGTACTTGACCAAAAATAACAATTTCTCCCTAGATATGTTATTCCCTCAGGTTTTCAACTTGGAGCTCAAGTTCAGAAGCAAGTTTTAGGACGCAGAGTACCATCCTGGAAGTAGAGGATTCCATGCGAAAATGAGCGATGGGAATGTTTGATGGAGATTTGACTCGGCTGATGAAATGTTGGGCACACGGTAAATTAAATCAGTTATGGATGAGGAATTACGTGAGGTTAAATGGGTTTAAGGATAGAAATATCGGGCATGACATCAGTGTCAGCTTCGAAAGCGATTCTGAAAGTCAAATCATTATGCATCTTACCGTGATCTGATGCCAAATTCATGTAGGATTCATTAGATTTCATGAAGAGAGGGTGGTGGGTCAAATATAGCAATAATACACAAGCCAAATCCACTTCCCATCACACAAAACCACAGCACCACAAAGCAAAATTGGCACATTATCAAGAAGAAGAAGAAGCGTAACGATGCATTCAACTAAACGAAAATGGGTATCAACGCGCAAACGACAACAAAGACGAAGACGAAGCGAATCGAAGCCCTACCAAACCCCTACAATGCCACTATCTCCGTAGGCAAGGTGCCAATATCTCCGTAGGCTCATAAGTCATACGACGTCGTGACTCCGGATCCGGGTGGATTTTTGCGCTATTCTCATGCGGTATTTTTATCCTGTTAACTGGATGTCGAAAGAGGGTGTCGAGAAGTGGTGAGTCGGAGA